>OX465590.1:39178217-40383217 GCA_950022655.1 Alentia gelatinosa | reverse complement strand
CAATTATGCCGGCACCCCCTCCGCACTAGCTATAATAGAAACAGTCCCAAGACACACACAAAACACTCAAGTCTCCCACCCCCTTTCAGAGCCCCCTCCGTCACTATAGTACCCCCTACAACCACCCCATTCCGAATCCACCCCTCGGAGGCTAACCATGCATACCCCTCATCCACCCACCACTACCCCAGGATTCCCACCACCCCTAACCCATCCATCCCGTTTCTCCCGCCGCCTCCTATAGTCAACCGACCATCCTATGGAACAACTACATTTTCCGTGTTTTTTCCCCCTCACCCCCCCCCCTCCTCCGCCGACACCCACCCACCTACACGCCCACCTCCCCTCAGGCAGTGTGTTTTAACCACAGGCAATGCGTAGGATACACCAAAGGCAGGGGGCGGAGTAAAATAAGAAGGTAGGGGGTAGCATTGAGCTATGAAAGGGGGGCGTGGCAAGGGGCGGGAGGGGGCGGAGGGGTGTTGAGGGAAGAGGGGTGGGGAGAGGGGTGTTACAATGTAACGGCGGTCGTTGGGGGGTCGGGAAAATGCCCCGTTATGGGGGGTGGAGCTGGGGGTGGGGGAGAGATAGGGGTGTTGACCGCGGAAATAAGGGGGGGGGGGAGGTCTTTGTTTCAATGCATAGACTGATTAGTAATTAGTATAACCTTACTGTTTGTATTAAATGGGATAGTCAGACCAGGTTTTTTTCCCTTCTAATAATTTCCAGATTAATTCTTGGTTATTTTTTTCTGAGATTTTCCATCCGGCACTGTGGTGACGTTTTGGTGACGTGGTTGTGACGTAGAAGACCACCCACGTGTACGACACGTGCAGGACACGTGATGACACGTGTCACGTGGTCGAGATCTGATTGGCTGGTACCCTGTCGTGACCGCGATACCCTCCCACTATGTGATTAGTCAAATGGGCAGGGGGCCAGGGTAACCACTGAATTCTCTGCTATTTATCAATTCTAACAAACCATGTATAAATTCTGTTATTAGCCTCATCTAGATAAACTGGCCGTTCCAATTTGCGACACAATAATATAATGTCCCAACCCGTCGGGCTTCCAATGCACACCGACAGGGGTTGGGGAGTTAGCTCAGTGGTTAAGGCACTGGACTTGTAATCCCAAGGTTGTAGGACTTTGTGGGTTCGAGTTCCACTTTGTCCACTCTTCTCCTTCATTCCCAGCAGTGGTAGATTTACTGCTTTATCAAAGGCTAATCCTTCTCATACCACGTCTATGTGGTGTGGTATACAGCCACCTTTCTCCTTCACCCCCAGCACTGGTAGTTTTACTGCCAAACGTTCACATACCATGTTTATGTGGTGTGGGAAGTAAAAGAACTCTCACCTAGGTAAATGTGTAGGGGTGAGATTTCTACCTAAATTCATTACATAGATTCGATCACCACCCTTGTGGTGTAAAAGAACTTAGAGAGAGTCTGGTAAGAACCTGCAATGGTTGACTGGACGTTAAAACAAACCAACCAACAAAAAAAGCACACCGACGGCCTTACGACGCGCTCTACGATACACCTTTCCCATAGGCTAGTTTCGCACCTTATCTACCTGGTTACGCAATGTTAGCCAAACAAACAACTGGCAATATATTCTTTAGCATTGGATGACTGGGAGTATGAGCGTTATATGTTTATAATATGCATTTAGATTATCTCCAGATAGAATACAGTGACCGCATCGTATTCTATGGTATTCCAGCTTTAATTTGGTGTATCATACATGGGTTGCAGGACGTTAGGGCCCACCTAATTTTGCATAATTAGTTAATGTTTGAATACCGCAGAACTTGACCAGTAAAAAACTTGACCAGTAATGAACTCGACCCGTTTTAAATCTTCCCTACTTAACCATCTCAACTGTGAATAAATACTATATTTAGTAGTAAGTATTAGTAAGTAACCCTATCCCTAACCCTAACCCTTATACTAACCCTAACCCTATCCCTAATTCTAACCCTAACCCTATCCCTAACCCTATCGCTAACCCTATCCCTAACCCTTACCCTAACCCTAACCCTATCCCTAATCTTAACCCTATCCCTATCCCTATCCCTATCCCTATCCCTATCTCTAACCCTATCCCTAACCCTTACCCTAACCCTAACCCTAGGTTGGCTTTGGGCAGGCCCTAACGTCCCGATGAGTGGGCCCTAACGTCCCGACTTTCGGGTGGTGGGCCCTAACGTCTACATACCCATACATGCATATCACTATTCAAGCTTATCACTATCAGCATTGAATTGAATGGGCGTCGGGGTGCATTGGTAGGTCTGGGTTCTGCATGGTGGGTTTCAGGTCTAATGAATATGTTACAAATAGGTTAGAGGGGGCGTCTACCAACCAGGACAAGGCTGCGACAAGGGCTTTCCGACAGGGTCCACGACAGCTCTACGATTAGAAGCCCTGTCGTAGCCTTGTCGTGGTTGGTGGACCACAGTTCCCGACAAGAGGCTATGACAAGGCCACAACAGGCTGCGACATGAAGCTTGTCGGGGGCCTGTCGGGGGCCTTCCGACAAGGTTACGACAAAATCGAACGTGTTCGATTTTGGTGGCGTGTCGTGGCGTGTCGGGAGGTTGTCGCAGAGGTCTACGATAGAATATTTAGGTGGAGCGTGCACTTCCCGACAGGCTGCGACAAGGGGTCACGACAGCCCCCCTTCTCACGACAAGGCTGCGACAAGGCTGCGATTGGAACTTTCTTGTCGGCGCGTGTCGCAGCCCTGTCGTGGTTGGTGGACGCACCCCGTAAAACTAAAGATGATCTGAAAAAGCTACTTTGATTGATTGTGCAGAGTATTGTGTTTACAATCTACTATTGTAGAAACTTAGCCTGTTCGATTGATGCTATGTTTTTTCATTACCATCACATTTCATTTGTACTATAATTTGTTTTCTCTTGTACATACATGTATTTAATTCTAGTGTAACCAAGTTGTTACTGGAACAAATGTGTACCTGCTTTGCGAGTGATCTGGAAAAACTCACTATAGTGAGATGACACTCTATGCACAAATTTAAAAAATAAATAAATAAATAAATTGCTAAACTATTAAGTTGGAAAGATTTATGATTAGTTGTGGGGTTTTGTAAGCTACATATCATCTTAGCCCGCATGTCCTTCTAGATTTGTGGCCACACATAAAGAGTGTCAAACTGTTAGCTGAAGACATTATCTATGGTGTTCCAGTCTAGTGCACATCTTTGGTTCACCCACCCAAGGCCTCACTCCTGACCAATCAGCAAGCCAATACAAGTCACGTGAGCTCGACCACGAACTTGGAGCTCCACTCTGTCACAGTCAGTGATCGCTTGGGCTAAAGAGAGACATACAACGAAAAATGGTGAAAATCTTTTGGATTTTCTTTTGGTGAAAATGTGTTTATTGACCAAAAAAATAATATAACATGTATAATGTAGTTAAACATAGATCATCTATATCAGTCGGTCTAACAAATATACGGCAATATATTGAGAAAAAAACTGATGAGTGTTTGGTCTGTGTCTTCGTTCGCCATCGAGTTTGGAGTGCGTAGTAATATGAACGAGGCGATAGCCGAGTGAATATTCTGAAGCGCTCCAAACAAGATGGCGAATGGGGACTCAGACCAGGCACGAAAGTGTTTCTGATTGTATCTTAACCTGGAAATATGTATCTGTTTATCACCCGTTGAGAACGAGTTACCGTTCTCGTAAGCCTGTTGAGAACGAGTTCGTAATGCTAAGCCTATGGACGTTTATTCCAGGCTAAGATAAGAAGCCAGAACCCACCATATTCAGTGCAAATACACCTACCAGAAGCCAGCTAACCCATTATCCATTGAACTACATGTATGGCCATTTACACACTTCTGACCTAAATGCACTTAAATTACCAAATTATGAGGACATAAAAATCTATAAACCCATTTGTGTCCGTTCCCTATGTGACCCAACCCTAGGAAACCAGTACATAGCCACAAAAGGTGTATGCTCCGGGTATGTTCATAGAGACTCACTATGTGTTTTCTATAGACACTCTGTATTAGGTGGATATATCTGTATGCTCCGGGTATGGTGATACACACTCCCTATGTGTTTTCTATGGACACTCTGTATCAAATGTATGCTCCGGGTATGGTGATACACACTCTCTATGTGTTTTCTATGGACACTCTGTATTAGGTGGATATACCTGTATGCTCGGGATATGGTGATACACACTCCCTATGTGTTTTCTATGGACATTTTGTATTAGATGGATATATCTGTATGCTCTGGGTATGATGATACACACTCCCTATATGTTTTCTATGGACACTCTGTATTAGGTGGATATATCTGTATGCTCCGGTTATGATGCTACACACTCTCTATGTGTTTTCTATGGACACTCTATATTAGGTGGATATATCTGTATGCTCCGGGTATGGTGATACACACTCCCTATGTGTTTTCTATGGACACTCTGTATCAAATGTATGCTCCGGGTATGGTGATACACACTCTCTATGTGTTTTCTATGGACACTCTGTATTAGGTGGATATACCTGTATGCTCGGGATATGGTGATACACACTCCCTATGTGTTTTCTATGGACATTTTGTATTAGGTGGATATATCTGTATGCTCTGGGTATGATGATACACACTCCCTATATGTTTTCTATGGACACTCTGTATTAGGTGGATATATCTGTATGCTCCGGTTATGATGCTACACACTCTCTATGTGTTTTCTATGGACACTCTGTATTAGGTGGATATACCTGTATGCTCGGGATATGGTGATACACACTCCCTATGTGTTTTCTATGGACATTTTGTATTAGATGGATATATCTGTATGCTCTGGGTATGGTGATACACACTCCCTATGTGTTTTCTGCGGACACTCTGTATTAGGTGGACATATCTGTATGCTCCGGGTATGGTAATACACACTCCCTATGTGTTTTCTATGGACACTTTGTATAAAGTGTATGCTCCGGGTATAATGATACGCACTCCCTATGTGTTTTCTATGAACACTTTGTATAAAGTGTATGCTCCGGGTATGATGATACACACTCTCTATGTGTTTTATATGGACACCTTGTATTAGGTGGGTATATCTGTATGCTCCGGGTATGGTGCTACACACTCTCTATGTGTTTTCTGCGGACACTCTGTATCAAATGTATGCTCCGGGTATGGTGCTACACACTCCCTATGTGTTTTCTATGAACACTTTGTATAAAGTGTATGGTCTGGGAATGATGATATACACTCCCTATGTGTTTTCTATGGACACTCTCTATTAGGTGGATATATCTGTATGCCCTGACTATGGTGCTACACACTCCCTATGTGTTTTCTGTGGACACTTTGTATTAGGTAGATATATTTGTATACTCCGGTTATGGTGCTACACACTCCCTATGTGTTTTATATGGACACTCTGTATTAGGTGGATATATCTGTGTGCCCTGAGTATGGTGCTACACACTCTCTATGTGTTTTCTATGTACACTCTGTATAAAGTGTATGCTCCGGTTATGGTGCTACACACTCCCTATATGTTTTCTATGGACACTCTGTATTAGGTGGGTATATCTGTATGCTCCGGGTATGATGCTACACACTCCCCATGTGTTTTCTGCGGACACTCTGTATCAGGTGGGTAATAAATGCCTGGTGTCGTGGTCTCATATCCCGGTGTATGTATCTACACGTGCAGATGGTGCACGGTCCACTGTGGCCCTGCCATATGGCCGCTGGGCTTTGTTCTGTTTGTTCTCCCATCATTTCTTTTTATTCATGACTTATTTTCATAGTATATGTTTTTTTTTTTTTCATATCATCCATAAAATACATTGCTTTGAAATCATTTTTTCCTGAGATTCGCCATTAGATCAGTGGCCGATCCTTTTACGCCGTGTTTTCTCTGCACTTTGATTAGCTTTGAGTCTGTGTATGGAGGAGGGTATTTTATATACGTCCACGGTGAAAGATTATACATTGGCGCAATGCCAAATGCACGTAATCATTATTTTCATAGCTTTTTATTCTCTGTGCGAATATATTCAAAGGGTTTTGTGGAAATTACAGCCTCGGGCCAATTTGAAGCGCATATCAAATCAGGAGCATGTTGGTATTGGTTTTTAATCCATAAATCTATCAATGTATGGGAAACGGTTGTGTTTTATTGCTTTAAATTAGTGTCCCAAATTCAGTCCATATAAACTGCGAATTGACAGGTAGGTACTTTCCCGTTATGGGCATTCTTTACTTATAACTATGCCACTCACGAGCCACCCGCCCTGCCTGAAGCCATGCAGTGCGCCAATATTTAATACGTTTTAGGGATTTCATTCAATTTTAAGTGGATTTTACTACGTAAGCTCAAACTTCTCTGGGAAACCAATCAATTGAATTGCAATACGACATCTCGGTCTGTCATTTATGAGACTCCTGGGAGATTAATTATTCGGATATTTGCAACTGCAATTCCAGCATTGTTTGGTATATATAGACTCCTTAATGACATTCTACGGTGGGGAATGTGCCTATTTTATACCACCATGTGGGATCTAGGTCTGTGGTACTATAAGCTCATTTATCACTAACGCAGATTTTCGGCAAATGTAATCCAAACTTGGTACAGGCCTATACCGGTACCTCTTCTGGGTTATATTCTATATCTGACATATTAGCATTTATATGAGATTTGTGTTTTGATTTGCAGCCTTATTCGTGCATGCTCAAACATATAATACAGAGAAATAGTACTTCTAGTTATAGGACTGCCACAGGATATGAAAAATAGCCGCAATTCTATGGTTAGATATATGTATGTAGTGGGTTGAAGGTAGATTCAGCTTTCATATACATGTTTGGGGCCTTTATCGATTTTCAGGGAGTCCGCGGTATAACCTCCGTTTGTCTCGTACTAGCCAGATCCTTAACATTATGATTATATGAAAGGGGCGAAAACAAACGCGTCCTATTTATATTTACATAGGAAAAATCAATGGAGATATGATGGAAATTGATCTTGAATTGTAAACACCGGATCGGTATTATTATATACCTGTGTGCGAATGTCTATCAAATACTGCACCCTGCTAGGGGTGCAGTAATAAAAATGTTCGTGCCCGCTGTGACTGCGACTTAATAAGTCATTGAAATGGCGTTTTTTCATCGATTTGAGGTGTATGATAATAAACAATTGTCCTGCCCTCGGCCACCTGCTGGGCATTATATAAACCATGCACGGCGCTTACGTCGAATTTCTAATAATTTACAAAAGAATCTAATAATTAATCGAAAGGTGAGTACTGAATACAAAATTACCATGATTTTGATTCGTGCGGTCGTATTCTCCTTGTAGTTGACACGTAGTAAAACTCCGAGCGATAGCGGGGAGTATTGCGTAGATCAAAATCATGGTGATATTATTAGGAAACGTCCTTACTGTGGGCGAAACGTTTATTGTTCGAAGTCAGTTGCCGATTTCATACGGCCTGACGTCATAGGCAGAAGGCCGTATGAAATCGGCGACTGACCGAGAACAATAAACTTTCCGTTCACAGTGAGGACGTTTGCTTATTATTATATACCTTAAGATAATTAAAAACTCTATTTTGATTACTTAGAAAGTTGCAGTCACAGCGGGCACGAACATTATTATTACAGCACCCCTAGCAGCGGGCAGTATTTGATAGACATTCGGACACAGGTATATAATAATATGTATTCCATACACATACGGACATGACCCATAGCCATACTAATACAGTCATCACACCACATACATACCTCCTTGTATTCAGTGAACACTTTATGAAAATCACCCACGAACCTAAAACGGCCACATAACCTACCTATATTTATTCATGCCACACGGTTTGACAGGTAGAAAGGCCCAAATAAACGGGATATTAGATTTTTTACCCGCGTCATTATTGATATGAATACCTCTCAATGAAGAAATCCATCCAAGAGATAAAAATGCGTACGCTTGCACTGTGACCCCTGCCAAGTCTAATCAACTTGCAATGCGTAGTCATGGCTGGGGATGTGCATAACTCACCAGTGAGGCAAGTTAAAGGCATGTTGGACGATTCGGCTTGAAAATTAAATCCCATGTAATTTTCCTAAAAATCGAATATGATGATCTCTAAATGCTGTAGAACACATAGATAACACAAACATCGGGGCCAGCTTTCATTCTCGATTTGTTTTAGGTTTTTAATTTATGATACAGTATATAGAAACTTTAAAACATTGTTTTCGAATAGTTAAAACCCACGTCAATTTCCTCAAACTTTCATAGAATATACACATGTAGTAGATTTATAGTACTACAAATTTATTGTAGAGAATTGAAGAAAATCATATCTTTCAGTGTATTTCCTATGTAAAGCAAGCGAATGTAAAGTAGCCTATTTTACCTATCAAGAATAGATGAAATTGACAAAACATTAAATCTACTCATTCAGAATTACAATGAATCACAAAGTATGCCCTGATAATATCTAAAAATACCCAGGTGGCGCCACCGTGAAAAGTAAGATACGCCTTTAAAGAATTTCTAGTTTTGTGAAAATGGGAATTTATACTCTTGTCATTCTAATATCTTTGCATGTAGCATTCAAGTGTCATTTTCCGACCTGGCCAATGAATTAATAATAGATAGCAAGCCTTTCCGACCGGTTTCCGCGCAGTGTTCTATGATAAGAACCAAAACCGACGTTAAGGAAATTACAGGAATGTTCATTAGAGGAACATTTTTGTCACTTCCCATTCGTTATCAAAACTCTGCCCAGAATGCATTGCTCGTTGCTATTGCAGCGCCCCCTGGATGTCATCTGTTTCCCTGCGGCCATTACTTGAACATCAACATTACGTTTAAACACCGTTTTCCTGTCTGTCGGTGACAATTAACGGAATTATCTCAAAATAGACAACCTAACATTGGAGTAGGACTTTGCCGTAATTGGACTAGAGAGTAAAAGTGAAAGTCGTAACAAGTGGCATACTATCTAAGCCATTCGTAATTCAATGTATCGGATATAAATTTAAAGTACCCCTCCCACTAAGAAGGATCAGGTAGATGAATTTAAATCTATTTTTTAAATTTTTTTATTACAGAATTTCATTATGGCCATCCCTAATTTGAGTATCTACTGTTGAACGTACAATGCGATCTGCCACCAGGTGTGTACCGTATTCGGATGTCTCGGCCCCTTCGCCACCTCGGCCCCCGTTTCGCGGTGTCATCTCGGCCCCCTCACGGCCGCGTTTCGCGCTTCCTTAGCAGGGTTACTGGATAGGGTTAAGGTCAGGGAAAGGGTTAGGGATAGGGTTAGGGTTAGGGTTAGGGTAAGGCCCGGCGTCCACCTACTACGATATGGCTCCGATATGGTCTACGATGCACCTCCCGATGAAAAGTCAAAATGGCGTCGGAGGGTCACCTAATATCGGGGCAGTTGACCACGTTTCTGCGATTAGACAACGATAAAAACTCCATGCAATGCGTGGTGGATTGGCATGTCTAGACATATGTCTACGATTTTGCACCTTCCCGATATGTCTCCGATATTTGCTTTTTGTATCGGTGCCATATCGGGAAGGTCTAAATTTCTATCGTAGTAGGTGGACGCCAGGCCTTAAGGTTTGGGATAGGGTTAGGGATAGGGAAAGGGTTAGGGTTAGGGATAGGGTTAGGGGAATGGTTTTCTGTTTTTATTATCCACATGATAGGTAACAAACAATATCAGTCAATATCTCTAAGGTCATTCAAGACTGAACACTTATATAGAACTGGATTAAGAATCGCATAAATAAACGATACTCCACGAGTTTGGATGCGCAAAGCATCAAGGAAAAGTATGGAAAAGATTATATAATAGCCCGTTTCAATTGGCCGACTATTTGGAAACCGATCTGCAGTCGGGAACTACCGGTAGATGTTTGGGTACACTGATACCAGATCGGAGAATAGAAACTAGACCTGCAGAGAATGCTCACAGATTAATTTTGCATAGATTATATAACAATGTAAATTACAAATCTGTTTCTATCAAGAAAATATAGTAGACATAGTGCCTACAATACACCATCACCGCTGAATTGATACCGACATACAGTCAGTGGCACCACCGACAGAATTGTAGGGGAACTCAAATAATCAGTGCCATTTTCGTCGGCCAATGGAAATGGGGTTTTAGAGGGTTCTGTTTGATTTAACGTCATTATAGGTCCTTACCAGACTTTCTCAAGGTTCTTTTACACCACGAGGGTGGTGATCGAATCTATGTGATGATTTCAGGTAGAAATCTCACCCCTACACATTTATTTACCAAGGTGAGAGTTCCTTTACTTCCCACACCACATAGTCATGGTATGAGAAGGATTCGATATAACAGTAAATCTACTACTGCTGGATGTGAAGGAGAACAGTGGCTGCAGTGGGACCCAAACCCACAAAGTCCTATAACCTTGGGGTTACAAGTCCAGTGTCCTAACCACTGAGCTAACTCCCCACCCCGCCTGCCCATGCCGTACAAACTTTTATCCCACCCCTGGTACAGGTTGTGCCATTGAGTTAACGTTGAAATAAAATACGCCACGCTCACCTACGTAGAGTGTCAATTCTCTGCCATTGCAGTGGCGGAGAATCTATGTATGGTGCGACCAATGAACGTCGCGGAAAAGAAAATAGTTCCGGCGCCATTGTTTGAACCACAGCTGCAGCAACAATAGTTCCGACGCTATTGTTTGAACAATTCAATACATGATTATATTATTGCTTAAAATCGACTGTAAGGTCCGTGTTGGGGGTGAGATAAAAACAGAACCGCTTTCGAAACGTATTTTGAACCACTACGCTCACTCGTTTGGATGCTCCGTATCATCACTCGGCTACGCCTCGTGACGATTCCTACGCATCCAAACTTGTGGCGTAGTGGTTCAAAATACGTTTCTAAAGACAGTTCTGCTTAAATATTCAAATTTACCCATGTTTGAAGACTCCTTCTCTCCTTAATGTTTGATGGCTAACAGACATAGGTCTCCGGGGAAATCTCCCTCTTGGTAAAGTTTTCTTTTCTCCACAGTCGCGTGGTTTTTAGCTCGCACACCACAGTACCGAGGCAGATCACAACGCCCCCTACCTATCTATAACGGCACATATATGTATCCTAGATGTGTCCATATTAGATATTGAATGGTAGGTGTGTAATTCCTATTCCTATATACCTATGCCCGCACACTCTATGCTTACACAACGTTCTGGGGGGTGGAGTAACTTATGTATACTACCCAAGGTTGCCATATACTATCCAAGGTTGACATTTAGACCAATCAAATCGTCCCTTGCAAAATTCAGTGGGGAGAAAATATACAGTGTTAGGTTACTCCATAAGGTTGGATCTGGCTTCGAGTTTAATGGTGGGTGCGCAAATAATGCTAATTATCGTCATTGAACCACTTTTGAAGGTATGTAGGAATAGGGAAACCAAGTTTCCGGAGACAGAAAGTCTGAGTTACTCGGTAAGGCTTGGAAAAATACTGCCTGCAGCCAAGGCCTTGGGCAGTAATTTTTCTGAGCCTTACCTCGTAACTTCGACTTTCTCTCACCGGAACATAGTTTCCCTCTATTCCTTCTTCTTCCAACATGCAGTTACGGAGTATATAGACCGGGTCCAGCTTACATTTAATGTGCTGCCATTTTGTATCCAAAATAAGGCTGCTGGAAACGCACACATAATAGGCTTCATTTGTGTGTTGAAACCATATGATCTAATAGACTATAGTAGAAAACTATGAAAGATTACGGCCAGAGTTCGTATCCCATCGAGTTTAAATAGCATAGTATTTCATAAGTCAAAGTATTTTGAGGCCTTGATAGAAGCCGTGTATGGCAACCCCATTTTATCTATAGAGCCTCCTATACCTAACTTCTCTATAAATGTGTGCATCATTAATTCTATGATCTTCAGGGTTTTCCCTGATAAGCTGCCATAGATAATGCACGGATAAGAATCCCTAAAATCCCTGAAACCCTTGACTAGTTACCATACAAAGCACTTTGAATCCATAACCAACACCGGGAACCAGCTTCATATTACACTCTCCCATGCAGATATTTAGTATTACATCAATAGGGCATAATAAATAGTGTTCTGATTGGAGAGCACATACACTGTATTACTATATACCCATGCTGTATATACTGTAAATACGCACCGTTTTGGCATATGACGTAAAAATACTGTACGGACCGCCGGTCCGTACACTAAAATACGGACCACCTAGGCATACACATTTATTAACATTTTGGTTGTTAAGAAAAATGAAATTGATTTTTTTTTTAAATTTCGGGTATATTGTAAATATATAACGTCCAACCATGCTTGTACAAGTCACAGAACTCGATGCTAATTTACCGTTTGTACGGAACTCGGCATAAATGCCTCGGTCCGTATAAACGGTAAATTAGCATCTCGTTCTGTGACTTGTACAGCATGGTCAGGACGTTCTATATAAGTACAGCTGTTACTTACCAGCAAGCTTCTTCTTTGTGGTGGGGTCGTGGGGAGGGGGGTCAATGCCACAAATGACTCCAGGGATTTTATTCAAGGGCTACTAGCATCCCTGACCAAAAAAAAAATCCATAATTTTATGGTGTGCCCTTTTACTTTCGGTGTGTATATGGAATAGCTACTCACACAATGAAGTCATCCGAATTCCGAAGGATTTGGGGAAATACCCTACATAAATGTTTTACATATTGTAATTCATTCGAGGGAAATGAAGGAGGAATGGCCCTTTTTTATCACCGAGTATATGGCGACGGAGTTCGTTTCCAGTATCTAGGCCACAGTCTCAACAAAGTTTTACAACTTGACAAGAGAATGGTCCCTCACAAATAATGTCTGAATATAAACACTCTCAAACTTCGATATGATCAAGACTATATCCATGCACCTCTCTTGCTTTTATACGATGTCCCCAACGTAGACTTTCCCAGGTCCCTCGTTATTTGGTCTATGCACCTTTCCTCCTTTGATGACTTTTATATGAGAAACACGGGCAAATTACGCAATATTGGGAAACTAATACTTTATTTCTCCCGGACGATACCGCCTATTTGCACTCCGAATTACCGATATTGACAACCGAAGCTATTCTGAAAATGTATTTCCGCTCGATGATTCTTGATACAAAACACAACATCAGTTGTTGGTATACTTGATTTTTCACGTTCACTTCAACGTCAATTTTCCCTGCTCATATATTATTTTTTTTGTCCCCTAATTCAACATGTTGGCTGATTTTGCAAAGAAAACGAAACTTTTATTGGGTTAGAAAGGCACTGGCACCCATAGAAGAATGTTGTATTATTTTCCTTCAACAAGTGTAGCGTCTATCAAAGGACCCGAATAATGGCATAGTTGCTGTGGTGTTTTGCTAAGAATGTACAACGCTTTTCTATTTTCATACTTTCTTTGGGGATTCAATACCTATATTTAGCGAATTTTGAATAGAAACTCTGCTATGATTGTTGGATAGGAATAGAAGTGAATCTAAAATCAACCTTTATAGACAAATGGATTCTCCAGAACTGCAAGTGAAATCAATTCTTCGAAAATATGATGTGTTTTTCTTGTTTACGGTTGGATTTGCGTTGCTTGGAAATGCAAGCGCTATTGTAGTCTGTGTTCAAACTAAGTCTATTTGCATTATATTGATGGTAGGAATATAGATACGTATTTGCATGACTCAAGGTTTGGGGATGGTGGATAGATGGGGATAGGTGGATAAGTTGTAGAGATGTATGCAAACACATACACAATATTGACTAGTTTAGACACAAGCGGATGTATGCTCCCAGAGGATAGTAATGTCCGAGCGCATACGAGGATATTGCGCTGAGTCAACTCCAAGGAGCATACAACCGCTTTTATCTGAAACCAGTCTATATTGTATTATCATCCATCTTTTCCTGACAAGTGGCGTACCGATATTAGTTCATTTAGGCACGCACTATTTCTCACTCCCTATGTGTTTTCTATGTACACTTTGTATGGATATATGTTGCTAAAAATGAATAAATGGTTGGGTATTTATGTATGTTTGTATACATGTTTAAAAGGATATACATGTATATGGAAGCATTCATTGATGCATGTACTTATACATGATCGAATGTATGTATAACTGGTTGCTAATTCTATCCTGTATAGGTATCTGAATATCTATACATGTAAGGCTGGATAGATGTATATAAGTGTGGACAAATGAATAGTAGATAGTAAATATATATGTACATCAGCCAATGCACCAATGTATATCTATGTGTAAGTGTGCAAGTACACTGTCAATTACTGCATTTGACGAACTATACGCATACTTTAAAATGACAATTTTTAAAGTATCTAGATGAAAGCTGTCTCTTTCTAACATAATTACACGATTTAGTTATATATGTATACTATCTGTGTACATGCGATGTAGGTATATGTTCATATAAATAGGACAAGTCTACATGACCTTGCCTGACCTCTGTTTGAAAAGGCAGACGACATTTTCGAGTGTTTTTTTCCCGCGTCTTTTTTTCAAGCGCCATGTTTGACTTTAATCATCGAGCGTGGCCGCATTCACTCTACCTCCCTGCTTCATCGACCGACCCAGAACAAACATCGCAAAATTGAATATTTAGAAACTTGATTATTCTCATGGGTCCAGTCCCCTCTCATCCGTGATATTCTCAATCGTCTGCGCCGTCAATAATTTGATCATTTTTCCCCGGGAAAATCCAAAGCTGACAGCTGAAAACTTAGCGGCGGTAATTTCGATTCTCTCTGTGAAAATACCAGTCTGTCTGGAACCTCGCTGTTTTAGTGGCGTCTATGTCGGGACAAACTTTCTACACGCTTTTATGTTTCATACTTTTTACTCAAATACACAGAGAGTGCTGAATTTATTTCATTTTGGATTTTTGTTAAGTACACAGGACGTCAGCCCGAAAAAACAGATGAAATATTTATAGAGAACTTTTTATAGCGCTTTCCAT
This sequence comes from Alentia gelatinosa, assembly GCA_950022655.1. Lineage (NCBI taxonomy): Eukaryota > Metazoa > Annelida > Polychaeta > Phyllodocida > Polynoidae > Alentia > Alentia gelatinosa. Next base: position 40,368,144 of record OX465590.1, on the reverse strand, counting down.
AGGGAAGAAGCGTACCACGTTTAGTGCTACTCCGACCTGGATCTAGGTCGAAATTGTTTGGCGCTGGAAAAACCATTGTAGTTTTTACTACTGTGATTATATCCAAAACTGATGAAAATAGTCAGCCGCAAATTACGATTCGTCACAGGGTGGATTCCGCCATTATAGCATTTGAAGAAAAAAAAAACATGAAAAAAAGTCATAAATGCTCTATGGTATTTGAGTATTGCTGTAAACAATGTGGTGGGTCAGGGAGTGGGTGTACCGAATGCCGAAAAGAAACGTACAAAAAGGGATGATTTAAGCTAATGTTTGATAGATTCAGCAAATAGTAACAATTTCAGTGGGTAATTGGACGGAAAATCAAGTTTGTCCTTGATAATTGATCCTTGTGCATGAAAGCATGAAGATATTTGAAAGATATATGAGGTACTAAAATCCTAATTCACAGATATACCATCATTTATGATCTGATAATCAATATAATTATAGTTTTTTTAGGTGGCAAACTGTTGTTTTAAAGTATATATGCTTCCTTGTTTTCAAAGACCTCATGTATATCAGTGATATTTGCAACGTAGAATTCGCGTGGGATGATACACAAATATCATATGACAGCTAAGCCTAGCGAATCAAGAGGAATATTTCAATTAACATAGTAAAGATGAAGCAATAACTGTTGTATATTCAAAGCTTTAAACTTCTCACTTTAAGTTATTTCAACACATAACAAGTTTCCAGATAGATATATACACAATATTAACTGGCTTCAGATACAAGCGGCAGTAATCTCCGAGGACAAGACGCGTAGTAATCTCCGAACGATAGTGAGGTGATTACGAAGAGTCTAGTCCGAGGATTTTGGGGAACTATTTCCAGTAATCTCCTGCAGGAGGTTACGGGCCTCTGTAATCTCCTGGTAGCAAAATACTCACACCCAATGCTATTCCTATGGAGACTCCGTATTAGGTGGTTAATAAAACAAAGTAATAGCAACACTACAAATGTTCATTGATGCCTAAATACCTCCCTATATATCGCCCAGACAGAACATTGGCAGGTAATAGTTGCAATATGTATTAGTTATTCATAAGCATGCTAGGTATGCATCATCAGCTATAGAGGAAATTGCATGTTTTCTATCAGTTTTTATCTATTCATTTTTTCCCCAAGTTTTGTGAGTCATCATTAGATATTTCACATTTACATGTTTATGTGCCTTCCTCGTTCAGGAAATGCTTCATCCCGACATGCAGAATCGTCATCAAGTAGAAGTGGAGCGTACTTAGATGTGTCGGCCACCTCACATATGCTTTGTGTCATTTATTCCCTTCCTGAAGTAGATATATCGATTGCTAAGAGAAGTCAATTGTTAGCGTAGGACTGACAAAGTTAAAACAAAGCAAATTACATTCCCAGCATTGGGACGAGTAAAAAAGTGCATATATAATTACAGAGGGTTATTTCTTAAACCAAGAAAATTACCTGCTATCATTAGTCGCACTCCACGGACGATAAATAATTTAGTTTACAGAAGTAGTATGCTAGCTAGCTAGACTTTGTGTAATTATATGTCTGTGTTTTGATGTTTTGCCTAATCCATCTCAAATTTCCATTTTATTGCTCTCATAATTGGGGATGGAACTCATGAATTTAAACAAAAAGCTATGTGTTATGCGTAGTAATTCGTATTTTCGCAGTTAAATATCGCTATTTGTGACCATTAACTAGCTATTAAACGGAGTTATAACTTTCAGAATATTGCTACTGATGGCATTCAGTCTTAATTAAATTGGTCTGTCTCGTAAAAAATCGAAAGTAAACTAGTCATTGTATTCAACATTTGCGTCTTAGATTTAAAGATATCCATGTATATCATTTGATTTTCCTCAGTACTTACCTCACAACTGCAGTCAAAACATTCTTTGCGAGATTGCAGTGTAATGTGCATTGCGATAAATAGTTCACAGTACACCATTCTTTATACTAGCTAGTTTGTAAATTCAACACCAGAGGTCTCATACTTATACATATCAAGGAAGGAAGTAGTCCATTTACAGACCGCATCACATATATAAGGCTTACGTACCGTAAAGGGGGGCGTCCACCAACCACGACAAGGCTACGACAATGGCTTTCCGACAAGGTCCACGAAAGGCCCACGATTGGAAGGGTTGTCGTAGCCTTGTTGTGGTTGGTGGACCCTAGTTCCCGACAAGAGTCTACGACAAGGCCACGACAGGATGCAGCATGAAGATTGTCGGGGGCCTGTTGGGGGCCTTCCGACAAGGTTATGACAAAATTGAACATGTTCGATTTTGGAGCCTTGTCGTGGGGTTTCGTGGCATGTCGGGAGGTTGTCGCAGAGGTCTAGGATAGAATGTTTAGGTGGAGCGTGCAACCTACGACAAGCCCCGACAATGCTGTCGCAGAGCTCCCCTTCTCACGACAAGGCTACGACAAGGCCCCAATTGGAACTTTCTTGTCGGGGCTTGTCGTAACCTTGTCCTGGTTGGTGGACGCCCCCCTTAAGGGTCTAACAGAGCACAGCTCCCATTTGCCTGTTCCCTCTGCCTGATGGGAGAAAGGAATTTTGTGATTGGCTGTTCTAATTTTAGGACCTATGCTTGAAGAGTAATACTCTCGTTACTGGCAAACCACTGAGGGCAGCATAGTACCAGCGGAGGCAGGAATTCCAGACTCAAAATGGCAGCGCATAACAGTCCTAGTTTGAGCCTGTGCGCCCTGGCCCTGGCGGTAACAGACTGTACTAGAGTCTAGGAAGGAAACTGATCTTGACTTCCTGTGAGGCTGCATACTGCCTCAACTATAGCCTGGAAACCTGGCCTATGTGTTCACATATAAGGCCAGGTAACGCCCCCATTTTTTGGTGCATTATGGGTAACGCCTCCATTTTTCTGGTGCGTTGTGGGATTGTGCCACCATGACACTCTCCTAGCAGAGATCCTGCGCGTTACTTCCGTGAAAGACCTGCTGGGAGAGTGCCACCATGGCAGACCTAGAATAGTCAAGTAAAGAACCAAAAGAGCTGGCATGACTGACAGTTCAAGGTCGCTCAAAAGTAAGGCGTTACCTGTCCCATATTTTAATAGGGCAGGGAACCAGTCTACCTTAACTATAGGTGGATCTTCAAATGCCATTATTAACTACTGATTTCATCAGAAAGAACCACAATGCCGATCCGGGTAGTTCTCAATGAGATAGAGAAGTAGGTATGAGTCTCCAGAAACCTGGAGTTACTATGCTAAGTCTGGGTTAGCACTGTGCTAAGTCAGAACATGGCGCCACCTAGGATAAAACACTGTGGGGATCAGTGTATAGGGAGCCAAGGTGAACCCGCTGAAACCACAGATACCCGTTTACAAAACACCATTTCCGATGGCCAGTAAGAACGAGGCTTAGTGCTAATCGTAATAGGGTTTGAGGCTAGACTTTCGTTTTTGGTCTTCTCATTGATGTTACCTATATTATTATATACCTGTGTGCGAATTTCTATGAAATACTGCCCGCTGCTAGGGGTGCAGTAATAATAATGTTTGTGCCCGCTGTGAGAGTGACATAATAAGTCATGAAAATGTTTTTTTTTCTCATCAATTTCAGGTATATAATAATAAGCAAACGTCCTTACTGTGGACGAAACGCTATTCGTTCTCAGTCAGTCTTTGATTTCATACCGCCTTCCGCCTGTGGCGTCAGCCAGTATGAAATTGAAGACTGACCTCGAACAGGAACCGTTTCGTCCACAGTAAGGATGTTTCCTAATATAACAGGATGACCTAAGAAATACTGAATATCCAATAGAGAGAGGTTAGACTTTGATCATATAGCCTTGTTGTTTATATCAGGGAAAGTTAAATACGATGAAACCTTAGATACCAAATTACCATACCCAGATAACGTGCATACATGAATACATGTGCACCGCACTTCATGAGCTTTGGATGGATTTCCCGGTGAGATAGATGTGGGACATATATTCATGAATAGGAGTTTGCACATAAAGATCATGTATGGCTTTAGCACCAGTAAGACCAATCAAAACAGAATTTTATGATGAAATAATTTACCACCTGAAATAGAGTCAAGATGCAATATGCTGACTGTACCAGCATATAGCCTATGAGCCATGGGGGCGGCCATGACGCCCCCGAGTAGGTGTTCTTCACTAATAGAGGTGAAAAAGTAGGTATTCTTCACTAATGTGGAGGTACAAAAGAAGTGAGCGATAATTAGAAAGCGTCACAATTCTAGCCTTGCTCACATATGTATATAAAGTGTTCCATGTGAAAAACATCATGTCCCGGGTTTAACCATAATCTCAGCATGCTCTGTGATGGGTGTAGAGAGTCAAGGGAACCAGGGTAAAACATTGAAAGGTAGTTGAATTTCATAAGAACAAAGAGCCAGAATATAGATCTATATGTCCCCCCCCCCCCATGGGGCCTGACATACTACTAGCCACCTAGTGACTGCTTCATGAACTAACAATGGCTCTGTCCCCTATATAAGCTGAACAATCTGTCATTAAAATCAGTTAAGTTCTTGACTCATAGTAGTACCTAGTACATCTGTGTTTGGGTTCTTACCCCCTTACTCTTAAGGGCTATACCTAGCTAATCTAGACCTCTAGGCTTTACAAAGCATTTGCTCTGGTAGCCAGTGTAGCCGCACATGGTCTAATATGTGTTCACACCAAGCCAGACTTTTCGGGTATAGCGGCAGCTCGCTCTGATGTTCACTGTAGGTGTGATTATAAGCATCTACCTCAACCCTGGCATTACTAGCAGCAGTAAACAGAACTTATTTAAGCCAGCATATATATGATTCATTCAATTCTAAGAGAATATATTCAAGAGAATATATTCAAGGAGTGCTGAACATTGGGCCATCTGGCCCGAGAGTGTTGCCTTCTACTGGATTCGCTGCTGCTTACTGACTCTCTTCAAACATTTTAGAGAAATTGAACTTGACTCAGTTTTGATGTCACCGCTTAAAGACTCTCAGGAGTCTACAACATCGTTTGTTCAAAAATAAGGACCGTCACAAGGTCTAGTGTCATAAAACCCCTTTGTCGTGGGCGGGTGGGCAGGGGGGTGGGGGGGTGGGGGGTGTTTCCCAATGCTCAGTGGGAATAATTTGTCTATAATAAGTCTGTATTAACTGCTTTCTTGGGGGTAGAATAAGGGCTCAATGCTCTCCAAACTCAGCCATATATTTCTATTTATTTTGTATAATAGATACTAAAACTTAGTTATTACTATTACTATTACTTATGTATACAATTATATCTAAATGCATAGTGTTCAAATAGCATTGAGGTAAGCCTAATTTGAATGATTTATAGAAAAATTTGATATTGCAATATTTCCTTATCATGATCTAGGTTTATGCCATCGGAATTGCTCTGCATTTGTCTTCACCAAATGAAGAAGTTATTAATACCTGTTCAATCCTCACACTAGAGCAATGTGAAAATAGGCATTTGGTCTTGAGCCAATATTATCCTCCAGGATAAAGATTGACTTGATAGAAAGATTAACTTGTAAAGAGAAAATAGTTCCGGTACTACATAACAATTATCATAGACATTTTGGGCGTGTTTGTTTTTATTTATTGGTAACGCTATGAAGCACCGAACTGGCCTTTCGAAGTCAGTATCTTCAGTGTCTGACTGAAGTCCTAGACCTTTTAAACTAGCATAACGAAACATAACTAGCATAATTAGTACCTTTATTTCTAGGAATTCCAGATGACTCATAGCTATGCGAAATGTCATTTACGTCGTGTATATTCTAATTATATTCAGTGTTTGATTATCATTCTAATCTAATAGTATGTTTGAGGTAATCATCATTAATATTCCATCTACCGTCATCATACGTCATGAAATAGTATTTGACTACAAACTATATCTTTGCAAATGATTGTTAGAAATGAGAGCATTGACATTCCCTGAGATGTGTTTCTCATATTGTTAGTATAAATTTATAATAAGGCCCCTATGCATTTTCATTTATTATTCATCGTATACAAAGTTCCCATTGAAAATATATGGGTACTCAGTAAACCACTACCTATTGTATAAGACATGCCTGATACCATAGCTGTGGTACCCGGATTCAAATCCATGGTATATGCCTTCAAAACCATAGTATAAGGGAATATAGTCACTTGGTAATATAGAGCAAAAAAAGTCCCTATTGTTGTACCCTTTCATATTGCAATTCCTGGGTTAAATTTATTCAAGAGGCTGGATAACACATACACAGACGATGGTTTTGTAGACAGGCGGCTCTGTAAACCACTGGAGGTTGATACCGTAATACATTTGTTAACGCTCGTGTATTACAACGCGTGAACCACTGATGGTTTACAGCCGCATGTCCACAATTATCGTCTATGTATACATGTACACATGTATACATAAATGTAGTTTGGATATTCAGGCCACTTACATATATAAAAAAAAATTCCATGAGAATGACGCAGAGAGTTGACGGGAGAAAACCCAACTCAGAAGAGGAAATTTTACACAACATTTACATATATAATTTACCTGTTTGTTCAGACAAACCAGTGACATATTTAAAGCTTTGATATACATTTCACCAAGAAAATTCTCACTGTAAGCTTCCTTTACATCTCAATAGTTGAGTCATTCTTTACAAATAGCAGGGAATTTATGTGTGATCCCAGTACAGCGACCGTGTTTTTTTACTTCTTATTTAAACATATGCCGACAGATTCATTGCCACGGCTATGAGCACGCAGATCTGCAGATGGAAACAATCACATACGCGAGAGATACATTTTAAAGGCTGTTTTAGATAAAACCCAATCACATATCTACGCCCCAACACTCTCATTAGAAATTCAGAGTATTTTAATCATTGAAAAAAGCCTCCGCATTTATAGATCTGACGTTATTAGTTTTTTCACTCACGTCAAACCTGCCCCAGTAATGTGACATAAATAATCATAATTAACTCCCTCTTCCCTCTCCCCTTTCCTCGTCTAAAATACCCATAATTCACCTAGGCGATCACGTGACCTCCTCTGTGAATCATTAAGGATGGCGGGCTCCTGCGTCATAGTGATTTACTTTTACCGCTAGAATATTTCCGTTGTTATAGATTTTATAGTGAAACTGGCAAAGTGAGTGGGTTGGGTATGTGCATCTGATGTAGAATATAGACACCGCTAGCGGCATTGTCCTTGGTGGTACTATGACAACAACTTGGGGTTATTGTAGATGTATAAGGGAAACCCACTGAACGAATTATGTTCGATATGAGAGGTTTAGATACGTGTATATTTAGAGGGAGATATATATGTATAAACTAGAGAGAAGATGCCACCATATATGGAGATATATTTAACTCTATAAAAGCATGTATAGGGATGAATTATATTTGATATGCGAGGTTTCTATACGCGGATATACTATATAGAGATCCGCATGTGCTTTAATCTATGGTATCCATGATATCCATGGTATATAAATATATACATATATATATTTATATTTATATATATATATATATATATACATATACATATATGTATGTATGTATAAACTGGAGAGAAAATGTACCATATATAGAGATTTAATATACAAACACATGAATGTAGGGACAAATTATATTCAATGATAGATGTTAATATACGTGTATATTTATGTGGTATAATCTGTGGTATCCATAGTATCCATTATATATATATATATATATATATATATATATATATATATATATATATATATATATATAGAGACAACTAGAGACAACATATCATCATACATAGAGATATAATTAACTCTATAAAGGCATGTATAGGGACGAATTATATTCAATATGAGTGGTTTCTATACGTGGATATTTATGGAGAGATCTAAACGCATGTTGTTTAATCTGTGGTATCCATAATATCCACGATACATATATAAACTAGAGAGAACATACCACCATATATAGAGGTATATTTAACTCTATAAAGGCGTGTAAAGGGAAAATTATATTCAATAATAGATGTTCATATGTATATTTATGTGGTTTAATCTGTGGTATCCATAATATCCACGATATATATATAAACTAGAGAGAACATACCACCAGATATAGAGGTATATTTAACTCTATAACGGCGTGTATAGGGATGTGGCGGGTGTGTGGTGCTAGCACCAACATGGCGGCCCGTCTGCCGGCCTCCTTGTACGGCGACGCGGGGTTGGGTTTTAATACTGGTTTATTACATACGGAGCACGGAGGGGGTTTTGTTTCATCTTTCAATCAATACTGCTATTTAATGTTAGAGGGAAAATGGCCGCCCAACAAAAGCCCTGCCCGCGCGCAGAGAGACAAGCCTTTCTGCCTGAGTCGGCCAATCATGCAAGAGCTACATCAAGCAAAACATCATCAACTAGCCACAAAAACGGGCCCAAACGGCCGAGAAAAACACTCAAACTCAACTTCTCGCCGATAAAATGACGATGCGGCGTATTTCCAACGAATCAATATTTTCATCGCTCATTCCGCCATTTTTGTTGCGTGGCGTCAGCCCTGTGTCTTAGGTTTTGCCGGCGCCGGCGCGTTTTATGTCAGCTAAAATGCATTCCTTTTCCGGCAACTGGCAAGACAAAATTTCCCTTTTATTCTGTTGCCATGGCAACGGGCTCCGGCGAAAGCCACCAAGAAAAAGAGCCGACAATGTAATTCTTCAAATTTGTATTTGCCTGCCTGTGCCTCGCGCCGCCGCTTTTTTGCCGCCGCTACTTCATCAGATTAATAGTATTTGAGTTTGGTTGCCATGGCAACCGAAATAGATTGGGGAATTTGAAGATAATTGATTTACATAACGGTGGCTCGGAGCGGCGGGAGACGGTGGAGGTGTTTTTTTTTGTTCTTCGTTTGAATCTAAATAATATAGCCCAGAAAGTAGAGCTGTATAACATTTCTCCCGCTTTTTATCGGACGCGGAGTTGAAGCGTAATGGAAGACAATGGCGTTCCATTGCAAAAAAAGCCAGCGGAAATTTCCCCTTAATAATACATTCTCTACGTACGCTGGCTTAAAACGCCATTGCCCGACGGTGGGTTGCAGCAGCAGTAGTTTCCCGCGCTTTCTGTACTCTAGATTGCAGAGCAGACGACATTTGTCAAAATCGCGAATTACTCTGTAATTTCCTATACTCGCGGAGGGCCTCTAATGAAATCCACTGCTCCTAACGGGAAGGCCCCCCGAAATAGACAACAGCAGAGCACGTCCGCTTTAATTGGATTCAAATCTACACACAGGTCTATACAACTTTTCTTTCGCACTCCGGGGGAAAAATACAAATCTGTTGATATTTGTCGGCGCACGCGGTTGCCCTTTAAATCGCGAGAAAAGGAGGATATTTTGTGAAATGCAGGCGGCGCCCGGATCGAGAATAAAAAAGCACGAAACGGCGCGACTTAGAGCAGCCGAAAATAACGCCTAGGAAATTACCTGGTAACAAAAGAATTTTGCCCTTTTGGTTGATCCCTTAGTTTTGCCTGCTTGTTTAAGTTAGAGGCTCGTCCGTGTGTCTCTTCTGCAGGTTGATCTTTCGTTTTATTAGGGTTTCTTTTGGGGACGACTTTGACGCAATTAATTTTCGGGTCTGTGTTTATGCGATGGCTGAGAAGTCGTGCATGGGTTGGGTTTGTCTCCGGGCACTTGTGGAAGTCTTTCCGGAGTGGCCGATGGTATACTGGAGATATTGGAGCGCTTTCTTTGCAGTGTTCACCGCAAATTGAGCTTGGTGCGATTTCTTATGGACTTTTTCCGCCTTAAACACTTTCCTGTGGGTAAATTCGCGGCCATCACACTCGCCGTAACGGTTTGCTCTGAAAAGTTCATCCTTCTCGCTCAGCTTGGACGCCTAGCGACAAAAAAGTTAACTCAAAATGTCAATTCCTTTGGTTGAAAGAGGAGAAGAAAAAAAAACCTAATTCGCCTTGGTCAAGTTTCTTTTGCACTCGGAAGGAAAAGATAGGAATACAGACCATGGGCTGCCTGCCACCTAATGGCCAGATTAAGAACTATAGACGACAGGGGCATACACTCTAGTATTTTTCTCCTCAACCCTATTCCCCTCCCCCCCCTTATACTCCTTTATCTGGATGGTACAAGGCAGGTATGAATACAAAAAAATAGGCCCGTCTTAAGTTTATATTTGGGCCTATTGAGGCCCCTAAATATAGGCAGTGACTGCAGGCATAGGCCTACTTCGTGTGACAGCAGATGCGTGTTTCTAAATCTGGCCGACCCTTAGTGCCTGGTACCAACTTGGCTTTTTTTTTCTCTCTCAGGCGGCAGGCAGCTTTTTGGAAATATCACGAATAAAGTGGGGAATTGCACCCAAAGCCGTTCTCTAAACCGTCGCATAATGTCAAAGGTGGAAAAGTTAAAGTAGACGATGTGTCTCTCGGCCGTCGGCGGGACTCGTCCCCGACTTATTAGTAATATTAGTTAATAGTTCGACGTTAATAACAAGTCTGGCAGTTCAAAGTACGGGAATATTAAAACACATAGAAGAAGGCATTCCCATGCTTTAGTGTTTCCAGCAGCTTACAGTTACAAAAGGACAAATACAAGTCATATACAGTCACAGATTATTGTGCGATTAAGAAAACTACAGCATGTCTTTTCGCTGCAGATTTATTGCATTCGTTGTTCCTGGTGAATGTTTCCAAGTCGCATTTTCACTGCGCCGTACCTGGACTTACCTTTGTTCAGTTTAGCGAAATATCATCAGCGTTGCTAGGCAACGAGAGGCCTTATAGGAACCTGTATGGGATATTGTCTTTCTCGACCCAGGAAACCATTTCGATGTGAACAAACGTGCATGCCTGGTGATGATACGTATCATAACTCGGCCGCGCAAAGGCAAAGATGGCTCCGGAGAGCATCTGGAACTCGCTACCTTTAGATGTACAAAACAACGGATCTAAATCGGCATTTAAAAAAGGTATTCTAACTAAACTAAGGGAAATACAGCAATGAATACCACTAAGATAACCATATAGGTTGCATCATCGCTTAGTAATATTCCAGATAGAGTCCTATATATTCCATTCCGATGATAGAAAAGCACAATTAATGTGAAGTTAGCACCTATCTTACTAGCTATACCTTTGGACGTTATCGCTGAAGTGTTTGATGCATTGTACATCTCCATACAGTTTTCTGTTTTTTTCATTGTTTCATACCGCGCCGTTGCTGAAAGAGCGATTTGTACTTAATCGAATCAATAAAGCCTTTACAAAAAAGAAATAAAAAATTTGTCTCTGGACCATCAACTTTCTCTGCTATGCACTCGAATACTGGAGAACTCGACCCGTAACGAACTCGACCCGTAAGAAACTTGACCCGTAAGAAACTCAACCCGTAGTGAACTCGAACCATTTTAAATTTTCACAAATCAGGTATCTAATTGCAACTGTGGATAAATACTATGTTAAGTAGTAAGTATGTTATCTTGGCTTCAAGTTTGGTCTCTTCTGGGGAAGAAAACTAACAGAAAATACTTCCCCTAAGCCTATTCCTAACCCCAACCCTATCCCTAACCCTGACGTTATCCCTAACCCTAACCCTATCCCTAACCCTATCCTTATCCCTAACCCTTTTCCTAACCCTAACCCTATTCCTAACCCTATCCCTAACCTTAACCCTACACCTAAACATAACTAGACTTATTTTCTAAACCTGCTGATTTATCAGTTTAAATTCTAACGAGTCAGATCTTTACTTCTATATTAAACTATCTTATCCATAAATATCTGAAACGGGTCGAGTTCTCCAATCGATTTCTCCAAAACGGGTCGAGATTTCACCTGACAACCACGGGTCGAGTTCCCCTCGGGTCGAGGTCGCCTCGGGTCGAGTTCTCCAATCGATTTCTCCAAAACGGGTCGAGATTTCCCCTGACAACTGCGGGTCGAATTCGCCTCGGGTCGAGTTCTCCTTTTACCGTGCACTCAACCCTCCGTGGCTCCACCCACACGCTATAGATGATGGCCCAAGTGCATGTGCGAATTCAAGTCCACTGGGATTTGAGTGGTGTTAAGGGGGCTGGGAGGGTCGGTGTCGCCACTATATGTTCTCATAATTAGCAAGTGTTTCATCCCTCCTAATTACCTTGATTAAAGCATGGGCCGGCGGAAGCAGCCAGAGTCTACTGACAAGACAGCAGGCAATGCCGCTGTGTAGGATTACCGGCCTTACCTATACCCCACATCCACCCCATCTCAACCGCCAGGGAGAAAAGTGGGCGAAAAATCAAAATGGAGGGGATCTGCTATTGTCGGTTGACATACACCAAACCAAACACTGGTGACAAGCGTGTGGGGGTGGGGAGGGAGGGAGGGGTTACTCCGTGAGCCCCCTCCGTCACCCGCCCCCACAGAATCCCGCGGAATACCGCCAGATTCTACAACCTTCTCCAGAATTGAATCAGAGTTAAAAATACAAATTGAAAAGGAAATGGCGACAGCCTGTCTTTTGTGGTAAGGTAGGGCGGGTCTGTAGTGTGAGGCTTGGACGCTAGAGGGCATGCTAGTTCACTAACGGCAATATAGAATTCTCCACCGCCGAGGGCGAGGAGGTGAGAAAAGATGGGCGCATTGTAGGGTTGGGGACTATGTGGGTGAGGTAGGGAAGGTATCAATATGGAAAGAGCTGATGGGGTTTAGTTATTATCTCATCCATGGTACAAGTTTAGCCATAGGAATAACAAATATATATATATATATATATATATATATATATATATATATATATATATATATATATATATATACAACGATCACCCATATCACAATATTACGCCATGGGTGTGGCAGAGTGATATGAGATGACGTCATAATCGACTGGCCAATCAGTAGCAAGGATTTGAGATAATAGGCGAAACGTCAATATGGAGATCTTTTATACGTTCCTAACTGGATTTGCGAAGTAATTTGAATTATTCTGATATTGCAATGCTATTCTAATGTCCTTAAAAGGGGTGAAATAAATCCAGAACTGTACTCAAATCATAAAATAAACAATACTCGACTCTTTCGGATGCGCTGTTATCATCACTCAGCTTCACCTCGATGATGATTGTGGCGCATCCAAACTCGTGGAGTTTTGTCTATTTATACGATTCTCGATAATGTTCCATATAAGTACCTAATGGCAGTCATTGCGTTATCACTTCGAGATTGACTCTTTATCATACTAGACAGCAAATTAACCCTAGATACGAACCCTAGACCCTACTGAATGTAGGCCTATTTCTACCACTGTCCACACAATATCTCCTCATGTGCGACAGTGCATGATGCTTTTAGAGTTATAAGACTACCACTATAGATAGGCTATATATGTCAAGCATGACGGGGTTTTGGTCTCAGTTAAATAGATGAAAGTGCTCAGAACTTAGTGACTAATTTTTGGTGGGATTTCCAAGAGTAATAAAGCAAGGTTGCGTATACTTCAAGATTCAATAGAAACGTGATGGGATTTTGGTATTTTTCCATGATCTCGGGCAGTATAACAAACGATTAAATATTCAATACGATATTTAGTGCGTAGCGAATGTGGCATGCGCAGACCTTGACCTGCATATTTCATATAAAGCAATTTAAATGTAGGGACCAGTTTTCGAGTAAAAATATGCACATGTTAATAGTATGATTTTTCAAGTGATGACGATTAGAAGACCAAGTTTTTTCAAATGGTCAATAGAAGTGCACTAATGCCCAGTTCACACTGTGCGACTGGAGGTAGCTTTGAAGGCCTAGGGCTTCAAAACACACAGTGTGAAGTGCAAGCTTTCCGCTAGTCTGCGACTGGACGTACCAGGTACCTCCAGTCGCCAACTGGAGGTACCTGGTACGCCCAATCACAAGCATTTTAAATATCAAATATGAACTTGATATTTGATACCACTTGTCGCCAACTGCGCGTACTGAGGTATGCCCCGTTGTAAACTTTCTAGTCGTAGGGGCAGTGGTTCACACACATATTGAAGCGTACCTTTCCGACTGGGCGTACCGCGCATTTCGTAAAATGGGATTCACACGGTGGGACAAATGGACCTGAGACTGGTGTACTTCACACCTTTGCGCCAGTCGGCTACTATTTCCAACTGGGAACAAAGTTTCACAGATTGGGGTGTTCTACAGTCTCAGGGGAACATGGCGGATTCAATTCACATGAGAAGATTTAACAGGTACATAGTCTCACCCCTACACCCCTACACAGGGTACACAGGGTACACAGGGTACACAGTCGCCGACTCAGGGTACTTCCCCGTGTGAATAGGTGTTATTTGAGACCGCTGAGACCCACAGATTGGGGGAGAATGTGTGAAATACATTTGCCTCACCAAAATGTCCCTCTAAATTTTAAACCTGTTTAAAGTCAAAATCTCATGAGATTCTGTTCCTTGTTAGGGGCGATTGTCGCCGACAATTGCAAGAGAAAAATGTTGTCTCAGCAAAATGAAAGCCTGTCATTCACACGAGGAGATTGTGTTCTAGTACCGAATCTCAACAGGATTTGTCTCAGACAAACGGCCTGTGAGGTACATGAATCCCACCGTGTGAATCCCGTTTAACGCATTTCCCGTCTCTAGCTAGGTGCCGCTAGTTGCAAGCCCTCCAGTCGCACAGTGTGAACGGGACTTAAGCGGCGATATCTCCTGCACATCGAGGGTGGTTGTGGCCCCTAAGATTCGAGGTCAACTCTCGACCGTAGAACTGTCCCAAGGCGCTATAAATATCATGTAAGGAGGTCAGGGTCAAGGTCGGGGTTTGCTGCGAATGCAGTCATTGGCTAATCGGTCTACTCTATTCCTTATATGGACTTAGTGTAATGGGACAACTCCATGCTGCATCCATAGCACCAAGAATCAGTGCCCAACCCGGAAATAGCTCATACCCGTATTGCTACTGCTGAACGCACCGACATTCTAATGTTACTTTATTGAATTAACTTTTACGAAAGTTCCACATATTCATCATTTTCTGACTGGGTTAAGCTGTTTATTGGATTTTATTATCTACCTAATACTGAGCCTCCGTACTAAACCTACAGAGCCTACAGATCACTACTGAGTAGAATACGGAAGGCTGTAGCTCTTAGTGTGAACAGTAGTGCTTGAAAAGATCGATGGTTATTTTTTCATTCCTTTGATAAGTTATATTTTGAATGCTGAGTGATAAATACAACATTACCATGATTTTGATTTACATAGTTGCATTCTCCTAGTAGTTGACGTTATGTAATATCATCGCATTCGCTCGGATATTACTGCGCGACATCTACACGGAGAATACGACCATGTTGATTAAAACCATGGTATTATTGTGCATACTGTCAACGGCAATAATCTTCATGCATTAATTGAGCTGCTACCATGGTATGCTATTATTGAGGAAACCTATGAAAGTTTATGGTCAGAGCTAATATCCTGTCAAGTTTGAATAGCATAATAATTCACAAGGCAAAGCTACATGAATTATGTAGCGATTCAAACGAGATGGGATCGAGCTCTGACCGTAAAAATATATAGGTTTCTGAATTTATCTTATCCCTTACATTAACTAATTGGCTAACATCTGTGACATAATCCCCCGTTGAGTATCTTCTTTAGATACTCTAGGAACATTGAATATGAGTACCTAATGTTAAGTCAATGGGGAAAATATACCAGGGGTGAGGTAAGCGTACATACATACCTTTATGATTATTGATATTTCTATATACAGTATATCTGTATGCTCCGGGTATGATGATACACACTGCCTATGTATTTTCTACGGACACTTTGTATTAGGTGGATAATAGATGTACATTCACCCCTTAATGATTATTGATATTTTTATATACAACATATCTGTATGCTTCGGGTATGCTGATACACACTCCCTATGTGTTTTCTACGGACACTTTATATCAGTCAGATAATAGATGTACATTCACCCCTTAATGATTATTGATATTTTTATATACAACATATCTGTATGCTCCGGGTATGCTGATACACACTCCCTATGTGTTTTCTACGGACACTTTATATCAGTCAGATAATAAATGTACATGCACCCCTTAATGATTATTGATATTTCTATATACAACATATCTGTATGCACTGGGTATGGTGATACACACTCCCTATGTGTTTTCTACGGACACTTTATATCAGTCAGATAATGAATGTACACACACCCCTTAATGATTATTGATATTTTTATATACAACATATCTGTATGCACTGGGTATGGTGATACACACTCCCTATGTGTTTTCTACGGACACTTTATATTAGTCAGATAATAAATGTACACACACCCCTTAAGGATTATTGATATTTCTATATACACAGACACTATAATTTACTACGTCCTAAACGTAAATCGGCATCATAACCTTGACTAGGATACACAGCTTGAATACCAACTACCCTGCAGTGTGGACGTGATAATACACACATCTCCACTCTTTATACCGTCAGGAGCTGCTGCGCTCTTTGGCATATGACGTTTTATCAGTGGTCGGAGCTGGGATAGTGGGAAGTTCATTCTGAATCTATAGACATAAATTTTTTCCGGCTAGAGTGCAAGTCTCAGTCCTTGTGCTTGTTGGTCGAAGGTTATAGTGTGCTGCATTACTTGGATTCTTCGGAAAAGAAATCATGTTTCCAGCTCCTTGTATAATTTATGCCGTTTTTTTTTCTGGCGCGCTCTGAAACATGTTTATGATTGTGCCTTCCCATTTTCACATTCCGGAAATTCCGCCCGGCGTCAGTGGTCTACGGTTACAGTGCACAAACTCCAGTTATTTTTCATCTGGTTTATCTGGCTCCATTCGTTTGCTTCAGCGGATCGCATATCAGGCACATTAATGAAAACCTGAAAAATATAGAGAGAAAAATATAGCGTGGCTTTCTGTAAGGCAAGGTGAAATTGATATATTTGTTTAAATCATACAATAAACTTTGTCATGGATATGTTTTATTCGAGGTATCTGGAAATATATAATGAAGTGTAGCGTATCTTTACAATTACTTGTAACAAAATATCTAGCACACGGAATGTGGACCTCTATACGCCTCTCATATCTTTTTGTCTATGAATATAACCTAAATATTGGTGAAATCCCGGTAAAATATTGGTCTGGTGGTACCATGATAAAGACTGGAACTTATGCTAGCTTCAAATCACTAACTAGATCTAAGCTTAGAAATAGCGTATGGGATTTGTAAATCTAGACACGATTTACCCGTCCATTGTTTGAAACTGGATTATTGTTAAATACTCTACTGAATGTAGACAAAGTGTTTGTTGAATCTTCTTCAGATTGTTCCTTGTACTAAATGTGTACCTTGGAATTGATGGAGACTTTTGTTCTATAAAACCATGTCCGTAATCGATGACACGAACTCTAGGCTAGACCATGAAAACCTGTCTTACAAATAGGCTGAGGTCTCAGCCCCTTTATTGGGATCAATGAGTATGATATTTATAACCTTCAACGTGATTGTAACAACTTAGTCTCAATAAAGAAACTTATCCCCCCCCAAAAAAAAGTATCTCTAAACTAAAACGATATATTAATGGCACGTCGCCTGTAGCTAACTACATTTCTGTGTCAAGTACATTTTCACAGGTGAAAATCTAAATAGGAGATACTTTGATATCAAAGTAAAACAAAATATATCAATTATATTTTCACACTTTCACATTTGACACATTTGGAATAAATACTCCAGAGCTGGTGAATTTAAGCTGAAACGAACAGCGTTTTATTCTTAAATACAAAACAGATTTTGTTAAATCATTATCACCAATAGTCACAGACATTGTTCTGAAGGAGGAAATCACAGGACAACTGGAAATGGTTGGGGTTTTTTAAGGCAAGACGGTCTTTTCCGACTGTGGGTTCAATTCGCCAGTGAAGAAAGTCCAGGGAGCATTTTGCATCCGGAGAGTAAATTTTAACCAAATAAAAAGGTTGTAATCTTCATGAGGAACCGTAAAATTTGATGGCTCTTGTTCTTACATTAGGCTCGTTTTTGCCTCTTTCAACGGTTAAAAGAGCACAACAGGCTCTTTTCTGACGTTCGAAAGGTTCGCCAAATGCCACAAACCAAAAGGCTTGGCTCCAAACAAAAAGTTCGCCTCGCTTTTTCACAGTAAAGTCAGTATTTACAAGGAGAACCACAAAACCAGCGTCGGCTTGGGGGCCGCCAAACATGGATAATAAAGTTGGCGTATTCTACTTTTGTTTCGTGTATCAAAGCGCTGTGTAAAAAAAACTTTAAAAAAAACAACCTACTAATGCAAATACTCCCAAACCAAACAACTTAAAATGCTTTTTGACAACTCCACTTGCTTAAAACAGGACGCTGCTGTTTTGTTTCATTTAAATAGACTCCCTTCGGATCCGTTGAATACTGATTTTAAAAGCTTCAGACCAGGAACATTGTTTTATTCAGCTCCTGTCAATTATAAGTTGGTGTTACCGAGTGAAATGCAGGATTTTAGTTGTCCTGAACTAAAGCCGGTCGTTAAAGTCGGCGTAGTTTAGAGAGAAATCCTCCAACGTTCGCTCTTTGAAGAGAATGATATTTCACTAATTAATCAATACGAGAAATACTTCTCTAATAAGTGTGACATTTCCCCAGTGAAATACGTGCCGTGCCTACTCAGCTATCAGCCGTAGACACTAATCTACACATCCTCATCCCCACTCTCACATGCTCCTATTTTATGCTCTTCTTTTGTTTTCCCCTGTTTTTCTCGATCAGAAGAAACCATCTTTTATTTCTTTTTAATTAGAATCTGACCCTCTAAACCCGAGCGTCGGCCCAGTTTTTCCCCCGAGAGATTTGTTTAAAAAGAAGAAACAAAAACGAAAAAAAGCCAGGTCCTTTC
Organism: Alentia gelatinosa; assembly: GCA_950022655.1. NCBI lineage: Eukaryota > Metazoa > Annelida > Polychaeta > Phyllodocida > Polynoidae > Alentia > Alentia gelatinosa. The sequence goes on along the minus strand of OX465590.1, from coordinate 40,349,177 downwards.
CATTTTTACAATGTTATTTCTGTTCAGTTCGTTCCCATTTCAGTATCCAGATGGATAGAATTCTATAGGGATGCACCCCATATGGATGTCCCCCAGTATTATAGCGGATTTATATCTATTTCTGAATAAACAATTTCAATTAAATATGTATTCCAAATCGATAAGGTCTCCAATTTAGATCCATTGCAGCGGGAACAAGCACTTTATTGAGTAATGACATCCGCCCTTTCTCTAAATCCCCACTTCATCATCAATACATATGATGCCAAAATAATACCATCTCACTTGATGAGATTAGGGTAATCCTAGCGATGGAGAAAGCCTTCAAAGATATGGCCTTGTCTCAGACATGAAACTTTGAATGCAATAACGAAAGGAAGCCAGATTTATTACCTAAACAGCATCTTCACTCTATTAGAATCTCAATTTGGTCGGGCATTTGTGACTTTTTTCCCCCTATTTCATTAATATGAGATGCTGTTTCAATATGTAACAAGGATTACGTGGTACCTTTGGGTAACACATGCAATTTTAAATATGAAGGGGCCAATGAAGTATTACTGGGCATTATTGTCTATCATCAAGTATTTATATGCAATTAGTCTAAAGTTTCATAGTAATTACTTATTGTGGTAATGTTAATGTCCCTGTAGTGAGAATATACCATTTCACAATTATTCTCTTTTTTTTAAAAAGCAGTTTATTGGCACTTCCCAAATATACATGGAATTAATATTCAATACAAAAGTAAATTATCCATGTACAACATAATAAGAAAATTTATAGCTGCTTGTCTTTTTTGGAGGAAAAGAAAAAGACATACATAGAATACCAGACAATTTTAACATTGGTAAAAAGAGAAAATCCTTTCATAATACAGAACCTAAACCAAACTCATGGGAGGTTGGGCTAGATATCTTTACAATGTGGAGGGAACTTCCCTCAAATCTTACAGGACAGAATGTTGTCAAACTTTATAGCTAGATACAAGCAAACATTTCCAGGAGCGACAGATCACAATACCGATCATAATTCCATGTCTCATTAAAAATATCTATGGTTCACTATGCTCGATGACTAAGTGGTAGGGGTGTTCACCTCAAGCATGGGAGGTCTAGGATTCAAACCCAGGTCGGGTCATACCAAAGACTTACACAGAAATGGTACCCACTGCTCGTTCGGCTTAACACCCGCCATTAGAATGAGAAGTAGGGGGCTAGGCCAGAGTGGAAGAACGGCTGTATCGCCGAATTCGGTGATTGTACACACAATATTCCCTTAATAAAAATTCGGTGGTGCTAAAGGTTTTTCTCTTTTGTATTTTCCAGATGGGGACATGTCGCTTCACGCACAGAGGGATGGCAGCAACAACATCAGTCTTCGCTTTATCCACAAGAGTCTGGCTGCTGTTGCAGATGCATACGCTGCTGACATCAACATCCGCAAAGTCTCCTTGTCCAAGTTAGATTCCTCCTCAGTCCCTGTGAAGTTTGCCTGCAAACCACTACTGCCACCCAGCTGTAACACGAGCAGTCGAGTCGTACAAGAACAAGACTGCCCGGCAAGTCCAACAACAGAAGATGTCATCCCGAGACAACAAAGTCCCAATTCCAGTCAGCCGAAACATGATGATCCGAACCGGAGTCTCATTGGTCAGCCTCGAGTTGCCTTGGGAACGACCCCCCAGGGAGAGCAGGTTAAGGAGGAGATTCAGAGGTCATCTGAAGAGGGTGAGAAACTCAAGGAAAACGGAGCAGTGCAGCCGGAGACTGCTGTGATGGCTGAGGGTGAGAGCACTGCTGCGCTCGATAACACTGTGTATCCCCAGCGAAGCCCAGATCCAGCGAAAACCACATTTGATCAAGCCAATGATCCTGAGTGTCCTGCAACTGAACCACATGCAAGTGAAATGAAACCTGAGAATATACCAACTACAGCTATAGCATACACAGCACACACCCCTGTCCAGTCCCTAGCCAATGATCCAGCCCTGTCTACACACCAGACCCAAGCACAGACACCAGGACCGATCCAAACCCTTCCCACTGTCCCAACGACAACTCCAGTAGCATTCCCAAGTGTGGAACACTCTTCCACAACAACAGGATCTGCACCTCAATGCACTGCTCCAACTATTGCAACAGCTCCATCCTCATTATTCCCAGGTGCAGTTTCTCATCCATTATCAACCCCCAACTCAACACTGACCTCCCAATCTGTCATCAAACCCATCAATATTGCACCAGTTCCTCAGAGGCCACCACCTCCTCCTCCTCCTCCTTCCCAGAGTCTGCCCATCACAACAGCACCAGTAACATCAAGTGGTGCCCCTCCTCCTTCACTGAGTCCACTGAAAAGGAGCTACCCAACAGAGAGATCACCCTTCCCTGGTCTGCTGAATGGAGACATGATGCATAGTCTTCAGCAGGAGGAGAATGGTGAAGGGAAGAAGATGGCTGACAGGGAGAACTCCACCAATGGTTTCACTCCGCCGAACAAGAAGAAGCGCGGCCCTCGCCAGTACAAGTGTGACATCTGCGGTGCAGAGTTCGTCTATGCTGGAGTGTTCAGTAAACATATGTGGAAACACAACCGCTACAGCAAGACAAGCCCAACACCAGAAATGCCACCAATGTTGAACCCCACCTCCCTGCATCAGGGCATCTCCAGGACCTCCATGGTCAATATTCTGGCTCAGCATAACCGACCTACACTGCCTCTCGATATGTCTTCCCAATCTAAATTAGCAAGTATACCTCAACAAGCTACCAACATTGGTACACTCCATGCAGCAGTAGTAGCAGCAGCAAAATCGCCAACCCAGGTGCCTCCGAATGCCTCAAATACCTCAGTTGATATGAAGAAGAATGAAAACGGTGGGGGCTACATGCATAGTGGGGAGACATGCGAGGATATGGTGGACGATTCAGGTCTGTATGCTGATGATTCTCTGGCTGAAGTCCACATGGAGAAGAAAGACGGAGCAGGGTATGATTGCTGGATCTGTGGCAGACCGTTTCACTATCGTCCACCCTTTATTCGCCACATGCGAGGTGCGCATGAGATTCGTGTCATCTTCGATGAGAATCGTGCCAGTAATAAAACCGGGAAGATCTTTACATGCAAGTTGTGCAGTCAGTCGTTCTTGTATCAGCTTCCCTTTGAGAAACACATGAAGTTAATCCATGGCACCAGCATGGATTCGGTGTCAGCGAAAATGATCGATATTCGCGATCAGCGGGACATGCACCGGGAGCTACACATGATGATGCCAATGACACAAGACACCTCTGATCAAGACAAGGACAAATCAGTAGCCAACACACCACTGAACGTAGACACTAAAATGATGCTGAATGACTCCACCTCAAGTTCACCACTGCAGAAAATGTCGATGGCTGCGAAATGTCATAGTCTTGTGGCAAAGGGTGGCTTGGTTTCTCCACCCTCAGCCACAGTGGCTCTCACGATGGCATCCAGTATGCCATCTGTGGTGCCAAGCATGTGCTCTCAGTCCAACGGGCCTTCGTCTCTGGTTGAAAGCTCGGTGAAGATCCCCTCAAAGGACAATGACTATATTCTCATTGACAGCAGCGGCAACCATATCATGTTCGGAGATAAACTGCAGTGTTTCGTTTGCTCTGAGCAGTTCTCTGATAAACGCCTGTATCTGGTGCACATGCAGAATGAACACGGGATTCAGCCTAAGGAAGAGAATAGTCCTTTCAAGGCTGTTGGGACAAAAACTGGGAAGGTTTTTAACTGTCATCTTTGCCAGAGACGATTCTCTTACAAAGGGCCCTATGAGAAGCACATGAGGAGTCATGGAATCAACCTAGTCGTGCTGGAGAAGGAAGTCACTCAGGAGTCTTTGTATTGCGAGATATGTGGGAAGGTGTTCGCGTATCAGCTGCCGTATGAGAAGCATATGCGAAATGTCCACAACATTGGAACACCGCTGAAGAGTACAACCCAGCAGCTTCAGTACAGGCAGGACTACCGGAACGTCCACCAATGCGAGATCTGTTTCCGCACCTTCGCCACAATGCAGTCTCTTGTCAAGCATGTTATCAATAAACACCAGACCCAGATTGGTTGTCAGTTCACGAACAATGACTACAGCCCGGTCATGAAACATGATGCGGGTTCGTCCCAGGAGAACTCCATGGAGATGCCTATAGCTGAGAACGAGAGTGGGTCAGAAACCGAAGACCTACCACAGAGGGTGTATCTAGACCCGCATTCCGTGCTCAAAGACCTGAGCTCTATTCTCCCCCCCGAGGATGATGATGACGTTGGAGAGTCCCATTTCAGAATCACCAGGAAGGAGAGTGAGGAAGAACAGAATGCGGATGTGAGAAGTCCAGATCTTATCAGTACAGGGGATCAGAACGAGCCAAGAGTTGAACCAGCCAGGGTGCAGCATCCAGGTAGCACTCTCAGCATGATCAAATGCGAGATATGCAACAAGATGTTCCGCTACAAGATCGCGTTCAGTAAGCATATCCAGCAGATGCATTCAGACCAGAACAGTGACCAGTTGAACAATAATAATAAACTTGAACTCCCTGAAGATTCAATTGTGGAACCTGAGGATGAACATATTGAGAATGTGGCGAAGAACAATCACATGAGCCCGAAACAAGATGATCCACCTTCGGATAGTTGCGACATGCCTGTGGACTATTCGAACCCACGAAAGAAACATTCCCCCGAAGAGCAGCAGAACAAAGCTGAGGAGAGTACCGATAAACCCGAAACCCCTATTTTATGTCAGAATACCATCCAGCAAAACTAATTCTCTAGTAACAGATGTTGAACTATTTAATATATCTGTATATAATGTACATATAATCAGACATTGGCAAGATTGTATACAAGGTTACCCATCTGGGGACAAGGAGAAATTTGGAACCAATTCTTTTTGATATACACTATACCATGATGATAAAAAAAACCTAAGCTAATGTTGCCGCCTTTACTGATGAAACATGGCGAGATCTTTTTGAATTGTTGTTAGAAAGGATAGAATACCTCACTGGCTGTTGTCTTTCCTTGAAGCTCTCATATGCCTGAGAATGTGTGTTTGTGTGTATGTTTCTGGTATCATTATATACCTGTATGCGAATGTCTATGAAATACTGCCCGCTGCTAGGGGTGAAGTAATAATAATGTTCTTGCTCGCAGTGAGTGTGACTTGATAAGTCGTTAAAATGGCGTTTTTTTCATCGATTTGAGGTATATGATAATAAGCAAACGTCCTCACTGTGGACGAAACTCTTCCCGTTCTCGGTCAGTCGTCGATTTCATACCGCCTTCAGCCTATGGCGTCAGGCACTATGAAATGGACGGCTGCCCTCAAACAGGAAACGTTTCGTCCACAGTAAGGACGTTTCCATATATTATTACGAGCAATGCCAGCAGCATGAATTCTGTTTTAAAGAAGTAATCATTTTGTACTTTAGGTGAAAAACCTATTATTCACTCGGTGAATGGCTCTTAGTAAAATGAACACCATCTGAAACATTCTGCAAGGAGAAGTGTTTATTTAAAGCGGGGAACAATATTTTTTAATCACACTTGATGAGACAAATGTGTTTAAACGCTTGTTGAGCTTTCCTTGGGCTATTTTCTCATGCGATAGAGAAAGATGTGTATTCCACATATAAGAGAGAGCCTATTGTATTTCTTCCATGACACTGTAGAAGAGTTGTTCTATTGTACTTCATTGTGGTCATTAGTGATATTACTTACTAACTTGGAGTCCATTGGCTTCTCTCTTGTTGCTAAGTTTAGCCTATGTAACGACTGAACTGAAATGTCTCCAACACTGTTTGTTGTCCAAGTCAAATTAAGAAAGAAATGATTAATTTTCCTGCAAATCCTTACAGATGATGAGCAAAAATGTTGTCTTCTATACCTCATTAGCGATGGCAATGCCCGGACTATATATTAAATCTTTTTATAGCAATTTACGAAAAGAAAAGAAAGGCAGTAGGTAATTATACTGAAACAAAGCACTTACGTGCCAGTCCTTGGTGCCTGGCGGCCCTATGTTGATGCATTACCAGACATTGCACTTTTTTTACTGCTAGATATGTTGAAGGATTTCTGGAAATTTTATACAGCACTTAGCAGAGCATTCAACTAGCCAGTAGTGTCGCACAGTGTAACGTAGAAATATATAGAATGTCCCCGTTTCACTAGAGATCCACTGTTTATTCAGATACTTTGGAGTATGTATAAACATTTGCGACTAACTATCTTTCCTACGGATTAGAATGTTTAAAGAGGAATAATATCTAGAATTGATTTTCGTCACTTTGTATCCACACTACTGTTGGAATATTGTTGACTTGTTTTCTAGAGAAAAAAAACCATATGTTATCGCTAAATGACCTCACCATTTTATACACTGTTATACATTGCTGTAACGCCATCACCGACGTTGCATATGACCTCAAATGACCTATGGCTAATTTGCATATAGGAACTCCTGCCGACTCTGATACCTCTAATCTGATTGGTCCATACGATAGTTCGTTATGCCTCAATTACTCTGAATGTCTGAACTTGATATCAAGGTAGAGTTCTTATTCCCTATGACGCTCTGTGACCTTGAGCCATTGTATTTGTGTGTGATGACCTTGATTGAGGTTAGCAGCCAAGTGCATACACCTTCTATCCTGGCTATCTCCTGTATGACCTCTGAGAAGTCCTTATTGAAAGTGTAAATAGCCTTAAACTTTGCAGCGGCAGCATGCTGAAGGTGGGAGTGAAGGTGTATGGTTATTACAAAGTAGAGCTTTACGTGTAGCTATGTGGTGTGTGGCAGAGTGGTGCATCTAGAGTGTTGTGTTACCAGGGTCCTCTGTCCAGTACAGCTTTATGCCCAGTTCCCACCGTGCGACTGGAGGTACCAAGCTACACCCGTCTCAAGCACCAAATCCACTAAGGCGACTGAGCGAAAGCGTCTGCGATCCGTGCGACTGTGCAAACCAATGCGATAATATTCAATATATTAGATATTGTCGCAAGGCATTCGCATGTCCATGCAAACGTCTGCGAACCCAAATTTGCATGGAAAATCGCCTTATTGGTTCTGGCACTTTAGACTGGAGGTACCTTTGAGCGCCTAGGGCCGCAAAATGCACTGTGTGAACTGCACGCTAGTCTGCGACTGGGCGTACCAGGTACCACCAGTTGCAAGCATTTTAACCATGTTTGGTATTGGGTGTACCTCCAGTTTCAAGCACGGTACCTCGAGTCGGCGACTAGAAGTACCCGCTCGTAAGCGCCACATCCACTAAGGCGACCAAGCGAATGCGTCTGCGATCCATGCGACTGTGCGAATCCCATGCGATAATATTCAATATATTAGATATTGTCGCAAGGCATTTGCATGTCAATGCAAACGTCTGCGAACGTCTGCGAACGTCTGCGAACCCAAATTCGCATGGAAAATCGCCTTAGTGGATCTGGCGCTTTAGGCCCGGCGTCCACCTACTATGATAGAATCGTAGACCTCCCGATATGGCACCGATACAAAATGTGCAAAATCGTAGACATATGTCTAGACATGCCAATTCACCATGCATTGTATGGGGTTTTTATCGGTGTCTAATCGCAGAAACGTGGTCAACTGCCCCGATATTAGGTGTCCTTCCGACGCGATTTTGATTTTGCATCGGAAGGTGCATCGTAGACCATATCGGTGCCATATCGTAGTAGGTGGACGCCAGGCCTAAGCCTCCCAGTCGCACAGTGTGAACGGGGCTTCAGCATGATCCGGTCACAGTGTTTAACAAGTTAACATCACCGTCATGTAGAAAACGATGCAGACGGACTGTAATCATACCTCCTAGGCCCCTGATTATATAGAATCTTTGAGCATTTCACCGATTTCCCCTTTTTCCCAGTGGTTGAATACTTGTATTGTCTCCGTTACCCATTCTTGCACATCCTCTCCTCGTAGTATAGAAGACAACGAGGTATGGGTTCATTTCATAAAATACCTCAAGAAATTCAAGCTGACGCATCTTTTGTGAAGTCGGGCTATATGTAAGAATATCGTAAGTAGTGGAATGAATGCTTTGACAAAAAAGTACAGCTCTTCTGTGGGTACTTATGTCATTTTTATCAGACGGTCACACCGTTCACTAAACTAAGAGTACTCTGACTTTCTTAACGTAGAGCTCCCTGTGTGTTAAACCAAGTGAATAAAACTTGTATCGTCCGGTCCGGATATATTTTCTGAACGGTATTTGTTATAACCACATGACCCTGACTTATTAGAAACTCCACTATGACCCCCACCTAAAAGATACGTTAGAGACTATTTTTTATTTCAGATTATCAAAGAAATCATTAATATTTCTGTAACCAGATAATCGATACCGAACTTGCTCTAAGCTTATACGACAACGAAAATTTCGCAAATGAGACCGCAATACAATGTCTACTAGGCTGCACTGTGAATTACGTTATTATAGAGGAAACCCATGAAAATTTAGGGTCTGAGCTCGTATCCCATCGAGTTTGAATCACGTAGTAATTGACAAGGCGAAGCCGCGTGAATTGCTATGTGATTCAAATGAGATGGGATCGAGCTCTGACCCTAAACATGAATGGGTTTCTGAATTTATCTCACCCTTAGTATTGACTAATGGGCTAACATTTGTGACATTATCCCCCATTGGATATATTTCCTAAATATCTAATGGGTGATATATACGAGTTTCCAATGTTAAGTCTATGGAGAAAAAATATCTGGGGTGAGATAATACAAGGAAACTCATGAGATGAAAATAAAGCTAGTTTAACTACTATGTAATCACTCACTTTGTCAAACTCAGTGGTGTTCGGACTTATTTTCACTATCGGGGTTTCTCACCCCATATAACATCATTAATTAATCTAATACATCACCCAATACCTTAAAGGCCGTGGAGTATGAGTTTCTAACGCTAAGCTACTGCTGTAAAACAAAAATGTATTAACACCAATGTATCTATTTCACTTTGGCCCTGGAGCCTACTGAAAATAGGATTTGTTAGTAGACAACTTCAGATAAAATGAAAACTTTAAAAAAAAGCATAAGCAAAAAATACCGGGTGAGATAATGGGCTACAAGCTACTGGGAATGACTTGGTCATTACCATGCACAGCCCTTGACCCTACGTGTTTTAGCCTGTCCTGTCGTCAAACCTGATGCTATGCATTTGGTCTGTATGATCTGCGTAGCTGAACCCATTGTGATTTGTATTGCGTTCAGACTTAAAGCAATATGTAAACAGTTTATCATGAGTTGTGGGTCGTATAAGATATTGAGCAAATCAGGTATCTGAATAAAACAATCACTCTTTCCTGACTATTCTCCTGCCATTCTGTCGATATCCTTGCCCTGCTTCCAATTCCTGATGAATTATAATTTCTGTTTTGTACCACGTCAGGTGGACATAGGTCGGTATGTCTGAGTCAAGTACTCAAAGTATAGGTGGTTAGAATGCTTTAACTTGTTGCTTGAGGTGACAGATCACAACGTCTGTGAGCTCGAAAGGTTGAATGCCTTCTCAATTCTGTTTCTTACTAATGCAAGTGAGTTTGGGTGCCTTTGTCCCGTTCAAATTCACAAATCTCTAGCGCGATGGATACTGAATAAATGTACAATTCATGCATCGGGAGACGTCAGATTGGCTTGACTATTGCCTCGCCGCCTCAGTTGACTCTCTACATGCCTCAGATGTCTATTTGGTGGCTGTTCGATGTACCTCCTTATAGCAAATAACAGTTTACAAGTTTTACGGGGATTTTCTGAACCCTTCTGCAATCTGGTTTCAGAAGATTCATTAATTTAAGGCCCTCTTGATCACCAGTGTCCATTAATTGGTACAGTTAACAGGGATATACGTCCTTATTGTGTGTGTACTGAGTCACACCCAAACTCAAGCTGGGAGGAAGATTATAGAGGAAACCTGTGAAAGTTTGCAGTCAGAGCTTGTATCCCATCGAGTTTGAATAGCTTAGTAATTCACAAGGCGAAGCCGCTTGAGTTATGTATTGATTCAAACGAGATGGGATCAAGCTCTGACAGTAAATTTGAATAGGTTTCTGAATTTTTCTCACCCGTCACATTGACTTATTGGCTAACATTTGTGACACAATCCCCCATGGAGTATTTTTTCTAAATACTCCATGGGTATTGAGTATGAGTACCAAATTTTAAGTCCTTGGAGGAAAAACATCAGGGTGAGATGATAGTTTAACAATAGACATGACCGAGGGTTTCCTGCACCGCTGTGGGTTAAAGGATAACTGTCAAAGTGCTGATTCCACCAACACACAAGATACAGCGAGATTAGTCAAGATTTGGTTCTTTTGCTAAATCTTGCTAGGTTTTGAATAATTGCGTGCATATTTGCTACAATGCATCAGTCTGGTTAAGCACCTGTGCCGCGTTCATGTTGTGATAGATTGTGCTATGCAGCGATATGTAGGCAATAGATCTTGAGTTGTCGCAATGGTGGAGCACCAAAATATACACACATCGCGACAAAGTACACATATCATAGCGCGCAATGTATCGCAACAAAGGAGGTACGATATATCGCAACACTGTAGATATTATAGAGGAAACCCATGAAAGTTTAGGGTCGGAGCTCATATCCCATCGAGTTTGAATCACGTAGTAATTCACAAGGCGAAGCCGCGTGAATTGCTATGTGATTCAAATGAGATGGGATCGAGCTCTGACCCTAAACTTGAATGGGTTTCTGAATTTATCTCACCCTTAATATTGACTAATGGGCTAACATTTGTGACATTATCCCCCATTGGATATTTTTTCTAAATATCTAATGGGTGTTAGATACGAGTTTCCAATGTTAAATCTATGGAGAAAAAATATCTGGGGTGAGATAAAACAAGATATACCAAGACATACTACGGCAAATCCATGTGTTGGTGGAACCAGTCCTTAAATGGTACTGGACGGGGTACTGGAGGAGGCACTGTAGCGTGGCAGTAGTTCGGTTGAGGATGATAAATGTCAGCCTACTGCGGTATCTGGAGCTGACAAGTTACACAACGGCTGCGTGGTATATTATAAGCGTCCATCTTGTTTCCATGGCTACCTCAGTATCTAACACTGGAGGAGCCAGTGAACCATGACCTCATAAATCGACCATGACCTCACTCTGTTGTTTGTGACGTAGTATGACGTCGTGATGACGTAGGATGTTAGTAGAGCCTCCTTTCCGTAACGATACGTTAACGGTATGGCGTAATAAGGTATAGGTTTCCACACTACAGTGTAATATATGATACGTATGCTGTAGATATAAGTACATGTGTACGTACGTGCAAGGTAGGATTTTTAATGTGTTGAGAGCGCTTTCATGTGATTGTAATTGTGAGAGTGTGGTTATCCGTGTAAAGAATCTTATGACGGGATCACCCTAGTTACAACAGGATATCCTCAATACCAATGGGATATCCCTAGTGACCGGGATCACCCTAGTGAAAGATGCATCAGGTTTCTAACACTAGGTGCTGCTAGGTACTTCCATGGGCTGTTTGATAAGAAAAAAAATAGCCCTTTCCTCCGATGCAAACATAATGACCTCAATCTTTGTTGTGATGTTTGTAAATTTATCATGAAGTCCTTGTATACTGTCAAAGACATGCGTTGTTTATAATGGATTCTATAAGAAGCGACCAGAATGTGTTTCTTGTGTGTGAACTAGTTACAGTTTGTTTCAAAAAGACGCGTTTCCTTCAGGAAATTCGTGTGGGTGAACTTAGTAATTGTTTGGTTTCAACAAAAACAACCTTTCGCAAAGAATTCTATCATTTTCAATGGTATGTGATTGTTTTAAATATTCTAGTATTTATCAATAAATATAATGGTTCAGTTGCAAAGTCTATCGGTGTTAATATATAACGCAGAAGTACTTCCCACACAAATAGGATATGATTCAGTCACATTTGAATTGTATGTTATTTCTTATTGAGTCAGAACTTGTTGAACTACTATTGGTTTTGTTCATATTATTATTATTTATATAAAAGGTAGGACTTGGTTGTTGATCAGGAGTCTGGGTACGCCTGTATCCCGAGGTACGTGTAGTACGCTGCGTATAGTACGCATTGGCAGTGTGTAACATTTGCCAAAAAATAGCATCGTTTCTTTAGATGTAATTGATTCTAGAGTCGAATAAAGCAGAATATGCCACCCCTTTGTTCTTTTCCGTTCATTTAATGATCCCAAATCTACATTTTATTAAATATATATATTCTTGTAAGTCGCACAGATACCAACCTCTGTTATGGTATAGGTATTATTTCCATACCACACAGTATGCTGGTATGGAAATAAATACACATACTCTGAATATACAATTGATGCAAGCATGTATAGTGCATGGAACGATTGATAATATAGAAAAATATGAAATATCACCGTAAAAATACACAGATAATCATAATAAGATATCATCAAAATATATATTAAGAGAGTGAAATTTCCAAACACATTTTTTGTAAGACGCTAAACATATACATGTACATACTTTGAGTGACTTTTCCCATAGGAACACACTCTGGATAGTGACTTGACATAGTCATATCATGTTTTAATATTTCAATAAGTATTCAAATTTGGAAGTTCATACTAAAAGTAAAACGTCCTCTCTTACCTTGTTTCTTTTGATAAAAAAATATCTAACTCGTTCTACGACCTTGTTTATTATTTTCATCGAAATAAACGCGGTATGAGAGGACGCCCAAACAAGGTGAATACGTTTTACTAGAATACTACATAGATTAAAAACAGTGAGACAATACTTCATTAATGTGCCTGGAAAGTAGAAAAATACAACAATATTCAATGGACAAATAGCTCCAAGGTCAATGCAGTGCATAAACAATGTTCGGACTTGATTTGTCGAGGGCATTCATGGTAGCTGAATAAAATCACCTTTATCACCAGTTTCTACTCTATACGAGTGAGAATCAAATATCAAAAGAATACAATGACTAGTACGTCTTTCTTCCTAAGATACACATTTTGATATGCTTCGTTCAGGCCAGCCAATAGCTTGTTAGTTTTCATGTAAATTATCATGTGCGTTAGTAATGCGATCAAAAATACTAGTACTCATATGCACATGTGCTATATTTTAACGTTTTGATTATTATCTAAAAGAATAAAAAGTCGAATGATGATTTATAGAGAGAAAGTAGAGGCACATAAAGCCAAGAAAATTAGATCATGGATGATTCTATGTATCTTTTGTCTTTAGTTAAGTGAATTCTAATGAGAAATATCAGAGAGAACTGAATATTGTCCGACATCCTAAATAAAAAAAACCATTCACTCCTGAAACTGTGATTAAGTTTCATATCGATGGAGCCACCTCAATAACAATAGGAAATTATACCTGAACAATAATTGAAAAGAAGTAATATAAGACCTTGTGAAATACAAAGGGCCCAATGTTATGACTTGGAAACAAAAGAATACATCCTAGAGAATACAATCTATAAGTTGTTTTCAATTTTAATGAAAGGATTTCTTGAAATGACAGCTACTATGACTTTTTGCTTTCATTTTCAAAAGGTTGTCATGTAACATCGAGAAGTGATGAAGTAATCTTTTCTAGTATGTTTACATATATATAGATATATATATATATATATATATATATATATATATATGTATATATATATATATATATGTATATATATATATGTACATATATATATATGTATATAAATGATTGTGGGCTGACTTATGATATTTAGAAGAATAGTAATGGTAACATAATAATATATATAATACAACACATGAATAGAGTTTGGGCTAGGAATATTTATTGACACAAACCTGCCATAGTAATAAGTAAAAAATTTGTTGTGTAGGAACAGTAGTATACACGTCTGACCAGGTGAGGTGACAGGTGCGAAGTGCATACCTGCACGTGTGCTCGCAGGCGCTAGTGGTGGTAGGTTGGTATAACATGGTGACGCTAGGTGGCGCCTCATCCTTTATATTTACATATACCTTGTGTTATATGTAACACATAAATGATTGTGGGCTGACTTATGATATTTAGAAGAATAGTAATGGTAACATAATAATATATATAATACAACACATGAATAGAGTTTGGGCTAGGAATATTTATTGACACAAACCTGCCAAACCTAGCCCAAAAGGTTGAGTGTTATCGGAAAAAATTCTTATTTTCCTACCCTTCCACTCCGGACCCCACCTATAGGCAGATGCCACTATCGGCCAAATTTCTAGTACGTTTATATCAAGAATATCCGTATTACTAGAGGGACCGGAGACAAGGTGATGACTATTCAGCCATTGTTCCGGAACTATGGTGGTATCCCATGCGCCTAGCAACCAGTCATTGCCATAACAGGCACCAAAACCCGATAAGGAAGAATCTGTGGCAATTTCGTATTCAACCGGAGAAATAATAGTGGATGTACCGTTAAATACTGAAGCAAGTCTCTTCCACCAGCAAAGATCCAAAAATATCCATTCTGGAATCAATTGTGGTGAAGTACAATCTTTAATGTACGTCCCAAAATTAATCAAACGGCGTGAAAAGGTACGCCCACCTCTTACTACACAGCTACAATGGGCCAAAAGGCCACATAACCTTTGTACATCCTTATGAACTACAAATCTTATGTCACAAAATTCATCAAGTATCATTGATAAACGAGAAAGTTTTTCTGGTGGGAGACTCAAAGTCATAGCAACACTGTCGATTTCGATCCCCAGAAAAACAACCTTTGTGGACGGGCTTATAATCTTTTTCCACGAAATGCCGAAACCAAATTCTCTGAGGAGTGAAATCAATGTTTGTTGACAACGTACACATTCATCATAATTATCTCCAATAACAATAAAGTCATCCAGATAACCAAATACGTTTCTGAAACCTTTCCTTGCCATACACCGAACAATAAATTCAGTTATATTGGAAAAAATAAACGGGGCGCACTTGAGCCCAAAAACTAAAACATTAGATTGAAGGAAACATTCAGATTCATCAATTTCCCACCGGAAGCCTTGAAATTTTCGATCGCCCGGAAAAACGGGGATCGACCGGTATGCATCCTTGATGTCGATCACGGAGAAAAAACAATTAACGCTCATAGCGTTGGTGACCTCTTCAAGTTTAAGGTAGGAAAAAGATTCACAAGTATCCGACATAAAATTGTTGATACTACAAACTATCGGTCTTTTGCAGTCCGTGATGGGACGCAAACCCCCGGATTTTTTAGCTACCGCCCCAATGGCGTGGACGCACTGTGGATGAGTGTTAACGATAGATAGTTTATCTTGGTCAATTTCTGATTTAACAATCCGGTCCATTTCTGCCTTAAACTTAACATCATAAATACTGGCGTAATAACGAGCATCGTAAGAGCCAGAAAAACCTTGATCAACAATTCTAAATCCCTTCAAAACGCCTTCAAAAATGAAGTGAGCATTGTCATCTATTGGATCAGTCCCAAAACAATGATCCCAAAAAAGACAGGGATTTAGGGGATTTCGTACATTATCTAAGGTGTGTAATTCAGGATCACAACCAGAAAAACAAGGGCGTCCCGGGACTTTATTGTCTGCACTGAGAACTAAACATTCTTGACCTATTGACACATTGTCAGTTACCTGAGGTTGAGTACCACTCCAACCTCCCGTACATACCGAACCTCCTTGACCTCCTAGAACCTCTTGAACACCTTCAAGTACCTCCGGACAATTAACTGTGGAATTGCCCGCGTTGGAGATGTATGTATTACATACAGTAGGAGTAACAATACCAGATATGTTGGCAACATCAATACCAGTATCCGAACAATTTAAAACACAACTCGTGCTAACCTTTGTACTCGGAGGGTCATATGAGTCACCAACAGTGAGTCACTTGTCCGTTTTGGAGGATTTTTTAGGGCATTTAGTGACAGAATGTCCACCTTCACAATCCGAACATTGGCGCTTGAAACGACAAGAGACTAGTGTACAACCTTCTCCCTCGTTGTACCTCCAGCACATACCGAAGGGCTTCCCATCTTTGAATCGGCGACCTTTGACAACCTTTGGCTTGTCCACTGCCTTGGAAAAGGCCATTGTTTTCTCGATGTTAAGGTACTTGGTCGATAGATATGGATCCCCGTAACCAAAGCTCGCAGTACCCAACAACTCCGCTTTCTCCCTGCAGGCTAGATCGTAGTCAACTAGCGCCTGGCTCGTCAAGTAAGCACGCCTATCGCTGAGAAACGCAACATGATCGGCGTATCCTGAAGCATCCAAGCCTTGGCTTAGCATGGAACGTAACATTGACATGCTTGCGGAGATAACCTGGTCTATGTTGGGCTTACTCACATCACATGGGAGATGGTTGTCCAGATTAAAGATTGTACACTTACGTCTCCGTTCCGTCCTCGATGTACATGAATGTGTGACTTGTTCTGTTGGAACACCAGTAGCTTGGGACCAATCCGGAGTTGTAGCCGCGAAGACCGGAAGTAGAGGCTTGGGTGTCGGTGCTTGGTTCGATGAGATTCCCGCCTTTAACGAAGGTGACGTCGCCATATTGGATTTTCCAAAATCCGGTAAAGAAAAAGGTTCTCGGACCCCTTTCTTCTCTGGAAATTCGATATCAGCTCCTTCTTGACCAATTGCCCCTCGAGGTAATTGCTCGAATTGAGCGGTCGTGCCCAATTTGAGACTTCTTGACTCTTCCAGTCGGTCTTGATCGTACCGGCCGCCATCTTGAGATTTCTTGGAAGAGACCACCGTCATTTTCAAGTCTGCCATCATGGCCATGAGTGCAGACATCTCAGATTTCACATTTAAAATCTCGTTTTTGAAGAAAGTGTTCTCCTGTTTTAACTTGGAGAACGCGTCATCCCCCGCACCTGTTTTCCATAGCGCTGCCTGTTGTGATAGGAACGCCGCCGACCGCTCCTTCCACTTTCTCAACGCTGATTTTTCCGGTCTCCGAAACTGTTTTTTGCCCCGGAGATTCACAATGCATACACTCCTTTTTCCGGCCATCATAGCTCATACCACATAGCTCACAGATCACCATCATACACACGTACCACACTAGTATACGAAACATAGAAAATTTTTGTGTAGGAACAGTAGTGTACACGTCTGACCAGGTGAGGTGACAGGTGCGAAGTGCATACCTGCATGTGCGCTCGCAGGCGCTAGTGGTGGTAGGTTGGTATAACATGGTGACGCTAGGTGGCGCCTCATCCTTTATATTTACATATACCTTGTGTTATATGTAACACATAAATCATATATATATATATATATAATGTATTATATATATATATATGTGTTCTCTAAACACTGTGTACTCTATGTAGAGAAAGGTTGAAGAAAACTATCATTTTCCTATTTTCATTTCCTGTTCTCAAATTAGATTTAAAACCATTTCATAGAGAAATATATATTAGTGTGACAAAAGGTTAAGTTTTTGATATTTCTCCTGTCATATGACTGGGCTGAACCGACGTCTTTCTGCAAGTTAACTGGCGTCCATCCGAAGTGAAGAATGACCAAGGCCACATCCACAAAGAACATGCTTTACATAGGAAGGCAAACCCAGCCAATCCTGAAAGGACCACGCAAATCGCTAACCCGGCGTTTACATTAGACGACAAAATACGTGGTGACTAGATCGTCAGCCAATAGTCGCCAGGGGGTGGCAATGTCCACCGCAAAAGTCGTCGATGTCAGAATTTACCCGAGTGTTCACACTGACGACGATGACTTTTCATAGAATCGCCGACTATGTAGACGACTAATTCAAACCGGCTTGAAATAGTCTCCGGAGTCAGAGCGTGTCCCATAGTCGTGAAGTGGTGCTTTATTGCGTAATCTGATGATCTGGGACCTGTTTCACTAGTTTTGTGACATATCTAGATGGCGTCTGTGACACCATACAGACATATTGGGGTTGACTAGTTTCGTGACAACACAAGTAGCGCTTGCACAAGTGGCGCTGTAGGGTCACTGTTCGCAACACCGACATTGTGACACAACATGTGACAAGAGATGTGACATGCATTATGAAACGTGACTTCGTTTTGTCCGTTCTTGCTTGCACTGTTGGTTATGCTTTTCATGTCAGTCTAACACTTTTGTCACAAAACTAGTGAAACAGGTCCCAGTAGTCGCCACGCTCTTGGCGTTTATATTAGATGATTTCTAGACTTTTACAGCTGAAAGTCGTCAGGTTCATGAATCGCCGCCTATAATCGTTTAGTGTAAACGCTGGGTGAATTGAGAATTGTTCTAAAAAAATGTTTTCGAACAGATAAACGATTGATACTTTGTCAATCAGATGGTATTACAGACGAATATGAGCACCTCGTCAAATTGACTAAAACCGTGCACCGACTACCGCCGGTCTACCACATGGACCTCCCGATACACTGCAATTAGAAATGCCTTAGGCCCGGCGTCCACCTAGTACGATATGGCCCCGATATGGTCTACGATGCACCTCCCGATAAAAAAAATCAAAATCGCGCCGGAAGGTCCCTTAATATCGGGGCAGTTGACCACGTTTCTGCGATTAGACACCGATAAAAACCCCATACAATGTGTGGTGGATCTTTATGTCTAGACATATGTCTACGATTTTGCACCTTCCCGATATGTCTCCGATATTTGCTTTTTGTATCGGTGCCATATCGGAAGGTCTTAATTTCTATCGTAGTAGGTGGACGCCAGGCCTTACACTATGTCCAATGAATAAAAATAGCACCTATGATGTCAACGTCGTTGCGAAGTTTGTAACCCAAATTCCTCATCTTATATGCGTTCTGTACAATACCATGGTGGAAACTGTTGGAACAAATTAACACCTATTGTAAGAAACATTGATGATGAAAAAATGTTCAAAAAGCTGTCGAAAACCGTAATGTATAGCGAAATTTGGAATCTGTAAGTTGACTGAAACTTGGTCTTTGTTATAATGTACTAGTGTTGACTATTAGTTTATACTTTTGCTACAATCTTTAACTATGTTCTGTTGAACTTGAAGAGCTATAGAGAAAAAACGTTAAGGCCCGGCGTCCACCTACTACGATAGAATCGTAGACCTCCCGATATGGCACCGATATAAAATGTCAAAATCGGTGCCATATCGGGAAGGTGCATAATCGTAGACATTTGTCTAGACAAGCCAATCCACCATGCGTTGTATGGGGTTTTTATCGGTGTCTAATCGCAGAATCGTGGTCAACTGCCCCGATATCAGGAAACCTTCCGACGCGATTTTGATTTTTTATCGGAAGATTCATCGTAGACCATATCGGAGCCATATCGTAGTAGGTGGACGCCGGGCCTTAAGGTAATTAACTGTAAAGGGAGCGGCAGGACCATGGAAACCAGCCCTATGTATGGGCTGAGGTCCAGTGCCACTTTATTGAGTGAAATGATGTACGATAAAACCCTTGTATCTCAAATGATCATATACTCAATAAAGAAATTTTTGAAAAAAAAGTGAATTAGAAAGAAATGTAGATTTAGATTTGCCAGTACTCACCTCCCCCAACAAACTTGGTTAAAATTGTCTTTACTATGATTCACACCCATCCCTTTGTAAAGCGTGTTAAATTTATTCAATATATTATTCATTTTTAGCTACTCCCAGGGAGGCCAATCTTTGTAGAAAAGTATGTCATACAAAAAGCTAAAACCTAGTCCTACATGCAACGCTGCCGAACATTCTGCAATAAAAGTTTGGACAGCATGATTAATGTCCTGGTCATTAAAAGCGAGACTGCAATGTAACATGTAAATATACATTAAAAAAACTAACTTCAATTTAAAAGAGAATGACACTTACCAGGCCATAACTAGATTTCCTAAATGATTTACTTTTTAAGTGTCAGCGCTTGCTCGGCGTTACCACCTGCCGATTATGACCACCGATTATAGCATTTCGCACCGCCGACCGATTATGGGATAAATTCAGTGCAATAATCGCCAGATGGAAACGGAAATGGTAAACGATTTTCCTCCAAAGCCTTATGCAATATGGTACCACTGACTAACTTCTGCACCCACTAATAAAATCAAAGCTCATTGAATTATTCAGTGATGCTCTGAATTTGACTACCAAAAGTCGGTGAGCGTCCGCCGCATTTTCCCACAGCAAATCACCGATTATGTACCACCGACTTTTCACAAGGAGAACCACCGACCGACATTTGTACAGCATTAAAATTATCGGTGGGTTTTTAGTTGGCAGGTGGGAATGCTGCATTAAGCAGATAGGGATGACCTTGAAATAAGGCATCAGTAAAAGACATCAAGTAAACCCTACACGTGTACTGTGTCAATTGACAAGAGACAGGGCGGTTTGTGAGGGTAGATAGCCAGGATATTATCTGAGAGTTAACAATAGTACAATAATAAGAAAATTACTGTTTTAGAATAAGTATCATCTCACCCCTGGTATTTTACCACATAGACTTAACATTGGGAACTCGTATTCAACGCCCATTGAGTATCTAAAACGATACTTATGGGGGTAAAATATCAGGGGTGAGATAAAAGTCAGTCTTCAACTAAGTGTGCACACTTTTTCTCTATATGAGGAAAACTGATAACTCACTCAAAAATACTGGAAACCAACGTAATTACATCAGCCTCTACGGAAATGTCCTTATTGGTAAATGAACTAATGAACCGAAGATACAAGTTATACCCACAAATTGCTACTCTCCTTATTCTCGGTTACTGGAAAACTCGACCCGAAACGAACTCGACCCATACTTGTCGGGAGAACTCGACCCGATTTGGAGAAATCAATTGGAGAACTCAACCCGGTTCAGATATTTATGAATAGGACATTTTCATATAGAAGTAAATGTCTGACTAGTTAGCTTTTAGACAAATAAACCAGTTGATAGAGAATATAAGTCCTGTTGCATTTAGGTGTAGGATTAGGGATAACGGAAAGGGTGAAGGTTGGGTTAGGGTCAGGGTTAGGCTTAGGCTTAGGGATAGGTTTAGGGTTAGGGATAGGGGAATACTTAGGGTTAGGGATAGGTTTTCAGGGGAAGTGTTTCCTGTTTTCTTCCCCAGAGAAGACCAAATCTGTTGCCAAGATAAAATACTTACTATTGTCTATAGTATTTATCCACAGTTGTAATGATATACTTGAGATGGGAAGATTTAAAACAGGTCAAGTTCATTACAGGTCAAGTTCTTAAAATGGGTCGAGTTCATTATAGGTCGAATTCTAAAAAAAAGGTCAATTTCGTTACGGATCGGGTTCTTAAAACGGGTCTAGTTCGTTATGGGTCGAGTTTTCTACAGGTCGAGTTTGCTACGGGTCGAGTTTTTTTTGTTTTTTATTAAATTTCATTTATTCATCCTGGTAGTACATAGGCTCTCCAGTATTCTTACACTGAGGGATACCTGTTCTCAGGTGTAGGTTATCTAAGATGTCCCTCCATACAACACCGTGGTGCCACTGGGGTTGGGTACAACTCGATCACGAGGGGGAGTTCCTCCCACCTAGAAACATGAATCGACCAATCAGGACTCAGCTATCAGAAAACTAGGTCGCGTGACCCACATTTGGTTAATATCAGGGCACAGCCACATACATGTGTGATTTTAGTGCGAACCCGACATTCATCCTCAACTGATCTTTTACTCCTTCTCGGCCGTAACAGCGCCCCCTATCGGAATGTCCGCCCACGAATCAGGGGCCTGTTTAATAATCTAGGATCGTACATGAAGACCCTTTTCTGTCCCTTGTGCAAGGGTTATCGTTTAATAATATTTAATCTGTTCGCTAAGACAATATCAGCCGTCCATGACGTCATCCATATGTCCACCAGACTCCCATCTATGAGGAGTTTAAAAACCTAACTAAAACTATCATGCTAGAGTTGATCTCGGCACTGTGAGGTATATGTATAAGAAAATATCCCTTATCTATTATAACATCTTATATACTGTGTTGCCGATTTATATATTATGGACATGCTTAATCCTCTGATTATACTGTCATGGGTGTATTATATAACAAATGAAATGTCAGTATGCTTCTAGATGTGTTACACACCCAAGCATATACATAACGTTATTTTAACGCCTGAAGAAAAAAAGCCTAGGAATAGTCCGTAGCTGAGAGGACGTTCGCTGCCGTCTTTTATTGGTTATGAATATCTGGAGAATATTATTAAAACAATGGAAGAATTATTGTATAGAATAGACCAATAAAAGACTTTTCAAACCAAAAAAAATCCTTAAATGTCGAACTAAGTTGACACAGATTGTCCAAAGGTTTTCTTGGCGTACAGAAAAGGGTCTACATGGACGATCCGAGATTATTAAACAGGTCCCAGCTCCAGAATTTGCAATGTTACCAAACACAGGCACTACTTGAATTCATATTGTTTTCAGAAACCCTTCCGATAGTATCACTCAAGAGAGAATCCGTCCCATTTATTCCTAGCCTCTGTCATCATTAACATTAGCTCATTCTTGTTTGTCTTCATGATCAGAATGCTGGTTGGCCCTTGGCTCATTTCCTCCCCAGGCGGCAGAGGCAGATACTTAAGGCCATTTATAAAATAGATGGTAGAATGGGATGGGGTGATGGGTTAGGGTGGGAGGCTGGAGGGGTGGGCGGGAGGGTGGTTGAATGGAGGACGGGGGATGGGGTGGAGGTGGGGTGGGTAGGTGAATCTACCGCTTCCCATTAGTCATGACTCTTTTCATGATTTCATGTAAATCCCTCGGGAAGCAGGAATCACATTAAAAAACCCGGCTTTCCTGTATAGAAAGCGAGGGACGGGCGGCAGGGCTGAGCGAAATAAAAGAGACCTTTTTGATGCGAATCTCGTTATTTATTCTCTATTCTCTATGTCTCTGTCTCCTTGTCCCTGTCTGTCTCTGTCTCCCCCCTTTCTGTCCCTGTCTGTCTCACTGTCTCGCTGTCCCTGTCTGTCTCCCTCTCCCTGTCTGTCTATCAGTCCCCTCTCCCTGTCTGCCTCTCTGTCTACCTCTTCTGGCTGTCTTTCTCTCTGTCCCCTCTCCTCTCTGTCTCTCTGTCTCCCTCTCCCTGTCTTTCTCTCTTTATTATCCATTGAAAATGTATGGGTAAACCACGACCCATTGTATAAAACCTGTCAGATACTATAACTGTGGTATACGGATTCTAACCTGTGGTATATGGCCTCAAAACCATGGTGTTCGGGGAAAATAGTCCCTTTTGCTATAGAGCAAAGAAATAGTCCCTATTGTTAAACCCTCTAAAATGGCAATAACTGGGTTTGATTTATTCGAAAAGATGGATAATAAATGCAACAAACGATGATTTTGTGGACAGGCAGCTCTGTAAACCACTCACGGTTGACCTCGTATTACACTCGCTAACGCTCGTGTATTACTACGCGTCAACCTCTCGTAGTTTACGGCCGCCTGTCCACCAAACCATCAATTATTGTCTCTGTCTCCCTCTCCCTGTCCTTCTCTCTGTCTCCCCCTCCCTGTCTGTCTCCCCCTCCCTGTCTGTCTTTCTGTCTCATTTATCTCTGCCCCTGTCTCTTCTTGCTGCCACTTTATCCGTCATTCTGCTGTTCTAGTAAGATTTGAAGCTAAAGAATGTAGCCCGTTTCCATTGGCCGACGAAAACGGTGTAGATTTATTAGATTCTCCTATTTCCATTTTGCGTCCTTAGTACTACTGGTCCACTCATTTGAGCCCTGTATGAAGTATGTAGATCGGTGACGGCCAATGGAAATGGGCTTTTAGGTGAACTAAAGAAATCTACACCGTTTTCGTCGGCCAATGAAAACGGGCCTTATATATATTTTTTTATTCAGTATAAAGACATACAATTCACCCAACTTGGGCGTTCTTCCATCATAGTCAACAAGACAAACAGGTAAGTATAGACAAGACATACAGGACAAAACAACACGCTGCTTGGCTTATTTGATGCACGACGCCCGAGCAACTCAGGTCAGGAAAACATAGAATGAGGTCTATCATAATTAACAGGAGAAACAGGTAAATATAGTCAAAATATACTAGACAAAACGCAACATGAGGCTGCCAAGTACCTTTGGTGCAAGGCGTTATCAGTATACAGGGTCAGGCATTCCTAGGATGAGATTTTTCAGATGCAGTTTAAAATATATGAAGCATCTCTCAGTTCGCATTATGTCTCGTGTTCTGTTCCTTCCCTATCCTGCCTTAGCATATTTATATTTAAGATATTTATTTTATCTATAGGTTGTACATGTAATCATATATTCATGTATTCAGCTAGGTTCATCGCACCAATTGTGATGTATAGGACAAGGTTTCGGTTTAAAAGGTTCGTACATGAAGATCCCTTTCTGCACCTCGTACAAGGGTTTTCTTTTATCAATATTCAAGTTCGTTCGCTAACAGTCTTAGCCGTCCACAAGGTCGTCCATAAGTGTTGATTAAAGTTAACCCACATCGTTTCTGGGTCTTCTTGGCGTACAGAAAATGTGCGATCCTAGATTATCAAACGAACCCCGGGTCGCTCTTTTGGAGCATATCACATTCCCGAAGAACGAGAATAAATTTCAAAACTAGAATGTTTTAACGTAGCTTTCTTAAAGCCCGGTTCCCACTAAGCGATTTTGGGGCATTCATAGGGCACCCGTCGCCGACTATCAGCCAAAATGTCTAGGAACTTCATGAGTCGCCAAGTGGGAACACAAAATGTCAAAATCGTCGGCGACTCGTGCCCTACCCCCCGTTGTTCAGGATAGAGTCGGCGACTGGATTCTCTCCTTAAAAGGCACCAGTCTCTTGCGATTCAATTTCAAACATGTTTGAAATATATCAGGGCATAGTCGGCGACTATGCCCTCCCACCCGCTGTGCGACTGCGGTTTCCCGGTGATTATGCCCGGCAGTAGTCACAGGGGCAGAAATCGCCTAGTGGGAATGGGCCTTTACACTAACACCGGATAATCCTAATAGGATAACCATGTGAACGAAAAAATTTAAACCATAAATTTCAAAACAAGTGGGTTATCATGGAGGTCTGATTGAATTTAAAAAAACGTCGCGCAATAATATATGCATAATAATCATAATCTCATTGATAATGATTGGATGAGACAGGAAGTTCAGTGGAAATACTGCCAGACCAAAGGAGCATTGGTCAAGATTTTTTTCAGATCACATCATAACTATGTCATCACCTATATCCAATTAAGAATCTAATGAACCTTTCACCTATGTGTGGGAACTCTTCTGGCATAAATCGGTACCCCGATTTATGTCAATCGGTCCCCGATTCTATCAAAAATAAAATTTTCGGAAATCGGGCCCCCAATTTTATCCACACATTTTTTGGTCGCTACTTGTTCCACGCAACGTCTGAACATCAACCTTTCACCTATGTCACTGGAAATGTGGTGTTTTGAAATGTAGCGATACAACGTGAAAATAATGATACCACACAACACGATCAGATATTACTGGAGCAACGCTTATGCCACGTTTCTAGGAGCAATAACCCCTGGAAGAGGGGATATAAA
This sequence comes from Alentia gelatinosa, assembly GCA_950022655.1. NCBI lineage: Eukaryota > Metazoa > Annelida > Polychaeta > Phyllodocida > Polynoidae > Alentia > Alentia gelatinosa. Next base: position 40,323,576 of record OX465590.1, on the reverse strand, counting down.
CTCCATAAACCAATGCATAAAGAACTTGAGCAACCTGTACATGTAAGAAGCCTAATACGTGCACATGAAAAAAACCCACAGAAATTAGAAGAAATATGACCGAGCAGTTGAGGACCTGGAGCAGAATGCTCTGACGCTTTAAACAAGACCAATGTTACAGGTGTGATAAGAAGGAACTGCATCAAGACCCATAGCCACTGAAAATATACCATGAGTCTCGGCTCTAGAGTAATCTCACGAGGCAAAGCTATGTGAGATGACGCAGCAAACCAAAATGAATGGCATATTTTCAGTAGCTATGTATGTTTCGAGTGCGGTTCAGATTTTATCTCATGACTATCATTGACTAGGTGGCTAACCATTGTGACATTATCCCCCATTGAGTACTTTCTACAATACTCCATGGGCGTTGAGTACGATTTCCGAACGTTAAGTCTATGGGAAAACAATAGCAGGGGTGAGGTAATAACCCGTCTGTCATTTTCACACCCCTCTCATCAGATCTCACACTCTCTAAGTCGTATTCTGTACCTTCACTACGCTCTATTGAGAGGCAATTCTTAATGAACTAGGCTTAGAGCCTTGAGAATCCACTGGCCTGCCTCCCGTGCTATAATCTCAATGATGCCACCTAACAGGAATACTGTGTGCCAGTGGATTTTCAAGGCTCTAAGCCTATTTCGTTAAGAATTCTTCTCCCATAGAGCGCAGTGAGAACCTTGTACAGATTACAACTTAGAGAGTGTGAGATCTTATGAGAGGGGTGCCCCTTCTGCAATATCTATGTGTGTGTTTTGTGTGTTTATGTGGTCTTCGTGAGAGGCACAACAATTTGGTAACAGAATGATGGTTACCAGCAATGTTCTCCATGTCAAGGGACAATAAACAAACGACACATTGGCTACAGATCAGATAGGCCCGGAGTGAATAACTATAGGGTGATCGTGATCCTATAATTTGTGGAGGTATAAAGGCGGGCATGCACCAACCACGACAAGGCTACGACAAGTGCTGACATGAAAGTTCCAATCACAGCCTTGTCACACCCTTGTTGTGAGAAGGGAGGCTTTGTGACAGCATTGTTGGGGTGTATCCGGAAGTGCACGCTCCACCAAAATTTCCTATCATAGCCCTCTATGACATGCTCCCGACAAACATGACACTCCATAACAAGGGTCGAGTCGTGGACAAACCCTAACTTTGATTTTGTTGTAACCTTGTTGGAAGGCCCCCGACAAGCTTCCAGTCGCAGCCTGTTGTGGCCTTGTCATAGACTCTTGTTGGGAACTGGGGTCCACCAACCACGACAAGGCTACGACAAGAGTTCCAATCGTAGGCCTGACGTGGACCTTGTCGGAAAGCCATTGTAGCCTTGTCATAGTTGGTGGACGCCCCCCTTAACTCTGTGTGTGTAGATAGATCTTCAGGCATGCCTCTCGCCTACCATGACGGACTACGACACACTACAATGGACCTCCTGATGTGATTCGATGTTGGTGACATGTGTCACCATCATCGTCGACATTTTAGTGCCTTGGCGCCAAATCTTAGAAACCTGACTTATTGTGCTTTCCCCGTAGCCAATGGGCTATGACACGCTATAAAAATCAAACATGTTTGAATTTTGTAGACACCCTACTATTCGTTTTTTCCCATCATAGCACGTTGGCGTGCGTCATTTCCCGGCGTTTTCACTAGATGATTATAGGCGGCGATTCTTGAACCTGACGACTTTCAGCCATAAAAGCTAGAAATCGTCTAATGTAAACACCAAGTGTGTGGCAACTGCAGATCATCTGGTTACATCAGATTATACAATTAAGCACCACCTCACGACCATTAGACACGCTCTGACCCGGCGACTATTTCAATCCGGTTTGAATTAGTCGTCTACATACCTGGCGTTTACATTAGACGATTATTCGCGGCGATTCTTGAAGCTGACGACTTTTAGCCATAAAAGTCTAGAAATCGTCTAATGTAAACGCCAAACGCATGACGACTGCAGATCGTCTGATTACGTCTGATTACGCAATTTGGCACCACCTGGCGACTACTGGTCACGCTCTGACGCCAGCGACAATTTCAAGCCGTCTTCATTTAGTCGTCTAGATAGGTGGCGATTCTGTGAAAACTCAAAAGTCGTCAGTGTAAACGCTCAGCTATATGCTGAGGTTGACGACTTTTGCGGTGGACATTGCCACCACCTGACGACTATTGGCTGACGATCTACAGTCGCCACATATTTAGTCGTCTAGTGTAAACGCCGGGATAGAGCTGGTCGACCAAAACCTGACCAAATTCATGCAGTGCTCTACGATCGTGCCATGATTTTGATTTGTATGTCACAGAGCTTGCCGACGCGTTAATCGCAGTGCCTCAGGAGCAAAATCGTAGTAGGTGGACACCCCGTCTAACATGTATATATCATAGAGGTATCTAGAAGCTGCTATGGTGGAAGACACCACAGGATATCGGAACTATATTTGGCTATAGACACTGGGTTTCTGGTATAATCATGCCGAACAAAGATTGATGTTTCCTTTTCATATTCCCATTCCCATTAACTGATTAGCACTCGTTCGGCATACGTACAGTGCACGCAAATGTACGTACGTACTCCTACATACGTAGAGACATACATACGTACACATCCATGCCCCATCAGATCATACAAGCCACCTACATGCTACATACCGGTATTTCACTCAGCACGTCTACAGCACACCACCCAACACTGAGCGATGCTCTATAATTAACAAGCCCCATCTACTCTGTGACGTCAGCCATCTTTTTGCAATCATAGACATACATCAGAGGGGATTATAATACAAACTAAATCGATAATTCTCCTCACAGCCCGTTTGCACCTACAGCGCTGTCTATAGAGCTTTCCCAGCCGTGTCGCTGCAGTGTGGAAGGCAATTTATCTCACCCGTGGTATTTTTGTCCCATAGGCTTTACATAGGGAACTCGTTCTCCATGCCCCTATGAGTATTGCAGTCCGTTCTCCATGGTCTATATCCAGTGTGTCGTCCGTTCTTTAAGTGTGTACAGGGGTGAGATAAAAATAGAAAGCAACTCGTTTTGGTCAAAGAAGTCGTTCTTCAACTCGTTTGAATGCTACGTGATATTCACTCGGCTGTAGCCTCGTTCATATCACTCCGCATCAAACTCGTGGAGAACGGCGACTTTGTCCAAAACTTGTTGGTTTCTTCTTTAATTATACTCTAGAGGAAACCTTAGTTTAGAGTCAGAGCTTGTATCCCATTGAGTTTAAATCGCTTAGTAATTCACAAGGCGAAGCCGGTTGAATTACATAGCAGTTCTAATGAAATGGGATCAAGCTCTGGCCCTAAACTTGAATGGATTTCTGAATTTATCTCACCCTTCACACTGACGAATGGGCTAACATTTGTGACATAATCCCCCATTGGACATTTTCCCAAATATCTCATGGGCGTTGGATACAATCTCCCAATGTTAATTCTATGGCAGGAAATACACCAGGGGTGAGATAACACAGAGAAACCATGTCCTTCATAGTCATAGAATAGATCTTGAATAGCTGTGTGCTTTGCCCAGATTTGAATTCGCTAATTATCTCCGATGAAATAATTCTCCTTGTAACATTAGCTGCCTTTTGTATTGGTTAGACCGGTTCGAACATGGAGAAATAAAATATCGCTTTTCGCGTGGATGCGCCAGGATTATAGCCTACCACCAAGGCACAGACATGCACAAAAGCTCAAAAATAAATCTAATAAAAATGGATTTTTACGTCAAATTGCCTTTCTTGCAAACTCAATTAGCCTGGCAGAGCGCAATAAATCGCGTTTTTAATTGCAGAGCTCGGGCACGTTGCCATGGCAACGAAACTGATGAAAATAATTATGGTGCATACCTATAGTCAGTGTTAGCATCACGTCGACCTCATATATTTTACATCTAGGGAGAGGCTCTCGCGCCGTTCTATAGGTTTCTGATATAGTCGCAGCCTCTTCAAACTGGTAGACAAATACACAATATTGACTGATTTCAGATACAAGCGGTCGTACGCTCTGAGGAGTTAACACGTAGTAATATCCTAGCGCATGCGAGGATATTACAAAGTCACCTCTGAGGAGTATACAATTGCTTTAATCTGAAACCAGTCTATATGTTATTGATTATTCACCTTTTGGGGTACCCATATTAGTTCATTTTAGGTATGCACTATTTTTTCATACGCACTATTTTTCCCGTTTTATACTACATATCTGTATGCTCCGGGTATGTAGATACACGCTGCCCATGTGTTTTCTATGTATTCTTTGTATTAGGTGGATATATCTGTATGCTCTGGGTATGTAGATACACGCTGCCCATGTGTTTTCTATGGGCAATATGTATTAGGTGGATATATCTGTATGCTCTGGGTATGTAGATACACGCTGCCCATGTGTTTTCTATGTACACTTTGTATGAGGTGGATATATCTGTATGCTCCGGGTATGTAGATTCACGCTGCCCATGTGTTTTCTATGTACACTTTGTATTAGATGGATATATCTGTATGCTCCGGGTATGTAGATTCACGCTGCCCATGTGTTTTCTATGTACACTTTGTATTAGATGGATATATCTGTATGCTCCGGGTATGTAGATACACGCTGCCCATGTGTTTTCTATGGGCACTATGTATTAGGTGGATATATCTCTATGCACCGAGTAAGTAGATACAGACTCCCCATTTGTTTTTTATGGACATAATATATTAGGTGGATACTAATATATTCATATCCGTCTTTAACCGAAAACTATTGCAGTGTAAAGGCAACTTTCACGAAACTCCGAGCCTTCATTTCAAAACCATGAAGTTATTTGATCATTAATAAACCTTATTAGAAAGTGCCTTTTATACGGAAAAGCAGAGCTTTGCGCCAAATGCCAGCATGCTAAATGCCAAACAATTTGCAACATAGAAAGGTCGCCCCCAAGAGTAATTAGCACTTACTTTTTGTCATTTTATAAATGGTAAATTTTAAATGCCAAAAGGTCCTTGTAACCAATAGGCAACTATCAATATTCTTTGACAAACTCATTGGTTGAGAAAAACTGTTGAATAAGGAAAATAATGAAAGGGAAAATTGAAAGCATCACAAATCTTCTCAGTTGAAAGCAGTATTTGATGATATCGGATGTCTATGGAAAAAAACTAAATATCATTCTATTCGTATACAACGTTGAGTGAGAAAGATTGATTTAAATTCATTTCGTAGCAACACATGCGAAGTAAATTGATAGATATTATAACTAATTTTTCTGATAACTGAGTACCAAATGTGCAATACTGTCAACACACTGAATCTAGCGCACAAAATAGTCATGCCACATAGTTTTACTATTACTAGAGACACCGAAAGATCAGAATGTAGGGTAAACTTATCCTTTTGAAAAAAAACCCATGTGCCTTATGGCCAGTTTACACTGTGCGTTTTGAGTTACGCCCAGTCTGAGACCCTGTACTCAAAAAGCACAGTGTGAACTGCACGATTCCCGCTAGTCTGAGGCTTGGAGTACGGGTACCTCCAGTTTCACACTAGGGGTACCTGGGACCTGTTTCACTAGTTTCGTGACATGTCTAGATGGCGTATAGATGGTGTGCCCGGCTTCATAAGAACTAGACATTAGACTTCGTTTTGTCCGTTCTTGCTTGCACTGTTGGTGCCGCTTTTCATGTCTGTCTAACACTTTTGTCACGAAACTAGTGAAACAGGTCACATATATGCTCGTTCACCAGTCGCCACAAGTGTTCCAGTCAGAAGGAGGGAGGTTCACACACAAATTTGCGTGTACCGTGCGACTGGGCTTATCTCCAGTGTCGAATACAGTACCTGAAATAGATGACTAGAAGTACCCGCTTGGAAGCCCCCCAGTCGCAGAGGATGAACTCGTGTTAAAGACGAGTTCATACTCTGTTACTGGAGGGGGAGAGGGAACGTGCAAATCTGTGTGTGAAACACCCTCCTTGCAACTGGAAAGTTTGCGACTGGAGGAACATAGGTTCGCCCAGACTGAGGCTAGTGCTACCAAATATTGTTTGTGACTGGGTACCCCCAGGCTGACTGCATGGAGTTGTCCCCCGGTATTAACTACCATATAAGGAATAGAGTAGTCCCAGTAGCCAATGACTGCATTTGGAGCAAACCACGACCTTCACCCTGACCTCCTTACATGATATTTATAGCACTTTGGGACGGTTCTACAGTCGAGTGTTGACCTAAAATCTAATGGGCCACAACCACCCTCCTGAGTACCAGGGACCTGTTTCACTAGTTTCGTGACATGTTTGTGACACCATACAGACATTGGGGTTGTCTGGTTTTGTGACAAATCAAGTAGCTGTCCTTGTGAAAAGACAGACCCCAAACATAGGAATTAGACAAATCTACACATCATGGACATGTTTCACTAGTTTTGTGACAAAAGCGAAGACAGACATGAAAAGCGGCACCAACAGTGCAAGCAAGAACGCACAAAATGAAGTTTAATGTATAGTTCTTATGAAACTAGACACACCATCTAGACATGTCACGCCATTTAGACATGTCCCGAAACTAGTGAAACAGGTCCCTGGTAAGCCCAATCTCAGACTAGCTGGAATCGTGCAGTTCACACTATGCGTCTTGCCACACTGCCCACTCGAAGGCTACACCCAGTCTCAGACTGTGTGTACCTCAAAACGCACAGTGTGAACTGGCCATTATTAAAACGCCCATATATACGATACATTGCATGCTGTACCTCATAAAGTCTGTACTAGAATATTATGTGCTCACTTTGCCAAAAGCGTTACGACTCAGAGAATCGGTGCTGAGCCGGCCTATGCTAACTGTAAGGCTCCAATGGTATCACTTAGAAGATAAATCTGAAATCTTTTAATTTTCGTTACAGTGGGATTCACATGGTGGGATCTATGTACATCACAGAGTGTTTGTCTGTGACAAATCCCGTTGAGATTCAGTACTGGAACACAATCTCCTCGTCTGAATTATGTACAGGTTCTATTTTGTTGAGGCAAGTTATTTTCCTTGCATTTATCGAGACAATCACCCCTAAAAAGGAACAGAATCTGATGAGATTTTGATATTAAACAGGTTTAAAATTTAGAGGGATATTTTGGTGAGATAAATGTACTTCACACGTTCTCCCCTAGTCTGTGAGTCTCAGTGGTCCCAAATTACATCTATTCTCACGGGGAAGTGTCCTGGGTGGGTGACTGTGTATCCTGTGTCCCCTGTCTAGGGGTGTAGGGGTGAGAATATGTACCTGGTAAGTCTTCCCATGTGAATTGAATCTGCCATGTTACCCTGAGACTGTAGAACACCCCAATCTGTGAAACTTACAGTGGGATTCACACGGTAACTAACAGGGTTCAAAATCTCATGTGATTCCGTTCCTTTTTTTGGGGGGGATTGTCTTTAACAATTACAGGTGGGGGGGGGGGGGGGGGGGCATGTATCTGGAGAAATGGAACCCTACAATTTAGACGAAGAAATTGTGTTCGAGTACAGAATATCAGCAAGAATTGTCCCTGAAAAACACCCTGTGAGGTACATGAATCCCATCGTGTGAATCCCACTTAATACCCAGCGGGAAATAATCGGCGAGTGGTGAAAAGATGTGAAGTACACCAGTCTCAGGTGCATTTGTCCCTACGTGTGAATCCCACTTTCTCTGGTAACAGATGTCTAATATCTATAGCGGTTCACTTTTGACGTTCATTCAAGGATACCATTTAATCCTAGCTGTATGAAGGGTGGCAGGACAGATTGTTTTCTTTTACTGAGAAGTGCAATCAAAGCTTCAAGAGGATAGCTTTGCTTGCCAAACTATACTCATAAAATATAAAATGTATACAAAACTAAAATAAAACTATAAAATGTAGAAAAGATGTCTGCCTCTCTAATGTCACATCATTTACCCTATAATTAATTTTCTTTTTAGTCATAGCTATTCTAGATTCAATTCTAACATATCAAGAGAAAACAGATCATCATTATCAACATGCACCTCCTAGTTTCTGAAGTGCCCAATGAGGACCTAGACTTTAATGCAATATATTAACCCCCTTCCCTCAACAGACACTGATATGCTAACATTTATATATTATAACCACTGCACGAAAACCACTACTTTATTCATAAATACGCCATCGCGGAAGTGCATGTAGTGGCTGAATATCGACTTGTTTTCATATATATGTATATACATATAGGCCCAGGCCTTATATACAGACGCTTCTTGGCTGTATTTCACACCCGGCGTATATGAGAGGAAATATCCTCTCCCCCCTCTTCCTCCCGCCCCTTTGTGTTGGTAGAAGTAAAGGTGTCCTCAGTAAGAAGCCCTCCCCCCGCCCCCCTCCCCCACCTTCCCCCGCTCGCTCTCAGTGAAGTCCTCTTCACTGGACGCTTATATCCGCCTACAGATGAGGCGTATATACACGGGGAATAAGACGACCTTATATATACGCAAAAGTCATACTTATATACGCCGGGCGCATTCATATGTAAAATGGTGGTTTTCGTGCAGTGAATGATTTACATTTTCAAACAAAGTAGACATTACTATATATATTTTTTTTAATTTTGGGTATATTGTAAATATAGAACGACCTATCATGCTTGTACAAGCCACAAAACTCGATGACAATTCATGGTTTGTACGGAACTCGGTGTAGACGCCACGTTCCGTACGAACCATGAATTATCATCTCGTTTTGTAGCTTGTACAGCATGGTCAGGACGTTCTATGTAAATATTCATCATGTCATCAGACATATTTCTCATAAGAACTTGGTAATAAAAAGATCTTTAAGCACTCTTTAATGATGTGATTTTAATTAGTCATTCAGTCATTTTATCATAACTATGGCAAAATGACGGTAATTTCTTTAATTACTTCTGACTGATTAATAATAAAACGATGTTTCTGTAAACATACAAATCCGGATCTGAACACGGGACCCGGGACGTTTACAGCGAGCTGTTTACACTAAGCTGTAAACGTCCCGGGGCCACTGTTAGGATCCAGATTTGTAGCTTGTACAGCATGGTCAGGACGTTCTATGTAAATATTCATCATGTCATCAGACATATTTCTCATAAGAACTTGGTAATAAAAAGATCTTTAAGCACTCTTTAATGATGTGATTTTAATTAGTCATTCAGTCATTTTATCATAACTATGGCAAAATGACGGTAATTTCTTTAATTACTTCTGACTGGTTAATAATAAAACGATGTTTCTGTAAACGTACAAATCCGGATCTGAACATGGGACCCGGGACGTTTACAGCGAGCTGTTTACACTAAGCTGTAAATGTCCCGGGGCCACTGTTAGGATCCAGATTTGTACGTTTACAGGCACAAGGTTCAATTTTTACTATTTACCTCAAAAACATTCAGATATTTACCACATTTAATTAGTAGAAGCTACTTTTCGTCAAATTTGGGCACAGAAGGGTCGATGTGAACCATAGGTAGCCAAAGTGAACCCGCTGAAACCACAGATACCCACCTACAAAACAACGTTTCCGGTGGCCAGTAAGAACGAGGCTTAGTGCTAAAGCTGTGGGGGTTTGAGGCTAGACTTATGCTTTTGGTCTCGTTTGTTACTTTTGAAGTGAAGTTTATAACTATCGTCTCTGAATAACTTTGTTTCAAAACTACGATGACAGTTGTTAAGTTTATTAAAAATTTGGATCTAAAAGATTGGAGAATGAGACATATAATCTGGAACCTACATAGTCTAAGTACTGAGCGCCTATAACCGGAAATAGTATTTTGTGACCGGCTATCTGTGGTTGGAGCGGGTTCACTTTGGCTCCCCATAGCTTTCGCCTCCTCTGTGGGATACGGCTGAGACGTTGTCGCATAGCAACACACATAGCAACCTGCGTAGCAACACTTGTTGTGACTTGCAAACCAGCGGAAAACCAGCGGGAAACCGTCGAGAAGAAAACATGGCAGCCGTTCTCTCATTGCAGTCCCATTTTAAGGTGAATGCCCATGTTTATTCACGTTTTTATTTCTGTACTTCCATGTTTTCCCGTAATTCGCGTGTAGATTTCCTGTTTCAATTTAATTGGGTGCCTTTTGTTTATGTACTGCAACGTTAACGTTACCGATGTCGAAGCGATATAAAACGTCAGCCATTTTAAAATGATGACGCAATCCCGTTTTGACGCTGGAAAACGAACTGTGATTTACTGCACAGCTGTGCAGTACATGGTAGAGAGCAGCGTGTGCGTCACTTACGGTAGTAGGTATATTGTAAAAACTAATTGGGTATATCTTATGGTGATTTGTTTAGTATGCGACTTTTCTATAAATGTATATATAGTACTAAGAAGGGACTGCATTGTGATCCATAGATACTGAATATATGCCATGAGTTTTGGTTGTGGAGTAATATCATGAGGCGACGCCGATTGAGATGACGTAGAAAACCAAAATGATTGGCATATTTCCGGTGGCTATGGTTCGAGTGCGGTTCAGATTTGATCTCACCCCTGACATTGACTAATTGACTAACATTTGTAACATCATGACCGATTGAGTACTTTTTACAATACTCCATGGATGTTGAGTACGAGTCCGCAATGTGAAGTCTATGGGTGAAAAATACCAGGAGTGAGTGAAATCGCCGAATCACACTTGACAATGACAAAGTGATCTATGTGTTGCTATAGCAAGGGATGCTACCTTCGGCTGGGGTAGTATCTAGAAGAATCCTTGGATATACCGCAATGGAGAAAAATCCAATGGCTATGCTGCAAGAATACCCGGAATCTACATAATCATCACTTTTATCTTAGCCTGGAATAAACGTCCATAGGATTAACATTAGAAACTCGTTCTCAACAGGCTTGCAAGTACGGTAACTCATTGTCAACAAGTGATAAACAGATACGTATTTTCAGGCTAAGATAAAATCAGAAACATTTTCGTGCCTGGTCTGAGTTCCCATTCGCCATCACGTTTGGAGCACTTCAGAATATTCACTCGGTTATCGCCTCGTTCATATTACTGCACACTCCGAACTCGATGGCGAACGAGGACACTCATCAGTTTCTTAATTAGGATTATGCAAAGAGAGACTGGATTTCTTCCATAACCGACACCCATGCCACATGAATATACAGTATGCATTTGAGGGCTTATTCCTAGAGCTGGTATGTGGAAATTGCAAAAAGGATTGCACACAGATGAATCTAAGAATTGTAGAGAATTGTAAAGTATTGGAATCCCCAAAAAGTAATATAGAAAGACATGGTTAGTGTGACTGAATGGAATCTGTTCAGAGATATTTTGATCAAAAATACTCACCTCATTCTTCGAATTCGGTGAGTATTTTTGATCAAAATATCGGGGAACAGATGTAATTCAGACACACTCACTATGTCTTTTTATTACTATATGCCGAAATTCGATTAAAATGCCATTTATGTACTTCAGTTATCAACCTATTTCAACCTCCGAAATAAGCAAGGCAGGTATGAATCACCGAACATTCACCTTGATGGATAGTTCACGGGTGATCACGTGGTACGGTGTGGCGTAAAAGTATTTTACGCCACGGTGCGGCCGAACGGTATCTTTTCTCCTATTCCGTAAAAGTGAGACATTCGTGCACCGGTATATAGTAATAGATTTATTAGACACATACTTAGGGTTCAGAATGCAACGTACAAACGTTGATGGAAAGAAGAATCAAAACTGTCTGTGGTGTCTCACAAGGATCAGTTTTATGTCCGTTATTATTTATCATTCTCTTCAACGAACTGACCTCTAACTTTTTATATTATTTTATATATTAGTTTATTGTATCTAAGTTGAGTTTTTCAGATACATATAAGTATCATCTAATGGATATTTCTATATGGCCGAATTGGTGTTTATTGAATAACTTGTGCCTTCAAAAGTACAGGGCACAAAGAAACCTCGAACGAGGGTTATCGTTTAAAAAGACTGTCCTTTGCGTACAGTAAAGGATCTTCATGTTATTCAACAGGCCCCTAATATAAAGGCAGTGGTGCGAATCAAACTAAAGATGGAGATGGCATTGAGATCAAAAAGGTTTTGCATATATTGAATCGTCTCCGCTTTCCCGGTGGGGTGTGGGGGACGGATGTTTGCGGCGCAAACGTCTATATTTTAAAGATGGAGATGGAATGAAGAGAGACTTACAAGTGGTGGAGAAATGGAGAAAGGGAATGAATCAGCAATACACTACAAGAAATATACGGTACAAGGGATGACCATGAACTTAGTATAAACCTGGACTGTAATGAATTAATGTCAGTAGATGGCTACACTTATTAAGGAATCAATATTGATTCTAAGATGAATTTGAAAAAAGTCCACCTAATAAAGGTCGGTAAAGACATTAACAGCAGGTTGTACGGAAAGTTAGATATTACCTAACCAAAAAAGTAAAATACATGACTATTTCAATTGCAGAATATGTGACTTGATCTATTATATGTTGAATAATTGAAATGAGGAAAACTTGGCGGAAACTATGAAAAGAAAAGAAAACTTTAACGGTAGCTATGAAAATAAAGGACCACAAGATCTGAATAAAGAGGTACTACACCAGGACTGTTAAATCAGAGCACTTGGTTTTTTTTTGCTGTTTATTTTAAAACGAGCTTTGCTCTTTTCATTGACCAGTATGACAGTGAAAAGAAATGTTCGTTGTTTTCAAACACGTGATCATCCCTCGATACACAATTATATATCCTTTCAAGAACATGTGATTTAAATCGTCGTAGAGCAAGTATGTCTTATTTTCAACGCAATACATGCGATCAATCCCACGCTTAACAATCATTATAACATTTCTGAAGAATGTGACAACAATGTGCAGTGTTTCCATAACACTGGCAAGAAGGAAATTCTTGACTTCCTCAGGGAATGTAAGATATTCGATAAGATATGATTGAGAAAAGTAAGATGCCTGGCTTAACCAGGCAGCATACCTTGTTTTTCCAACAGCATATGCAAATTTGAGTAAAGTATAACAAAGTAAGTCTAATTGAACAAATTGTACGTTAAACTACCCAAACAAACAATAAACAAACAAACAAGCAAACAAAGTACAAGCAACAAAGTGTGGCACCCTCTATGATTGATAATGATGACTAGATTTGAATCAGCATTTTGCACTTATTTCTGCTCACATGAGTTAGCTCTAATTTTTAATTCTTGGTTGAAGGAACCACAAGGCATCGCAACATAGAAAATTCCAAGCAAATAGATCCCATCAAAAAGCCGAATAAATCATTATGCTATTTTTGCTGGTGTAAGAGAGAGTTTAGGGGTTCAGATTCGATCCGACATGACCAGATGACTTTTGAGAGTACACACGAACCAGCACGTTCAGCACTGATCTATACACAATATTGACTGGTTTCAGATACAAGCGGCCGTATGCTCTGAGGAGTTGACGCGTAGTAATATCCAAGCGTATGCGAGGTTATTGCACAGAGTTAACTCCGATGAGCATACAACCGCTTTTATCTGGAACCAGTCTATAATGTATTTATTATCCACCTTTTCAAGTGGCATGTCGATATCAGTTCGTTATAGTTATGCACTATTTTTCCATATGCGCCATTTTTCATATACGCCACTCGGAGCATACAACATATCCGTATGCGCCGGGTATGTCCTTACAGACTCCTTATGTGTTTTCTATGGACACTTTGTATTAGGTGGATAATAAAATCAAACACAATTCAGGCGTTGCCTCAAAGCCATAGCATATCATATGGGAAAATAGTCCTGTTTTGATATTGAACAAAGAAATAGTCCTTATTGTTATCCCATTTATTATGAAATATGGCAATTACTGGGTTTAATTTTATGTATAGAGTTTTCATACATAAAAGTAGAATAGACCGCTATCTTAGTAAGTCCTAGCGTGTTTTGAAGTAGTTACAAATTGAATATAATATAAATTGGCGCCAACATCCCTCTCATTTATCCGATTATTTTTCCTGTCCGCATTACTGTAATTGCTTATTTCTATTACTACTTGAGTCATCATATCAGATCATCATGACAATAAATCATATTTTGACATAAGCATAGACAGATATACAATTGTTCAACGATGGAATGTACAGATTGGTTAACCACCTGGAGATAACCACAAGAAAAATGTCCCTCGGTGACTATCCAAAGCATACTAGGGCCATATCAATAAAGCCTTCGATAGGTACAATGGGAAACGATTGGTCAGACGCTTCAATTTACAAAAAAAACACACACACAGAAAACCCCGACCACTCGCAACTTTACCTTAGCAGCTACTATAGCGTTATGTTTGGTCATACAACAAGGAATATTGTTAAAGTTTCACAATGAATTATTGTTATGAGCATGTGTATCAACATGACTTTACTGGAAAGGAATATATATATACTTAGTAGTTGAACGATTTCCCCTAATATCACTGAAACATGTCACATTTCCCCGTTTCGCTCTGCCCATAGGCCGCGTGGCATACAGCGGGCCTCTGATAACTCTAGTATCTCTAACCCTTATCTGTACAGAGTGTGGCTTGACAGTGGCTCCTCCTACAGTTAAGCAGGGAAACACACTTGAAAGCCACGAGTCCGTACTGCCATCTGTCGTCAATCGATAGACCTATAGTTTACGTCTCAAACCTGCGCGAGGATGTGTGTCTGAGACAAATCCTGCTGAGATTCTGTGCCCTGTTAAGTGTGATTCACAAAGTGGGATTCATGTACCTCACAGGGTGTTTGTCTGAGACAAATCCTGTTGAGATTCTGTACCCTGTTAAGTGTGATTCACAAAGTGGGATTCATGTACCTCACAGGGTGTTTGTCTGAGACAAATCCTGCTGAGATTCTGTACCCTGTTAAGTGGGATTCACACAGTGGGATACATGTACCTCACAGGATGTTTGTCTGAGACAGATCCTGCTGAGATTCTGTGCCCTTTAAGTGGGATTCACACGATGGGATTCTTGTACCTTACAGGGTGTTTGTCTGAGACAAATCCTGCTGAGATTCTGTACCCTGTTAAGTAGGATTTACACAGTGGGATTCATGTACCTCACAGGATGTTTGTCTGAGACAGATCCTGCTGAGATTCTGTGCCCTTTAAGTGGGATTCACACGGTGGGATTAATGTACCTCACAGGATGTGTGTCTGAGACAAATCCTGCTGAGATTCTGTACCCTGTTAAGTAGGATTCACACAGTGGGATTCATGTACCTCACAGGATGTTTGTCTGAGACAAATCCTGCTGAGATTCTGTGCCCTTTAAGTGGGATTCACACGATCGGATTCTTGTTCCTCACAGGATGTTTGTCTGAGACAAATCCTGCTGGGATTCTGTGCCCTGTTAAGTGTGATTCACACCGTAGGATTAATGTACCTCACAGGGTGTTTGTCTGAGACAGATCCTGCTGAGATTCTGTGCCCTGTTAAGTGGGATTCACACGGTGGGATTAATGTACCTCACAGGATGTGTGTCTGAGACAAATCCTGCTGAGACTCTGGACTCTGAACAATCTCTTCATCTGTGTTGTAGAGTTCCATATCCCTGAGACACATTTTATCCCTTGCAATTGTTGGCGACATATACCTCTAAAAAGGAATAGAATCTCATGAGATTATGAACCCTGTGAGTTACAAAAATCCCATGTGTGAATTCCACTTTACATGGAATTGAATCTCATGAGATTATGAACCGTGTTAGGTACATAAATCTCACTGCGTGAATTCCACTTCAAATGAAACAGAATCTCATGAGATTTTGAACCCTGTGAGGTTCATAAATTCCACGTGTGAATTTAACTAAAGGGACTTTGGGACATGTTGGGGTGCTCAAGAAAATCACAGGAAGGGGTCTCATGGACTCCAGGGAGGTGTTTTTAAAACTAAAAGCCATTTTCCACTGGCCGACAACAACTACACCGATTTCTCCGTATAGTCAGTCAGTGGTGGCCAACAAATCCACGTCGGTGTCTAAATTTCGGTGTCTAAATTATACTGTCCCTCTACCATACTGCCCTTAAACCCTTAATATGGATTAAGGGCAGTATGATTGAGAGGCAGTATGTTAGATGAGCGGAAAGGCGTAAGGGCAGTATGGTTGAGAGGCAGTATTGTCGAGGAGCAGTATGGTGGTTGAGGGGTAGTATGGGTGAGGGACGATACAGTTGAGGGAAAGTATGGATGAGGGGCAGTATGGATGAGGGGCAATATGGGTAAGGGGTAGTATGGTGAGGGGACAGTATGGTAAAGGGGCAGTAGGGTGGAGAGACAGTATAGTAGAGGGGCAGCCTGGTGGAAGGGCAGTATGGTGGAGGGGCAGTATGGTGGAAGGGCAGTATGGTAGAGGGACAGTATAGTAAAGGGGCAGCATGGTGGAAGGGCAGTATGGTAGAGGGACAGTATAGTAAAGGGGCAGCATGGTGGAAGGGCAGTATGGTAGAGGGACAGTATAGTAAAGGGGCAGCATGGTGGAAGGGCAGTATAGTGGAGGGACAATATGGAGGAAGGGCAGTATGGTGGAGGGGAAGTATGGTGGAGGGGCAGTATGGTGGAGGGGCAATATGATTCAGGAGCAATTTTGGTGAGGGGCAGTATGGTTAAGGGGCAGTCCGGTTATGTACTATAATGTAGAGAATAAACTGTAATATCAATAGATATATTACTTTTTATTGTGAAGAAAAGATATAGCACACTGATAAAATCGGTGTATGGTCCACTAATCGGTGCGGGAGGGCAAAAACCAAAGAAATTGAGTGTGGCACCCTCCTACAAGCCTCACCAAGCGATTACTGTAGGTACTTTGTCTGCCTGTGTCGGCCAACCAATCAACCCTCCTTTCCCAACGTTTCGTTGTCGCCGACAACATTTATCAACATGTTGATAAACTGATCCCCACCGATTTTGGAACTTTTAAACCACAACTTGTCGGCGACAAAAGGACGTCTGAAGGCGGTGGTTCACTAATCAGTGGGAAGCCTTGCCTAGCTATGCTACATCTACCGACTCCGTTAGGATGGGTTGCCTGCGACAAATTACCGCCCGATTGTCGCCGACAAACGTACATAAATGTTCCTAAATCGGTAGATGGGCATTGGCTTTAAGCTGATTAGTTTTCATTCCCTTAATAGAATGTGCGCTGTAAACAAACCATAAACGATTGTGCGATGTAAATAAACCATAAACGAAGTTCTAGCATTCTGATTAGACAGCCCAAAAGCTGTGGGGAACAGTTAAGGCCTGTTTCCATTGGCCGATGAAAACGGTGTAGATTCTTAAAATTCTTCTGATAACCCATTTACTTTACATTGGCCCTCACCGATCTACAGTCTGGCACCACCGACGGACCTTTAGCACTGCTGACGCAAAATGGAAATGGGCCATTAGGAGAACTAAAATATTCTAGACCGTTTTGTCGGCCAATGGAAACGGTCCTTTACTGGTATGAACTTCTGTATACAAGCTGGGGTGACATCGACTGCACTTTATGATTGCACTCATACTCATTTCCTAGCCAAGCAATATACACAAAATGTGACAAAAGTGGATGATGGCAACCTCTCTCGTATATGGGTCGGGGCTACTTTATAAGGCCCATTTCCATTGGCCGATCTCCCGTCACCGATCTACAGTCAGGAGCCACCGACGGACTTTTGGCCATGCTGACCCAAAATCGGTCAATGGAAACGATCCAGCTCGTGAAATGACCCACGACTTTTTCTGTTTAGATTATGCAATGTGGCACCACTCACCACTGAGTGACAGGTTGGTGGCTGAGTGAAAGCTACTACTCTTCTAAATAGACGCACAGTGAGTGGCACCACCGACAGACTTTCTGGGTAACTCAAAAGATCTACACCCTTTTCGTCGGCCAATAGAAATAGGCCTTATACTAGGACTGGGGAGACCCCACTCTCCTTCCAGATCTTTCGCGGCGCTAGCGCTGGCTTAGTCTCTGCCCCAACCCAAAGCCTGTTCCCGCGGTATCAACTAAGGACAGGGGAGACCAGCGAACAATTCAAATTCAAAACAAGGCAACTGTCAACAGTTATACAAGTCAAACAACTCGCATATCATGATTATGGAAATATGGGAATTGTTAAGGAGCTTCACAAACAATTCAACTTTTTCTATTTCAGACTTAAACCATTTTATAATGTGAATACCCAGTTGATTAGGCTGCCCCCTCAAGTGTGCTATGTTTACAAACAAAACCCTGCAACAAATGAGGTGCTTTTCTCTGTAGAAAGTAACCCAAGAGACTGTGTCTGGTTTGAAATAAATGATAACAGAAATTATTGTATATCATTTACCATATAAAGATGTCCATCTCTATTTACAAGTTGAACACAAAATACCCCCAAAATCCCTCAGAATTTGGGATGTTTCAAAAACTGGCGTAGGGACCACATTTGGGCCCAAACAGGCAGGTTGGGGCAGAGATGCCAGCGACAGCAGGAAGTAGAACGCAGGATCTCTGCTGGGAGAGTGGGGAGACCCCTTATATGGGTCACGTGACCAGAGGGATTTAACTGGTTGGGGTCGCTTTGCTCCGAGGACTGTATTTTGTCCTGTTACTATATCTATCGCACGGGGGAACTTTGTTTACGGTGGTAAGTATTAGTTTTATTCACTGCGGTATGCTTAAAGCCGGAGTCACACCAAGCGAGTCAAGGCAGCGATCTCTGGAATCGCCAACACAGATTGGCATGTATGTGAGATATTATTTCATAGGAATATCTCCTGCCTATAATTTAGCATCTTGGGAGCTGTTTCAATAGTCGAGTAAAGTCTATAGTATTGAAACAGCTCCTTGGAGGCAATAATCAGGTGAAATATGAAATAATAGCTCACATATAGGCCATTTTGTGTTGGCGATTACGGAACTCGCTGCGTTTCTCGCTTGGTGTGTCTCCGGCTTAAATGCTGGAGACACACCAAGCGAGTATAATGCAGCGATTTCTGAAACATTATTTCACATACATGCAACTTTGTACCGCTTGTCACCAGTCATATTGTGTATAAATCCACACCATTCTGATTGCGGTAAAGAACCGTGAATCACTAGATATGCACGTGTCTGGGTTTTTTATAAGTTTTATTTCACATTCGATTATTACAATCGTTCTTCCAAGTGAAACAAGGTTTCATTAAACATTACAACAAATTTACACAAATAGTGAACACATATTTGATCATAGACCTCCTCATCTTACAATTGTACATACAACTGCATGTTTATCTGTATGAATTTATATATATATATATATATATATATATATATATATATATATATATATATATATATATATATATATATTTATATGTATATATATTCTAAGGGTTACTCAATGAGTTATTTTGGGATATAACAGCGTTTTCCCGTCAAATTACATAAGATCAAACAACATAAATGATATGGAATTGAACAATATTGATAGTCTGTTGTTGGGGAGATGTTTTGAAGGCTTTAGCAGCTTCTGGTACTCAACCGAGCCTTGGTGAGTTTGATTGACAAACCAGTAGAAGGTGTGGGGGTATACGGTACTCTGCCCAATGTTGATACGGTAGGAATGCAGCGTTCGGAGTGGATGGGACAAACAGTGCTGTGGCGTTCAGCTATGAGTTCTGCAGTAAACCAGAATTGTCTTTCTAGTTATAGGTACGTACACGTTGTTCACGAATCATGCATGCTATGATTGTGCCATGTGGATTTATTACACATCCAATACAGAGTCTCCATACTAAGCCCATAGAGCCTCCAGATCGCTATTATTACCCACCCAATACGGAGTCTCCATACTAAGCCTATGGAGCCTACAGATTGCTACTGAGTAGAATAAGGAAAGCCATATATATTCTCCAATGAGAATACGGCTTTTTCGGCCACCTGACTGACATTATAGGAACTAATTTATGTAAACAATGCACAGAGCTTGGGTTGAATTTCTAATTATTTACAAGACTTTTCCCTAATAATTACTTGAAAGGTGAGTAATAAATACAACTTTACCATGATTTTGATCTGTGTGGCTGTATATATTCCTTGTAGTTGACACTACGCAATACTCCTCCCTATCGCTCGCGTCAACTCCGCGGAGAATGCGGCCACGCAGATCGAAATCATGGTAATATTGTGTATTTAACCGACCCCAAATAGGCTTCACCTTTACGTATGCTACTGTATGTCGTTTACGGAGTAAAACTCGCTCCTAGGAGCATACAAGACGTTGGACACGAGACCAAGGAATTGACCAATAAGAAACCAGAATGTGAGCAATTCCGAAAAAGAATTTGTTTGCATTCATGAAGCGGCCATTCAGTGTTTTCTACCATGTTACAAAAGATTAAATGAAATTGGACAAATTTCAAACGCCATTAGTCTTAGAAAATATGGGCAAACTCAGACCCTTCACTCTTTTCGTCTTGTTGACATCTGTCTCGTGGGTGCGACCCTCTCATAAGATCTCACACTCTCTAAGTCATAATCTGTACAAGGTTCTCACTGCACTCTATGGGAGAAGAATTCTTAACGAACTGGGCTTAGAGCCTTGAGAATCCACTGGCACAGAGTATTCCCGCTAGTTGGCATCATTGAGATTATGGGAATCTTGGTTGCATTGATGTATGTCTTTAGCATGGGAGGCAGGCCAGTGGATCTCTAAGGCTCTAAGCCTAGTTTGTTAAGAATTATTCTCCATAGAGCGTAGTGTGAGTACAGAATACTACTTAGAGAGTGCGAGATCTTATGAGAGGGGTGCTCAAACTTGAACGATCAGAGCAGGCCGTCACACAGGCCGATCCTAAGGTTTTACACCGTAGTTTCAAGTCTATTGCCAGGATGAATCAAGCTGAATACACTGCACGAACACCATCATTTTACTTATGAATGTGCCTGGCATATACAGTAAAACCCCGCATAAGCGGTCACTCGCCGTCCCGGGCTAAAGTACCCGCTTACGCAGGGTGTCCGCTTACGCGGGGTTTTCAAGGTCCATCCAGGCCAATATTTAAGTGATTTATACCGATATGTAGGGGAGACGGAAGGAATGGTAGACCTGAAATCCATTTTTCAATATTCTAATTGAATCCGAAGTTATTAAACTTTGAATTATAAAATATATTTTCTATGAACATAATCATACGCACTCATAAAAAAACACAGATCGATCTATTTTGGGTAGGGCGTCCGCTGGAGGTGACCGCTTACACGGGGTTTTAGGCCTTTTCGTACCGAAATAACCGGCCGCTTACGAGGGGTATCCGCTTACGCGAGCTGCACACTTATTACCTACTATATCTAAAACGGTAGAATTTCGTCGAATCCGCTTGAAGTTGCTCCCGCACATAGAGACAGAGTGAACACGACCTATGTTTGGAGACTGAGCGCCCACGAGAGTGAGATTCTCGTACAGTGAAAAACTCGAACATGTTCTTCTTTTTTGTGTTTCTATACTCTGACAAACTTCTTCTCTTATGATTCATTTCAAGCCATGCCCAAATCAAAGTTTAGTATTGTAGTTTTCTGATCTATTTTTCTCGTGAGAAACCAATGAGATCTCACTTCCCCCACCCACCACCACTCCAGGAACCAGTTTAAGTATTTGACCCCTTTTTATCGTCAGGCTCTGTGGAGCAATTAGTAGAGTGTTCTGCTAAGAATGCGGGTGTAGGGAGTTCGATTCCCGTGTTGGCTATTAGGCATATCGTTTTTCTATATTCCCCCCCCCCCCCTAACTCGGACTCGACGAAGTCGCTAGTGCGGGATTAAATTAAACATCTAATAGAGGGAAAATTTCCGTTCCGAGCAAAAGTGTGCGGGGTGTAGGCGGGGTTCTATTGTATAAGTAAGTATTTTGCGTATACAAGCTAAAGCTATTCCCCATGTGAATACGCCTCATCTGTAGGCGTATAAGCGTGGCGAGAGGTGGCTGGGGGCGGGGGGAGGGGCGGCGGGGGGAGGATTTCCCATTGAGGACACCTATACTTCTACCAACACAAATGGGCCGGAGGCGGCGGGGGGAGAGGATATTTCCTCTCATATACGCTGGGTGTGATATACAGCCAAGACGCGTCCGTTTCTAAACACTGGGCGTATATATATGAAAACAAGTCGGTATTCAGCCAATACATGCACTTCCACGATGGCGTATATATATGAATAAAATGGGGGTTTTCGTGCAGTGATATTATCCATGGTATACAAAGTCCGCATTGAAAATGTATGGGACTCAATGCTCCCATGGGACTCAGTAAACCACTGCCCATTGTTTAAAAAGATGTCAGATACGATAACCAAGGTATACAGATTCAAAACCGTAGTTTACAGCCTCAAAGCCATGGTGTACGGGGAAAAAAGGTTCCGTTGTGTTATAGAGCTAAGAAATAGTCCCTAGTGAAATACATTTTAATATGGTAATTATACTGGTTTTGATTCATTCAAAAAGATGGATAATAAATACAACAAATGACGGTTTTCTACACAGGCGGCTCTGTTAGCTACTCGAAGTTTGCGGCTGGCTGTCCACAAAACCATCGATTATTTTCTTAATAGGGAGGCAAATTGAACATGCTATAACCATAGATACTCGTTCACAAAACACCATTTCCGGATATATAAGCGCTCAGTACTTTGACTATAATAGGTTCAAGATTATATGTGTCATTCCCCAATCTTTGAAATCCATCATTTTTGATACACTTAACATCTGTCATCGGAGCTTCGAAACAAACTTATTCAGAGACCATAGTAGTAAATTACACTGCCATAGTACAAATGAAACCAAAAACAAAATTCTAGCCTCGAACCCTCATAGCTTTAGCACTAAGCCTCGTTCTTACTAGCCTCTGGAAATGGTCTTTTGAGCACGGGTATCTGCCTTTTTAATGGGTTCACTTTGGCTCCCGATATAAACAACATGCTGTAAACCAACTGACACTATTTATAAGGATCATTATCCTACCCCTAATAAAAAACGCCATAGGCTTAACATGGGATTGGTTTATGTCACTACTTTTTGATACTGAAAAAATATGGAAACGGGGTAGGATAAAATCTAGACGCCACTCGTTTGAGTTTGAGTTTATTTATGTCACTCATTTTGTTGGCTCCGTAATGTCACTCGTCTTCGACTCGTGAAATTATGGAGCCAATGTGTGCCATAGATAAACTCAGACTCAAACTTGTGACGTCTCTTCATATTATCTCTCTATTTCAGACATTTTTCTCTAGAATGGATCTAGTCAAGTCATCCATGTCTCACCCAGTGACGTTACCGACGCAGCGTACGTCACGTGACCCCAGTGACGTCAAACTTTACAGCCTCTACCTCACGCAATGCCTAGTGACGGCCGCCGTCATTCTGTTATCTGTCCTCCTATTGGTTGTCATCCTGTCACGTGCCCGGCTGCGCAAAGACTTCTTCAAACAATGCCTGGTCAGTCTGGCCGCTGGTGGCGCCATCTTCAGTCTACTGGCGAGACCAGGAGCTATTCATGAGGAGACGACGTCGTCCATTTTGACTGACAGGTATGTACACTGGCCGCCAGAGCTACACTACCTTAGCTCTGGTCGGGTTTAATAAGCGGCCGCCTTTACTAATCTGGGGCCCATTGAATAATCTAGGATCCTACGTGTATACCATATTCTGTCATGCCATGTACAGTTAGGGACGATGTGGGACAATTTAATTCAACCATCAAATGGATGGCTGATACTGTCTTAGTAAATAAACCTAGATACTATCAAACGATAACCCTTGAACAAGAAGGAGAAAGGGGTCTTAATATAAGATCCTGGATCATTCAACGGACCCCCGGAAGCCTGGCCTATGTGTTTACTCCCATTACAGACCAGGTAACGCCTTCCAGTTTTTGGTTGACTAGATGGGTAACACATCCATTTTTCTGGTGCATCATGGGTAAACGTGTTCAGCTAGTACTACGCTGGCCTTTAGTGAAACTTTCTAATAAATTATCGTTTATCTTTTGAAAGGTTGCCATTACTTCATATGAGACAAGGAACCAGTCTAACATGTCTTTTACTCTCCTCCCTGAACTTTTGCACTGCTTGGAGAGTGTGACATTTTATGATCTCGAAGACAATTTTCCATTATTGTATTTCCTTTCCTATGTATTATTTTTTTCAAAATGCAAGGAACATAAAGCTTCGTTTATTTATCAATTTGTTAAATATGAATGTTTCCTAAGAAGTATATATCTGCTTTTAAAGTATTCATATAGAACGTCCTAACCATGCTGTACAAGCCACAAAACGAGATGCCAATTTATGGTTCATACGGAATGAGGCGTTTACCGAGATGCTGCAGGCTGTGCCATCACATTCACCTACCAAGGGCTATCATCAATCCCAGGCACTGTAGTGTAGAGGCATCCAGAAAATGTGGTTTGGGTCCTAGGATCAGTGAAGCAGGTTCAGCAGAGTCTCATCTGGGACCTGTTTCAGTAGGCTCGTGACATTAGGCCTAGACAGACATCAACAGCGGCACCAACAGTGCAAGCAACAGCGGAAAAAGACTAGCAAATATCTGAAGATCGAAGTGGCCAATCTTCTTCATATTTGGGACGCTTATAGATTAGATGTATCCCCTACTCATGTTAAAGTGTCATTGCTTAATTCCTACGAGAAGTGAGTGAAACTCCGCGTGTCATTAATTGCAATCTTGTGAAATGTCCATATGGTGTCATAGACGACATCTAGACATGTCACGAAACTACTGAAACAGGTCCCTGGTCACCAATGTAAAGTCTACAGGTCCAGACTAGCTAGGTGTAGACCTTAAGATGAAGGGAGTAAGAACTCAAACACAGAGGTACTATGCACTAATAGAGTCATGAACTTAACTGATTTATTGACAATATGGGTCCTTCTTTTATACACTTAGCTGGGGGTTGACATGACAGGCTTGGCATCTGTAAGCCGTATGCTCTCATTGTCTGTCATACCAACAGCCAATAAGGGATGACCAAATCATTCCGGTTGAGCGCCCATTCCCGTCATCCATGTCAGGTGGCAGTTCATTACTAAACAACTTGAAGTGTCACTGAAAGCACCCTGCTCTCATATGGACAGACTAAGAACTAGAACTGAGTGATAATAGGGGTATTATATGCCATTCAAGGCATAGCAGCCATACATTAGGGAGGAGCGTCTAGATGGCGTCAGCTCAAGCACCTGTGTCATGCGAAATGACAACCACAAGTTTACGATGGTTTCCCTTTCACCCGCTAGGGGGCACGACAGCAGTTAGGAATTGTTAGACTAGAGTACATAGGGCCAGGGTACACAGGCTCTCAAACAGGATGAAGGGGAGGATCAATAATTTTCCGCGTATATTTGATGTACGAAGACAGTATATTAGCCTTCTTCCGATTGAGTACAGGGACCTGTTTCACAAGTTTTGTGACATGTCTAGATTGCGTCTAGATGGTGTGTCCGGTTTAATATGAACTAGACATTCGACTTTGTTTTGTCCATTCTTGCTTGCACTGTTGGTGCTGCTTTCATGTCTGTCTAACACTTTTGTCACAAAACTAGTAAAACAGGTCCACGATTTGTAGATTTGTCTAATTCTTATGTTTGGGGTCTGTCTTTTCCTAAGGGCAGCTACTTGTGTTATCACGAAACTAGACAACCCCAATGTCTGTATGGTGTAACAGACATGTCACGAAACTAGTGAAACAGGTCCCAGAACTTGACCATATGTATAAGATATGTACATGTAAATTATCTAAAGTATTGTATTCTCTTTTATTTAAGTTACTGTGGATTCTACCTGACTATTCTCGATGTTGAGAGCGTGGTGGTGCCCTACACGATGATCATCCTGACAACAGAACGTCTGGTAGCCATTTCCTGTCCGCACACCTATGCCAAAAGATTCACTCCTACGGTAAAAGCTATCCTCCTCGCCCTCCCCTGGGTGTCTGGCCTCGTCTATGGGCTCGTCAGGACGTTTGGCCTCACTGACAACATCATCGCTCACTACGGTCCTTTCCCCGATGACCCGTACTACAATAGACACTCGGAGCTAGCGACTGGTCAGTGCATGCTCATATTCTACAAGAGGGATGACTTCCAACGACTCATACTCGGAGATCTGGTCACCCCAGCAATACCTGTCATAACCCTGCTGACAACAAACCTTGCTTTGATCATTCAGTACTGCCGCCAGCAGGTGGCGACACGGGGCACCCCTGACCTTGACCTTGACCTAGATAGACCGGTGGTGCATCGCGGCAGTGTCGTGTTCGTGTTTGTTATAAACAATACTCTCATCGTGGCCCTCGTGTCTAATTTCATGTTCACGATCTTTGTGGATCATGGTGGCACCTCACTCTGGAAGATCTGCATCGTGGAGTTGGTGATCGCCATCTTGGCTCTGACGATACTTCCCGACGTGCGTCATAGTCTAAACCGCATGTTCTGTTGCCATGACAACGCAGACGACAGAGACGCGCTGATAATTGTGACGTCAGACAGGGAGCAGACGTCAGATACAGGTAATCAGGATCATGTCTAGTGTTCAGTGAATAGGCCTTTTTCCGTAGGCCGGTGTCGCACCTTATCTGCTTGGTTACGCCACAGCTGAAGCCAAACATTCACCTGGCAACGTATTCTTTACCATTGGATCAGTGAATGTATGAGCGTAATACGTTCATACTACCCACCTACATTATTTCCAGAGAAATAATAACGATTGCATCATATTCTATGGTATTCCAGCTCAAATCTGGTATGTCACACATGCATATTGCCTCAATATTACTTTGGATATAGCATAGACAAAACAGGATCACCGAAATTGAATACCCATTAATACATTGGCAGGCCTAGCTCTCATATATGCTTATCTTTCTCTAAATTAAAACCAAAACAATCATCAACTATAAAGTTTAGACAGCTCAGACTCGTTGATACAATACCCTAGTTTGCTCCAACAATTTAATCTGTCAAAAAATAACACACCCACCGTTCACACTTTAGGTGTGATTACTGTGTGGCTCTACGGGCATGTGACCGGACTAGGCTGTGTTTGTCCGAGCGGTCGCATTACTACACAATGGGCCGTTAGGCGGCGCTGAACGGCAACACCTGTATTCAGATCTACCAGAGACATAGGCCCTCCAGAGGTAACTAATCTCCCTAATATCGCCCCGGATAAGTACAGGATCCGCTCCCGACTGGCTGGCCGCACCTCAGCCACCTGTCTTCTGATGAACAATCATTTTCTGAGTTCTAACCAGAGAAACACAATATAATTTGATGTATTTATGCAGAAATAACTGAAATTTCCATTTTGGGCATCCGGTATCCAATTTGAAGATTTATAAAAACTGTTAAACTGCAATAATTGCGGGTTTTGGGTCAAAGGACTATCACCATACAACAATGGCAACCAGCGAACACCGGATCCTGTAAACAGACTGAATAATGGGATACCCCAATACCATTTATATAGTGACCGGTTTGTGTACGAGTGGCCCTTATCTCTGAGTAGTTCATGCATAGTAATATCAAAGCGACAGCGAGGGTATAACTGCGGTATTACGGTCTTTGTTGTATTTATTACCCACCTACAGGATTAATGACAAGAATGGACCATGTATCAACATATCTAGGATGACTACTCATTCAATATGGCTATAGCACTGTCAAGCATGATGGTAATTCAATTCATTACCCACCTATTTTGGAGTCCCCATAGGAAATGTATAGGGTGCCTTGAATTAGTTACCTAGAGATTCTGGTATGTCAGAATCTCCTGCAGGATATTCTGGAAAAATAGTCCTCTCCATAATGAGGTTGAATAATCATATACTTCGAAATAAGTTTCTTGAATGTTCATTCAATGTTAATTATTTAGAATCTATCATGGCAATCTGATTTACCATCAGAAATCACTGTCATAACAAACTTTGCATGCTAAAATCACAGGTTAATGGCGAACTCTATTATTGGTGTAAGTCTACACCAAAATTACTGCAACGCTTGACAGTGCTGTGGCGTCTGGAACTAAATGTCTTGCAGGAACATTTTAAATTAGAATAGACATCTTGTAGGTAGGTAAGAAATACAATAACCACTGGTTTTGTATACGAGTGACTGTAATAGCCTCATAGTTGATGATGTAATATCCTTGGAAATCACTTGGATATTACTACGCGTCAACTACTCAGAGATTATGGCCACTCATACACAAAACCAGTCATCATTGTGTATGTATACCTTTGCAGTTATATAGTTTGCTATTTTTCTGTGCTCTTAATATAAAAACAAGTTTTATGAAAGTGATTTCTAGTGGTAAATGAGATTATTATGACTGATTATAAATAAATAATTTTGAATTAGCATTCAAGAAACTTATTTTGAAGTACATGATAATTTGACCTAATTATGGATGGGACTATCTCAGAGGTTCTAACATGCCAGAATCTCCAGGTAGCGAATTCCAGGTGCTCTATACATTTCTTATAGAGAATTTGTATTATGTGGATAATAAAGTGTCAGTACATTAGCGATTATGTTTATTGTGTTTTTCATAATCATGACACACGAATCGGCACATGTCGTAGGTTTTACCCCATAAAGCTTTCTGAGGGAATTAAATGGATCATAGAATATTGTTTCAAAACTAAGTTAGCAGATTATGTTGTGTGGTATCGTTATTTTCATGTTGTATCTCTACTTTTACAACACCATATTTTCCGTGACATAGGTGAGAGGTTCATTAGATTTTTAATTGGATATCGATGGCAACATAGTTATGACATGATCCGCAAAAAATCTGGAGCAATGATTTCGACCTCGAATCGCTATTCTGCAATCCGCAAAATGTGGAGCAACGCTCCCCAGATGTACATACCACACAATGACACTCACTCCCATAGCAGATCTTGTGTGGCACTAATTTCTGAAGGAATTAAAGGGGTATCGACTGAGGACAGGGGAAACCAGCCAACATTTCAGATTCAAAACAAGGCAACTGTCAAAAATTATGAAACTGGAAGAAGTCATATATTATCAGTTGGGAAATATAGGAATCATTAAATGAGCTTCACAGACAATCCAGCTGTGAATCCACAGTTGATTAGACTGGCCCTTTGAAGGAGCACATGTGTGATGTTGACAAACAAAACCCTGCAACATCTGAGGTGCTTTCCACTGAAGAAAGCTAATCCCAGAGACTATGTCTGATTTGACATAACAAGTAACAGAAATGAGTGTATATAATTTACCATTCAATATGTACATCTCTATTTACAAGTAGAACACAAAATACTTCCCAAAGCGTTCAGAATTTAGGATATTTGACAAACTGGCAGACGGGACCGATTTTATCCCAAACAGGCAGGTCAGTGCAAAGGAGGGTGGTTGTGGCCCATTAGATTTTAAGTCAACTCTCGACTGCAGAACCGTCCCAAGGCGCTGTAAATATCATGTAAGGAGGTCAGGGTGAGGGTCGTGGTTTGCTCCGAATGCAGTCATTGGCTACTGGGACTACTCCATTCCTTATATGGTAGTTAATACAGGGGGACAACTCCATGCAGGAGGATACAAGCGGCTGCAGGAAGTAGAGCGCAGGATCTCGGCTAGGGGAATAAACGACATTGCCATCCGTAGATTTGCAGTCCCTACTCAGAAGCCTATGACTGAAGCGGTGATATTTCCATACGTTGTTCTAGCTGTACAGTGCATTCATATCATGTGGACCGTAAATAAATACCCATGGGGGGAGAGCGAGGGTCACGGCCACTCATAACAAAGTATCTGGAAATTGCGCAAATGGAATGACACAATTCTAACTTCCCTGTCTAGGTCTCTTCCTGGAATAGTCATGTGAAGAGGGTATTTATTCACATATAGGTCTCTAGATAGTGTATCGGTATGTGTATGGTATGTCAGTCTATTCATCATTGTCATTACCACTTATCCCTGGATAAAAAAGAAGATACCTTGGCTGGGCATATACAATTTTATTGAATTTCATAAAGAAGATAAGGATTTTAGTTTGTCCTTATGAATATTGATTATTAATTAGACATTATGGATATTAATAATTGATAACACATGTAATACTAATTGACTAATATAGTAAGGAGTCAATTATTAGTATACACTAGGAGCCAAAAGTATGTTCATGGTCAGCTGAGCACTGGGACACTGGCTCCCTGCTCTGTTCTCACCATCAGTAATCTGTGGTCATTTGTTGTTTAAGTAAGGTTGCTAGGTTAGAGTAAGAAACTAATATGATGGAGTTTATTATCGAAGGTCTAGATATTGAAAGGCTGAAGAGACAGTGCAAGTATTTCCGAGCGTTGGAGGTGCATGACAAGATAGACTGGACCGAGTGTATAGATTTACCACCGATATTGAGTGGGGCAGAATATGCCAACATTTTCTCCATTTTCTCTATGGATGTCCATGTATCAGTAATAGTTAGGTTAGTATGGGAAATCATATGGGAATCTCAGGGAAGTAGATATTTAGAATTCTGTAACTGTTTTGGCTGTGATAGTTTGTTTCATGCACTCATGGAGTATGGTGCCTTCGTTGATCCTGAAAGGGCTCACCATTTCTTTGAGGAAGTTCTGAATTTTTATGGAATTTGCGGTAGTAATAGGGTGAAGATGTTATACAAGCAGTGTTAGAGTATACTGGGGTACCTAGAGCTAAATTATTAGGAAAGATCTTTCGACCTAGTAAGGGCGAGTTCTCAAAACACCATATAAGGCTGGCAATGCAGAATCTTAAGTGGAGCCAGAGATTTTTAGAAAGGAGAAAAATAGCAACTTGCTGTATCTGTCAAGATGAAATGTTTTACATTGAGTGTAGTAATGGTTATGATGTACGGTTGGGAGGACGGATGACATGTTGCGGGTCTTTAGTCCATTGTAAATGTTTGTCGGACACCATAGAAAAAATGTTATGTATGTGGAAGAGATGTCAGGAGTGTGGTGCTGTTTTAGATGAGAATGGCAAGGTTGAGGTCGATTTAGTAGATTGGGGTATGTTCTCTGATTGCATTCTTGTGAGGAACGAGTTAGGTTTCCCTCTAGATGCTGTAATCAGAGTGCCCAGGACCGTTTAGTTGAGATTTTTGACCAAAGGTTAGAATCTTTGGGTAAAGGAGGTATGTTAAGTTCTGGCCTTTAATCATCAAAAGTTAAGGATACAGGATATATTCCCGGTGATAGTGTAAACTAGTTTAAGTTGAATTACTTTAAAAGCTGATGTATTAGTATATCAATATCGCTTGACTTATTTTTGTGGTTGACTGTGACGACAATAGGGATGGTCACCGGGTGGTGACCATCACGTAAGACAGGCGTGGTGATAATGACGTTGAAGGAGAGACCAAATAAAAGTGGCAGAGTGGCCAACTCTGCAAGCATTCGTTCTTGCTTCATGGCTCAACAAGGAGTGATGTGTTGTTTATACTAGCACTATTAGGAGAAGGACTGCCCCAGGAGCTACTCGCCAGCGTGGTCTAGCAAACCACGGATGGGCTGGAGAGGATGTCGACTGGATAAGCAGTCCTCAATGTGAGTTTCCCCTTTTCGGACCAGCACACACGATTAGTCCGTGTGTACATCTAAACTTAACATCTATTAAGTGAGTGCAGTCTGATTAGTAGCAATGATTACAGAGGGGAACACGGAATAGATGCATTTAGCATTTAGGATGAAAAAGGTAAAAACTCGCCATTCTATGTTCTGCCCAGACTTGCCGAGACATTCCCTTAGACCTGCTCAAGACCTTATCAAACTAATATAAATTATTTTATAAAAGGTAGCCTTCATTTTCTTTTATTTCCTTACTTTACTCCTTGTCGGTATTCTTTACTTCCCAATGTTTAATAAAAGAGTAACTAGCATATATTTCACCTAGTGGTCTTCAAATACAGCAGAACATATTTCCAAGGGTAGAGATTCGGAGAGACTGAGGCCAGTCTAAAACATTATCCTACCCCTAATAAAAAACCGCCATAGACTTAACATAGGGAAATTTTATGTGGCAGGCCGTGACATAAAGTGTTTTTATGCCACTAGAGTAATAACAATATTGACCAATCAGAGAGCAGGATGTCAGCTCTATGAAAAAAAGTTCTGTTGGTCATTGACTCAATATTTATCTTTTAGTAATACAAAAGCATAGACGAGGTAGGATAAATATGAAACGGAACTCGAGTTAGACTTGACAATGTCTATGACACTCTGGTCAGGTCTGCTCCTCACTACACTCGGCTATGCCTCGTGTAGTAATACGCGACCTTCCCGTCGTGGCATAAACATTGTCAAGTCTAACTCTCGTTCGGTTTCTACTAACTCCCCTCTGTTTGTGGCCTGACTCACTCCCTTCCGCACAGACAAGTGGAGCTAGACTGGCCTCAGTCCCTTTATCTCACCCCTGGTTTGAATGGGCCATAATCGTCACTCGGCTTCACCTTGATGATGATTGTGACCCATCCAAACTCGTGGAGTATTGTCTATTTATATGATTCTTGATGCAGTTCTATATTTATAAGTATTCTACCCCTCCCTGCCTACCTCCACCGCCACCGTGCCACCGCCTTATCTGCCCCCTACACCCCCCTCCTGTGTGACAAGAGAGGTGTAGGGTTACAGCAGTGTTACAGGGAGCGACAGGGGGGACGTATACAGGAGATTCTGTTCTAACTGGATACATTCTTTATTGAACTGTATTCTGATTTTGTTAAATCATTGATTATAATTTGATTATACCCTCTGTTCTGGGCCAAAGTTTCAGCTTACGCAAGGTGTCCACTTATGCAGGGTTAAAATAAAGATCTAATAGAGGGATCTGTTCCAAGCAAAGGTGTCTGTTAACGCGGGGTGCAAGCTTACATGGGGTATTCGTTAGGCGGGGTTCTACTGTATTTGCATGCTACATTGTAGTTTTATATTTTACCCTTCTTTTACTCTCATTACTACGATCCAAGCTGCTTGTAACACAGTCTGAGTCAATAAACATATTATTATTATTAGTTTCTCATAATCAAAGACTTGAGCAAGTCTAACGCGAGGCAGCACTGCAGCCCTCTGAGTCAGCGCCATCACAGTGGAAAGATTTTCAAATACTAACAATTATCAAGTAAAACTGGTTCATTTGACTCTTTCTAATACCAAGTGAGGGAAATATAGTATATTATTGAGTTTGACCTAACTTAACAGGTAAATAAGGCCAATTTACATTTGACTCACTTATATAGGAAATGTACAGAAAAATATAGTTTTTCTCAATTCTCTCAAAAACAAGGACGGTGACCCATGATTTTTAATGCCTAGATCTGTACTACTATAGATCTACTAAATTCTGTGAAAGTTTGAAGAAAATGACATGGGTTTTACTATGTAAAAAACAACTTTTTAGAATTTCTATATATTCTAATATAACATTTTTATAACATTGCTCTCTAAATCAAAAACTAGCACTGTGAGCCCTGATTTTTAAGTTAGATATGTGCTCCACAACACTCGGAGATCATTAATTAAATTCTCAGGAAATTGACATGGGTTTTAATTTTCAAGCCAAATTGTCCAATATGCCTTTGAAGACAAATGTTGGTAGTTGGGTGATTTCTAAATTCTATTGAGTTTTGCAAATAACTCTGGATAATTCAAGTTCCATATATCAGTAAATAGAAAATGCAAAAAAATGGCATGTCACCATGCTAACTTCTATGGGAGGGCCATCTGAAAATGTAAGTGCTTAACTATTGTTGTCTATGAGAAACTGCAATATTTTGACTTAGTGGCTAGATAACACTGATGTTCTATTGCTATTTTTAAATGATTCTGGATTCTGATAGTTGGGAACATATACAAATGAGAAATGCTAAAAAAAAAATACTATGTCACCATGCAAACTTCTATGGGAAGGCCATCTGAACGGATAAGTTCTTAACTATTGATGTCTATGGGAAACTGCTACATTTTCATGAACTCAGATGGCAGCACCAGTGTAAATTGAGTAGCAACAGGGTAAGCAGGGATAGCTACCCGCATTTGTCTTTAATAGAGGCGCGGGGATCGGGAGAGAGGAACGCACACTGCCAGTCGTCATCCATTCTACGCAGACGACATTTAAACTCGCGGTAACTACGCAACACTGACACTGTGTCACATCGCCCGTCTCGGTACACAGATAACAGGTAATGTCATATATATATACGGAGAAACAGCAGCGAGTCAGGAACACGGTATTTATTGTTGGACGTTGTGTGTTGTATCTTGGAGCTGAGATGGAAATCCGGTTCCCTGTCAGTAGGTAGAGAGGAGTGACGCGGCACTCCCGTGTATCACTCCACATGCTGCTGTCACGTCACAGCGCCTTACCCACAGTGTCAGCACTAGTACTGTGGCGTTCCCACGAACCGATTATGTTATTTAGGCCACTCCAAAGACACTTGTTTATCATCACTGCGCGCGTCAGCAAAAACGTTTTTAGAAGATATAATTTTAATAAGAAGAACCTTGATAAATAGAATAGATGGTATTTGTATTTGGCATCAAATTAAAGCTCCTGATGTCATTGATGCATTCAACGTGGTATAACTTGTATATTCAGGACTTTTCTGATATAAATGAAGTGTCACAGCCAAAGAATTGACCAGTTTTCCAAATCCAAAAACCTACCTAGAGCTGGCTGACTCCCCTGATTTTTTTAATTGGGTCACGAGGTCCTATAGGGGTTCCTGAAAATGTGATGTGGTACTATATTACCTAATGTTGGAGAGAACATTGTTAACCCTTTATCTCACTCCAGATATTTTTTCTCCATAGACTTAACATTGGGAACTCGTATCTAATGCCCATGAGATATTTATGAAAAATATCCAATGGGGGATTATGTCAGAAATGTTAGCCCATTAGTCAATGTAAAGGGTGAGATAAATTCAGAAACCCATTCAAGTTTAGGGGCAGAGCTCAATCCCATCTCGTTTGAATCGCTACATAATTCACGCGGCTTTGCCTTGTGAATTACTACGCAATTCAAACTCGATGGGATACAAGCTCTGACCCTAAACTCTCATGGGTTTCCTCTATATTATCTTCCCACCTGACGTTTGTGGTACCAAAGGTGTCACATAATCGGTTGCCTGTGCTAAATGCTATAATCGGTGGAAACGCCACACAAACAAGGAATTCTAAACCCAATATTTACATAATAAGCCATTTCTTCTGTAGTGGTTTATCCTGTTTTTGATTATTCTGTGATTTTTTCTTAAACATCCAACACTGTGCAAATACCACCAGTATATTCATATATACGCCATCACGTAAGTGCATGTATCGGCTGTATATTGACACGTTTCCTTTTCCATACGTCAGCGTAATGGCTATATTTGCCGCAAAGGGTATATGAAGAGAAATATCATGTGCGGGACATGTATACGTGAATCATATACATTTTGCATGTTTATAGATGAGGCGTATACACAACGGAAAATAGGACTACCTTGTAAACGCAAAATCATACCTATATACGCCGGGTGTCTGTGTATATATATATATATATATATATATATATATATATAAACTGGTGGTATTTGCACAGTGTAACCATTTGATCTTTTGAAATAATTTTCCCAATGTATCTAACATCGATATCTGAAATGTTTAAAGATGTTAGGCTTTAGTACCGTGTAAAGGATTGGAAAGAAACCGTTTGTAGAAATGTGCTATAAATGGGTTGTTATTATAGAAACATGACATTAGTTGAATCATTAAAACTTGAAACCCAGTCTTAGGGTTTTAGAATTTATGCCTGTTATCGCATTTGACATACGCTTATTTAAAACCTACACAATCCCATATCGCATATAAAGTTACTCTAATTCAACCTTGATAAGGAATATTACCAAAAACTATGTGCTACTATTTTGTAAAAAAAATTGTTGATTGGATATCTTTCCTACACAGTTCCAGTCTCGTGTATTTCATTATCTCTCATGACTTCATCAGTTCGGCATCCGTCACATTTTAGAATTATCGATGGTCTCATTATCTTTCTTTCTCTCTCACTGTCTCTCTCAATAAGTCATTTTCCACTGGCCGACGAATTGGATTTTTTTAGCAAAAACTTTATTCAGCTTAACAAACATACAAGGTATATTTTCTTCACGTTCATCTTTCCAGAATTATGACCATACAACATTTTCATTTGACAAGTGTGCTCTCTCAATAAAAAAAACACAAAAATTATTCAGTTCCCCTAATAGTCGGGTGGTGGTGGCCAACAACTACACGTCGGTGTAAAAAAAATCGGGGAGGGTGCAGTGTATTCCTTGTTTCTGCTGTATTTGACAGATCCATACTAACTGAAATTGTTCGGTGGTAGACTCATTGTATAATCTATACACAATTAGTCAGTGAGCACTGCTCTGCATGCCTGTTTCCATTCGCTGGTCTGGCTTTTTTCTTTTTATTATTGAGACATTTGCATTCGGCAATACATCGTCGCTCTTCCACGCAAACCAAACAAAGAAAGTGCGTTCCGATAACAACAAGTGAAGAGAAAAAGATGATATCTTATAAGAGTTTTCCTCCTTCGTATTGCTTTACATTTCACATTCATTTTTT
Organism: Alentia gelatinosa; assembly: GCA_950022655.1. Classification (NCBI taxonomy): domain Eukaryota; kingdom Metazoa; phylum Annelida; class Polychaeta; order Phyllodocida; family Polynoidae; genus Alentia; species Alentia gelatinosa. The sequence goes on along the minus strand of OX465590.1, from coordinate 40,286,872 downwards.
TTCTGACTAACTGGACACAATAAGATATTTCCTTCAACAAAGGTGCGTTTCACACTTTTCCCAGATGTGTTTGCATTTTAAGAATAGAATAATATGCATTCACCTTTTCAGTTAAGTAATAACAGTATTCTCAAGTCAGATAAGTCCAAGATATTCTTTTACCTTTATAGCAATTTCCTTTTTAAAGGCATTAGTGGTTTCCGACTGCAGATTGGTGCCAAATAGTCGGCCAGTGGAAAATGGCTTTATCTCTCTCACACACAAATATGTGTGTTTATATGGCAAGAGTTAATGAGTATTCATATATTGCTTTTGTGTTATGGAGGCAGCCATCTTGCTCCCCCCCCCCGAGGCTAAAGAAAACACATGGTTGTAGGTCAAGTTACCAATGGATTTTATTGAAAATGTTTTTTTGGGGGGTTTGCCATAAAAGGGTTTTAGCCTTGACTCATGATTATCTATAGATTATGACAGCAAAAAATAGTGGTTGTCCCCCGACTTCAGTGGCGTTATCTTACAATTTCCTGGGGGGATGTTGGCGGAACTAGCAATCACTCTGTGCCCTATAGAACTGCATCGAGAATCGTATAAATGAACAATCCTCCACAAGTTTGGGTGAACAGTCATTGTCATCGAGGCAAATCTGAGTGAGGATTACAGCACATCCAAAAGAGTGGAGTATTGTTTATTTTACGATTTGATTGCAGTTCTGGATTTTTATTACCCGCCAATTACGGAGTCTCCATAGGAAATGCATAGGGCACCTGGAAACAACTACCCGGAGATTCTAGCATGTCAGAATCTCCTGCAGGAGATTCCGGAAAAATAGTCTTGTCCATAATGAGGTTGAATCATCATGTACTTCGAAATAAGTTTCTTGAATGTACATTCAATGTTAGTTATTTAGAAGCAATCATAATAATCTCATTTATCATCAGAAACCATTGTAATAATACACTTTGCATGCTAAAAGTACAGGTTAATGGCGAACTATATTATTGGTATAAGTCTAAATCCAATTACTGCCACGCTTAACAGTGCTGTGGTGTCTTTGAATAAACGTATTATAGAAACATTTTTATTGCAATAGATTTGTTATTAATCTTGTAGGTGGATAATAAATACAATAACGACTGGTTTTGTATACGAATGACCGTAATCTCCTCGTAGTTGACGACGTAATATCCTCGCTAATCGCTCGGATATTACTACGCGTCAACTACTCGGAGATTACAGCCACTCGTATACAAAACCAGTCATTATTGTATATATATATCATCCCTTTCAATGACATTAAATAGCATCACAATATCAAAATAATTGAAATTGCTTAAGCAAATCCAGTTAGGAACGGATAAATCTCCATTTTGATGTCTTATCTACTTTCTCAAATCATGGCCGCTGATTGGCCAGTAGCATATGACGTCATCTCGCAACACGATGACGTAGTACTGTCATTTTATGTGTGTGATCGTTGCATATGATTCTTTAATGTTATTCCTATGGCTAAACTTGTTCCAGGGGTGAGATATATACTAATCATCGTGTACTACTATATTCCGATATTTCCAAACTAAAATATCTAACCTTAGTTCATCGTCCTAAATGAATATGATAACTGCATTTTAATATACTTTTGTTTTCTCAACAGGTGCTACAAAAATGTCAGAAAGAGGGCGCCCCATGTATGTGGGGGGAATAGTAGCGGGTTCATTGTTCATCTCTGTCACCGTCTGCGCATCCCTGCTCCTATTGGTTGTTATTCTGTCACGTGAGCGCTTACGTCAGAGTATCTACAACCAATTACTGGCCAGTATAGCTGTGGGCGGCATCATATTTAACTTAGTGGTCAGACCGGGAACGATCCAAGACGAAATAGGAGAATATGAGATGAACAGACACTATTGCGGAGCATACCTGATGCTGAAGAAAGTGGAGTGGTTGTGCATGCCAATGATCTTCTGTATGTTGACTATTGAACGTTTCGTAGCACTTCACCAACCTGGGAAATACACTAAGAAGATGACAACTGCAGTGAGAGCAGCTCTTCTGGGAGTTCCTTGGGGGTTTTCGCTGGCCTTCGGAGTCCTCATCGTGTTCATTCTTGGTACTGATGTTGTCACTCGCTACAGTCCGTTCGAGATGGAATATCTTCAAAAAAGACCCGGATTCGGTATTATCCAATGTAAAGTTACGTACGAACACACAGTGGCTCGCCCTGTTGACCATCTCTGGAACACCATAGCCTATGCTCTTCTAATCATCCTTGTATTCACTACCAGTATGGCGGTTATCGTGGCTTTCTTCGTTCGTCGTAATTCGCAGGTTTACGATGAAGAAGGACATCCAGTTGTGCGAACGGAAAGCATTGTTTTTACCTTCCTGCTCAACTCCAGTGCTTTAATACTCCTTCTGGACGGCTCTGTCAGTGACCTATTGGGCAGGTACCCGATGTCTGACACTGGCTTCAGGGAGACACACTGGGGTTGGTTGATGATCCAGTTTCTGGCGGCCATCTTGGCAATGTGTCTGCTACCAGATATCCGGCATGAGATGAGGGACATCTGCTGCTGCTGTGGGAAGTCAAACATTGAGCACAGTGCCCTCATTAGTGAGGGAACACCTACACGAGATGCATCAGTATCAGTGTCAGAGCTTGAGCCTGAAACTAAACCTCAGTTTGAGCCTGGGTTTGAGCATGAATCTAAGACTGAGCCTGAAAAGTGATTATCATGGCGGTTATCATTGCTTTCTTCATTTGTTGTAATGCTCAGGTTTACCATGAGGATGATAATTCGGTTGTACAAACAGAAAGTGTTCTATTTACCTTCCTGTTGAACTCAAGTGCATTAATTGTAACACAGTATATTGTATGTAATCTAAGTATGTTGTGATTAAACAATTAGGATACAAAACATAATGAACTAAAAGAGATAGACTAACGGACATGGGACTATTACGAGTGTTACCCTTGGTGACAAAGGGATGATCACGCGTGGAATAGTAACAGACAGAGGAATGATCACGCGTGTAATAGTGACAGACAAAGGAATGATCATGTGTGTAATAGTGACAGACAAAGGATGGATCACATGTATGGTTCATTTAATAAAGAGGGGAGAGCAGCCTGACTGTCAGTCCGGGCCCGCTCTCCGATGAGCAAGAGTAGTAAGAGACCGTAGCTCAGAGTGTTGCTATTCTTTTGTGAGTAGGAAGATGGGGCCTGGGCTGGATGCACCGGTGGTGAGGCTGTAGCTACACTGTGTCACATAATACTCCTCCTGGCAAATCCGTCAGTGACCTATTGGGCAGGTACCCGATGTCTGACACCGGCTTCAGGGAGACACACTGGGGTTGGTTGATGATCCAGTTTCTGGCGGCCATCTTGGCAACGTGTCTGCTACCAGATATCCGGCGGGAGATGAGGGACATCTGCTGCTGCTGTGGGAAGTCAAACATTGAGCACAGTGCCCTCATTAGTGAGGGAACACCTACACGAGATGCATCAGTATCAGTGTCAGAGCTTCCGCCTGAGACTAAACCTCAGTTTGAGTCTAAGTCTGAGCCTGAAAAGTGATTATTTCCTTACAAGCCAAAAGTCTGTTTAGGAAGATTGTCTTATTCAATCTTTCCCAATTATCCTCATGATATTTGTATTCTACTTTATGTCTTAAAACTTTCTCTGCAGGACCCTATTCCCCTGCACAGCATTACACGGCAGGCATTGTCTGCATAAACGACCCTGCTGGGTGCACCCCTCTCATAAGATCTCACACTCTCTAAGTGGTATTCTGTACAAGGTTCTCACTATAGGAGAAGAATTCTTAACAAACTAGGCTTAGAGCCTTGAGAATCCACTGGCGTGTCTCCCATGCTCAACACGTACATCAATACAACCCCAATATTCCTATAATCTCAAAGATATCACCTAGTGGGAAGACTGGGTTCTTGGCACCCTAGTGGCTTTATTTGAACTGGAATACAGAATACCACTTAGAGAGTGTGAGATTAGAGGGGTGCTATGGCAGGCACCTTTTCGGGGAAATGGCAATGTCACATGATGTGTCATGTGATTTGAGTAATTTACTGTGGTAACTGATGACATTTTGTTATACCAAATCAAAGGTCAATATGAATCTTATACTTTGTCAAATCTGTTTTAATTCAAATAATTATTTTTATATTCATAGAATTTTGTATACAAGTATCAATGATGCCTCTAAGATGCCTGGAGGCATCTTTCTGTCGTAGCCAGGGGAATGCCTGGAGGCATCATGCTGCAGTTAAAGGGTTAGGAATGAGTTTCGCACTTTCATTTAGGGGTACTATATGAAAACTGGCTGACTGTCTTCGTACGTCAAAAATATGCGGTGAAATTATTGATGACATACATCCCAATGCCGTCTTTGACGTACGAAGACAGTCAGCCTGTTTTCGTATTATTATATACCTAAAAATATCAAGGTGGTTGGATGGAGACCCAATGTGAGTCCAGTGTGTTGAGGCATCCCAACCCGGCATTTACATCGGACGACTTAATATATGGCGATTGTAGATCGTCAGCCAATAGTCGTCAGGTAGTGAAATGTCCACCGCAAAAGTCGTCGACCTCAGAATGTACCTGAGTATTTACACTGACGACTATTGGTTTTTTAGAATTATATTCTAGAAGATCAGTATCGATGTTGGAAAAGTTTGTCAAGATCACAATAAACATAGCAGGATATGCTTTAGGTAGTGGGGCAAATTTTAACTCGTCCATTCTGCAGTCGGCAATGGTTCAGACAGTCATGTCTCTCCATTGCCTACATTTCTTATGTGTCATTTTTCTGAATATATGAAAACAATTGGTAGGCCTTGTGCTCGTCTGTACCTTATTTACCTTAGAGAAAGTATTCCTGTTTTCAAAAGAAGGAGAAGTCAGGTTCCCTTCGGCCCCTCTCGTGTTTTTCGGGAGAGCAACCAGCCTTCCCACAAGAAGAGCAGAAAGATGAAAAGCATGCCCTGCATATGAACCTGCTGCATTCGATTACTTTTTGAGGTATCAATACCTGGAAAAAATGAAATAGTATTATCGTAAAACTGGATGAATTTTAATCTTGGCCACCACATGCCACAACTGGAGTTTGGCATAGTGATTTCATGAGCCAAAACTGAGTTAAGTCCAGAGCAAAAACTTCAGGAATGCATTGGCCAGGATTAAAACAAATCAGGTTTATATCAGTGGCATATAAAACTCTGTATGCCAGTCAGCATGGCATACGGAAACTCAATGTTAAGCTTATGGGATTTTATATTAGGAGTAGGATGAGATATCTTTCAATGTGCCTAATGAACATACATTTGTCTTCCAATATCCAAATTATCAAAAATAATTCCCCAAGATTTGTCATTGACCACACGAAAATATCAGTTTATGTATATATAATTTATGCATATATATATGTTTCCTCAGACATTAATAAGGTCGCTCTATTTTGGGTTATATACAGTAGTAACCCACCTGACAGAGAATGTGCATAAGCGGGCACCACGCGTAAATGGACACCTTTGTTCGGAACGGTTCCCTCTATTAGATGTTTATTTTCACCTCGCGTAAAGGTCACCCCGCGTAAGCGGACACTGTGACCCAGAACAAAGGGTGACCACTTACGCTGGGTTCTACTGTATACTACTTCTGTACACAAATCCAGCATTAGGCCATTTGGAGTTGTATATACACAAATTTATAGGCCATTTGGAGTTGTATATACACAAATTTATGCCACTGAATGATTATTCCAATCTCTGCCCTAAGGGATACTACTGTTTTTGTTATTTCATATGCCATTAATCTTCCAAGTCTGTGGAATGTATACAATTCAATCTTGTACTACAAGTCTTTATTATAAAAGCTTTCTGTTTGGTTCAGCCTAGCCTTATTTATAAAGCACAAGCTGTCGCTAGAGTTTCGAGGGGGACTGATAGGCAGGTACTGGTATGAGGATGTGGAGGTGGCAATGGGTGGCGGAGGTCAGGGTCGCCATTTGTTGTTGCTGCGAATCAACCCAAAATGTATCTGAAAAACTCGGATAATCCCGAGCGATGCTTTTTCTAAATAATAAAAAAGGAGGCAGGAGATGTGGAGGAAGGGAGGGGGTGGGCAGAGAGGACAGAAACTTACAAGCCAAGATATTGGTGTACTGCATGGAGTTGTCCTCCGGTATTAACTACCATATAAGGAATAGAGTAGTCCCAGTAGCCAATGACTGCATTCGCAGCAAACCACGACCTGACCTCCTTACATGATGTTTATAGCGCCTTGGGACGGTTCTTCAGTCGAGAGTTGACCTAAAATCTAATGGGCCACAACAACCCTCTGTATGTAAATTTGTTATGGCACATCAATACAATTGCAGTATTCATGGAAAAACGCCCAACTCTGGGAAAAAATTTCCTTCATACATTTGGAAATCAATATTTTTTATAGCATAAAGGCCAATGCCCATCCACCGATTTCGGAACATTTATGTTAGTTTGTCGGCGACAAACAGAGGCTAATTTGTCTCAGCCAAGCAATCCTAGCAGAGTCGGAAGACAAGGTGACTGACTCCTATACGATTTGGAAACTAATCGTTCAACCCTAAGTCGGTAGATGGGCATCCGGCTTTAGATAGGGAATGTTTTTCACTTTCTTCACCAAGCTGTACATGTTCTTTGTGCATAACAAGCAAAGAAACTTTATCATTTCAATAACATAAGAGCATAAATAGAGTTTTAAATGATAGATGTACACGGAGGCAGAAACTGTCAAGGGACTATTACTTCAATATGATCTACTGAGCCCAACAGTTGTCCAAACTATCAGCCATTTTTGGAATACTTCCATAAACCCCTAAAAGGATACTAGAAATTTCATTTTTTGAGCATTCTTTTAATTGTCCCCAAATTCTGAATATCGACCATATATAAAATCTAATTTTATATTAATAATTTCATTTGGTTCAGCCTAGCCTTATTCATAAAGCAGAAGTTGTTGCTGGAGTGTAGAGGAAAGACTGGCATGAGGGTGTGGAGGTGGCAAGGGGTGGTGGAGGTGGGAAGCAGGACACAACAGATATTGGGTGGTAGAGAGGACAGCAACTTACAGGGCAATTTCAAGTTATTGGTTTAAAAGATGTGCATACATGGGACTTTTTTTCGAATTTTTTTATCTATAAATATATATATAGATTTATATATATGAAGATCAGTAAACTAAAACTTTCATGTAGTGATTACAGTTAGATAAAAACACTGTAAAGCTACTCAGCCAAAAATATTTAGGACAATAACTAAAGTATATTTGAATAAATATGGTTTAGTTTTTCAACCCAAAGATTTCTTGCAATAGGATGAACATATTTTGAAAGGTCAAAACAAATCCCTGAAATAGAAACTTTAGCAAACGAAACAGACCTTTACATATTCCTGAGTCTACATGTTAAAACACTGCTCCCTTAATATAGAGATTGTGACTGAGAATCTGAGTATGAATCTATGCCCACTCACATGAGTAAGGCCTCACTTGATCTCAGATATACTCCGCCAGATGATGCCATTAACTGTACCATTAACTGTAAAATACTCTCCATTATGCAATGCATTATGAGCATACAACGTTAGCAGTTACCTACCATCCAGGGTATTGCTGGGCTTTTCTTACTCCACATTTGCCTTTTGCCCAGGAAGATACGCCTGTAATATTCTTGGCGATGAACTGTTTGCAGGACTTGCGCTTATGCCAGCGCACATTGCAGTTGAAGCATATGTTTTGCCGGCATCTATGGCATTTGATCTTTGCCAACTTTTTAACTGATTCAAATTCGTTGTCAGTGACAAACAGGATATTGCCACATATAGGACAATCCTTCAAGTTTTTGTACCTAAACAATTCATAAACAATAATGCAAGTAAGTGGATGTATGTATTTGTGATATATACATATTTCTTTACACAAAGACTTTTTCCATCAATGACAAAGGTACATAATTTGATGTGATTGGATCTATTCGGAAAGGTTTGAAGTTTGTATTGTCATTAAATTTGAACCAATGTAGATAGGTCATAAGGGGTATCTTATGAGAGGAGAGCCGTAATTTGCATAGTTCAAGGTCACTCTGAATATGCCTCTACATGTCCTATCATCTATTTGGACAGGGAACAAGTAGTCTAATGAGTACACATGGAGATAGATTGGAGATATATAAGTTTAAATTAGAAATGTCATGGGGCATGGGAGGGAGGTCAATGGATGTGATTACATAAGACCATGTGACCAGTTGAAGCAGCTGCGTGGGACCAGGCACTCACCAACCAACGTCCGTGCAGCCAGCATGCTTACCACCTCCCTCCCTGCCTACCTAAGTAAATGTTTTCTCATTCAATTTTTGTAACTTCCACAAGGGTGATACATGAACTTGCGCCTTATCGCCTCTCAACCAGCTATAACACAGACTGTTATAATTGCTTGGATATATTATGCAATGTTTTGTTGTAAACTCAACATGCACTGCGGGCACCTTACTCATTAGTAATAAACTAGTATTCTCTCCAACTCACAGTTTCCTTATATTTTCATTGTTCAAGGTCACTCAGAATATGCCTCTACCTGTCCTATTATCTATTTGGACAGGGAACAAGTAGTCTAATGAGTACACATTATTACATGAATGCCCCGCACCATTTACCTCAATATTTGGTTGTTACAGCTAGTTTATAGAAAGTCTCAGAACTCATGACGCGAGCAACACACAGACAGACTGTCAGCCAGTGTAATGTTTGGTTCAAAGCTACAGATCCTGTTGTCGATTGTTTTGGCACATATGAGCTAAGAAATCTACACATTATGCATTCTTATTCCATATGAGTTTGGAAAACTTATCAGAAACCACAAAGTGGTTATGCAAACTCCAGGAAATAGAGTCCCTACTCAGAGAATAACGTCCAAACCAGAGGATTGCTTGGAACCAATTGCCTTTATCGCTCTCTCAGCACCCTCACACCCAGCAGCGCTACTCAACATGTCTCTTGTTGCTATGACAACCAAGTTTACAAAACATATATATATATATGAAAACTTGTCAACATACAGCTGATACATGTGCTGCTGGGATGGCATATATAGGAATAAACTGGTTAGTTTCGTGCAGTGATATCACTGAGCTTTGTTTACAACCTGTGCCAGACCAGAATTAAAGAAGAAACCAACAAATGTGAGTCTCTCCCGGTGGTTGGAGTCATATCATACAATTCATAGTGGCGCCACCTGGCAATTTTTGAATGTTTTTGATTATCAGTCAAAACTGGTGATTTTCTAAATTTAAATGAGTTTATAAAATGTTTTGCCCATTTCATCCAACTTTGTGAGGTAAAATAGGCCAATTTACAATGTACTGTAGAATATGGTTTTCTTTATTTCTCTCACTAATAAGAACGGTGAGCTATGAATTTTAAATCTTCAATGTGTAGTACTATAAATGTACTGTATCACCTCCGTCCCTCCCGCCCTCAGTTCGGGAGGGAGGGAGGGAGGTCACGATGTTGGGAGGGAGGTCAGGAAGGAGGGAGGATGGGAGGAAGGTAAATCGGGAGGGAGGTTGGGAGGGAGAGAACGAGGGAGGTCGGGAGGTTGGGTGGGAGGTCGGGAGTGGAGTTGGGAGGGTCGAGAGGGAGGTCAAGAGGGAGGGAAGTAGGGAGGTTGGGACATAAGAAGGGAGGTCGTGAGGAAGGTCAAGAGGTAAGTCGTGAGGGAGGGATGGAAGGAGGAAGGTAGGGAGGTTAGAAGGGAACAGTTCGTTGGAAGGTCGGGAAGTCGGGAGGTCTGAGGTAAGTTGAGTGAGAGGTAGGGAGGTCCGGAGGGAGGGAGGTTGGGAGGAGGGGCTGGAGGGAGGTCAAGATTGGAGTCAGGAGGGAGGTCGGGAGGTCGGGAGGGAGGTCGGGGGGAGGTTGGGAGGGAGGTAGGGAGGTTTTGAGAGGAAGAGCGAAGAAGGGAGGGAGGTTGGGAGGAAGGTTGGGAGGGAGGTCGGGATGGAGGTCGGGATGGAGGTCGGGATGGAGGTCGGGAGAGAGGTCAAGAGGCTAGTCAGGAGGGATATTGGGCTACAGTCACACTTCCCTTTGTACTATACCCACAGCCCACTCCATCATACACTCACACCCCATTTTCTCCACACCCCATTCACTCCACACCTGCATCCAAACTCCACTGTTCTACACCCATACCACCCTTTTATACTACATCCACACCCCACCCACACTATCCAACACCAACAGCCCACTCTGTCCTACACCCAACACCCCACTCTGCCCTACACCCACATCTCTTTTTTTTTTGTGCATGACATAGTACCTACACTATGTCATGCACCCCATGCTTTCCTACACCTACAACTTGCTGTGTCCTGCATCCACACCTCACTCTGCCTGGAGTGTGTGAATGTTGATGTTCATGATGCTGGTGTTGGTAAATGTTGATGTTGGCAGTTTTGGTGTTGATGGGCATAGAAGTTGGAATTGATGTTTGTGGGTGTTGGTGTGGGTAGGAGTGGGTTGGTAGGTGTAAATGTTATTGTTGGTGAGTGTGGATCAGTTCTTTGATGGTGAGTGTCAATTGTTGTTGGTGGGTGTTAGGGCTGATGTTGGTGTTCTTGATATCTTCTTTTGCATCGGCGCTGTTCTGTTGACAACAGCTGTTTTTTTTTACTTGTTATTAGATGGTAGTTTACCTCATCTCTCCAGTATGTCCATATGAAGATCCAGGTTACACTTTTCGAAGGAGTATCTATCATGTCTTTATCATTTATTCACCTTGCAGGGTTTGTGCCGTGTCATTGAGCTCTGTTTACAGCCTGCGCCAGACCTGTGTAGAACAAAAGGGCAGGAAGTGAAACTCAAACGTACATCCAGGGACTCAGTATTACCAGCGACTCGGAATTTCCATTTTCTACCCCTGATATATATAGCACCATTAGATCCTGTTATTCTTATCCCTACCCAAGGCCATGGTGAATATACAACAGGATATAACACCCGAGACGATATCTGTTTAATGACACTTCTACACCATCAAACCATGGCCGCACAACATGTTCTCCTTTATTTGGCAACTCTTCTGGTGCTCTGTCTTGGTAAGTACAAGATCTATCTATGCCAAAAGATACCTGCCATAATTTGGTCTTGGTTTTTATTATCCACCGATTAGGGAGTCTCCATAGGAATTGTATAGAGCGCCTGGAATTCGCTACTGGGAGATTCTGACATGTCAGAATTCCCATGCAAAATTAGATCTAATCATAATGTTCTTCACGATAAATTTACCTAATGTTTATTCGATATCAATTATTTATAATCAGTCACAATATTCTCATTTACCATCAGAAATCACTGTCTTAAAACCTTGTGTATACTAAAAACGCAGAAAAATAGTGAACTATATAACTGGCGTAATTATACACCAAATTACCCCCGTGCTTGAAAGTGCTGTGGCATTATGGTGTCTGGAATTACATGCACTTTTTATTGCATTAGTATTTATTATCCTAAAGGTGGATAATAAATACAATAACAACTAGTTTTAATTACAAGTGCCTGCAATCTCCTCGCAGTTGACCAAATAATATCTTTGCCAATCGCTCGGATATTACTACGCGTCAACTACTCGGAAATTATGGACACTCGTAATCAAAACAAGTCACTATTGTGTATTTAACACGTGTCCGATAATTATTCCTCTAGAAAGACTGTACCAGTGTTCTCGTCACGATTGCTTGGCTGGTGCATTTATAATGCTGTAGCACCTGCAGCACCACTCTCATAAGATCTCACACCCTCTAAGTCGTATTATGTACTCTCACTACGCTCTATGGAGAAGAATTCTTAACGAACTAGCCCAAGAGCCTTGTGAATCCACTGGCCTGCCGCCGGTGCTAAAAAGACGTACATCAATGCAACCAAAGATTCCTATAATCTCAATGATGCCACTCAGCGGGAATTCTGTGTGCCAGTGGATTCTCAGATATATATATAAAGATATATATCAATGTCTTTATTCTATATCGGAGAATCAACAAATGATTAACAGCTCTTTTTTTACTTCTTTTTTGTATAGCAGCCTTTAAGTCCATGGACGTTATTTTTTATTTATGTTTTTCTGGTAGCAAATGTTTATTTCTCTATCAATACATGTTTTATCACTCTGCTCCAAAGATATACCTTAAAGGCTTTCATACAATAGCAATACATCTATACATTCATTCTGTGGTATGTACATGCTCCCAATATTTTGTGTGTGTGTTTTTTGTTAATAATAAAGTATAGCAGGGAGATATCGCCTAAGATTCTTCCTAACTAGCTTCCTTTATAGAGGTAAGTCGTCACCCATATTATGGTCTTTCTACTTTAATATCTAACATGTCTTTACTTCATATCTCTCTATAGTAAGTTTATAAACTCCATGGACGTTATCAATACAAATATTAGAGGTATACACTTAGGTACCTCAGCAAGTCAGAGTAAGCAGTTACCATGAATACATTTGAAAAAGGATGCTTACTGCCGAAACGTTGTAAAATTACTATTCAACAAAACCAATCAACAAAACCAACTGGGGAAGTTGTTGAGTTGTACTTGCTAAGACTATCTAAGATTAACCATGATAATAAAAATTAAGGATTCATGGAACGGAATTCAGTCATTCATTCAATCACAAGTTCTTAAAGGCTGCCTTAGCCTTTTTTGTAGGATAATGATAAAATTATTGACAGGTTGTCAGTGAGCTGCTCACTATTGACTCACTTTTACCTCTCAGGGCTGGGGCTTGGCGAGGCGGTGATTCCTCGTCGTGAATGGGGAGCTCGCAAACCCCGGCAGACGACGCCCCTCCATGTCCCTGTGCCGCTCGTCTTTATCCACCACACAGCCACCAGGAATTGTGACAACTTTAAACACTGTGCGGCACTAGTTAGGTCAATCCAGAATTACCACATGGACACCAGAGGTAATATGTATTTTTGAATTATTGTCGACTAATAGATTATGATATGCTTCTAACTGTATGTTTTGTTAGGAAATGTGTTTGGCATGTTAGCAAATGTCTTTATCTCTTGTCTTCCAGGCTTGTATGTGAAACTGTAACATTTTGGTTCAAACTTTGCTATGGGTTATGTTATTATCATTAGAATCTCATATTGGTATTCGAGAAAGCCAGTAACATACTTTAACATCTATCATAGTTAACTAAGGGGGATACAAACTTAATACTAAAAATCTCTAGTAAAAAACATAGGTAGAAAGATGTAAAAATATCAACCTAACTAGAAATATACATAATCATGAAATTGCAAAGACAAATGTCTTTTAATAGTTTTATAATCTTTTATGATATCATTATATATCTGTGTGCGAATCTCTATGAAATAATGCCCGCTGCTAGGGGTGCAGTAATAATAATGTTCATGCCTGCTGTGAGTGTGACTTAATGAGTCATTAAATTGTCGTTTTTTATTGTTGATTTAAGGCATATAATAATAAGCAAACATCCTGACGGTGGATGAAACGGTTCCTCTTCTCAGTTAGTTGTCAACTTCATACTGCCTTCCGCCTATGCCGTCGGGCAGTAAGAAATCGATGACTGACCTTGAACAGGAAGCGTTTCGTCCACAGTAAGGACGTTTCCTAATAATAATGATCATATCCATGTTTGGCAGGCTGGTCAGACATCGGGTACAATTTCCTGGTGGGAGGCAGTGGACTTGTCTTCGAAGGCCGCGGGTGGCATACAGTAGGTGCCCAAACCAAGGGATATAACAGCCGTTCTGTTGGTATCTCACTCATGGGCAACTACAATCTGCTTCAGCCGCTGGATTCTGATCTCAGTGCCATAATAGATCTCATCAAGGACGGTGTCATGAAGGTGAGAATAGGGAACTGCCACAATAAGAATGTTACTGTAATCTTTACAAAATATAGCATATTACAATTATTCATCCATGGAAATTCTCTCCTTTTGATACCTAATGAAGTCTGGATAGGATCTGGAATGGCTGGCCAGACGTAAAATTAACCAAACAAGCAAACAAATTTAAATAAATAAGCCATATTGTTTCCTTACCTTTAATCAATCTTGGTAATTTTAATACAGAACCTGAGAAATTAATTCTCCATTTTACAAAATTGGTAACTGCAGAGACACTGCATCCAGACAACCACTATTTATTACAAATAATCTTTCTCTCAGATTTTTAGTTATTCTATTTCAGATTTAAGTCCATCTTGTTCTTCACGATATATTTAAAACTTATTTAGTTCAGTTTGGTACCCAATACTTGCTAGTAAATTGCAAGTGGAGATACTGACTATTGATAAGAAGTGTTCTGTAAAATAGTATGACTATTAACCAGATCTCAAAACATGGGTAACATAGTACAGATATGAAAGGAATAATTCTTACACTGGAGACACTAGGACAAATACAAAAACTATAGCACAGAATTATATAATTTGTGTCCTCATAATAGAGACATACCATTGACGGATGGTGTTGGAAGTATTGCGGCAGACATTCTGTGTACAGTTTTCTCCCATTTTGTTACTTTAATTTCTTTTCCCTCTTGCTTCCACAAAATTTATTCCGTCTTACATCTATATCTGAATCTTAATGTCCATTCAAGGAGATTCAGTTTGTTTTATAAAACAATGTTTTATGACACAACCTCTCTTTGTAGATGTAGAATTTTAAAATATATAAATATGTCCTAATTTAGCTACCATTTTAAAAGATATGGAAGATACTCTTTTTATTGGCATATAGATATGATACATATTATGATAGACTATTAAAAAATGATCTAGATTTTATCATAAATTCCAGATTAATTATCCCTAATATAGTATGGAACATTACAATCTAATAACACATCTAGGCTCTTAAAGGCAACACAATAACAAAAGTGATGTTTAGTTAGGTAAGATATAAGAATAGAAATATATGATGAATGTAAATTTTGTATGAAATAGCAAATAATACCGACTCATTACTTTGGCATGCAGGTATCAAGTTACATATAGCTTTGGGGATTCCATGGGGGAATATACCTGGTTCGCTTCCTGTTGGTGCATCAGTGAACTGCATTACCTGGGACCTGTTCACTTCACCTTCCCTTTGATCATATCTAAGTGTTAATACAAAACAGAGTAGCATGAATTAATCAACTTCTGGCTTATTGGGATTATTTTTCTGAGGGGGTGCTTTGTCTCTAAGGAATTCTTTTCATGTCAAATTTTTGGTTTATTCCCAAATTATCCTGGTTATTATCTAGTCTTTATTATTTTTTTGTTTGATTTGACAAAGTTTTATGACATACCATAATCACCTCGTCATGAGAGGCCCTGGTTACCTATGAGGGGGGTGTCCACCAACGATGACAAGCACTGACAAGAAAGTTCAAATCGGCGCTTGTCGCAGCCTCGTCTTAAGAAGGGGGGCTTTATGACAGTGTTGTCAGGGTGTGTCAGGAAGTGCACATTCCACCAAAATTTCCTATCGTAGACCTCTGCAACATGCTCCCGACACACCATGACACTCCACGACAAGGGTCCAGTCGTGGGAAAAAATCGAAAATTGATTGTTCGATATTGTCATAGCCTTGTCGGAAGGCTCCTGACAAGCTTCTAATCGTGGCCTTGTCGCGGCCTTGTCGTAGACTCTTGGCAGGAACTGGGGTCCACCAATCATGACAAGGCCTACAATCATAGGCCAAGCATGGACCTTTTTGGGAAGCTATGGACGTAGCCTTGTCGTGGTTGGTGGACGCCCCCCTATAATCAACCAAAAAATGTACTATCGGTTGTGTCGTCTTGCTCTATATTTCTGCTGAAGCAAGTGACTGTTTTCAATGCCTTGAACAACAATTTAGCTGTAATAAATGGTGATTAATTGTTTTTTAGGGATTTATCAGTCCAGACTACAAGCTGTTTGGTCACCGACAGGCGTACCACACTACGGAATGCCCGGGCGATAAACTCTATGCCAAGATCCAGACATGGCCTCATTACTCCAAATATGTCCCACCACCGGGAATGAATGCTCTTGGTGAACAGCGCTTCAAGGGGGCTGATAAAGTCTACGGACGAAAGAAAATTCGCCAGACCATGTGGTAATTCAACATCCATAATCTGTATCTACAACCTCTATTAGTTCTTCATCTGGTGCCATGAACAATGATTAGATGCACATAGACAATTACTTCAGCAGTTTATTTGAAAAAGTGAATCATAACAAACAAACTTTGAATTGCACATTTAATTTGCAAAGATACTTATTGACCACTTGTACTTTTTACTGTCTATTGTTCAAAGATCACCATTAAATGTATTAAACGTGTCAATGTCACAAATTTAACATAAATTTGTGTATTCAGTATAGAGAAAAGTGAATAGATATGATCAAACCTATAGATATCACCAAGGGAAAACCACCAGTTTATATATGTATACACCCGGTATGATTTTGCGGATAAAAGGTAATCCTATTTTCGGTTCTGTATACGCCTCATCTATAGATGTGTAAAATGTATACAACCCATGTATACATGTCCTGCACATGATATTTCTCTTTATATATATATGTGCTTTGCGGTAAATACTGCCATTACGCTGACTTATAGAAGAGGAAACGTGTCAATATACAGCCGATACATGCATTTACGCTATGGCACATATATGAATAAACTGGTTGTTTTCGCGCAGTGTATGTGTGTACTATACCCCTATGCCTAAAATTACTCCAAATACCAGACTATGCTATGCAAGTAGTAGTTGAGGTGTATCACGATACTGTGCTGGTATGGTGCCATACCACCACACTTTGAATACTCTGATTGGTTAAAAAAATCAACTGACCTATTTATGACGTGATACCGCGATGCCATGCATAAACGGTTGTTACAAAATGTAAACAAAGATGATCGCAAGCAAATACTTACACAAACATATATATTTGTGTTTAAACATCAAAACATGGACCATAATGATCAAATGAGACTAGCATAGCTATTTACAACAATCTAGCACCAATTATATGAAGTGCCAAGGGATATTACTAGACATAGCAAAGCGAGTATGTGTAATAACGGAAATACGAAAATAAATCATAAATAATCAATACCAGGACCAAGAAATCATACAGAAAACTTATAAATAATATTATGACACTAATTTTTGCAAAGAAAAGAATTTTCTAAGAGTTTGAATTTTATTTATGAAATCGTGGCTATGAATAGTTTGATATAGCCGTTAATGAGGTCAAGCAGTCTCCCCCCGCATGTTCTGCAATGAGCTGTGCTCAATGTCTCTGGTTGGAGAGTAAATATTGCGCATGTGCATAGCTCATAGCAGAAAATAAATTCTGCCCACCCAGACTACTTTGATAACTGCATGTACGTGGACATATTTGGTACACTTTTAAATATTTACAGATATTTAGAGGTGTTTAGTACAAGTGAAACTTGTTAACCTAATTGGGATGGGTCCTCGTACCTTGTTTCTTTCGCTAAATCTACCAAATCTACCAACTTCACATTGCATGTATTTTTCAAACTATCAGATCTGATGGGACATACCTGACTGTGTAGCATAGGAATGCCCGTATCCGATTGGACAGACCACTATCTATGGCATCACATCTGATAGAACAAACTTGACTACCTAGCATTCAAAACATAAGTATTCCAGAGAAAATAACTCCATATTAGCAGCTCTACACAGACACTTCTCACCTTCCTTTACTGATCAGATTATTGAATCTATCACACTTAGATCCATATATGACTTGATTAAGAAACATTTCTAATGCATTAGGATACACTGATGATTTTAATCAAGCAATCAGTTGCCATCTGTTCACACATGTAGATTTATATACCATTATAAATATTCCTGTTGATGATACTTGAGAACAACTATCAAATCCATTCTCTAGGTTTTTTTTAAACCATTCTTAATACCTTCAAATACAAATGGCTTACTGATTAGTAATTTCTTATGATATACTTTTATTTCATGAAATGATTCAGGTACAGTAAGACCCTGGTTCTTGGACACCCCACTTAAGGGGTCACCTCGCTTGAAGGGGGCGATTTGTATTCCTCTAATAAGAATTTATTTAACCCCAGTTAAGGGTCATGGTCCTTTGAAGGGACACCTTATCAAATCTGATGGGACAGTGTGGGGACAAACTCCAGATTATCATGATTGCCTGTTTATGGTGTGTATGTGAGGTGGGTAGACTTGTGTCTAGACAATTAGACACCAGGCAACAACCTGTGTAGGCTCCTGTAGGCATCAGGCAGGCCCTTGCACGAGAGTGCCACAGGTTCGCCCGTATTAGGTAACTTTGTCTGTATATAAGGCCAAGTCTGCAGCAGGTTGACTGGTTACTCTGTGTCTTCTTCTGTGTTGAGTGAACCCTTTGGAGCCTCACAATTGGGAGGGTTTTTCCAAACCCTTTCAGTGTTTGAGTGAGGGAACTTGCTTCGGCTTGTGGACTCACACACCTGGCTTTACTCGGCACTCCAGTACTGAGGTACTGTATATGGAAACTTATAATAAAGATCAATATACCTAAGAAATCACAGTCTGGTTTTGTATCAAGTAGGAAGAGTAATAATTGATTAAGCGTTTAACTTGTGCCTCTAAAAATTCATTATGAATACTTTCAAAGGGTAAAGGATTTCAATATGAAATCGATAGACAATGGCATATAGTACAGTGCTAAAGACTACTAGTTTTAAAAATTGTAAAGACTTGGAGTATAGCATGGGTTATTTTGTTTTCATAGTGTCTCTGGCCAGTAGGAACTCTCATTCTACCTCATTGATATCAATACTATTAGTCTAATGAAAATATATTGCAATACTATCTTAAAGTAATTTGAAAGACTTTCGTAATATTACGCAATGTTATTGCATGAAGCTGGTATGCAATGGATGTTTATAGTTTTAGCATGCTCTAACCCAACATCTAGTCTCAAGTCCACATTGATTACTGATTACTGTTTGCCAAAGTGGCAATTCAGAATTCATAAATGATTGACAATTCTGGCCAGTAGAATTGGAATCATTAGAATGGGAACCATCATTAATAAAGATAATCAATTAGTGTCACACTGTACAGCTTAGGGCTTTGGTCACTATATTGTTGGTTGCTGATAGATTTATTAAGTAAAACAGATAGGCAGGAGCTCACCTTATAAGTTTATAGTAAATGTATGTACTAATAACTAATTTCATTGAAAATACAGAAAAATATGGTAGGAGGGCAGGCAAGATCAGAGAGTGGCCATAAAGAAAATGGACATTTTTGGGGTGCCACTACCTTCCCATCCATCCAGCTTTTGCGCAGACATTGTCACCACCTGATGATTATTGGCTTGATGATCTATAGTCTAGACAATAATTTTAGAAGAAAAAAAATTATCGAAAAACAATTTGGCTTGCCTACATTACCATTTTTGTCTACCTGCTGATCGACCCTGTCCCATTAATCAAACAGACCCAGTCGGGATTCACACTCTGATACTGTGGTACACAATTTTTGTCTTCGCCGCAGTTGTTCGGTCGGCCCTAGGAGAGGATATAGTTTGCGATGGTTTTAATGCAGTTATTCAAATATGTCTTAAGGTGTGGGAATAGCGTAATCAGTTTAATATTAACATATAAAAGGTGAAAATGTTCATGAATTCCACTGTTGAACGAATATATTCCGCCATCGCTAACCTGGTTGCTGTGTATAGCAGCGCCTCCACGGTGAAATCTCAAACTAAATGGCTATTGGGTCAGATGTCGTTGTAGGAGAGAACCCGCCAATAGCATGCCTAACATTTTGGATTAATATATTAGAAATGACGACCTTCGTGTATGATACACTGATCTGTGTGAGCTAATAAAAAAACAAAATATAAGGGCCACATCCAACGGGTATAAACTCCCCACCCTCCCGCTGAAAGCAAGCACGATCTGACCGTATGAAGCTGTCAGTGTCTGTGTTATTTCACCAACGGTTCAGGTTCAAGAATGTGTTGTCAACAAGACGAAAAGGCCTGATAATCACGACTTCAAACATGATCCATTGATCTGTGTGAGCTACTGCGATTATTAATATGACTCACAACATCACTCCTTACACTACGCTAACTGTGGAGAACTCTGGCCACCACTTTCCTCCCGGTGTAGTGCCAAAATCGGTTACCCTGCCAAAAATGGTAATTATCGCCCACTAGTATCTTGTGCGCATGCGTGAACATACGCAGTGATGACATTTGACAAAATACAGCATATCACGACATGTAATTCTCATGTCTAAATACTACTCTTTTCATTTATTTACATTAAAATCACATCAAAATAGTAGTACGTCCGATAGTCCGTGAATTCTGACTGGAAGAGCGTGTGCAGATGCATTCGCGTAGTGGGTGGGCGATAATTACCATTTTTGGCTGGGTTACCGATTTTGGCACTATACCGGCCGGAGCAAGCTGGGGGCTGTTGAATAAACTACGAACGAGAAAAAAGTCTCCCAGAATCGTCCCTGGGGCCATAGTGTTGTATGAAATAATGTTCTGTAAATAGAAGATATTGTGACAATAAGATTAATCTAAACATCTTACAGGGTGTTGTATACAAATACGTTCATTTAGAAAGTATCTTCACTTCTGTCATACAACACTGAATGTTAAAAAAACATCGAGCATGTCGTTTATCATTGGAGTTATCGTATCGTCCAGCACTGCACTAGAAACGAATGAGCTTTATTCAACAGCCCCCAGGATCTCAACCTGTCATCGTCATGTGGGAACTGCATCGGCAAAGCATCGCCCAGCCTCAGGTTCTTACTGTTCTTGATGATATCGAGATTTTGGTGGGTTCACACACATTTTTGATATTCTCATGGTGTTTAATATGAATACGGTTTAAGAATTTTTAGGCTTGTTGATATCATTATTCTACTGCGAACCTCACCCAGTGTGTCAGGTTTCAATAAAGGTGGTGCCATGGGCATATTTGTCTTTTGCAGAGAGAAGATATCAAAATGGCAAATATGTATCCTCATCCTTAATATCAAAATGGTGTTTACGATGTGTCTGGCTTTATAAACACTCGAAATATTCTGTATCGTGCTATAAAACATTTGAATGAGTGCTATGAATGCGACTGGAACTTTTTTTCATAGTATCTATATTTCTGGGCCTTGTTTTTTAGTCACGATATCCTCTTTGTAAGACATCTTACAGCTGTCAGTGTACTATAGATAAGACATCTTTGGGGATCGGCCAACGATTATCCCTCAAGGGCACTTAGGCTGCAGCCAGGTGTACTATAGATAAGACATCTTTAGGGTCATGTGGTTCCAAATGTCTTCCAAACTGTCTTAGACCTAAGACATTTATGGACATGTCATACAGAATGTGCAACTTCATTTCCCGTGCGAATTAAAGGATACATATAATCTATAATCGTTGTAAATATGAAGAAAATCGGCCAGACCGTTCTGCCGTTATTTGTGTTTGAATTTCGTCATAGCAATTGTCTGCTCTGGTGGCAAGTGTCTATCAGAGAGCATCAGAGCATGCCTCCGCTAATTTATGCGACACCCTTGACATTGTCCCAGGGGGAATTCAATTCACTTGGTACATTAATGTAAACTAATGTAAACAAATGTGCTAACAAACATATCTAGAAACTTGAAACATCAAGGCTGGTGTTTGTTGGTTATGTGAAATTTTCAAATTGAAATTAAAAGAAAAAAAGGTTGGACATAGACCGGTATCAAACCCACAACCTTCACATCCTGAGGCATGTGCTCTAACCACTTCACCACAAGCTTTCCACTCTGAGGTATAAGCTACCCTGAATCTGGTACTGGGCAGTCTTTGCAGTATAGAACCTAAGACATTTCTATACCTGTCTTAGGCAAGGACAGTTTTAGCGGCGATCGAGCGCACCGCGCTGAGACACTGTCTATAGTACAGCCGCCATTTTCTGTGTTTCAAAATGTCTTGCAATCGCAGAGATGTCCTAAGGAATCGTTGGCCGATTATGTCGTGACTGAGAAACAGGGCCCTGGTCGCTGATTAGACAATTCTTTGGTTGCGTGACAACAATTCTGTATTCCACTTGTGGCATATAATAAGAAGGAAACTCTCAAGATGATAATAACTAGGTCCGTACTCTACCGAGTTTAACTGCAGAGTAATTCATGAAGCGAAGCTGAGTTGATTACTAAGTGATCAAACGAAGTGGAGTACAGACCAAGTTAGTTTCAGCTAACGGGTTTCAGATTTTATCTCACCCCTTATAACTTTATCAATTAATGAAATGAATCACCAAATTAGCCACTGAGTATTGGGTACACTACCTTCACGGCCGTGGAGTATGAGTTACTAACGTTAATCCTATGGAGAAAAATACCGGGGTGAAATAAAACTCAGTATGCCAGTCAGCATGGCATAGGGAAACACAATGTTAAGCCTATGGGATTTTATATTAGGGGTAGGATAAATTATTTGTCAGGATTTACATCTTGTATAAAGCTCCTCTAGGTGTACATCTCTTGCGTTGTAGACTTATGGGGGCACCCTGGTGTGGGCGCCTATCGAAAGTGATCAGAAATACTTTACATTTATAATTATTAATGTATGCAAGACGTAGCGGTGGTGTTGACAGCTTAGTGTTGTGACCATGAGTGATTCCCTGCTCGGATTCAGTCTCAGATTTGGCGCGAGTCTATTTGTTTTCTCACACATCATTGGTTGCCTAATTCTGTAAGGTCTGTGTTCATTAGCCCTTCAGAATGCACTTTTTGGTGTGCGTCACAATGCCTGGCAACCCGGCCGCACTGACCTGGTTTCGTGTGGTCTCTCCTGACTGGGTGGGTGGGTGGGTCACTGGTGGGCTGTGTCCCTGGCGGGTCGGCCGGGTGTGTATACATGTGTATCACTCAGTCTCACGTGACAGGGCATGAAAACAGGGGCCTGTTTCAGAAAAGTATACTATTTTAGTATATATTTCTTTTGGCCGTTGTTTCGTGCTGGAATGTCTCGTGGTTTCGATAGTAACTTCAATTTCATCAGGCTTTATAGCTTTATTATTCCATTCTCCCCATTCTTGATTTCTTTGAATGAATCATCATTTTTTGTGGTGTCAATTTGACACTTATATCGGTTTCTTTTTCGAGTGTGGTTTCTTCCACTTGTTTTGTAGTACCAAGATTATTTTATGGCAGGGAATCTTTGTTGTCTGGCTGAGGAATCAGGATCAATCAATGTTGGGAACTCCTATGAGTAAATTGAGGAGCCGATTTCCGTAAATCGGGCCCCGATTTCTTCGAAAAAAATGTTGACGTCACATTGTTGATGTCCTTCAGCCTATCGGTGGTCCATTGTGTTCAGACGCCACAGGGACTGACTTTTTAGGCGATGTATTCAGTTGAACTCTATCTTGTTCCTGAGGTACTTCGCCCAATCACTGTCTGGAGTTCCCAATATTTATAATCATTACTTGACAATTTGAAAGTATTGCATTCTAGACTTATGGCAGTGAACAGAGGCACTCGGAGAGCTGTATAGGTTGCAAGATTAAAGGCTAGACTGACTGGAGAATGCCAGGGCCTCTCTTTTTATTCACAATTCAGCAAGGTTATCATGGTGCAGCACACAGCCATGGTCCAACCACCAAGGTGTTTACATTTTGTTTATATTTGAAAACCGATAGAAGATGGACATAATGAGGTTAGGAAATCCAGCAGGAAAATGCCCAACTGACAGGGGATTCAGAGGTTTGTGGTTGCAAGCTCCACAAACCTACGTCTAAGGAACAGAGGTTCCCATGGTGCATCAGGTGGGAGGGAGATAGGTGTTCCCAGCATCTAAAGCCCAATACACACCTACCGATTCACGGTAGAACAATTAGTTCCCAAATCATATAGGAGTCAGTGAACTTGTTGCAGGCGAATTACGTAACCCCTCGGCGAGTGTCTGCCACCCAATCAATGGCCAGTGGATTTTGTCAAAGACCATTTAAAGGAGGGGTTTTCACTAATCGTTGGCTGACACTTGCCTAGCTGTCCTACATCTACCAACTGGGGCTGACTTTGTTAGGATAATTCGCCTGCAACAAGTTTACTGACTCCTATAAGATTGGGGAACAAAGGTACATCAATGTTCAGAAAGTGATAGATGTGTATTGGGCTTTAAATCCAACAGGGAGATAGGTGGGAAGCCTATCTCCAGGTGTGAGATGTTCCCACCAGTGGGTGTATCCATAGGTTGGGAGGAGGGAGGAGGATGAACCCAACTAGAGGATAAGACATACCCAGGTAATGCCCATCAATGGTTGTGTCCATGGGAGAGATTATCAATCTAAACATCATAGTGGGGCCAGATAATATCAGAGAGGTGTCGGGATTAATTAGCCTCACTGCGGCCTTACTATGACCATCTTGGTTAGTTACAAAACATCAAGGAAATATAGTATAAAGAATTATCATAAAATAATTGTATGGCATTCCCAGTGAGAGAAATATGTCTGAAATAAATCGAAAAAACTACACATCCTGTTTGATAGCCCCGGAGAGCATCGGTTAATAGACCAGAGTGATAGTTGGCATGCTATCAGGCCTGATTTTGGCTATGTTGAATCAGACTTTTGGAATAGAAGAGTAGAAAAAAACTAAATTATTTAAACAATTGTTTCCCCTCCAACTCCAAGCACATTACTAAAAACAGCAGTTAGTATTTCATAGACATTGGGCCATAGATATATATTGATAAGGCTGAGGAGCAGGCTGAGAAACTGCTCTGAAAGATGATTATCAAGGTTTGAGATTTTGAGAATTTTGTAAGGATCAACATCAAAGTTCCTGCAGAATATTTGATAGGCTGTGGGGCAAATCCCAACACGTCCATTCTGCATTTGGCAATGGTTCAGACAGCTTTGTCTCTCTGATGATGATGCATCCCTCTTTACCCAGAAGTTATCGCTGGAACTAATGGAATAATATGATATCATACAATATGCCTAATGAACCTACATTTTTCTTCCAATATACAAATGGTCGAAAATCACAAAATTGCAGCAAATGGACTATATTATGCATATTTAAAAAGTCCTTTTTGGTGAATACTTTTGATGGTTTCCATGCATCTAGGGCATTTTTAAGGAGAGTCTAAAACCATAAAATCCAATATTTAGACAAATTATGGATAAAAACATGAGGGTGTCACATTACGACACCGGCATAAAATCATGCATAAAATATAATTTAAAAAGAGGAAGAATCAAATAGTTCTCACAGTTTCTTATTACTCACATATATGTATCTTCCCACCAAAAAAGATAGGCCTACATGGCTTTCTTCATACTGATCTCAAATTGTGCCATTTTGGTGTATTTTAGGAGGTTACGACACCCTCTAATCCATTGATAACTTAAGTCCCCTATAATATTAGTAAAAGTTATTTAGTAGAGTTAATGGGTAGATATATACCTACAAGATGGCAAAAAAATGAAGTCTCTATCTTTATAAGAAAAAAAGTTATCAGCCCTTTTATATTTTTTTGTCACATTACAACCCCATCACGTTACGACCCCGGCATGTTACGACCCACAGTGGGTCACTCGGGGTCAGGTAAAAGATGGAAATAGTGTTCATATGTTGGAAACATATATACCTAGAGATTCACTTTGGAATGAAGACTCAATCTTTGATATTTAAAAAGTTATCAGTCCTTACATATTTTTCATCATGTTACGACCCCCGTCATGTTACGACCCCCTGTCACGTTATGACCCCTGATAGATATGAGACCAGAAATGTTAGCTGGAGTCAGAAAAAAATATCCATGAATAATCTACAGCCCCAGAGTGGATGGATGTTCTTGATGGGTGTTGGTTTGGGTGTTGCTTTAAGTGTTTAAGGAAACGTCATGTTACGACCCCCCCATAATTGGTCTGTTTTAACTGTAATTATTTTATTCTTAGGACTCCACTGTTTTGCAACATGCGGCCATAATATGTCATGATAAAAAACCTATTTTGCCATCTATTGTCCTACTTTTCAAGGCACTACACTTAATGGAATGGTAACTTTTTAAGAAGTTTGAAATTCTACAATTTTGAGAAATTTTGCTTTAGATATGTAGTGGGTTGGGAATCCAGCAGTGTTCGGATGTTCTACGGAAGATGGTGCAGAGAGTCAATCCTTACTGTGTAGTGGTTCCGGGCAATGCCGCACATGAGAGTGGCGCGGCGTAGACCGGGATTACGTAATGCTGGGTATATATACTCAGCGTTCACAGTAGGTCCACAGGCTGTCCTCGCGCATCTCTCCTCGAGAGGGGACCATTGGGCCCTCACTTTGCTGGCAGGTTCTCTTAACCTACCTGGTGGTTAGGAGAGTCTTCCAGATTAGCCTCTCCAGCGATAACCGGCACACTGTGCTGGGGTACTGTATTTGTGGGAAAGATCTACCAGATCTTTCGGGGAAGTAATATTGTTAATAAACATTCCTTTTTTTTAACCTAGAAACACTATTTCTTTGCCACCCCGCTTTGAGTTCTTTACACTCTTATGTCTAAATAAACTCAATCATTGGGAACACATTTTATTTTCAATCCTGTACGAACATCGCTTCCAGGTTTCCACTTGGCAACCACTTTGTGGTTGTCAGAAAATCGATTCACATGAATCGATTGCCGCACCCCTTTTTGACACTGTCATACAGTTCAAAATGGAGAAATTCACATGAATCGATTGCTGCACCCCTTTTTGACACTGTCATACAATTCAAAATGGAGAAATGCAGCCTGAAGGTTCTCATAGATGAAACCGCTTCACTCAGAAATACTTTACATGAGGTATTTTGGACAAGAGAGGGCCCAAATCAATTTGTTGACACTGTTGTCAATGAAAATTCTAAGCCCAACACAACATAAACATTGCACTGTCAACCTATGACAAACAGCACTCTGATTCATTGAAAGGGGTCACATGATATTTTGCTATAAATAGGCGTGACAGTTCAAACTGTCACCCACTTTCGCGGTTGCTATGAAACAAAAACGGTCTCTGGTCTAGCCACGTTCACGATTGATTGTTAATAAACATTCCTGTTTATTATACTCATGAGTTGTGTTGTTTGTGACTAGGTTCGTGCCAGAGGAGGTGTGAAGCGTAGCGCCCCCTATCGTTTTGGCATGGTCTCAAATGACAGCTGAATACGGATTCCTATGCTAAAATAGGCTAACTAGTAACAGCTACTACATACAAACTGTTAGAGCTCTATCAAAAATCTTTTCAGATATTGATAGAGTGATATCTAATGTACTCCAAACCACAATAGAGCTCAATAGAGCTCCAAGTTTTATGGCTGTTTGGTCTTGTGGAATACAGTCCTTTCTCATGAGCTCCTTACCCTCTGCTGGCAGGTTTGAAAGTGGCGCCTTGAACCCTGCCGCGATTGCATATATGAGTTGGGTGCCTATAGGGGGCGCTACGCTTCACACCTCCTCTGGGTTCGTGCAAACTTAGTGAAAACCGAACCAACCTACATAAGGTGAGTGTGTGAGTGTTCCGGATTGGGGTCATCCAACCTGGTAGACAGGCAGCGACCACCACAGATACTAGAAGAATTAAAAAACTGTTAGCCAGAGTCCAATACATTTTCTAGTTATCTTTATATATATATAATCCCAAAACTGTATTGAGAAATAGCAGGGATAATATTATGTTCTCACTGGAACCAATATGACCCAAACTGAGGGGGGGTCATAACATGATGTTTTTGGACATTATCAACTCTGAGGCCCTCTGCTGAAGCCAATTGTGGTAGATAGTGTTCCCAATTTTTCACATGAGTCCTCTAATATGTCAAGATGATCTGACAAATAGAAATTACTGACCCTTTTGAATTTGATATTTTAGCCATTTGCTGCAATTTTGTGATTTTCGACCAAATTATCAAATATAATTCCCCAAAATCTATCATTCTCAGTATGAAAATGTCAGTTTACGCACGTTTAATTTACACCACTGCACGAAAACCACCATTTTATTCCTATATACGCCATTGTGGAAGTGATCGTATTGGCTGTATATTGACTTGTTTTCATATTTATGCCTATATTTCACGCCAGTGTATGATGCATATACAAGATTGTTTCCTTTTAAATACGGACGCGACTTGGCTGTATTTCACACCTGGTGTATATGAGATAAAACATCCTCTGCATGATATATATACGCTGGGTGTATATGTGTAGCGATAGAAAATAAAAAAGGAAATCCTCCTCCCCCAGCCCCCACTACTGCCGCAAATTATCAGTGTGTTGTTTTAGCACTTTAGGCGAGAGCTCTCAGTGAAGCCCTGTTCCCCTATTGTCTCTGGGCGGGCGGGCGCATGGGTGTGTGTAGACGGGCGTCAAAGCAGCGGGTGTTAAAGCGGCAGGTGTCAAAGCGGTGTTGTCAGCAGATTTGTGGAGGCACTTTGGGTGGTAGGTTGATATCTGACCAGACCTTGTGTTATATATACAGAACCCAAAGTATGACTTCAGAAGAGTGGTCTTTTGAAAAACTTTAAAAACATAAAAAACATTTTAAAAAACAAAAAAAACGCTTGCTTTATTATATGTACTTAATGAAAAGATAATGAATAGGGTTTTAGAACAATTTTATAATAAAAATTAATAATATAACATTGTACTTTTCATATACCAAGGACTTAATGACTATTGGTAAATGAAATATGCTACCAGTGGTGTCCCAAGTAGCAGAAATCGGAACAATTCGATAGAGGCGTAAATACAACTGAATCAGGCGTCTTTATGACGTATATATGACCGCACCATGGACACATATATACGCCAATAGATAAGCGTTTATACACGGGGAATAGGACGACCTTGTATACGCAAAAGCATACCTGTATATGCCCTTCATATATATATCTAAAGTGGTAAGTTTCGTGCAGTGCACATGTATAGTCTCCTCTTGCGTAAATAAGGTTCTCCTATTTGGCATCACATATGTATATACTCACTCTTCTGTACACGTAGATGCACATCCTGCATTAGGATAATTGGAGTTATATATTAAAAGTTATGCCACTGTCTGATTATTTTGCTCTCTGCACCTAAGCAATACCACTGTTCTTTTTATTTCATTTGCCATTAAGCATCTAAGTTTGTGGTATGTATATATATAATCTAATTTTATATTACAAATTTCATATGGTTCAGCCTAGCCTTATTCATAATGTATAAGTTGTTGCTGGAGTGTAGAGGAAAGACTGGCATGAGGGTGTGGAGGTGGCGACAGGTGGCAGAGGTGGGAAGCAGGATGCAGCAGAAATTGGGTGGTAGAGAGGACAGCAACTTACAGGGCAATTTCAAGTTATTGGTTTAAGAGGAGCATGTTAGCTGCATCTGATAATGTGCATACAGGGGACTTTAGGTGAATCTTTTTTTTTAGGTTTTGTTTATCTATCTATACTACATATCTATAGGGTCGAAAAGTAACCCAGTTTAGCGTCCATTGCACAAGCAAGATCGACTCCCACATTCATAGCAGAAAGATGTCTTGCAAATGATACAGAAGATCTTGCGGCATCCTCCCATATGCTGTATCCATACCTGGAAC
Source organism: Alentia gelatinosa (assembly GCA_950022655.1). Taxonomy (NCBI): domain Eukaryota; kingdom Metazoa; phylum Annelida; class Polychaeta; order Phyllodocida; family Polynoidae; genus Alentia; species Alentia gelatinosa. Next base: position 40,257,167 of record OX465590.1, on the reverse strand, counting down.
AAATATAAGGGTATAATATCATACAGTATACCTAATGAACCTACATTTTTCTCCCAATATACAAATTATCAAATATAATTACCTAAAATCTGTCATTCTGAGCATGAAAATGTCAGTTTACATATGTTTAATTTGCACATTTGTAAAATGTCTTCTCGTGCATAAATAAGGTCGTCCTATTTGTTGTCATATATATACCCAGCAAACGAAAGCCAATGTCCATAACCATCTGTAGATTACATATACTGTCTAGCTAATCATTAATGTCTATCCATAGTTCCTTAGTGTTTGCACAATCCAAGAAAAAGTGCTGAATATCATCCACCTCATTACAGAATGAACATTGATCAGAGGTTACAATTCTTCTCATATATACAGATATCTATTTGTAGGTATAATATGATTTATTATCTTATACTGTAACGATTGTAGCTTAGTGTCTCTGACTCATCTATAGATATTTTTGTATGTATTAGACCAGGTCATCTCATCAAATGTAACATCGAGATCCCTTTCCCATTTGGCCTGAGCTGAAGGCTTTCTATTCATGTGTTGGATAAGTAAAGAATACATTTTCTTATTTGAAGAGGCCAGAATATTGACTGACTTATCAGTTTTATCATTTCTGTAAAGGCTCATAGGGTCTATATTGGTTTCAGAAAACAGCAATTGTGTAGCCCACGGAATTGATCTAGTAATGTACATGATATCTAGAAATGTACCCCTTATACCATACTTTGTCTTGAGTTCACCTATATACATGAATCTTTTATTACCAAATGAAATAAGATCCTTAACTTGCATAATGCGAGCTTTTGCTCATACTTTATTGGTAATAGGGGCTTTCTTAGAACATATAAATTTCTTGTTCCATAGACATTCCTGTTGCCTTTCTTCCTCAGAGATCGGCGGACATAGATATAAGGAATACCAAATAGAAAGAAGGTCTATATAAAAGAGGTCATTCTGGTGTGGCAGTTGAGCTAAGTAGTTGGTTTTAAGCAAAAAGAAATCATACATATGCCCTGAAATCAATGTTAGTTTTATTTCATTTGCCATTAAACTCCTAGTTTGTGGTATTTATAGGTTGATATTCAGAATTTGGCGACAATTCTATTTTTGAAAAGTTTTTTTTTATTTATGAATTATTATGACCAATGTATGTGCCTCGAAGAGAGCTTTCCTGCCATATATACTTTTCCTATCTGTCAGCAAAATCTGGGCGATTTGGCCCAAAAAACTTGTAAAAAAGCCCTTTTTTCAAAATAGATTTCTATTCACTGCACTAAACTAACTTCTTTATTCTTATATACGTCATAGCATAAATGCATGTATCGGATATATAAAATTGACATGTTTTCATATGTAAACGTCCATATTTCACATCAGCATATGAGATGTATACAAGACTGTTTCCTCTTATATACGGACATGTCTTGGCTATATTTCACACCAGGCGTATATGAGAGGAAACATCCTCTGCATGATTTATATACGCCGGGCATATATGTGTACCGATAGAAAGGGAGAGGCCTTCAGTGTTAGTGTAGGGAGTGAGAGCGTACACTGGTTCCAGGGGTATCTGCTAGGGGGCACACCTTACTGCCGCCGTTGCTGGAGTGTAGAGGAAAGACTGGCATGAGGGTGTGGAGGTGGCAAGGGGTGGTGGAGGTGGGAAGCAGGACACAACAGATATTGGGTGGTAGAGAGGACAGCAACTTACAGGGCAATTTCAAGTTATTGGTTTAAGAGGAGCATGTTAGCTGCAACTGATAATGTGCATACATGGGACTTATTTTCGGATTCTTTTATCTATATAAAATATATATATTTATATATATAAAGATCAGTAAACTAAAACGTTCATGTAGTGATTACAGTTAGATAAAAACATTGTATAGCTACTCGGCCAAAAATGTTTAGGACAATAACTAAAGTATATTTGAATAAATATGGTTTAGTTTTTCAACCCAAAGATTTCTTGCAATAGGATGAACATATTTTGAAAGGTCAAAACAAATCCCTGAAATAGAAACTTTAGCAAACGAAACAGACCTTTACATATTCCTGAGTCTACATGTTAAATCACTGCTGCCTTAATATAGAGATTGTCACTGATAATCTGAGAATGAATCTATGCCCACTCAGGTGAGTAAAGCCTCACTTGATCTCAGATATACTCTGCCAGATGATGCCATTAACTGTACCATTAATTGTAAAATACTCTCCAGTATGCAATGCATTATGAACATACAATGTTAGCAGTTACCTGACATCCAGGGCATTGCCGGGCATTTCTCATTCCATTTTTGCCTTTTGCCCAGGAAGATACCCCTGTAATATTCTCGGCGAACTGTTCGCAAGTCTTGTGCCTATGCCAGCGCACATTGCAGCTGAAGCATATGTCTTGCCGGCATCTATGGCATTTGATCTTTGCCCACTTTTTATCTGATTCCAATTTGTTGTCGGTGACAAACAGGATATTGCCACATATAGAACAATCCTTCAAGTTTTTGCACTTAAACAATTCATAAACAATAATGGAAGTAAGTAGATGTATATATGATATATACATATTTCTTTACACAAAGAAATGAGTACACATTATTACATAAATGCCCCACACCATTTTCCTCAATATGGAGATATTTTGGAGATATATAAGTTTAAATTGGAAATGTCATGGGGCATGGGAGGAGGTCACAAAGCAGCTGCTTGGGACCAGGGACTCACTGACCCACGCCCGAGCAGCCAGCATGCTTACCATCTCCCTCCCTGCCTACCTAAGTTAAAGTTTTCTCATTCAATTTTTGTTACTCCCACAAGGGTGATACATGGACTTGCGCCTTAGCGCCTCTCAACCAGCTATAACACAGACTGTTATAATTGCTTGGATATATTATGCAAGTGACATGTTACTGATAGCATTAGATCATGTCTACCGATTTATGTTTTGTTGGAAACTCAACATACGCTGCGTGCACCTTACTCATTAGTAATAAACTAGTATTCTCTCCAACTCACAGTTTCCTTATATTTGCATGGTTCAAGGTCCCTTGGAATATGCCTCTACCTGTCCTATTATCTATTTGGACAGGGAACAAGTTGTCTAATGAGTCCACATTATTACATGAATGCCCCGCACCATTTACCTCAATATTTGGTTGTTACAGCTAGTTTATAGAACGTCTCAGAACTCATGATCCGAGCAACACACAGACAGACTGTCAGCCAGTGTAATGTTTGGTTAAAAGCTACAGATCCTGTTGTCGATTGTTTTGGCACATATGAGCTAAAAAATCTACACATTATGCATTCTTATTTAATATGGGTTTGGAAAACTTATCAGAAACCACAAAGTGGTTATGTAAACTCTAGGAAATAGAGTCCCTACTCAGAGAATAACGTCCAAACCAGAGGATTGCTTGGAACCAATTGCCTTTATCACTCACTCTAAGCACCCTCACACCCAGCAGCGCTACTCAACATGTCTCTTGTTGCTATGGCGACCAAGTTTACATTACACTCTCTCTCCAGTCGGTAATATATAGGTATGCATCATTTCTAGAATGGTTCTTCTCATGCAAAAAAATCTTTCTAATATTTTGATCTTCTGATCCTTAGCAATAATCATCATGCAGTATACATACTTAATGCTACCCACTTAACATAATACATTATGAGAGAATGTGGTTACTGGGCTCGTACAGGTGGTTATTCGACGTCATTTGACAAAAAGACATGGCCTGACACTGCAGGTGGGAGGGCTGTATTATTTCATCAGGGACCTGTTTCACTAGCTTTGTGACATGTCTAGATGGCGTCTAAATGGTGTGTCCAGTTTCATAAGAACTAGACATTAGACTTTGTTCTGTCCATTCTTGCTTGCACGGTTAGTGCCGCTTTTCATGTGTGTCTATCACTTTTGTCACAAACCTTGTGAAACAGGCCCATGATGTGTAGATTTGTCCAATTCTTGTGTTTGGGGTCTGTCTTTTCCTAAGGGCAGCTACTTGTGTTGTCACAAAACTAGACAACCCCAATGTCTGTATGGTGTCACAGACATGTCACGAAACTAGTGAAACAGGCCCCAAATGACCAAGTACGGACACTCAAGTATGGACTGTTGTCCAATTGCTGTTATTCCTAGGCAGCACACAGATGTCAACAGGTGCCCCTGCCAGTCTGCGCCATACTGCATTGCTTGCGAATTGTACAGAGCAATGAACCAGAGCGGCGCAGTGCATGTCAGTCCATGAAGCTGGAGACACACCAAGCGAGACCAGAAGCAATTTCCAGAATCGCCAACACAAAATGGCGTGTATATGAGCTATATGACCAGGTAAGATTTGTGAACCACAGAATTTTGCACATTTTTGCCGATTTGCTGAGTCCATGAGTACTTATTATCAATCGGTCTCACATATTTAAGCTATTTAAACGGTGTTACGTGAACCCCACATGTTAGATACCTTGATATTTGGTTATTACACACTCCTACTGGTTACAGGAAGCTTAAAAGACATCCCTAAACCACTGAGGCGAGGTAAAGATACCCTGGAAGTTCAATGTGCAGAAAATCCCCATTGCACATGTGCGAAAATATGTTAATGACTTTCACTCTACTAATCAATATGAACAAACCATCACATCAACATTTACTGCATCCTCATTTACTAACGACCTAAACTTGGTCTGTATGCCTATTATATAATCACAAAGTTATAGTTGAATATTATGTTGAAATATATTAATGGTTATACCACCACCGTCCAAGTGACGAGAATCAGTGAGCTGGATTATTGTAAGACAGGCCTAGAGCCCAAATTTTCCAGGATAAATAAATGAAAAAAAAAAAAAATCAGTCTCTGCTATTTAGTAAGCATGCGTTTAACCGAGCATACGTTCAAAGAGTGAACGGCCTCACACTGCAATGCTCGAGTAACCTACGGGAAACTTTTAGGTTACTCTTATCTCAAAACAGCATATGCTTACAACACATTATTTTATACAACAATATGGCCCCAAAGACTATTCTAAGATACTTTTTTGTTGCTCATTTATTCAACGGCCGCCTGTTGTAAGACTGTTGTAAGACTGTTGTAAGGCTGACACAAGACTGTTGTTAGACTGATAAGAAACTGTGGTAAGCCTGCTGTAAAACTGTTGTGAGACTGTTGTAAAGCTGATACAAGGCTGTTGTAAGACTGATATGAGACTGTTGTAAGACGGTTGTAAGCCTATCATAAGGTTGATACACCAGCGGTCCTAAGGATCTATGCTTAAGTTTTGCACCAACCCGACCCACAACAATTTTTACTGACTGATTTTTTCATAGGGCTTTATGCCCATTGGAATCATCTCGCACGTGAGGTTCATTTTCTCTTTTTTGTTTAAAAATGTAATAAATATTTTCTAAGCAAATTTCACCGCCTCTGTTTCAATTATGGGATTCAATTATTTATTGATTTATTTTTTGTAATCAAAAGCACAATTAGTTTCGAATATGGGTATGGCATGCAGTTCTTTTGTTTACACAACTTTAAATACCAGAAGATAGCATCAGTCATACAATACACATCCTGAAAATACATCATAGATAGAAGAGACATACTATACCTGATTGCATTGATCTTTAGAAATTGTAGTCTTTTTCTCTTGTTGGGTTCGATGACATTCAGGATGAAAGCTGAGTTAAGTACCTTATTGCAGGTGAAGCCAAGGCATTGGATGTCAGAAATTCCACTGTCAACTTGATGTGACAGGTACTGGTTAAGACAGCTGAGACACACGCGAGTGCGACAGCATGGTAACAACCAGACTACCTTTTCATCAAAGCAAACCACACACATTCCTGTTGACAGAGTATATTTAAATTCCTTTGGTGGCTGCATGCTGGTGTCATCTGTAGGGTACCTATTGAATGATTTGCTTGAGATAATTTTGCTGCCTCATTTGCATCATATGACTTGGTCATTGTTTGATACAGTAACAAAAGTACTTATTATATACTATAGAGTACACATTTTTGTATAATTGTAGAATAGCAATAGGTCTTTGGTCATGATGGCAATTGTCTACTTTCTATGCTGCTGTTCATTCAAAGCTCATGTATCATACTTTGCTCATATTAAGGAAAGGGGTAGCCATACAATAAAATATATTCTGTCTATATGCTCCTTAAAGCATTAGTGTCCAAAATGTGATTGGGATAGAGTTCAGTGTCACTACACACTGACTTCTGCAACCTATAAATGTAAATAATCAGAATGCTTATAAGAAGTATAAGGAGTTAAGTTTTGCTATAGCACATGGTAATAAGAATAAGAGAATAGATTTTAGTCTTGTCATCTACTAAAAAAATCCAACATGGTTGAATGACAGGAGAGAGAACAGAGAGGATTAAAAAATTACTTTTAACCATCCGGAAATATGGATGACAGCATGCATGCAGTTATTTTATTTGCATAAGCCTGAAACAAGTAGGATAGCACCTCCCTTATTGCAAACAACTTGCAAATGTTGTATAGATAGAAGAGAAATCCTATATCTATCTAAATATTCTAAGCATGATGAACAATTGTTTTCAACTGGCCACACATCTCCACTCGTCAATGGCTTTAAACACAGTACTTGTACCAATGAATGCAATTGCCAGCAGCCAGCATAAGACAACAAGTGGAGCCAGCAACTTCCAGAATTTTTGTAATGTGATCGAACATGTGAATGAAAACAATTCAAACCCTTTGGATTGTCTACACACAATGAAGGAAATTCAAAATAAGCCTCATTTAGACATTATTTCCACTGTCCCAGGCAGCAGTAAGAATTTCCAAGGTATATTCACTCTCTGTAATAAATTTGAATCTACTAGCAAACATGGTGGCAAATCTAAGATGGCTGCCCTCATAGGAGGTCTGCTGCAATCACCATTAACATATGCATGCATGAAATTACACATGCTTGGAACCCGCTTGTTATGACAAGCAGAGCCAGTGTCTGTATTTGTTAATTCTGATCGAAACTTTGAATTAAAACAATTACAACCCATCAAATTGTCGACACACAATAAAGAAAACTCATTTAGACAATTCTTCCACTGCCATGAAAAGGAGTAAGAATTCAAATGGTTTATTCACACATCACATCCAAAAAGTGAAGGGGCAAAAAGCTTTAAGGAACACACTATGACACAACTGGATCCACAGACTACAAAGCATAATGCTATTTGGCTTAAAGCCAGTGGATAACAAATATGGATGAGAAATTAAAAAATAACACAGCAACATGGTGTAAAGTCTTGGACCTTACTTGCGTAAGGAGTAGACCTTAAGAAGAGAGAGTAGAACTCAACCACAGAGGTACTATGTACTACTATGAGTCAAGAACTTAACTGTTTATTGACAGGAATGGGTCAATAGAGGAGACTGAATCCGTTCCGGTTGAGCGCCCGTTCCGGTCTGTCGCACATGTCAGGAGGCCTCTCATGACACTGAACAACTCAGAGTGTCATTGGTGTCGACCTGCCGTCATGTGGGCAGACTGGGAACTAGAGCTGAGTGATAATAGGGGTATTATATGCCATTCAAAGCATGGCAGCCATACTGTAAACATCACGGAGGAGGTTACTAACCAAAATGGCCACTGGTCCAATTCAGTCAACTTGTTCCTCAATAATTAGGGGTAATTTAGATAAGTACTTTCTTCTCATAGAAACCAATATTACATGGCCACGATAGGGATGTGTAGACCAGAACTTTACTATGGTCTAGACAGAGACCCTCACATGGAGAAAAGCACCACCAGTGAATTTCTCTACCCTAAGTATTAGAAATCAATTTTCAATTTCTCCACCCTGGCTCACAACCTTTTGACCAGGTAAAACAAAAGGTTAGAACTCTCAAACAGAGACAAAAATCGCTTGACATATCAAAATAACTATCAACAGACGAGGGACATAGAATATATCTGAAATAACCAGATTTCTGTAGAAGAATCACTAGCATGTTCACTATTCTACCTGATGAGCCAGAAGATGGCAAAACTGTACATATAAATGAAATATTTTAGCAAGAATGACAACATTTAGATCACCATGAAAAATATCAGGGGTGCAGGTAGGTCCATGCAACTCATTTCTTGCAACCCAACCAACCACAGTTCTAATGTGCACCAAAGACAACCATACTCAGAAACCAATGAAAGATCAATCTGGAAATGGAAATCTGTTTCCATTGCAAAATTTATATGGTGAACAAATATACCTGGTTGGTAGTGCAGTCGCACTTGAACTAGATGCCTCTTTCTCGATCATCTTTTTCTCTCCAAGTCCTATGATATTCTTGATAAACGATTTGTGGAGTACCTGCTTGCAGTTGAGGCCAGGGCAGTTGATATCAGTGATTCCTCTATTGACATTAAATGACAGGTGCTGGTAGAGGCACTTGAGACACATGCGAGTCTGACAGCATAATGATGACCATACTGACTCCTTACCAAAGCAAACCAGGCATGCATCACTTTCCGGAATGCCAATGCCCTTTTCTTGCACTGCAGGATCCTGGGTCCCCTCTAGGTGCCCGTTCAATTGATTTGGCTTAGACATATTATCATATACCTGTGGCTGTATCTCTTACATATAGTGCCCACTCCTCTCCGTGTGGTAGTAGAGACTGCTTCATGTGTATGGATTTTCCCACAGAATAACTTCCTTGTAGCAAACACTGTAATCGTTCTGGTATTTTATGTATCTAACAAAATCTAGGACACATTCGTGCTATGCCTGGCTGCACATCTGGTTCAGAATCTCAGCTATGCTTGTGGTCCATAATTTATAGATAATTATACAGGGTCCAGTCATGGCTGACATTTTCAGTATACAGGGCTATTGTTTAAAGAAATACTGATTAAGAGCAGGCGCAATAGCAATTATTCATCCTTCATCCATCTACTTAAAAATGTTGGGGGTAGTTGTAATCTGTTGAGTGAAATAGCACAGAAAATGGATTTGCAATGTTATTAAGACATGGCCTGGAGCTACATGGATGGTGCGATGTGTGCAAATCCCTTGTGAAACGGGCACTGCCAATGTTTACTAGTGCGTTGTTTCACTTACCTGAGGAGTGGTGAGACATCCAGAGTGGCCTTACTAGTAAGGATCCCTCCTGATTTCAGCTAGATCTTTAGAAATAATTTAAAGGTTTGGAGTATTGCCTAGGGGATTTTGTTTTTATTGTGTCTCCGGTGTCACATACAGTAGCTAAGGCCTAATCCTATAGACTAGCTAACCCAGTGACAAGAAAAGAGAATTCAGAATATCTTCTATACTAAATGAAGAAGACAGATAACCATACACAGATATGTATTAATAACATATATTATAACAAAGTATACAGTTACATGACAATTCTCATCAACATACAAAATCATATACACTTCTGTAGTGTACATATGATATAAGTCCTCTTGGTCTAAGCAGTACTCACAGTCTATCACTTTCAGTTATTGTTCAATGTCTCCTTGACTTGTGGATATAGATGATCCAAGTAGTGGTAGCAGTCATCAGTGTCTTTTCCTCCAGTCCTGGGGTGATAGTAGCTTATGGAGAAGCCCAATCCTCAGTAAAGGCCTCTGTAGCATAGAGTCCTATGGTGTCTCAAGCCTGACACTGCAGTGGTAGTAATGCTGAGTAGCATGGAGATGTTGACGCCACAGTGTCTGGGTTCCAAGTGAGTTGTGAGTTGAAATCTGCTTCCTTATATACCCTATCGGGGGGTCAGTCCAAACGAAGACAGGGGATGGTTCAAACGCTGGGGGTGGCAGTCCAAACGGTTAGGCCTTAACCTCTATCTGGAGCGAAGCACCCTGTGATATTCTTAATACATATACATCACACCGGCCATTGGAAACTGAGCCAGTAGTAACTCTCATTCTACCTTGTTAATGATAATACTTCTAGCCTTATGATAATGTATTGCATAGTATTTTGAAGAAATTTGAATGAATTTGGTAATAGTACATAATGTTATCGCACAAAGCTGGTGTGCAATAGACATTTATAATTTTCCTAGAATTGAGATTTTATCATGTTCTAACTCGACTTATGGTCTCAAGTCGAGGTTGTTTACTCAAATCTGATTGGTCTCTACTGAAGCTTTTTCCCAGTCAGACCATTGTGCTGGCTTCATTTCAGCTGACTCACATGGCCTCAAGCCTGTTTTAACAGGTAGAGGTCATAGCATATGTTTGCCAAAGCAACCATTCAGAATTCATAAATGATAAACAATTCTGGCCAATAGAATGGGAACCATCATTAATTTAGATAATCGATTAGTGTCACAATGTATAGCTCAGGGCTGTGATTGCTGCACTGTAGGTTCCTTATAGTAAATTCCAGATAGACAGGAGCTCATCTTATCAGTTATTATAGTAAATAGATTTACTATATACCTTATGGCGTAAGTGACATAATTACTACACGCCGCCGCCCACAATGTACTGCACATCTGTGCAGTAAATCAAGGTTCGTTTTCCAGCCACAAAAAACGGGATTGCGTCATCATTTCAAAATGGCTGACATTTTATATCGCTTCGACATCGGTAACGTTAACGTTGCAGTACATAAATAGGAGGCACCCAATTATATTGAAACAGGGAATCTAAACACAAATTAGGGAAAAACATCAAAGTACAGAAATAAAAACGTTAATAAACATATAATAGGCATTCACCTTAAAATCGGTCTGCAATGAGAGATCAACTGCTATGTTTTCTTCCCGACATTTTCCCGCTGGTTCCCCGCTAGTTTGCAAGTGACAACAAGTTTTGCTATCCAGGTTGCTATGTGTGTTGCTATGCGACAATGTGACATCCGCATTCCACGGTCAAAGCGAAAGCTAGGGTTCATGTCGACCGTTCTGTGCCCAAATCGGATTTAAAATGGCTCCTACAACTTAATTGAGGTAACTATATTGATGTTTTGGAGGTATATAGTAAAAATAAAACATTGTACCTGTAAACGTACAAATTTCGATCTTCACTCGGGCCCTGGAACGCTTACAGCTCGGTGTAAACACCTCACTGTAAACGTCCCGTGGCCCGAGTTCGGATCTGGATTTGTACGTTTACAGGAACATCGTTTTATTAATGCACTAATAACTAAATTCCTTAGACATACAGAAGAATATGGTAGGATCACGGCAAGATCAGAGAGTGGCTGTGAAGAAAATGGAAATTTTCAAGGTAGTACTACCTTCCTATCCATCCAAAATGTGTGCAATATGTACAAAAATCTTCAATCTGATAATTATAGATAAGGTAAATTAGTCTTTTCGACCACTCTCTGTAGGCGCCCACCCCAAAAAATTTAGTGCAGTCTTAGCCAGGTAAGTCTACAGTGTTGGGTTTTAGTAAACAAATTGTGTATCAGTTGCTTAGGACAGATCCTTACAAGGACTACAGTACAGACCAGGGTGCCGGTGAATAACTTAGGCCAGCGAAGGGGCAAGGTACAAGGAGACCTCGTAGGAGGGTCATTGTTTAAAATAATATTCAAGCACTTTCAGCTATTATTATTATATACCTATGCACTAACTCAGTGTAAATACTTACTGTTCTTAGGGGTACAGTAAGTTTTTACATATTGCACGATGCGCCGTGTAGCTTTGTACTGAAATTCATATTGCCTGCTTTGACGTACATATTGCACGCTTTGACATACATATTGCGCGCTTTGAACGTCACATACACGCTTTGAAAAATAACGCAATCTGATTGGCTGAGAGGTCGACAACATGAATCTTGGCAGAAAAATTGCAAATGGCGGTTCTCTTCACTTCGCGTGTTCCGATACGTCTTACACACGCAACGCAACGAGTTATCATGTGTATTGACCATATATCGAGGCAACTAACGTGTAGAATTCACCTGATACCGTTTAAATTACTTAAATCTGCATTAACTCACTTGCATTAACTCACTCTCCGAAGCCGATATTCCGTTCCGTTTAATGATATAAACAATCAGTAGATATACGATTGGTGATGTAAAAAGTGAATCCGGGTAACTTCACATTCTCCAAGCGTAGTTTAGGTTCGTTAACGCTATCTATTTGAACCAAAGATCTGTTCGGAGATCAAATGTAACTCGCGCAGGTGCAATCAACTTCCGGATGAGTATGGTGATGTACTTTCCGCGCTGGTGGACAGTGATAGTGGTAACAGAGTTGATTTCGGAGGATTATAACCAAAATAAGGTATATAATAATAAAAAGACACAGTGATGACGCCAATACGATGTTACTTATTCTCGGAGTATGACAGAATTCGTTCCGAACGAGTTCGAAGAATGAGTTCGGAACAAATTCGTTTCGAACTCGTTCTTCAAACTCGTTCGGAACGAATTCTGTCATACACCTCGAATAAGTAACATCGTATAGGTGTCATAACTATTTTTTTAATATAATACTGGTCTCCCTCACCAAATGTCGTCCTTAAAGATAAATGCAGGTAGGGAATCGAAGCGCCCCCTGGTTCTACTCAATTAACAATTGTTCCCGAATTATCCGCTAGAGGGCTCAGTGGAATTAAACTCAATTAACACTGGTGCTAACTTACCTTCTGCCGATGGCCTTCCCATAGAAATTAGCATGGTGACATAGAATTTTTTTAGCATTTATCATTTGTACATGTTCCCAACTATCATAATCCGGAATTATTTGAAGATAGCAATAGAACATCAGTGTAATTTAGCAACAAATTCAAAATATTGCATTTTCCCATAGACACCAATAGTTAAGACTTCCCACCGAAGTTAGCATGGTGACATGCCATTTTTTTGCATTTTCTAATTGCTAATATATGGAACTTATATTATCCTGAGTTATTTGAAAAACTCAATAGAATTTAAAAATCCCCCAACTACCAGCATTTGTCTTTAAGTGTCGAATAGAGTTGAGGAAAGAAGGGCCCAGAAACCCCATCATTCTTCTGTATCAGGATCAGATTCTTCACATCCTCCACCATAAATGAACATTAAAATTCATTTCAGGCTGTTACTATATGAATTCAAGAATACATAGTTTAAAAACCTCATATCCTTGGTTTATCATCTATTAATCTCACAATTTCCAGGTATAATTAGTACATATACATTTCGTTCTATATGCAATCTCACTAACATGTCAAAATGCAACCGTGAGAGCACACTGTACAGAAATACCCCTGTGAATAGCACCACCTATAGGCTTACGCTCTCTGATAATTTTGAGTCCTTGGTATTTCTAGTCCGTTTACGCACCGCGCCGCCTTAGGTTTACGGTACGTGAAGGTCTAAAATGGAATTCACTTGATGGGATTCATGTACCTCACAGGGTGTTTTTCTAAGACGAATCCTGCTGAGATTCTGTACTCGAACACAATTTCTGCGTCTAATTTATAGGGATTCATTTCCCTGAGTCATGTTTTCCTCCCAGTAATTGTCAAAGACATTTCCCCCTAAAAGGGAACAAAATCGCATGAGATTTTGAGCCCTGTGAGGTACATGAATCCCATCGTGTGTATCCCACTTTAGAGAGCATGGCCACTATTGGCCAGTCCCCTTCAGTGAGAGCTAATATCGGGGTTGGGTGTTCTATTTAAAGCATATATTTAACAAGTAGAAAGCCGCGAGGCTGTCGAGGTAGAGTTATTATAGGAACCATTATAACTCTCAAAGCTGAACTATTTGGTACATGCCCATTGAAAGATACTCTAGGACCTATGCTTGAAGAGTAACACACTGGTTACTGGAAAATCAGTCAGGGTAGCTGAGTACCAGCAAAGGCAGGAATTCCTGCCTTAAAATGGCAGCGCATAACAGTCTTAGTTTGAGCCTGTGTGCCCTGGCCCTGGCGATAACAGACTGTACTAGAGTCTCTCATATTTCACCATATCATAAATGGTGTCACTTTTTGCATAGTAATGATCAAACCTACCTGAGGCATATCCCAGGAGATGAGTGGCCTTTTCTCTTACGTTTTATCATTTTATATAATCATTACACTTGACTAATTACTTTATTTGTCAATTATTACATATATTATTAATAATTAATGTTATTAGCCTCTGATTAATAATTAGTATGGACAACTAAAATCATTATTATCATTCATAATATTTATAAAAAAATTATTTTCCCAACTTAGGCCTCATCTCTTCTATCAAGGGTAAGGGGTTAATGGTATAGAAACAGTACCAGATAAATCCTAGTCGGTATTCTGCCAAACATCCTGTTCCCTCTCAGTTGTCACAGGTATGGCGTAGAATAGATGTTAATGGTAGTATTGGTTCTTATATCTCTCCCTAGCCTCCAAATGTCAATTGACCAGGGAACTGTTTCAAAAGTCGAGTGAAGTCTCGCCGGCGGCACATCGCATTTCAAAGTGACAAGCCGCAACAGCGAGGGGCACTTTGAATCAAAGCGGCAGCAAAACCGCTACCAATACCCAATGGCGAGCAGCACCCCCACCTCGACAGCGACGCTTCAAGTGCCATTGTTAGCTCTCGCTTTAGCGGTGAGTACTCTCGTTTAGCACCCTCCCGACTTTTGAAACAGCTCCCTGATTTGTGTACAACATGTACAGGCTTCGGTCATGGGCCGTGAGAGTCTTTGTATGTCAATGTTTTATCACATCTGTCTTCAGCAAAGTGTGCTTTGCCTCGTGATCGTTGCTCCACATGTCGTTCTCTCTCCTCGCTTTATAAGCAGCTGGGGCAAGCAGAAACTTTTTAGCACAGATTTATACAGAGTAAGCCTCCTTCATGTCATGGCCCTCATTTCCATTATATTTAATCTACAACATAAACTGATAAGTATATACTTACTGTATATACACCTACTATGATAGAAATTCAGACCTACCGATATGGCACCGATACAAAAAGCAAATATCGGAGACATATCGGGAAGGTGCAAAATCGTAGACATCTGTCTAGACATGCCAATCCACCACACATTGTATGGGGTTTTTATCGGTGTCTAATCGCAGAAATGTGGTCAACTGCCCCGATATTAGGTGCCCCTCCGACGCGATTTTGAATATCTATCGGGAGGTGCATCGTAGACGATATCAGGGAGCTGTTTCATTAGTTGAAAAAACTCTCGTAGTTGCTCTCACTAACCAAATAGCGGTACCTCGCTAACAGCGAGCGGCACGAGTGGACCAAAGCGGCACCAACAGTGGTAGTACCCGTTTCAATAGTTGTTATGCTGGCATAGCTAACGGCACTGGGACCCGTTTCAATAGAATGCGTCACTAAGCCACTTAGTGACATGACTAGTGACAGCAATAGTGACAGGAATAGTGACAAAATTTAATTCTCGTTTCAAAAGGCATGTCACTATTGGGGTGGTGTGTCAGTTCACTGTTGGTGACATAGTGACATTGCTGCCTGGGCCTTATAATGGATGGTGTTAGTGCTATCGGGAACAAGTGGTTTCAAGGTGAAAGTCGCTGCAGAAATTAGTGACAGGCTTGACTAATCCTACACTGGCAATCAGAGCAACATTTGCTATGACAAAATTCAAACGTGAATATCGTTGGTTTGGATGGGCCGATATGCTTCATATTTGGCATGTCTATGAGTTGTATGTGTCCCTAACTGGGGTTGAAGTTTCATAGCTTAATTCCTACGGGAAGTAAAGTTACGCGTTTGTGACAATAGAAGTGAGAGGGTATACCCTCTCGCTATTTGGGACCCCGATAGTGACCGGACAGCACTTATGAAATGGTCAAGCCACTATTAGCGCCTGTCTATAACAAGGACTCCCGGAATGGCTTGTCACTAAACTACTGCAACGCAACCTGTCGCTATCGTGTCACTACACCCCATAACGGACGTCCTACAGGCTATTGAAACGGGCCCCAGGGATCTCAACAGCGAGGCCAGTTTTGAAACGAGACCTTAGAACTCTCGCTTTTAGTGCCGTTGATTGCTCTCGCTTTGGCGGTGGCCATTCCCGTTTACTCCCCCCGGCTTTTGAAACAACTCCCAGATCCATATCGTAGTAGGTGGACGCCGGGCCTTTATCATCGAATAACTCAATGTGATGCACATTCAGACCTAAATATGTACATGTACATATATATATATTCTTATATCATGCGATCCTCAGATCACTTTCTTTTACTCATTCACTTGAATATAGGCCATTCCCTAACCCATCAAGTAGTATCCTGTTTGAATTAGTTTTGCTATACTGTGTCGGGCATTTAAGTAGAGATAGACGTCTGACATCGTCATAGCTGCTCAAGCTTTTATCCTACCCCTAATAAAAAACCGCAATAGACTTAACATAGGGAAATTTTATGTGGCAGGCCGTGACAGAAAGTGTTTTTTATGCCACTAGAGTAATAAGAATATTGACTAATCAGAGCGCAGGATGTCAGCTACTATGAAAAAAAGTTCTGTTCGTCATTGACTCAATATTTATCTTTTAGTAATACAAAAGCATAGACGAGGTAGGATAAATATGAAACCGAACTCGAGTTAGACTTGTCAATGTCTATGCCACTCTGGTCAGGTCTGCTCTTCACTACACTCTGGTACGCCTCATGTAGTAATACGCGACCTTCCCGTCGTGGCATAAAGATTGTCAAGTCTAACTATCGTTCGGTTTCTACTATTAGGCCCAACGTCCACTGAGCTTCCGATACTCAACGATAGACCTTACGTTGCAGGATGCATCTATGATAGACTGGCTCTAGTCCCTTCATCCTATTGCTACCCTCCTTGCTGGGATACAGGGACTGGTACAATCGGTAATGGTGTCCGATTTCTGGCGCTGTTTTTGCACCGGTATTCCCAACACTCTCCTTACATTTATCCTGGCTACTGGTCAGGATATCTGCTGGGAGATTGATACCCTCTCACTTTGATCTCAATCAGGTCACTGATAGGAGCAGGCGAAATTTATTGCTATGACAACAAAGGCGGTCGGGGAACTGGAGGAGGGGAGAGGGGAGGGATATGAGGAAGTATAGGGTTACAGCGAGCACTTTGGGCCATAAACAGGAGATTCTGTTCATAGTGGACAAGTCTCTGATTCATGGGCCAGTCAGAGAAGAATACATATTATAATGAACTTTATTCTGATTTTAATTAATCATTTAATGGATATTCATAATCAAAGACTTGGGCAAGTCTACATCTGGGTGTATCGGTTACTGATTAAAGCTGACTTCCAATCGCAATATCGATCTTTTGTCTCACGATGCATCGTAAGGTATATCGTAGTGTATCGGCAGCTCAGTGGACGCCAGGCCTTATTCACGATCAAAACTCCAACACCACAGAAGTCATTTTTGTGTAACTCCACTCCTTATTATTTTGTATTTTTGGACAATTTTCTGGATTTCCTTTGTTCGTCTCGCAAGCTGTATTTCAGAGATCATGTTGTGAAAATGCAATAAAGCCCTTTTTATTCAACATACATAATTTTGAAAATTATTTGATTTTGCTTTGTCTTGTATCCATTAGGCTCCACAACTGGAATGTTATTTTGTTGCTCTCTGATATCAGAATGGAATCACACGGAAATCAACGGATTATCCGATTTTTAACAGAAACAGAAGTTCACTTTTAGAAGCAATCTGGGACCTGTTTCAATAGTTGAAAACCCTCTCGCTGTTGGTCCCAGTGGCACCATAGTGGCAATATCCGTTTTACTAGTCGGTGAACGCAACAGCGAGTGGCACTTGGGAAATGAGCGGCACCAACAGTGGTGGTACTCGTTTCACTGTAAGGCCCGGCGTCCACCTACTACGATATGGCTCCGATATGGTCTACGATGCACCTCCCGATAAAAAATCAAAATCGCGTCGGAAGGTCACCTAATATCGGGGCAGTTGACCACGTTTCTGCGATCAGACATCGATAAAAACCCCATACAATGCGTGGTGGATTGGCATGTCTAGACATATGTCTACGATTTTGCACCTTCCCGATATGGCACCGATTTTGACATTTTGCATCGGTGCCATATCGGGAGGTCTACGATTCTATCGTAGTAGGTGGACGCCGGACCTTACTGCCACTGCTTTTGAGAGGGTCTACCCTCTCGTACTGATCAAAACAACAATTTCAAATAACATTTTATCCGATATTATAACATATTCAAGTAAAGAAAACGTGCTCCGAACAATTTTATTTACATGAACTATATATCAATTTTTATAATTCCCTAGTGCTCAGCTCTTTTCTGATAACTATCATATCATTCGAACCAAGAACTTATGTCACTGCACCACTCTATCACTTTCCTTCTCTATCACTGGACCCTATTCTATCACTTCATGTCTTACAAGCGAGAGCTACTGTGTCGGACTCCGTAACTCAGCCAAAAATGCATGTAAAGACGTCAAATAAAAACTGAAATGTGGGGACAAATACGAGGAATAATTTGGAATTATTAAATTATTCATTAGATTTTTTAAATGTCTCATTCGATATACTGGCACAGCGAATGGCACCGTGATCTCAACAGTAGCACCACTTCTGAAACAAGACTTTATAACTCCCACTGTTACTGCCGCTGATTGCTCTCGCTGTTGTGGTGGCTATTCCCTTTTATTATCCACCTAATACAAAGTGAACATAGAAAACACATAGGGAGTCTGTATGGACAGACCCGGCGCATACGGATATGTTGTATGCTCCGGGTGGCGGATACGGAAAAATAGTGCGTATGGAAAAATAGTGCATAACTAATATGAACTGATATCGACATGCCATTTGCCCAGAAAAGGTGGATAATAAATACAATATAGACTTGTTTCAGATAAAAGCGGTTGTATGCTCCTCGGAGTTGACTCTGGCCAATATCCTCGCATTAACTCGGATATTACTACGCGTCAACTTCTCGGAGCATACGGCCGCTTGTATCTGAAACCAGTCAATATTGTGTATATACTCCCTAAACTATTGAAACGGGTCCCTGGTCTACTATAGTTTTGTAATATCAATACCAACGTGCTGATGTTAAAAGGCCAAAGAGGTCTAAGCTATTGAATTTGATTAATAACTGAGGTATAGTGCTCGTTAGAATTGTTTGGATGAATGCAACATATTACCAGATTGACTCAAAAGATGTATTGCTTATTATTATATACCTATGCACAAACTCAGTCTAAATACTTACTGTTCTTAGGGGTACAGTAAGTCGTTACATATTGCACGATACGCCGTGTAGCTTTGTACTGAAATACATATAGCACGCTTTGAACGTCATATAGCAAGTTTTGAAAAATAACGCAAAATAACATTGGGATATCCCAGGGGATATCCCTTCATAAGTGCATGAGTCGGCATCTAGACATCTCGAATTTTTTAATTCTACAGTATATTTAACCCTACTATGCCATTATGTTACGTTTATGCAGTGCTTCTCAGAGTTTGGGATTTGTTTGGCACCAAAATGACGTCAGGACTAATGCAGTCTATGGCAACAAGCAGGGCCGGATATAGCCATCACTTTCCAAATCGTATGTTCTGTACATAGGGTGAAGCATGGGTGAACCTAACCTCTGCTAGAAGAGTGTATATGACTTCCGATCAGTCTTATTATGTACTTCCCGCACTGGTTGGGAGTGAGAGTATCAACAGAGTCAAGTTTCATTGACTTCCGGATCATTATATCCAAAATAAGGTATATGATGATAAAAAAACACAGTGATGACGCCAATACAATGATACTTATTCTCAGTGAAGGCCAGAAATCCTTCCGAACTCGTTCTTCGAACTCGTTAACTTTAACTCGTTAACTCGTTCGGAAGTATTTCTGGCCTTCACCTCGAATAGGTATCATCGTATAGGCGTCATAACTATGTTTTTATATATTACATAATAACAACTTACATTTTAACGGTGAATGAACTATTCATACTTATGTCGTTGTCCAGTACATAATAGAATGTATTAGGTCAGACTTCACAAAACATTGATGTGGCAGATAATCTCTGTTACTGGGAAATAGAGAATGAAATTACAAGTATAAACCTACCTTGAATCTCTATATACTACTCGCATGTTGGCTTCTTCCACAAGATGACAGCAGGTGTCGACGAGACAAAATAAAACGCTTAAAGTTCGCGCCGCCTCGCCCATCGCCTCGCCTCACCATAACTATACAACCCTGGGGCAAGTGCTAACCTCCCACTAGAGTCACAGTTCTATTCTAGGTAACAAAGTATTGGCACGCTAGGCCAGAAAGTGGCTAATTCAAATAGCCATTATATAGACATGACACATCTGGAATAAATGAAACCTTCCTGTTACTTGATTAACACCTTTGTTTTTTTATATCTATGATGTGTAAATGCGGAGTATTTTACCTATTTCTCGAAACTATTTTACGGAGCAAATAACTGATTTCTGATGTATAAATCATGCTGATGCATCAAGGTGATCATGATTATATTATGAAGTTAAACTGATATGTAGTTTGATTAACTATTAGATAAACTTTTACATTTTTAATATACATTGCATCAAATTCATCCTCTTTAACCCATTCAGGGTGAAGGCAATCTCTAGAATGGACTATAAAATGCATTGAGGCATTATTTACAATATTTACATATATTTACAATATAAATGTATCAGGAAATAATGAATCGATTAACTTGAATCTCTCAGAGAATATATTCATTACATAGGATCAGACAATATTAGGCAAAACTAAAACTGAAAATAGGAATGAAGTTTCACAACATGTGACCAAACAATCGAATGTAGGTTGGTACGAAAAACAGCTCATCCCTAAAATGAGTGTTCCACCAGCTAGGTGTTCTGCAGACATGTAAGACCAGAGTCCACCCACTATGATATGGCCCCGATATGGTCTATGATGCACCTCTCAATAAAAAATCAAAATCGCGTTGGAAGGTGACCTAATATCGAGGCAGTTGACCACGTTTCTGCGATTAGGCACCGAAAAAATTCCATTACGATGCATGGTAGATTGGCATGACTAGACAAATGTCTACGATTTTGCACGTTCCTGATATGTCTCTGATATTTGCTTTTTGTGTTGGTGCCATATCGGTAGGTCTAAATTTCTATCGTAGTAAGTGGATACCAGGCCTTAGTAGTTCCTCTGCTGGCGGTAACTGCCAGGCCCGATCGACCGGGCGGCTGAAAATGAGCAAATTCTCCAAGCTCTTCCACCAACCCACCTTATTCTAGCCGGCCAACGACCACACAGGGCCCATACACTGCCCAGCAGGCACCCTGTGACTGCTTCTACTGAGCTGGGTGGTTGACCTGAACAGGTTGGGTGATGGTTCTGCCATGCCGTCTTGTGGATGTTGGCCACGATAACATGCGAGCCAGTTTCCCTTTTTATTCGATAGGGGGAGTGTTAAATATGCCTCCACACACTATGCAGCTCAGTCTGGGCAAATCCTGGGCCCTGTTTTTCAGTCACGACATAATCGGCCAACGATACCCTAAGACATCTCTGCGTTTGGAAGACTGTTGGAAAGATACAAAATGGCTGGTGTGCTATAGACAGTGTCTCAGCGCGGGACGTTCGATCGCCGCTAAAAGTGTCCCTATCTAATACAAGTATAGTTCCGCCCTTATTCGCGTTTGAATTTTGTCAAAGCAAACGTCTACTCTGGTGGCCAGTGTACTCTTGTGTCAAGGTCGCCGCATAAATTAGCGGAGGCGTGCCCTGATGGTCTGGGACATGGGAGATAGACACTGACCACCAGAGCAGACGTTTGCTATGATGAAATTCAAACGCGAATAATGGTGGAACGGTGCGGCCGATGTTCTTCATATTTGGTACGATTATAGATAATATGTATCCCTTACTAGTCTTAAAATTTCATTGCCTAATTCTCACGGAAAGGGAAGTTGCGCATTCTGTACGACATGTCTATAGATGTCTTAGGTCTAAGACACTTTGGAAGACATTTTGAACCACCTGCCCCTAAGGATGTCTTGTCTATATTGCCCTAGTGTGCTAGCCAGGCAGTGTGCCGCCAAGCTGGTAGTTGTGCAGGAAAGATGATAGCACATAATTTCTTGCTGAATACTGCATTTAACCAAATTATGAAGGTAAATAAAGATAAATGTTGATATTTTGAATGTATATATAGCAAACTCTTGCACTAAAATTCTGCCAAAACTTCAAAAACTGTCTGTACTTTCGGTGTCCACTAGCGGGTTAGTAGCCTGCCTGGAATCCCTGACCGCTGCCATTGTGGTGAAGGTGGAGAGCAGTCAATGCAGATGCTGGCAAAGCTTTTTTTTTTTACTTTTCTTTTATTGCAAATAATTCGCCTCAGGTGGGCGGTCTTCCATGAATGCGTCATAAAGTCTGGACAGTGTACAGTATCACACAGTTGCAAATCTAGTAATGTAATAATAAATAATGGGTAATGGTAATAATAATGATAATACACTTGTACACTTGTATGCGGTGGCATACCCAGTGGGCTAGCCAGGCAGTAAAAAGCTATTGAATCATCTTTGAGCCAGTGATGCTTTGCAGGTGGTATCGTACAATTCTGTTTGGACAAGCACTCATATCCTTGCACCGCCCCACCGGGCTGCCTAGATTGAGAAGCGGATTAAATAGGTTTTTTTTTCTTTTTTAAGTTTTTATTATCAAATTCTGGTACACCAGATCTTCCATTTGACAATGTGAATGACTCCCTGTACATTTGTAAATATATTGAAGCCCCCTAACGGCAAAAAAAAAAGAAAGAGAGAGAGAAGCAAGAAACAGCAACGAAACAACACACACACACACACAAAAAGGGAGACAGTGTGGTCAGCCGGCTTCTTAACTAGGTCACTTATTCATACGACAATGACATACTCTGCTTCAGAACGCGCTTGAACGCAGCAAGTGTCTCTATGTGTTGTGTCTCATGACTTAAGCTATCCCAAATCCTAATTCCCCTATACATTGGCGATTTAGCGTAGCAACTAGTCTTGTGCCTATGCTGTAGGCTGTAGGCTGTAGGGCAGGCTGGCACTCTTTGGACCACCGTCAGGCCACCGCCAGCCCGCTGCCGGTCAACCAACGGCATTTTCTACCTAAAATGAGGACCCAGTGCTAGTCCGTTAAACTTTAGGCTTACGTAAGGGTCTAACAGAGCAGGTTTGCCATTTGCCTATTCCCTCTGCTTTATGGGAGAAAGGAGTTTCATGATTGACTGTTCTAATTCTAGGACCTATGCATGAAGAGAAATACACTAGTTACTGGCAAATAACTCAGGCCAGCTTAGTACCAGCGGAGGCAGGAATCCCTGTCTCAAAATGTCACGCCCTAACAGTCTTAGTTTGAGCTTGTGCGCCCTGGCCCTAGCGACAACAGACTGTACAAGAGTCTAACCCAGCGCCACCAGCGCATGGACCAGCAACCCCTGGGGTTCCTTCCACACTCATCCACTGACCTGGGAGCTGTTTCACTAGAAGCTGCAAGTGTCACTCTCTGTAATAGTGGCACCACAGCGACAGTGTGCGTTTCATTAGGAGGTGCACTCAAGCGTGAACAGCACTTGGGAAAGGAGCGACACCAACAGTGGCAGTGACTGTTTCATCAGTAAAATTGGTGTCGCTGTAAGTGTCACTGTGGAGCCTCTGTAAGCAACAGGGTAGACCCTGTCATTTGTTACGTGTATAGAATAGTCTCCCCCACTTCCCGTAAGAATAAAGCAATGAAATTTTTACACGAGTAAGATATACATATCTCTTATAATCGTGCCAAATATGAAGAAAATCAGCCAAGCGGTTTTGAAGTTATCGACGTTTGAACTTTTTACTTCCTCCGTGCATTTGCGTTGGTCGCTGTTCTTTTTCACTCCCACCGTGGTGCGGCGGGGTTTCGGCTGTTCTTTTTGTCTCCCCCCGGAGGCCGGCGGGAAGTGCAGTATTTGCTATGGCAAAATTTAAACGCGGATATCTTGTGAACGGTTTGACCGATTTTCTTCATATTTGGTACGCTTATAGGTCATATATATACCTTACTCGTGTAAAAATTTCATTGCTTAGTTCCTATGAAAAGGGGTGAAATTCTACGTCATCGCGGCCCGTCGACGAATAGATTCGAACGTCAAACGAGTGCGCATAGCAAGAGCTGTGCCAACAGTGACAGCTAGTCCCATCTCAACAGCGACAGCAAACACAAATTTGGGCTTGCCACTGTTGGTGCCACTGTTGGTGCCACTGTTGCGGTCTCACCTCTCACTTTCACTCCACTACTAGTGAAACAGCTCCCAGGTTTTCACCTGTGACAAGCCAGATCAGCTGGCGATGACCACATGGGCCCTGGCCCTGGGACCTGTTTCACTAGTTTTGTGACATGTCTAGATGGCGTCTAGATGGTGTGTCCGGTTTCATAAGAACTGGACATTAGGCTTCGTTTTGTCCATTCTTGCTTGCACTGTTGGTGCCGCTTTTCGCCGAAAACTAGTGAAACTGGTCCACGATGTGTAGATGTTTCTAATTCATATGTTTGGGGTCTGTCTTTTCCTGAGGGCAGCTACTTGTGTTGTCATGAAACTAGACAACCCCAATGTCTGTATGGTGTCACAGACATGTCACAAAACTAGTGAAACAGGTCCCAGGCTAGCACCTGGTTGGTGGAACACTCTTGTCCCTAGCACACGCTCCAATCGATGGGACTCTGCCACAGGATTTCACCTTTAACCCTTTAAGGACTGGTGCCTGTGGCCAAACTGATCGCAGTTTGTTCGAGTTGAGGACAGGCACATAATGGTTAGAACTCATAATTCAAGATGTTAATCACATAAAACGATATATAATGGTTTCTTTCTGAATGGAAATACTAAATATGATGTCACATCTACATTTTGTAAAGATTTTGTGAATATTGCTCTATCATTTCTTTGTCAAAATATTTTTTTGTAAATATTGAAACAATGATGCCTCAAGGCATCATGCGTCTTAAGTGCACTGATGCCACCATGCGAGATGCATCCTTAAGGAGTTAATTAACCCTATCGCGCCGGGTACCCGTGGCAGGGGTACAGTCATGGAGCCGGGTACTAGTGCCAGTGACTACCGCTAGAGGCCGGGCATATAGGCATATTGTGAACATTTTGATCTCTGTATCACGTGACATGACACGTGATATTTACTACTATTTTCTATTTCGCCCGGAATATCAGATATGATGTTATTTCTACATTCTCTGAAAGTTTCATGTTTATTGAACGATTATTTCCAATTTGATCTTAAAAAACGAATATTTTGTAACTGATGCCTCAAGGCATCACCCGGCCAGAAGTTAGACTATGAAAGATGCCACTAAGATTTGTACCTGTTGTGGTGGATGGATGCTCAGTAGGATCAGAACGACAGCGATAAAGTAGATAAATATAGAAGACACACCTTGTGGCAGGGCAAACAAACTTGCAGGTATTATTCAAAATGCAGCCAGGATTGCCATGGGAGATGTTTCCTGTCACCCTTTGATGTGTATCACAAATGGGTAACCCATGGCCGTTGGTCAGGGGTGGTCATTGCTCCCCCTGACACGCCCCCTCGCGCACCCTGCGCACTCCCCCCTGGTGTCGGTCACGTGAACCCCGCGGTCACGTGGGCCACCGCGTCTCTGACCTCCATCTCATTCTGCTCCTGTTCTCCACTACGTTCACACGTATTTTTCTTTCTCCCACATTTTGGCCTACTCTCCACGCCGTCTTCGATACTCCCCGAGTATCTGACCGTGCAGAGACAGTGTCTGAATACGGGTAAAGTTCACGTGAATTACAGGGCAGATAGGATGGCACCACCCACTACAAGCGCGCAAGCGAGCGCCTCCACGACCACGGACCAGGCCTCGGAGTCAACCGTGAGGGAGAGCGACCAGGTGGAGTCCGCGTCTCAGGCCGGTAGCCTCCGGTCGGCCCGCCTCATGGCCGTAGAGACCGGACTCTCGGACACGAGTAAGAAGTTGGACGCACTGATTCAACTGCAGACCCAACGGTCGACGGGACGAGCATCGCCCCCTATGGTTCGCTCAGTCGCCGAAGTCAGGACGCGGGACTGGGCCGAGGATCAAGCCGGCCGCGCCATGCCTCCACCCCGCCAGCTGCGAGACCGCTACGCAGGGGACCCCTATATCCAACGTGAGCTCGACCATGAGGCCATCCGCCACGACAAGACGGCTGGTAAGCTGCACTCCGATATTCATGTTACTCGTTTGATCAGTAAACCGTACATGTTCGTGGATAGGGAGGGGGTTTACACATTGTCCCAGAAGCTAGAACTGAGGGGAACCCTGGGCCCCCTCGAATACCTGAGTGCGTTTATTGGCTTGCTCGGGGATGACCGTGCGGTCGACCCTGTGGACCGCGAGGCCATGTTCAGGCACTTACACCAGGTGTCAATCGACGCCCAGAGCCGGCCGTGGGCCGGAGTCAGGAGATGGTCTAACCACGTGTTCGACCAGATCGAGGCCGGGAGGTTGTCGTGGTGCGATTACTCGCGGATCCAGGAGGAGAGAGTCCGACTCGCGATGACGACCGGGACCCTCACCAGCGGCGCCGACACCGGGAAGGCCCGAGGACGGGAGTTGCCATGCCGGCAATTTAATTCCGAGAGGGGGTGCCGCCATAGGAGCGGCCACGATGACGGACCCGTGAGATGGCTGCACGTGTGCTCGTACTGCGACTCGGTGGGGAGGCAGTGCGGGCACTCGTTACACGCGTGTAACCGGAAACTCGGATATACAATGGGATATGAGAACGGACAGGCTGCGCCCACACCGGCACCCCGGCGAGCACCCCAGGCCGGACACGCACCCCAGGCCGGACACACGCCCCGGGCGGTCGACCCGAGAGCGGATGTGCTCCCCCAACACGGGCACGGGGCAAAAAAGGCTACGGTGCGCCCCGCGAGTGAGCGGAGCGCACCCGCACACAGTCACAACACGAGCCCCTTCCCCCGGGCCCGGGGTCGTGGGGTGCAATCCACGTGATGTAACACCAGCGGGCCCTGTGATCTCCCCCACCGCCAACAGGATTTCCGGTGACCGGACGTGGGCGGGGGTCGTAAAAGGAGGCGGCCCGGTGACCATTGCGGCCCCCCACCCCCTCACGTGGAGGGGGGACAACACGGGGGGTGCACGTGACCACAAGACGAAGGCCGCCGGGCCACGTGGTCGGGCCCCGAACATAAACAACAACAACGAAGGGGGCGGGACCCGCCACGTGGACGACAGGCTCACCGCGCGGTCACCGCCAACCCACTGCGGTAGCACGAGTGTTAGTGTTACCGCGCCGACTGAAGACACAACTAACACTCCGGATTTCGGCGGACTAAAGGAAGTCTGCCGAACCGGAATTCCTTCGCCCGGACTCCGGACGGACCCGGAGGCCTTCATGGAACACAGGCGGGCCGAGTGGCCCCGCTTCACCGAGGCCGGCCCCCCGGCGCACGGCCACATCTACGAGGCGGTCCGGGCCTCGGGCCTGCCCAACGCCCTGTGCACAAAGATAACCCTGCCGACGGACCTCAAACTACGGGCGTGGGAGCACTACCTGACGGGCATGGAAGGAAAAGGGGAACTCCTCGGGTTCATAAGATACGGATTCCCCCTCGGCTACCTCGGGCCGGCCAGCGACACTCGGGACGTCCCCAACCATCCGAGCGCCACCGGATTCCCGAAGCAAGTCGGCGATTTTATCAGAAAGGAGAGTGGATTCTCGAACCTCATGGGGTCGTTCACGGAGGCTCCCTTCGAGCCGTGGTGCCACGTTTTGCCGTTGATGTCCCGGGAGAAGCGCGGGTCCGAGGCCCGCCGCGTCATAACGGATATGACCTTCCCCCGGGACCGTAGCGTCAACGCCTACGTGATGAAAAACGCGGTATACGGAGAAGAGCGCGAGCACAGTCTCCCTACGGTCGACGGTTTCGTCACCCGCCTCGTGGCCTCGGGGCCCGGGAGCTACATGGCGACCATCGACATCTCGCGCGCCTATAAGAACTTTAGGTGCGATCCCCTCGACTGGCCACTGCTGTGTTTCCTGTGGGTCGGCGGGTATTATTGTGATACGGCCATGCCGTTCGGCGCCCGGGCGTCCTCGTATCACATGCAGTGCGTGGCCGAGGCCATCGTGGGGATACTCGCCGGTAAGGGTGTCGAGGCCGCCATGTATCTGGACGACCTCATCATACTGTTGCCATCTCGGGAGAAAGCTGCCTCGGACTTTGCCATAGCCCGAGATCTGTTCGCCGAGCTCGGCCTCCCCGAGGCCTGGGAAAAGGCGCAGGCCCCTAGTCAGACCGTGCGCTGGCTGGGCATCGAGATCAATGCCGCCGAGATGTCCCTCACCATCCCTCAGGACAAGTTGGAGGACGTGCGGGAACACGTTGGGGCGGTCGCCAGGAAGCGGTCGCTGACAAAGCGACAGCTTCAATCCGTCCTCGGCAAAATCCTGCACGTCGCCAAATGTATCCGCCCGGCGAGGCCGTTCGTCAGCAAACTACTGGAGGCCCTACGGTCGATGGACGGGTTCTACATCAACGTGAGCTCGGACATGCGACAGGACCTCCAGTGGTTCCTACGGTTTGCCGCCGGGTGGAACGGGCACGCCCTCATCCCTCGAGGGCCGGCGACAAAGTGTATCACGGTCGACGCCTGCCTCTCGGGCGTGGGGGGTACAGACGGCCGTGCGGCCTACGCGTGCCAGGTTTGTCCCATCAATGACCCCGTGGACTGCATTTCTGAGCTCGAGGCCCTGAACACCATCTATGCGCTTCACACGTTCCTCGGGGACCGTGATCGTGGGACCAGGATCGAGGTCTTCTGTGACAACATGGGGACCGTCCAGGCACTCACGTCGGGGCGGGCACGCAACCGCGTCCTCGCCGAGTGTGCCCGACAGGCCTGGATGGTCCAGGCCAAACTGCAAGTCGACCTGGTCTACACGCACGTCCCCGGGGTCCAAAATACGGTCGCCGACGCACTCAGTAGGGCCCACCTGTCCTCGAGGGATTTTAACAATGCTGCATGCCTGATGAGATATCATGATCTGTGGTCCGTGGTGCCTTGTAACCATGCTTCATTCGTGCCTGTGCTTCGCCTGTCCTGCAGATCCGGCGCTACGCTCTCTCCAACGGAAGGCATCTGCGCGGCAGGCCGAGGCACGTGCCCCAGGCACGGTCGCGAACCAGAAGAGCGCCGTGTCCACCTACCTCGCCTTCTGCCGACGGACGAGGACCGACCCGCAGGCACCGTCCGTGAGTTTCATCACGACCTTCCTGGAGTACCTCGCGGACCACGCCCCCTCGCCGGCGACCGTGGCCAACCAGCTCTCGCACGTGAGGACACACCTACGGCTCTCGGGCGGGGACGTTACGGCTACAGAAGACGTGAGGGTCAGGAGGGCCATCGACGCCATGAGGAGGAACAAGGCCTACACACCGAACGTCAAGCCTCCGATCCCCATGGCCGCGCTCCAGGGGGTCCTCGAGCTACTGTCGGACACGCCCCTCGACCTGACCCTACGGGCCGCGTTCCTCCTCCTGTATTACGCCGCACTGCGGCAGAGCGAGGTCGCACCCCCTACGGCCAGGGCATTCGATCCGGTGCGCCACCTCTCACGTGGGGACGTGGTGCTCACGGCAGATCACGTGGCGGTCCGCATCAAGGCCGCCAAGAACCTCCAGTGCGTGGGGGAGGAAAAACACGTGAGGCTCCAATCCTCCCCGGACCTGAGGTCGTGCCCGGTGACGGCCGTGAGGAATATGCTCGCCGCGGTCCCCACGCTGCTACCGACGGATCCGTTCCTGCTCAACGCTGACAGGTCGCTAATAACGACGCGGTCGCTGTCAAAGGAGTGGGAGCGGCTCAACACCACAGCAGGCCACCCCCCTAAGACCTATACTCTACACAGCCTGAGAAAGGCCGCCGCCACTCAGGCCTTCCAGGCCGGGGTCTCTGAACTCTCCATTCAACGCTACGGGGGGTGGCGCTCAAATGCACACAGGGGATACATCAGGGACTCGAACGCACACGAAGTGAATGCGTCCCTCATACAGTCCCTCAACCAGTGACTCACATCCCTCACAAACTTTTCTCCCCCCAACCTCGCCTCATTTTTCTGGTCTTGGCGTTTTTTATACATCATATTGTATAACCATTATACCTCATATTGTATAACCATACTATTTGTTATACTACCATATACATAATTGACATACCATTATACCTGTCAATTACAAATATGTATCTTATACGTAATTGACCTCATTATATATCTGTCAATTACTTTATTTACCTTATTTCATATTCATATTTACCTATTAATATTCATGTCGGTAAAGGTATATAAAATTAAAATAAATTTTATTATTCCCAACTATCGACTCCTTCTTTGTGTTCAGGGATAGGGGTAATGGGTAACCCATGGCCGTTGGTCAGGGGTGGTCATTGCTCCCCCTGACACGCCCCCTCGCGCACCCTGCGCACTCCCCCCTGGTGGCGGTCACGTGAACCCCGCGGTCACGTGGGCCACCGCGTCTCTGACCTCCACCTCATTCTGCTCCTGTTCTCCACTACGTTCACACGTATTTTTCTTTCCCACCCACCCTCACCTCTCTTTCTTATCTCCTACTCCGTAGGGCGTTTTTTATACATCATATTGTATAACCATTATACCTCATATTGTATAACCATACTATTTGTTATACTACCATATACATAATTGACATACCATTATACCTGTCAATTACAAATATGTATCTTATACGTAATTGACCTCATTATATATCTGTCAATTACTTTATTTACCTTATTTCATATTCATATTTACCTATTAATATTCATGTCGGTAAAGGTATATAAAATTAAAATAAATTTTATTATTCCCAACTATCGACTCCTTCTTTGTGTTCAGGGATAGGGGTAATGATGAAGGCTGAGCCACAGCATTGCTCTACTTCAAGCCTTCTATATGTAACAGTTTGCATCGATTTTATTTCTATATTCTCTATCCCATGACATGTTGTCTTCAATTCTTGTAGCCTGTATTCATCACATGGTTTTACGATTTCTAAGTTCCGCAGAGTAATGCCTTTGAACCAAAACAAAAACACAAACTACTTCAAAGAGTGCCTTCATAGGGCAACAAAAAGTATATATATCAAAGTAATTCTGTTTTCTGAAGTTTTACATTTCTTTATAGCCTCTAGGCTTGTACTATCATGCAGACCAATGAGAACAGTCTTTTTTAATGTTTTAATATTGTAAAGTCTTGCTAGTATGGACAACTTCTGTTTCTACAAAGTTGGTATTATCAGTTGGTAGATTTTCATCAATCTTAAAAGAAAAATCCATCTTTTACGACATAGGATATTTACGACATAGGAAGGTGCACTGGCCTTAGAAACATAATTTTATTCCCACTCTTCTATTACAATTATAATTTGCGATAAACTGTAGCAGTCTGTATTCCCTGCTACATATAGCATAATTATCCCAATACACCAAGATGGTTATAATTATACTATGAAGAGAAGAGGATATGTAAGTTCATAGACTGTTAAATTCCGGAATAAGATTGTGTCAAATAGGTAGTCATCCTCTTTATTCAAAGAGCTTAGAGCATGACAGATGCTGCTAAAATATTTACCTGTTCTTGGCATTAGAGTTGAGGTGACTGGAGGTTCAGTTGAATCAGAATGACAGCTATAAAGCAGATGAATTTGGTAAACACACTGTGTTGCAGGGCAATCAAACTTGCAGGTATTGTCTAAAATACAGTCAGGATTGCTTTGAGAGATGTTTCCTGGTACCCTTGTATGAGTTTCACAAATGTCTGAGACTGTGCCACAGCATCGGTTTCCTTCAAGCCTTCTATATGTAACAGTGTGCATCGATCTGATTTCTATATCTTCTATCCCATGACAGGTTCTCTTCAGTTCTTGCAGCCCATCTTTATCACATGGTAGCCATATTTCAGAATGGTAATCAGAAGGTAATTGTGAGCATCCCACAATCGAAATGTGCAAATTCTATTAGCTCTTCCACCAGCAGATCCCTGCCAGCAACACCCCAAATCTGCTGGCAACACCCATATATTGGGCCAAGCCTAGGCTAATGCCTGGTGAGTGGAACACTCACTTTAGATTTTTTGTTCATAATGTGCAAGACCCATCTTGTTTGTAAGATGGTGGGTTCCACTATACTATACACTGTAATAATCCCTGGTCAACACAGATATCACCATTGACCAAGGGAATTGTGAGCATCCCATTTACAAACCAAGAATGGGAGTGATCCTTGGGACACATGATAAGTTACTTCAAGCAAATCCGAGGTATAGCTACATATAAGGCCTGGCGTCCACCTACTACGATAGAAATTTAGACCTACCGATATGGCACCGATGCAAAAAGTCAATATCGGAGACAAGTCGGGAACGTGCAAAATTGAAGACAATGGTCTAGACATGCTGCTTCACCAAAAGGTCCATATCTTTAATGATTTAGTCTGGTCAGGTCTTGCTAATATGGTCAACTTCAGTTTCTACAAAGTTGGTATTATCAGTTTGTAGATTTTCTTCAATCTTGAAATATAGTTCTTCATTTAAGACATTGGATGTTACTAAATATCTGTATATGAGTAAGAATTCACTTCAATAATTATAATCAGATATTAAGTAGTAAGTTTTTAATTGGCGATAGATATTTATGCTTTACCTTCAGTTGGGCAGGATTAGATTACTGGGATCAATGCCCCCGATTTTCCAAACATGTAGTATCCATCCAGATTTGAAGGTCCCAATAACCTTGCAATCTAAGTCCATGCCAATAGTTATCATCCACCTAATACTATGTTTCCATATGAAGTGTATAGAGCAGTTAGAATTCGCTACCCGGACATTCTGGCATGTCAGAATCTCCGGGAGGAGATTCTGGAAAAATAGTCCCATCCATAATAAGGTCAAATTATCATGTACTTCAGTATTTCTTGAAGGTTCATTCAATATTCATCGTTTAAAATCAGTCATAATAATCTCATTTACCATCAGAAATCACTGTAAAAATGTGTTTTAAGCTAAAAACACAGAAACACAGCGAACTATATAACTGGTTTAAGTATACACCAAATTACCACCATGCTTGATAGTGCTGTGGCCTCATCGAATTTGCAGTCATCCTATATAGTCCCTGGGCCAATCTGGAAAAGAGGCTTATTTAAGGAGTTGGCTGCCCCCCCCTGGAAACATTTGTTTTATTGTTTTATCTTGTAGATCCATCCTTCTAGTTAACATTTCCACTTGTTGTCGCTCTGGCAAGTGGTCAGATTACCATGACAACAGCAGTTGAAGAGACCTCCCGTCAAGATGCCTGAACGCCTATAATTCTGAGTGCTGAAAACCATTACTTGGTTCTGTGTTCTTTTAAGTATTACAATGACTCATTAGATTAGACTTTGGTATTAGTCTCCATAGCTTGGTCCTTTGTGGACTCAGTACAGCAAACAGAATCAAAATATGTCTTCTCATTGGCCTACAGCAGCCTTTTTCATGTGTGTACTATTAATGTCCCCTTTACACATCTGCAATTTTCTACATATTTGTTTCCTAAACAATTTAAAGACTATATAATCTTTTCATATGCATTTTTTTGGCTATCTGGGCATATTGTAGTATCCCTTAGGAACATTTAGAGGTATTTTAAGGGTTTTGTGATATCAGCTTCCAGGCATATTACCGATTTTGCTACCCCTGCTGCTCATGTTGTTTGACATATCTGAGAGTCAGTACTGAAGACATATGGTGTCTAAAAGCTATATGACCTTTATGTATGCAGTTATTTTGCTATGTTGCCATGTTCTGGCATCCCTTAGACAAATTTTGAGCTATTGTTTAGTGTTCTGTGATCTCAGGATCCAGTTATATAACCAATTTTTCTATCACTACTGCCATCATCATTTGACATTTTTGACACCCAGTTCCAATGACAGAGTGCCTGAAGGCTATTAAATCTGTTCATATGCAGTTATTTGCTATCTGGCCATATTGTGGCATCCTTTAGGAACATTTTGAGCTATTTTTAGTGTTTTGTGATATCAGGTTCCAGGTATATTACCAATTTTGCTACCCCTACCGCTCATGTTGTTTGACATATCTGAGAGTCAGTACTGAAGACATATATATAGTGTCTAAAGGCTATATGACCCTCATATATGCAGTTTTTTTTGCTATGTTGCCATGTTCTGGCATCCCTTAGAAACATTTGAGCTATTGTCTAGTGTTCTGTGATCTCAGGATCCAGTTATATAACCATTTTTCTAGCACTACCGCAACCTTCATTTGACATTTTCGACACCCAGTTCCAATGACAGAGTGCCTGAAGGCTATTAAATCTTTTAATATGCAGTTTTATGCTATCTGGCCACATTGTGGTATCCTTTAGGAACATTTTGAGCTAATTTTATTGTTTTGTGATATCAGGTTCCAGGTATATTACTGATTTAGCTACCCCTGCCGCTCATGTTGTTTGACATATCTGACAACCAGTACTAAAGACATGTAGTATCTAAAGACTATAAAACTTTTTTAATGCAGTTTTTTGCTATGTTGCCACGCTCTGGCATCCCTTAGACACATTTTAATCTATTGTTTAGTGTTCTGTACTCTTAGGATCCAGTTATATCAACAATTTCACTATCACTACTGCCACTGTCATTTAATATTTTCGACACCCAGTTGCAATGACATAGTGCTTGAAGGCTATTAAATCTTTCCATATACAGTTTTTTTGCTATCTGGCCATATCATGTCATCCCTTAGGAACCTTTTGAGCTATTTCAGTGTTTTGTGATATCAGGTTCCAGGTATATTACAGGTTTGTCTACCCCTGCAGCAACCCTTGTCTCATATTTTTGACAGCCAGTTAAAAAATGATGTCTAAAAGCTTTTTATATGCAGTTTTCTTGCTATCTTGCCACATTGTCGCATCCCCTGGAGACCTTCATATTTCCTGGATTCATGAATGTTCAGCATCATTTGATGCCAGAGATAACATCTCTGTATCTATGTTATAATCAAAAAAGATTGTAGGTGAATTGGGTGGTTATAACCTTTGGCATATACACCCCTGTTCATCCTTGTATCTAAGCCATTGCTGGTTACAAGTATTGTATTTGATGGTTTAAGGACGGCCACCCGTGGCAGAGCTGTCACCATAAGTACGGGTCCCAGTGATCGTGTATCCCTAAAGGACGAACACATTTTGCATAAAGTCCTAATTTGATGTTCCATCATGTGATATTATTGGTAATCAATAATATTTCACTGATTTTAGCTTACTAATATTACTTTTGATATTATACCTACATTGAAGATTTCATGTAAATTGATAAATTATTTCCTTGTCAAAAACGATTTTATAGGTTGAAGTGAAATGATGCCTTGAGGCATCATTCGGCCTGGGCCGGTTGATGCCTCAAGACATCATTTGGCCCGGGCTGGTTGATGCCTCAAGGCATCATTCGTCCTTAAAGGGTTAACTCAAAGTAACTTCTTGGGTGCTCCCTGCAAGTTGTAATAATGAACGATAATAAGGGATGACTTCTTGTCGCAGTTTTATATAATGTTTGCTGTTCATTCCACATCCTAAGTATCATATACCATTGCATATAAAGAGCTAAATCATCGTAGTGTGTTGGAGGTTTGCACCTCCAACACACTACGATAGCCTCACGACAAGCGTTTTGATGAAAACATAAAATTTGTGTCGGAAGGAATAGATCTATCGTGGAAGTGGGTCTTGTGTTCCGACGAGTACTACGACAGACTCCGACACACTCTGATAGTGCTATGATAGAAATGCTGTGTCATAGGCCTTCCAACAAAATCGAACATGTTTGATTTGTCGGAGTGTGTCGGAAGCATTCTCTATAGGATATGTACTCCCCCTAGTTGATTTTTCGGCCCGCAAAATAGTAATTGCCCTGGGAACATCCCTAGACAATTGAATATATATACATATATTAGATCTATCTTTACCTGTATATAGAGATGTATATATATGAGCTTTTATTAGTTATATGTCATTTATTTTCTATATTTCCAATGGTATTTTGTACATATTCAAAAACTGATCCACAAGAAATGTCTGAAATATTGAAAATATTTTATTTTTAGATGATTTTTACTCCGTTAGTAAGAATTTTGAATAGATATTACTGATTGTTTGCCTGAGATTTGCATTGGTGCACCTCTTGAATCGTAGCTTGTGTCGGTACCATAGTCTTCTTTTTATTGCTGCTAAACCCGTTCCGACACACTCTGACACACTCCAACAGAGCCTTCCCAATACCTCTACCATTGGCAAATTTGTTATCGTAGCCCATTCGCAGCACTTTTTGTAGTGTGTCGGGACAGTGGGTGCCCGGCTTAACAAGAGGGTGGCTGGGGGGTCAAAATTGGTTATATACTTGGATTATAAGATCACAAAATACAAGAAAACAGCTTAATATGTTCTAAGGGATGTCACAATGTGACAAGATAGCTAGAAAACTGCATATAAAAAGCTTTTAAACTCCTTAGATACCTTATATCTTTAGAACTGGCTGTCAAAAATGTCAGTCAAGAGTTGCCGCCAGGGTAGCAAATCCTGTAATGTACCTGGAACCTGATATCACAAAACACTAAAAATAGCTCAAAAGATTCCCAAACAATGACACAATAGCAAAATAGCAAAAAAACTGCATATAGAAAGATTTGATAGCCTTCAGGCACTATGTCATTGGAACTGGCTGTCAAAAAATCAAATGACAGTGGTGGTAGTGATAGTAAAATTGGTTAAATAACTGGATCCTAAGAGTACAGAACACTAAATAATAACTTAAAATGTGTCTAAGGGATGCCAGAACATGGCAACATAACAAAAAACTGCATTTAAAAAAGTTCTGTAGTCTTTAGATACTACATGTCATTGGTACTGGTTGTCAGATATGAGCGGCTGGGGTAGCTAAATCGGTAATATACCTGGAACCTGATATCACAAAACACTAAATATAGCTCAAAATGTTCCTGAAGGATGCTACAATATGTCCAGATAGCATAAAACTGCATATAAAAAGATTTAACAGCCTTCAGGCACTCTGTCATTGGAACTGGGTGTCGAAAAAGTCAAATGACGGTGGCAGTAGTGATAGAAAAATTTGTTACATAACTGGATCCTGAGATCACAGAACACTAAACAATAGCTCAAAATGTGCCAAGAGGGATGCCATAACATGGCAACATAGCAAAATAACTGCATACATAAAGATCATATAGCTTTTAGACACCATATGTCTTCAGTACTGACTCTCAGATATGTCAAACAGCATGAGCGGTAGGGGTAGCAAATTCGGTAATATACCTGGAACCTGATATCACAAAACCCTTAAAATACCTCTAAATGTTCCTAAGGGATACTACAATATGATCAGATAGCAAAAAACTGCATATGAAAAGATTGTATAGTCTTTAAATTATTTAAGAAACAAATATGTGGAAAATTGCAGATTTGTAAAGGGACATTAATAGTTCACACATGAAAAAGGCTGCTGTAGGCCAATGAGAAGACATATTTTGATTCTGTTTGCTGTACTGAGTCCACAAAGGACCAGGCTATGGAGTCTGATACCAAAGTTTAATCTAATGAGTCATTGTAATACTTAAAAGAACACAGAACCAAGTAATGGTTTTCAGCACTCAGAATTATGGTCGTTCAGGCATTTTGACGGGAGGTCTCTTCAACAACTGTTGTCATGGTAATCTAACCACTTGCCAGAGCGACAACAAGTGGAAATGTTAACTAAAAGGATGGATCTACGAGATAAAACAATAAAACAAATGTTTCCAGGGGGGGCAGTGGAAATAAAAATTTGGGGTCTTGGCCCAAGGACTAATATGTTGATACATGGTCCATTCTTTTTCTTAATCTTGTAGGCGGGTAATAAATACAATAAAGACTGGTTTCGTATACGAGTAGACGTTATCTTCTCGTAGTTGACCACGTAATATCCTCACTGTTTGCTCGGATATTATGCGTCAACTACTCGGAAATTACAGTCACTCGAACATAAAACCAGTCATTATTGTATATATAGTCACATAGTAAGCAAACGTGATCGGCTACCGTCCAATCAAAACTCTATGCCAATAATATCAAGAAATGTCACGAAATTTCATATGATTGTTTATATGGCGTGAGTTGTCTTTGCGGAATGATATCACGAAGCGAAGCTGAGTGATATCTGTAGCAGAAGACAATGAATGACATGTAAACAATTATATGAATTTGAGTGACGTTTAGATTTTATCCTACCCCGTCACATGTTTTTAATTGCATATGTCACCCGTGGCATATAAATCTTATATGGCATAATCGTAGCATACAGTCACACCATGCTAAGTCTATGGAGATTTATATGAGGGGTAGGATAAACAATGCTGAAGTCTCGAGTGCAAGTTAATGTCAAAAGTTCATAGTCCATATAATTCATCAGATATCATTTACCTCCAAAGTATGTAAATTTAGTGGATCTAAGATCGATCAAATGGAAAACATCTGGACATTTCGATGATCCTTGATCAGGTTTGAGCAGTGAAATTTCTCATAAGAAAAAGATTTATCCATGGAATAATGACAATACAGCTGTGTAGTACCAGTAACCTTAGGAGGGAACCAGCCACCACAAGCAAGTGATTTGCTCTGGATCCTAGTTCAACCCGAACGGGTCTGCTCATGAAACCACACTGAGCTTTTATGTGGGAGACCAATATTAAGTAGATAACGTACAATGATAAACCACGTCTAAACGCATCTGGGACCTGGGACCTGTTTCACTAGTTCTGTGACATGTCTAGATGGCGTCAGTGACACCATACGGACAGTTTGGGGTTGACTAGTTTCGTGACAACACAAGTAGTGCTGGCACAAGTGCACTGTAGTGTCACTGTTCGCAATACCGACATTGTGACACAACATGCGACAATAGATGTGAAATGCATTATGAAACGTGACTTCTTTTGGTCCGTTCTTGCTTGCACTGTTGGTGCCGCTTTTCATGTCTGTCTAACACTTTTGTCACGAAACTAGTGAAACTGGGGCCTGTTTCACTAGTCTTGTGACAACCCTTGTTGGTCTCTGTGACACAACAAGGCCAGATTGGGTTTCAAAACTCCTGTGACAACACAATTCGCGATGTCACAGAAAAGACATGGGTGAACAGTGGCATGTCTCGTTTCAGAACCCACTGTGATGTCACTATTACCGCCTCTATTGTGTCACTATTTGTGATAGGGTAGACCCTCTCACATTGCAGTGTCGAATAGGTCAATGTGCAATACTGAAACGCAGAATTACATCACTTTCCCTAAGAAATTATTCATGAAAATTTAACACAAGTTAGGGGTATATATAACCTATAATCGTCCCAAATATGAAGAAGATTGGCTTCTGCAATCTGCAGATATTAGCATTTTAATTTGAAAAATCGAGCTAACCATTATATGGCTGTCTTGGCAGTGCCACTCTCCATATCACACTGCAGTGCTTAATCGATCTGGAAGCAGAGTGGCGCAGCATACAGTGTGACATACTGGGGACGCCACTGCGACACTTTAACTGTCTCTGGCTGAACAGTGACACCAACAAGGTGACCAACAGTGACATGGCCTCTGCAACAGGAAAATAGTGGTTGCGCTATTACTACCACTGTTCCTGCCCTTGTTTATGTCACCAGTATGTCACTACATCTGGACTAGTGAAACAGGTCCCAGGTCCCTGGTACTATGTCTAAAATCTAATGTGTATCTCCCTCATCGCATAACACATGTACGTATTCAAAATGCCATAAACAGTACCAAGATATTATAGAGCAGGCCATTCCCTTAGATAACTGATATTTGACGTCTACGTTTGTCTAATAAGATATATATTTTACCTACCAGATGTACATCCTAGGAAACAAGATAGTTGTATGACGAGGGCGATCATAAACAACATCTTCTGCTCTGTCTCCCTGTTAATACTTCTCTTGATTTGTTTCACCTTACCTCACATCAGTCACATTTCCGGAGATATGTTCCACTGCTCTATTTAGATAATTGCACTTTCTTCTCTCACTTGGCTAGGCATCTAGGCTATATGTAAAAACAATATCACCGCACACCGAAGGGGATTTTAATAGAATTATTTTCACTGACATCAGTGCCGTACACGAAGGCCTGGCGTCCACCTACTACGATAGAAATTTAGACCTACCGATATGGCACTGATACAAAAAGCAAATATCGGAGACATATCGGGAAGGTGCAAAATCGTAGACATATGTCTAGACATGCCAATTCACCAAGCATTGTATGGGGTTTTTATTGGTGTCTAATCGCAGAAACGTGGTCAACTGCCCCGATATTATGTGACCTTCCGACGCGATTTTGATTTTTTATTGGGAGGTGCATCGTAGACCATATGGGAGCCATATCGTAGTAGATAGACGCCGGGCCTTAATCAAGATATACATGAAGCATAAACAGGAGCTAATTATCACAATGAAGCTCTGTGTACTGAAGTTTTTTTTTTATATTCTATTCATGCCGTAGCCACCGCTACCGCCATATCACAGTGAGTTCTGGGGGCTGTTGAAAAATATGTTGTCATCTATAAGGCTGGACGATACGACATATCGAACGATGAATGACATATCATGAGTTAGGAAATATAGGAATTGTTAAATGGGGTTAACAGACAATCCAGCTGTTTCCTTTTCATCTCTAAACCCCTTCATGATGTGAATCTACAGTTGATTAGACTGCCCCTTCGAGTGAGCACATGTGTTATGTTGACAAACAAAATCCTCTAACACATGAGGTGCCTTCCAATGAAGAAAGTGATCCCAAAGACTTTGCCTGATTTGATATGACAAATAACAGAAATGAGGGTATATCATCTACCATATAAATGTGTGCAAATCTATTCCCATGTAAACCACAAAATACTCCCCAAAGCACTAAGAAGTTTTCAAAACTGGCTTATGGGCCAGATTTGAGCCCAAACAGGCAGGTTGGGGCAGAGATATAAGCAGCCACAGGAAGTAGAACCCAAGATCTCTGCTGGGAGAGTGCCAATTATGCACAACATGTAGAGGCTGGTTCACACACTGAGAGGTGCATATATCGGTTGGAACAGGGTTTATATAGAAAATTCCAAAATTGGCGGCCCATACTTTTTGCATATTGCTAAAGCCGGATGCCCATCTACCGATTTAGGGTTGAACAATTAGTTCCCAAATCGTATAGGAGTCGGTCACTTTGTCGCAGGCAAATTACGTAACCCTCGCTCGACCTGTACACTGATAAAATCAGTGTATGGTCTACTAATCGCTGGGGGAGGGCAAAAACCAAAGAAACCGAGTGTTCACTAATCGCTGGGTAGCCTTGCCTAGCTGTCCTACATCTACCGACTCCGTTAGGATGGCTTGGCTGAGACAAATTACCCTCCGTTTGTCGCCGATAAACGTACATAAATGTTCCGAAATCGGTAGATGGGCATTGGGCTTTAGTTGAAGCACGTGGAAAAGCTTGCCCTTCATGTACTCGCTCTAAAAGCTGCGACTGGGGAATTCTCATTGAATTCTTTGTGTGTAGACGGACTCGACACTCAAGCAATGAGAACGCATAGATGTACTCGTACTTGCCGTTACATTCATCTTGTCTTGAAAACCTGAAACTTTTGACACTTAATGCGTTTCAGGCGGTACACCCTTTAAATGGTGTTGTAGTGGAACATACTGCGACATTCAGAAGTATAGATGCCTTCAAATGTAGGATAGAGCCCAATGCACATGTACCGATTCAGGATTGAACGATTAGTTCCTAAATCGTATAGGAGTCTGTGAACTTGTCCCATGCGATTACATGTTGATACACTTTTGCTGACCGATTCAGGAATATCGAAACACAACTCGTCAGTGACAAAAGGATATCTCAAGGGAGGGATATTCACTAATCGTTGGCTGACCCTTGCCTAGCTGTCCTACATCTACCAACTGGACCTGAGACAAATTACCGTCCCTTTATCGCTGACAAAGGTACATCAATGTTCCGAAATCGGTAGATGTGAATTGGGCTTAAGTTCCTTCCTTCATGAGAGTGATGTGTATAAAAGCCTGCCCCCACCTACCATAATTCTGGTCCCGATTGGCTTTACGACGGCCTTCCCGACAACATTCCGATTGTAGCATGAGGTCTGGCAAAATCATGGTAGGTGGAACAGGTTTCTGCGATTCCGTCTACGACAGCTCACGATAGGCTGCGATGAAAACACCAATTTTAGAGGTTCCGATAATTTCCAACATGTTGGAAATTTCGTAGCCTGTCATAGGGTATCATAGCAGCCGCTGGTTTCGTTGTGGAGCTATCGTGACCATAGTTTATGTTATTGGTCCTCCCAAGGCGTTGCCACGCTCTACGATTTCAAACTGTTGGACCTATCGGGGACTTCCCGATAGGTCACGATTTCCCCATTTCAAATCGTAGTGATCGGGAAGCATGTCGTGTCCTATCGTGGTAGGTGGGGGTCCCCTCTTAGCCTCCAGTATCAGTCTTTTCCTATGTAAGAGTAATTTTCACGTACTTAAGTTCAATGCATACATACCGATTTGGGGTTGAACGATTAGTTCCCAAATCCTATAGTAGTCGGTGAACTTGTCACGGGCAAATTGCGTGTCAGCCACCCACACAGGGGGTATTTCCAATGTTCTTTTGTCGCCGACTGTATTTATGAACGTGTTGGTAAACTTTGGCAAGCGATTTAGGAATATAAACCGACAACTCGTCAGAGACAAAAAAAAATCCCAATGGTGTGGGGCGGGGGGGTCACTAATCGTTGGCTGACCCTTGCTTAGCAGCCCCACATATACCGACTAGGGCCGACTCTGTTCAACTCGTTTGGAACGCTACGTAATTCATGCAGCTTTGCCTTGTGAATTACTACGTGGTTCAAACTCGATGGAATACCAGCTCTGTCCCCAAACTTTTATAAGTTTCCTCTATAATACTTCATAGCAAATGCTTCAATACATATATATCTTCCTCAAATGCTTAAATGCATGCATCTTCCTCAAATGGTTGAATGTTTTACCGAATCACTTGTGTCATAGGCCTTCTATGTATCTCTGATAAACCGCTTGGTGACGCCTCTGTCCAATATGGTACACATACTCGCACATGCCTGAAACAGATAACTGCTATCGCAGAACAACCGGTAGTTCGGCGAGAAACCAGCAGGTGGCGACTCCATAGTGACAGTTTGCTAGACTCTAGTACAGTCTGGGATCGCCAGGGCACTCAGGCTCAAACTAAGACTGTTAGGGGGTGCCATTTTGATGCAGGAATTCCTGCCTCCGCTGTAACTATACTGCCCTGAGCGATATTCCAGGAACAAGAGTATATCTCTTCAAGCATAGGTTCTGAAATTAGACAAGCCAATCACAAAACCCCTTCTCCCGTCAGGCAGAGGGAACAGGCAAATTGTAGCCGTGCTCTGTTAGACCCTTAAGCCGGAGACATACCAAGCGAGAAACGCAGCGAGTTCCGTAATGGCCAACACAAAATGGCCCATATGTGAGCTGTTATTTCATATTTCACCTAATTATTGCTTCCAAGTTGCTAAATTGTATGCAGGAGATATTCCTATGAAATAATGTCCCACATGCATGCCAATTTGAGTTGGCGATTCCAGAGATCGCTGCCTTCATTCGCTTGATGTGTCCCCGGCATAACGGACCGTAAGCCTTAGTTGGTGCGGTCTGTATATGGA
Source organism: Alentia gelatinosa (assembly GCA_950022655.1). Lineage (NCBI taxonomy): Eukaryota > Metazoa > Annelida > Polychaeta > Phyllodocida > Polynoidae > Alentia > Alentia gelatinosa. The sequence continues at coordinate 40,213,317 of OX465590.1, read as the reverse complement.
CTTATAACAGTTTACTCGTTTGTTTCAGGCTTCATAATCAGAGGTAGGTATAACAATGTGATTTTCATCCTGGGTACGATAACAAAAAATGAATGGGATGATCCGATATGATCGTCATATTGTCCTAAACCTTGTCAACCAACTCACTTGCCCAACTCGCCTGTAAAATCCGCTTGCCCATCTCCTCCGTCCATTCTTTCGGCTGCTTACCCGTTTTCCTACCTCCTAGATTGGCCACCACCCCTGTCTCTGACTTAGAGGTTGGTCTGGTCTGCTCGCTTTCAGGCCAGAGAGCTCGATACAAATATCACGATGCAGGGTACACTTTGGGGATATCGTGGAATATAAACTATGAATATTCATTACAAACATTATTAACTTCACTAATTTATAACAGAGTCTAACTACATGGGTGTCTTTATCTAAATAAACAAAAAATAAAATAATAATATGGATGAGGGGCTTAAAGAGTACTACAATCTCCAACCACGACAATAGTCTGTTGTAAAAGATCTGCTGGAAGATCTCTTCAGCAGAGAATCTGATAGTAAGAAGATCAGCTAGGAGAGTGCAAGTCAAGGTGACTGCAGATCAGACTCCACCCGAGCTTATGTCAGTGTGCTCTGGTGGCCAGTGTAGCTACTTACCTACTCATCAGCTTGCCTAACCATCCACTTGCCTTCCCATTTTTTTTATTATTTCAGAGCCATTTCTGGCAATGCCAGTTCTTCCAATGGGTTGCATACATCATCAGTTACATGCGTCACAACCTAATTTCGTTGTACATAATATACATATCTAAGCATGTAAAGTTAAGTACAGTCAAGGGGTGATAGATGGGTATGAGATGGAGTAAATGACAATCAAGAATACATTTGCAGGTGACACCAGAACGAATGACAATCAAAGACCGCTACATTTGTATGTGGTACCCGACTATAACCTGATAGCTCTCTTGAACTCCGCTATACCTGCTAACTTTTGTCTAGAACTATCTATTTTATCCCATAACGATAGGCCCCTAAACCAGGGTGACTTCTCATACTTAGCACCACGATGCTTGTATTTTAAAAATTTAATCTTGCTATCTTGTCTTGTTTTCCTAATTGTGTCGTTCAAAAGTGATCGATTTTTTGATAGCTTGAACAGCACCAACTGGCCTATCAGTTTATCTGTCTACCAATCAACCTTCCCACCCATCTAATTGCCTACCAATAAGGCTATCTACCCATTTTGGTATAACTTTTTTCGTTCCGTTAGTCCCTAGGTGGGGCTGTGGTTGGAAAAAATTGCAAAGCGTTGGGTGAAGAAGAGTGTCAAACCTTGCTACGCCTCGTCTACCCGCTATCTACCCATTTACCTGTATATCCTTGAACATGCCTACCCATCTACCTGCTTAACAATTTACCCACCTGATCCAACAGGCCAGACCCAACCAGCCTGGCCCGACTGGCTTGACCCATCCGACCTGGCCAAACTAGCCTGACCCAACTAACTTTGCACAAGTGGCCGTACCCAACAACAACTCATTAGATTGTCTCTGTCTATGATATCTCAACATACCATTAAATCATCTCATCAACTCTTGAAAACGTCTCTTTTTTGATATCTCAGCTCATCAGAATGTCACAGCCTCCATACGGGGTTCTTCAGCCACAGGCATCCGTCATTAAAAAGTTGAAATTTCTTTTTCTATAGCATCTCAACAACTCATTAAAGGCATATCCTTCAATTCACAGTGGCGCCACCTGGTGATTTTTAAATAATGTCAATTATTAGTCAAAACTGGTTTTTTGGGGATACATTCTTATTCTACATTAGTAAATTTAACATTTTGTCCAGTTTATCAAATTTTAATAGGTAAAATAGGCCAATTTGCATTTGCTTGATTTACATAGCAAATTTACTGAAAAATATGGTATTCTTCAATTCTTTCAAAAACAAGGACGGTGACCTATGATTTTCAAAACCTAAATAAGAAGTACTATACATGTACTAGTTTCTGTGACAGTTTGAGGAAACTGACATGGGTTTTACTATGTGAAAAAAATACTTTTTAGAATTTCTATATATTCTAATATAAAATTATCATAATATTGATCTATAAATCAGAAAAGGGCACGGTGACCCCTGATTTTTAAGTTAGATATGTGTTCAAAAAATTGACATGGGTTTTAATTTTCAAGCCAAATTGTCCGATATGCCTTTAAACAATCTTTCTATTACATCTCAAGAACTCATTAAACTGCTTCTTCAACAACTCATCAAAACGTCTCTTTCTATAGCATATCAATAACTCATTAAAACGTCTTTTCTATAACATCCCTATTCTGAAAATAGTTGATGTTGTCCCAATGATATTTTTAGCTGTGCATGTCCATCTATTTTTTAAAATGAATTTTTCGTTCCGTCGGGGTTTACGCGAAACTCCGTTGTTGGAAAAAATTGTGTGCATGTCCATCCACGACGGGAAATGTCCTTGTTGTTTTCTTCACTAATATCCATTGAATAATTCAGCACATTGGACACAAGAATTAGTTTTTACCAATATATAACTGTATAAATCCACGCAGCTTATATATATTTAATCATTCATGTCCAATTAATACCTATCTAGGCACGTAACCTTGGAGTTGTTATGAGAGGGCGTGGCCTATTGATTATGACGTCAATATTCTAAGGTCGCCTTGACGGTTGGGATTTATCCACTCTGTCTTTGTTATTATCCTACCCCTGATATAAAATCCCATAGGCTTAACATTGAGTTTCCGTATGCCACGCTGACTGGCATACAGAGTTTTATATGCCACTAGTGGCATACAGAATTGTTATCGCGTAATATTTCAAAATCGAGGAGACAGGGTAGGATAAAATTAAAACCTGATTCTTTTTAATCTTGGCCACCGCATGCCACTCCTGCAGTTTTGGCTCCGGACTTCACTCTGCTACGCCTCATGAAGTCATTATGCCAAACTCCAGTCATGGCATATAGTGGCCACGATGAAAACTCATCCGGTTTTACCATAGTCTACAGAGCAGGATCTGTGAAGAATTATGAATTCTAAATTGTAGGTTTTAAGTTACCCGGTGCTTTATATTGTAGTACTAGGGTAATCTTCAATCCTATATTCCTGTAATAAAAGGCCTTTCATTGTTTCCTCGCCACGCTATATTTACTTGTCTGTTTATATGTATTTCATTACAATAGGAACCTAAAATAATTTATATGTATAATAATATATTATCAATATATGAATATAAATACCAAATGAAAGGTATTGCATTAGTCACCTCTAAACATTGTTAACTTAAGATACCGACTCCAGACAAACCAGGCTCAATATTCGGTGTAAACTCAATAAGATTTATAATTTTCTCTGTCTTTTTTCTTTTTTTAAAATTTTTTTTTTTACTTTACTGGAGGATACTGTTACGTTGAGTGTCAGCCTATCTTCCACAGACTCCAGTGCTGTGTTGATACGTCTCACCATGTCCAGATTTATGGACTTACAAGCGGACTATCTTTACTTCACAATATATATGGTCTTATATATATATCATTACAGTTGACGAGCAGCAAGGAAGGCTACCCGGGATACCGCATAATGCTTGGCGATAACCGTGGCTACGGAAGAGAAGTGAGCTCAGTGGAAATGATAACATATAGGAAGCAAGTATTGGAAGAAAAACAAATGTAACATGAAATTGTGATCTGTATTGTGATCTGTCACTCCTGGAAATGTTTGGTTGTATCTAGATATAATGTTCAACAACGTTCTGTCCTGTAAAATTTGGGGGAAGTTGCTTCCACAGTAAGCATATCTAGCACAACCTCTCATGAGTTCGGTGTAGATTCTGTATTACGAAAGGGTTTTCTCCTATTACCCACGTTAAAACTATCCCTTATTCTATGTATGTCTTTTCCTCCAAAAAAACAAGCAGCTATGAAATTCCTTATATTGTGCACAGATAATTTTCTGTTGTATTGAATGTTAGTTCCATGTACGTTTGAGATGTGCCAATAAACTGATTAAAAATAAATAAATTTATATTATGTCGGCTCTGATGATAAATGACATCACTTATTGAAGATAACTCATGTGGTTCTACCATTTTCTCACTTTTTGCATAATTTATGAATATAAATACAGAATGAAAGGCATTGCATTATTCACTTCTAAACATTCCTAGCTTTAGATACCAACTACAGACAAAGCATATCCGGTGTAAACCATCATAACAGAACCAAATGCGCAGACCTAATCCTTGGGCATGCGCACTAATCACTTCCTCCCTAAAACCGAAGTCCTGCCCGGAACCAGCGGCTGCAGGCATGCCCGCACCGGAACCGGAAAACGGCCTGGTGAGACACAACCCGCTAAAAGCAAGACGTTGTAACTCCTCACTGCACACAAGTGGCGCCGCCACGCGTCAACGGCAATCAATGAACAAATTACAACACGAATTAGTTCGCAAATGACACAATTAGGCGCTAATTAATGTAACATGGGCTTTACTCTTCTCCTGGTGAGTACATTCTTCCGCAGTACCGCACAATGGAGGCGCCCAAGATTGCCATGGAGTGGGGCAAGCTTTGTTTTTTAAAATTATAATTATGAAGTCATTATTCCGTATACAATGTTAATTTCACCAAGTGGTCTTGCCACTGGCGACTTTCGTTTTTGTGTGGCTTCCTCAAAATGTGCTTCAGAGGGTGATCGTGCCAGAAATTCGAGAAGGAATCATTATTTAATGCTGCAAATTTGTTTCAGGTAATTAATATATGATTCAAAATGGAACTATTTGCTGTCAGTTATACCTTCCTCAGACTAAACGCATAAGAATATCATAAGGACAAATCCAGTCATGAACATCTCACTTACCTCTACCTCTTTTATTTCACAGCTTTACTTTGCTGATAGAAGACCTGTCCTGTTCAGTTACCCAGACCAGAGGACCAGACTATACCTAATCAATATAAATATTAAAATATACATTTAAATATTTAAAATCCCTCAATAATCATCATTATTTATTTGTTTGTTATCACTCTTTATACTAGTAAAAGAACTTGAATTCATAACATGGCTACGTCAGCTGGTGCAAAATTCAAGAATCGCCGCCTACACATGCTGGTGTACACATGCTGGTGTAATAATGTCTCCTGGGACCTGTTTCACTAGTTTCGTGACAAAAGTGTTAAGTCAGACATGAAAAGCGGCAGCAACAGTGCAAGCAAAAACGGACAAAACGAAGTCATGTTTCATAACGAAGACTATTGGTCGATCTGCGTAAATCGTAAGTAAATTCCTTTAAAAAAACTGTTGACATAATGTGACAATATCATAAACCCGAAATGATGTGTGAATCCTATGATGTGTAGATTTGTCGAATTCTTATGACACCAGATGCACCGTGTTTGAGGTCTGTCTTTTCCTAAGGGCAGCTACTTATGTTTTCATCAAACTAGTCAACCTCAATCTATCTGTATGGTGTCACAGACATGTCACGAAACTAGTAAAACAGGTCCCAGGAATATTGTTTACATTTTATCATTTTTGAATTTCTTGTTGTTTCCATTGCATGAACTTGAAGGCTGTTCACGCATAGTGTCAATGCTTGATGCAGGATTGATATGAAAATTCACCACACTTTATATCCATATTTAATTATTATTCATTCTCCAAAAGAAAACCACATACATATAATTCGATTGTTAAGCTAGCACTACCGATGAACTTATATAGTATATGATATATCTATATATCTGTATTTATCTATATACATGTGTGTATATCATTTATGCCAGTCGTCAAGTATCCATATCTTTCTGTGCCTCTGGGCACCCCATAAGGAGGGTGAGGACTAGTCTGCACATTCTTAGCCCGGGATGGTTCCCTCTGCTTGGTTACCCTCGCTGTAAATTGGATGGACACATTGTTTTAACCCAGCCTGCCGTATCCATGGTCAGCTTCTGTTGCCGAGGTAATTGCGGAGGCCAGTAATTGTCTCCATTTTTCCTCTAACGTCGACTCTCCTATTCCAAGAGGTGTAAATCCCTCTCAGCAGAATATCTGTTGCTTTATTGTTTAAAAAATGATACAATTGGGAACGATTTGGAGTAAGAATATAAATAAGATATTGAATAATTAAATAATAGCGAACATCACCCTGGATCCATTTCGGAATAGAATTCATGATTTATTCCAAATAGTTGACATATCAAAAAATTAAAAATACACAAGTATGAGATTGTATGCAATGTTTGATATCTGGTTCCACCCTGTTTCTTAAGAATATTTACCAAACATAATTGTCCACTAAGGGATAAGTGTTAGATGGAAACCAGCCAATAACTTGACGGTACTGCCATGTGATTGAAAATAATACTGTTTTACCAACATTTACGAAATGTAAATTGTATATTATAAAAAATGATGGACACGCATGAAATGAACTACGTGGAACATATTGAACCTATAGTGGTAACTAAACTAACATAACTATGTTGAAATACAGCAAAGTATTATGATCCTATACAACATAAAGAAAAAATAAACGATTAGCTAAAAAAAAAGGATGTAAACGGGAGCATATGAAAAACAATTCCAAACTTTGAATATAATTCCATCAGAAAAAACTAGGGATGCTCACCATTAGAGAATCATCATAGAGACAAATTAAAACATGTCTGGTGGAGACGAATGCTTTCTAGGCAGGGCCTGTCTGTCTCGCTGCTCTGCCGCTAGGGGCGTCGGGTGGTTATTGTTGATGATTGATGGCGGGATCTCCGCTATGAAGTGTGTGGCTAGGAAGACATGTCACCGCTCACGAGTCAGGTAATTCATCATGGGCCGTTCATGGAACACTGATTGGGAGTGTAGTGCCAGCGTGTATATAACTAGGAGCAAATGGTATGGTCATCATGGATGAATGAGCGTGGAATCATAAACAAATAACAATTAAGGCCTGGCGTCCACCTACTACGATAGAAATTTAGACCTACCGATATTGCACCGATACAAAAAGTGAATATCGGAGACATATCGGGAAGGTGCAAAATCGTAGACATATGTCTAGACATGCCACTTCACCATGAATCGTCTGGGGCAGACACCCAGTTTTCATCGGTGCCTTACCGCAGAAACGCGGTCAACTGCTCCGATATTAGGTGACCTTCTGACACGATTTTGATTTTGTATCGGGAGGTCCATCATAGACCATATCGGAGCCATATCGTAGTAGGTGGATGCCGCGCTTAACTGTTTGGGCTAAATTCACTATATTCATCATAGATGTATGAGCATGGAGAAATATGACATATTTGAAAGGTTGTGGTTACATTCAGTATATGGATCGTTGTCTTTATCTCACCGCTGCTATTTTTTCTCCATAGACTTAACATTGGGAACTCGTACCTAACGCCCATTAGATATTTAGGAAATATATCCAATGGGGGATTATGCCACTAATGTTAGCCCATTAGTCAATATTAAGGGTGAGATAAATTTAGAAACCCAATCAAGTTTAGGGTCAGAGCTCGATCCCATCTCATTTGAATCACTACGGGCTCAAACCCTAAACTTCCATAGGTTTCCTCTATAGTAACCCACTGGCACCAAGTCAACTTGCCATTTCTTCGACTGCCTTGGTCTAGGATTCAAATATATCAAGCACCAGTAGGTCAATCAGTTATTTTGGTCCTGAGTGATTGGTCATGGTCAGTTGGGCATGTTTCTAGGACACTGAGACACTGGCACCCTGCTCCTTTCCCAGTATTACAGTGAAGAACATGCAGATAGTGAAGGAATAGTGTTTTTGCACTGGAAGCCTATATATGTGACCACTCTAATCTCTAGGCAACGTATATAGAACGTGCAAGTACGCCCTAACTAGGAACAAATGGTATCTTCCATATGGATGAATGAGCGCGGAGAAATATGAAATATTTGAAAGTGTTTTGGTCACACAAGTATCCCTTCACTATATGTGTGCTATTCACTGTGATATTGAGAACATAGCAGGGTGCCAGTGTCACAGTCCCTTAGAGGCGTGCCCAGCTGACCATGACCAATCACTCAAGACCAAAATACCTCAAGACCCACTGGTGCTTGACGTGTTTGGATCCTAGATAGGCAGTTGCAAAAATGGCAAGTTGACTGGGTGCAAGTGGGTTACAAAAAGCTATCCATAGGCTCAATTTAACTCAAACCTTTTAATTGTTATCCATTTATATCTGCACGCTCATTCATCTATGATGAACATACTATTTGCTCCTAGTTTTCCTTAATCCACTTTCACCAAGACAACTTGCCATTTCTACAACTGCCTTTGTAAGATTCAAATATGTCAAGTAGCAGTAGGTCAATAGGTAGAGGTATTTCAGTGTCTAATGATTGCTCATGGTCAGCTGGGCACGCCTCTGTGACACTGTGACACTAGCCCTCTGCTCCTTTCCCAATGTCATATAATTGGTACGCAGATAGTGAAGGGATAGTTTTGCCGCATGCTGAAAGTCCATATTACGTCTCCTTAACCCTGGCAGCGTATATATGAGCGTGTGGCCAACGCTCAATTAAGTGCGGAAACTCACGAGATAAAACTAACTTTGACTGCACACCACCGAGTTTGACTGCGGAGTAATTCACGAAGGGACGCTGAGGGAATTACGTAGCGGTCACACGAGGTGGAATGCAGACCAAGTTATTTCTCATCGAGTGGGTTTCTGATTTTATCTCACTTCGTATAACGTTATCATTTGATCAAATAGTTCACCCAATTAGCCATTGAGTATAGGGTACACTAACTTCACAGCCTTAGAGCATGAGTTCCTAACGTTAAGCCTATGAAGACAATAACAATATCCTCCCGCTGCCACAGAAGGCATCATAGAAGCCATTACAGAAGCCATGTGGCTTCAGGCATGTATGACATTGTGTAAGGCCACATGGATAGTTCTCAAACCACTATAGATGATGAATGCCTTTCAACGGATTCTATGAAGGGAAATGATAATGACGTTTTATCGTTTGTAGAGTTATTCCAAAGTACAAACAGAAAAAAAGGACTTTAACGACACACAGCATATCAGACAATTTTTCTTGAAAATCAAAACCCATGTCATCTCCCTAAAACTTGAATATGATGATCTCTCATTGTTGTAGAACACTTATTTACCTCAGAAATTGGTTTTCATCTTGCCTATTTTGCATTAAGAGGTCAATACCATGGTAATTTTATTAAATTAAAGAATATATATAAATTCTAAAAAGTTGTTTTTCACATAGTAAAGTCCATGTCATTTTCTTAATACTTTCACAGAATATAGAAGATGTATAGTACTACACATTTAAGTTTCAAAATTTATAAGTCATAATTGACAATGTTTAAAAATCAATCTGGTGGCGCCACCGTGAATTGTAGGATATGCCTTTAAAGGTCTTTGATCGGACTTGTATAAAGATGTTATTCTTCCTTGATAAAGGCTCCAAGATGACGACTGTCAGTTTGTTAGGCGGAAGTCCCATGTCCTCCCTACTTCCGGTGCACATACCAATACATTCGCGCTCCCTAGTGGCAGATCGGGGAAACGCAAGGAGGGGCCCTTGGGGCAAAGAACAAAGAAAATATCCATCAAGAACGCCTTTGATGACTCAGCATAAAACGAGCCAGTGTTTGCCGCTGGTTCCTGGAGGCCTGTAGGCACGTCTTCACTGATCTTCCGGGTACCAGTCAGTCTTAGTTAGTCTTGCTGCCGGTGGTGGCGCTAATGCAGCATGACTGACGTTTTGAAGCTGTGTATCAAGGGTAAATTTGTGTCTTCCGATTGAAACAACCTCATTTAGATACACAATAAAGGCGTTTTCCTGTTCTCTTGTATTTAACCAGCGGCCAAAAAATCATTAGCTTTCCCATATGTACAAAGGGAAGAGTGTTGCTAAGAAGAAAAGGAGGTGGCAGCTATTTGGTTCCAGGAATGAAAGTAAATAGGTACTATGTTTGCCGTCCCACTGGAATGCTTCTTCTTTTGACCCCATCACCAGTATGGTCTACTAGTAAATGTTAGAATTTAAGTTGTTATCACTTAATCGCATTATTTATCTCACCCCCAGTACAAGTTTAGCCATGGGAATAACATTAAAAAGATCGGAAGCACTGCACCTCAATTACCTCACTGCAATTATTATTATTATTATTATTACCACTTACTGTAATTAAAACATCGTAATTCTATTACCTATTATCAACTATGTACTATTTATGTATCATCATCCGTTTATATTTACCACCTTCGTACTGGAAATCCATTGGAAGAACTGGCCCACAAGCTAGAAATGGTATTTACCGAATAAACTAGAAAAAAAAGATCATGAGCATTGATAACCCACGTAAAGTAACTATACTACTCCATGGTCACAACAGAGTGATGTGAGATGACATCATAATCGACTGGCCAAACAGTGGGCAGGATTTCAGAAAGTAGACAAGACGTCAACATGGAGATTTAAACTGCTCGAACTAGATTTGCGAAGTAATTTGAATTATTCAGATATTGTGGTACATTTTAGTGTCTGTGAAAGGAGTAAGATAAATCCAGAACCACACTCAAATCGTAAAATAAGCAGTATTCCACTTCGCTTCGCTGATGATGATTGCGGTGCATCCAAACTCATGGAGTATTGTTTCATATCCTATAGAGGAAACCCATGAAAGTTTAGGGTCTGAGCCCGTATCCCATCGACTTTGAATCACGTAGTAATTGACAAGGCGAAGCCGCATGAATTACTATGAGATTCAAATGAGATGGGATCGAGCTCTGACCCTAAACTTGAATGGGTTTCTGAATTTATCTCACCCTTAACTTTGACTAATGAGCTAACAATTGTGACATTATTCCCCATTGGATATTTTTCCTAAATATCTAATGGGCGTTACGAGCGATACGAGTTTCCAAAGTTAAGTCTATGGAGAAAAAATGTCTGGGGTGAGATAAGATTCTCTATCCAGTTCCATATAAGTCTGGTATATAGTCCAATGCACATCCACTGATTTCGGAACATTGATGTACCTTTGTCTGCAGCAAAGGAATGGTACTTTGTCTCAGGTGAGGCAAACTAACAGAGTCAGCCCTAGTCGGTATATGTGGGCAGCTAGCCAAGGGTCAGCCAACAATTAGTGAACCTCCCCCCTTGAGATGTTCTTTTGTTGCTGACGGTCAATGTTCCTAAATAGCTCACCAAAAATTTATCAACATGTTCATAAATCCTGTCAGTGATAACGGAGCATTGGAAATACCACACCCCCCCCCCCCCCCCCCGTTTGGGTTACATAATTTACCTGTGACAAGTTCCCGACAACTTTGCCATTTGGGAACTAATCATTCAACCCCAAATCAGTAGATGTGCATTGGACTTAAATATGCTGTAAAGCTCGGCTGAAAGTCCGCCACCTGGGTCTATGACCGCCACACCTGAAACCGGAGACACACCAAGCGAGAAACGCAGCGATTTCCGGAATCGCCAACGCAAAATGGCAAGTATGTGAGCTATTATTTCACATTTCGCCTGATTATTGCTTCCGAGGCGCTAAATCACCAGTGGGAGATAATACAATGAAATAATATCTTACATACATGCCATTTTGTGTTGGCAATTCCAGGGATAGCCACCTTGACTCACTAGGTGTGTCCTTGGCATAAAGCGGGAGACACACCAAGCTAGAATCGAAGCGAGTTCCGTAATTGCCAACACAAATTGGCCTTTATGTGAGCTATTATTTCATATTTCACCTGATTATTGCTTCCAAGATGCTAGATTATAGGCAGGAGATATTCCTATGGAATAATATCTCACACACACGCCAATTTGTGTTGGCGATTCCCGAGATCGCTGCCTTGACTCGCTAGGTGTGTCCCCGGCATAATACAGGGGGACACACCAAGCGAGTCAAGGCGGCGATCTCCGGAATCGCCAACACAAAAAGGCATATATGTGAGATATTCTTTCAGAGCAATATCTCCCACTCATAATATAGTGCCTCGGAACCAATAATCAGGTGAAATATGAAATAATAGCTCAAATATACGCCATTTTGTATTTGCGATTCCAGAGATCGCTGCCTTGACTTGCTTGGTGTGTCGCCGACATAACCTTCTCTGTCACATTCACTTACAAGGCCAGAATCAACTCCTTATTACTTAATCCTTCCACCAGGCGGCGTGGCAGATGTCGTAAATATAGTATCTACTCTCACCGGAAACCAGCTGACGTCCACTCCATGTTTAATGATACGGCTGTCCGCTGGTACCTAAGGGACCATGTACACGTATGCTGTAGCCGTCTACGAATACCGGAACTAGCTGTGTATAAAAGTATTTATTTAACGTGGCACTCTGGTGAATGTCTGCTAAACCATTAATTAATAATATTGACTGATTTCAGACACAAGTACTATTTTTCTGTGCGCAGTATTTTTCCGTATGCGCCCCCGAAGCATACAACATATCCGTATATGCCGGGTATGTCCATACAGACTCACTGTATGTTTTCTATGGACACTTTGTATTAGGTGGATATATCTACATGCTCCGGGTATGGTGACACACACTCCCTATGTGTTTTCTATGGACACTTTGTATTAGGTGGATATATCTGTATGAGCCGGGTATGGTTATACACACTCCCTATGTGTTTTCTATGGACACTTTGTATTAGGTGGATATATCTGTATGAGCCGGGTATGGTTATACACACTCCCTATGTGTTTTCTATGGACACTTTGTATTAGGTGGATATATCTGTATGAGCCGGGTATGGTTATACACACTCCCTATGTGTTTTCTATGGACACTTTGTATTAGGTGGATATATCTGTATGAGCCGGGTATGGTTATACACACTCCCTATGTGTTTTCTATGGACACTTTGTATTAGGTGGATATATCTGTATGAGCCGGGTATGTCCATACAGACTTTCTACGGACACTCTGTTCTTATAAAACATAAACACTGTGAAATCCATGAACTGCAGCTTCATCATTCTCAATACTGCGATGAAATCTGAAGGACTGACGACACTCACATTGACAGACTTCAAGCTTAATCTCGTTGCAACAATAGAGGGCCCAAGTGAACCCCCTGTGACACTCGTTACTGGAGAACGCGACCCATAACGAACTCGACCCATAGTTGTCCGGAAAACTCAACCTGTTTTGGAGAAATCTATCGGAGAACTCGACCCGTTTTAGATACTTATAAAAACACATTTCAATATTGAATGAAAGGTCTAACTAGTTAGATTTTAGACAAATAAAACAGCGGCATTAGAAAATAAGTCCAGTTATGTTTAGGTGTAGGGTTAAGGTTAGGGAGAGTGTTAGGGATAAGGTTAGGATTAGGGATAGGGTTAGGGTTAGGGTTAGGGATAGGGTTAGGGTTAGGGTTAGGGTTAGGGATAGGCAAAGGGTTCAGGTTAGGGTTGGGTTAGGGATAGACACAAGGGAAGGCTTTTCTGTTTGTTTTTTTCACCAGAGATGACCAAATTTTAAGCCAAGATAATTTACATAATACTAAATTTAGTATTTATCCAGTTGTAATGACATGCTTGAATTTGGGAGATTTGAAACAATTGACTTTATTCCGGGTCAAGTTCTCAAAATGGGTCGAGTTCGTTATTGGTCGAGTTAGTTACTTGTCGAGTTTTTTACGGGTCGAGTTCTTAAAATGGGTCAAGTTTGTTATGGGTTGAGTTTGATACGGGTGGATTTTTTACGGGTCGAGTTCGTTACGGGTCGAGTTTTTATGGGTCGAGTTCGTTTCGGGTCAAGTATTCCAGTATTCGTGACACTGACAGTGAACCAACTGCTGCTAGGCTGTGACAGATGACACTGGCAGACCCTCTAGACTAGGAATTCTCTCATGGCAGAGTTCTGACAGTTTATGCTTGGTGAGACGTGAACGTTTGTGAATTCTTTTCCCACAATGGTCCGGTAGAAAACACCCCCAGGGGAGTATGGTTCTCAACAAAAGCTTATCGATTGCAGACACAAGAAATCTCGACACCTCTCCGTCGGAGCAATCAATAGATTTTCTCAGAAGGTGCCCAGAGTTATAGATTATATATTGATGTTTTAATGTGTCTCACATGTCTCGCATTGAGTTACCAGTCACACTCTCTGGTTACATACCTGAGTAATCAGCATGGGAACTCTTGTCTGGGGTTCAATTACACCTTCTTCAAGGAGGAACCTTATAAGAGGGAATCGTTGTGTTGGATTAAACTCAATGGGTCCACGAACCATACAATTATCTCACCCCGGTATTTTGCTCCATAGGCATAGCATCAGGAACTAGTACTCCACGGCCGTAAAGGTAGTATGCCCAATACTCAATGACTAATTGGGTGAGTTATAATACTGGTTAATAATGTTCCTCATCATGTATACAACGTAAGATAAAATCGGAAACCAACTCGATGGAAATAACTCGTCTGTAATCCACCTGGTTTGACCGCTACGTAATTCACCCAGGTTCACTTTGTGAATTACGTAGCATTCAAACTCGATGGAGTAATGACCAAGTTATTTTCATCACATGAGTTTCCTTCTAAGAAATGCTCATAATAACATGGCCTCTTTTTCATCCCCAAAAAAAGGTTTTCGGCTTGAATACAGAGATACTCTAGCAACGTAAAAATAATCAATAACTTTTATCTAATCGTTATAGGCAAAATTAACTATAGCATAACGAATCTAATGTCCATCATACAAAATGCTGATGAGACCAACGAGGAAATAGGAACAAGTACCTTAGCAAGTAATTATATAGAACAACCTGACCATGCCGTACAAGCTACAGAACGAGATGAAAACACTGCACGAACATCATTATTTTACATATGGAGGCGCCCAGCGTATATAAGCAGGTATTTTGCGTATACAAGGTCGTCTTATTCCCCGTGTGTATACACCTCACCTGTAGGCGTATATAAGCATCCAGTGAAGAGGGCTTCACTGAGAGCGGGCGGGGGGAGGTGGGGGAGGGGGGCGGGTGGAGGGCTTCCTACTGAGGACACCTGTACTTCTACCAACACAAACGGTTGGGAGGCGGTGGTGGGAGAGAATATTTCCTCTCATATACGCCGGGTGTGAAATACAGCCAAGGCGCGTCCGTATATAAGGCCTGGGCGTATATATATACATATATATGAAAACAAGTCAATATTCAGCCAATACATGCACTTCCGCGATGGCGTATATATATGAATAAGATAGTGGTTTTCGTGCAGTTACGGAAAGAGGCATGTACGCCAAGTTCCTTATAAATTGTAAGTTATCACCGAGTTTTGTACTTTGTACAAGTATGGAACATTGTTCAATATCTAGTATACACCCGAAATTAATAGAAACAAAATTCTGGCCTTACAACTAATGCTTTAGTAGACACGTATTGAACGGTGTATTTTGCCATATTTTTATGTCATATGACAAAATGGTATTTACGCCATGGGGATATAATAATACAAACATACTGCCTGTCTACGTGTATGGTAACATGGCAGTGAGTATAGCTATCGGTAATATGGGAAATATTATCATTCCTTCCGCCTCTTTCCCCAATACAGTATGTTTGTATAATAACAAAATCATACTGCCTGTCTACGTGTATGGTAACATGGCGGTGAGTATAGCTATCGGTAATATGGTAAATATTATCATTCCTTCCGCCTCTTTCCCCAATACAGTATGTTTGTATAATAACAAAATCATACTGCCTGTCTACGTGTATGGTAACATGGCAGTGAGTATAGCTATCGGTAATATGGTAAATATTATCATTCCTTCCGCCTCTTTCCCCAATACAGTATGTTTGTATAATAACAAGATCATACTGCCTGTCTATGTGTATGGTAACATGGCAGTGAGTTTAGCTATTGGTAATATGGTAAATATTATCATTCCTTCCGCCTCTTTCCCCAATACAGTATGTTTGTATAATAATACAAACATACTGCCTGTCTACGTGTATGGTAACATGGCGGTGAGTATAGCTATCGGTAATATGGTAAATATTATCATTCCTTCCGCCTCTTTCCCCAAAACAGTATGTTTGTATAATAACAAAATCATACTGCCTGTCTACGTGTATGGTAACATGGCAGTGAGTTTAGCTATTGGTAATATGGTAAATATTATCATTCCTTCCGCCTCTTTCCCCAATACAGTATGTTTGTATAATAATACAAACATACTGCCTGTCTACGTGTATGGTAACATGGCAGTGAGTATAGCTATCGGTAATGTGGTAAATATTATCATTCCTTCCGCCTCTTTCCCCAATACATCCCATTCCGCTCTTACAAGTCCTTCTCGTTTCTCACTCAGGCTGTAGAGTCGCTTCCGGTCATATGGGATTTGGAGAGTTCAAATTGGGTCACCTGGACGCTTGCCTCGGGTGCCGCCACTCTCCTAGCAGAGATCCTGCGCTCTACTTCCTGTGGCCGCTTATATCTCTGCACCGACCTGCCTATTTGGGGCAAAATCTGCCCCATACGCCAGTTTTCGAAATATCCTAAATTCTGAACACTTTGAGGAGTATTTTGCTTTGTACTTGTAAGTAGAGATAAACATATTATGTAGTAAATAATATACGCTCATTTCGGCTCATTTCGGCTCATTTCAAACCAGACATAGTAATAGGGATTCCTTTCTTCAGTGGAAAGAACCTCATGTGTTGCAGTGTTTTATTTGTCAACATGGCACATATGCTCACGAGAAGGGGCAGTCTAATCAATTGCATATTCACATTATAAAGTGGTTTAGAGCTGTATGCTGGATTGTCTGTGAAGCCCATTTAACAATTACAGTATTTCCAAACTCATAATGTTTGAGTTTTTTGAGTTTCATAACTTTTGACAGCTTCCCTGTTTTGAATCGGAAATGTTGGATAGTTCTCCCTGACTTTAGTGGATATCAAGGGAATCAGTGTTGGGTAAAAGCAGAGATTAATAAGCGCTAGCACCACGAAAGATCTGCTTGGAGAGTGGGATGCGACCTCGCTGGCTGAAATTCTTTCTCCGACCCGTTGCCCCGGACCTACTGTGAACCTGTTCCCGGTCTGATAACAGTGTCCAGCCCGTCCATACCACGCTCCGAATACCAGCATCAAACTGGGCGATAATAGGGAATCTTGAGGGTGCAGCTGTCTTGTCTTCCCATTGACAACCAATGATTGCCGTCGTCTCATCACTTGTACCCGGTGCGTAAGGTCAGGCTAACCCAAATCGCCGGCCGGAACCAGGGGAAAGCTGACCGCACTGTTGGGGTGTTGGGAGAGGCTGGGGACGTGATATTACCAGCAGATAGAATGATTTGATTTTGGCGCGGATTCCTTGGTGGCAGACGACATTCTGCTGATGTAGGGAGCCTGATGTCATCAGCGGGCCTCAGAGAACCGTCCTCACAGTGTCGGTTGTGATACGGAGGTACATTGGACCATGTCCCAGATAGGAAAAGGCCACCCGAAATGCTGTTTACAATGGAGTGAGAAGAAGCTTAGATGCATTGGCATTTTATCATGTGTCGTGTTAAAAGAGAATATTATCAATATGTCCAATATTATGCGATAAGTTCTACATTATCATGAATTATGAATGATTTATCTCATCCCCGGTATTTTTTTAGGATAAACTTAACATTGGGAACTCGTATCCAACGCCCAGAGACATAGGAAATATATCCAATGGGGGATTATGTCACAAATGTTAGCCCATTAGTCAATGTGAAGGGTGAGATAAATTCAGAAACCTATGAAAGTTTACGGTCAGAGCTCTACCCCATCTCGTTTGAATCGCTACGTAATGCATGCGGCTTCGCCTTCTGAATTACTATGCGATTCAAACTCGATGGGATAGGAGCTCTGACCATAAACTTTCATAGGTTTCCTCTATAGTATATATATATGCATTAGCATTTTATCATGTGTCGTGGGGAAAGAGAATATCATCAAAATGTCCAATATTATGCGATAATATCTACATTGTTGAATTATGAATACTTGATAAAATATCTTACCTCAATGTTGCAGATCATCATCATCAGCTTACCTATACTTCTTACTTTTTCAACATACATTTTAATATGGCATTTAGAAACTGTGAGGCAGGTTATAAACCGGTAGGATTACTTATTTACTCACTTAGATTGAACCCATGGATTATATCTTTTCTTTATTTCGGCACAATGATGAGTTAGTTTGCCTACACTCTACTAATTCTTTCTCTATACTATATTTATAGTTCCGTTTAGCGTTCAATGCCTTATGTATTATTATTATCATTTTTATTATTATTAATTTTATTATTGAGTGATATAGAAACAGGATGCTAACCACGTTAGGATGTAAAAATCATCACTCATAATGAGATAATGGGACAAGATGGAAGAGCTAGGTATCCATGCATTACCAATCAATGCCAAATAAAACAAAAGAAAACATTTAATCATGTTACACTGACAACTGTGTTCTTTATTTGCAGTTTTTCAAATAACATGATCTCAATGTGTTGTCTAGACATCAAATTACACGGTACTATGGCCGCGGTGGGTATAGAGGTAGACCATTTGAGATTGTAAACTATCGAATTATATCCAATAAAAACTTCTTTTTTTTTAAATACCCGATTAAATACACACCAGGTTAACTCGCTCCAGTCCTCGTGTTAATATTTGGGTTACATTTGCCTTTGTAATCTATGCCAGCATGGCTGCTGCCAGTATCTGAACTAGAAGCAAACCAACATTCGAAATGTTTTTCCTTTCTAGCTACTGCTGTATTGTGGCTAGTAGGTGTTCCTGGAAGCCATTTTCTACTGGCCGAGTAAAATGGTCTCATAAGTTAGATGATGGTGTAGCATAGTGGTGGGGTATACTCAGATATTCAAAAGCTAGATGATGGCATCGCATAGTGACAGGGTGTTTTCTTTTCTTTGGTGACCTAATCCCTTACTCATACACTGAATGATCACCCCTCTCATAAGATCTCACACTCTCTAAGTCGTAATCTGTACATGATTCTCACTGCGCTCTAAGGAAGAAGAATTCTTAACGAACTAGGCTTAGAGCATTGAGAATTCACTGGTACACAGTATTCCCGGTAGGTGGCACCATTCAGATTATAGGAATCTTTGGTTGCAGTGAGAGTACAGAATACAACTTAGAGAGTGTGAGATCTTATGTGAGGGGTGCAATGATGGAATCACATTGTGGTTGGGCGCATGATTTTCGGTGACCTACTCCTAAACTTATAGGCTAGATGATGGCATCACATAATGGCAGGGTGTTTCCCTTTTTGGGGACCTACTCCCATACTCATACGCTAGTCGATGCAAATGGCGTCGCACAGTGGCAGGGTTTTCCTTTTAGGTGACCTTCTCCTATACTCATAAGCTAGATTATGAATTCGCGTAGTGGCAGGGTGATTCACTTTGTCCCATTTATCTCAGCCCTGTACACACTAAGAGAATGGACAACATACAGGATATAGACCATGGAGAACAGGCTGCAATACTCATAGGGGCATGGAGAACGAGTTTGTAATGTTAAGTCTATGGGACAAAGATACTAGGGGAGGAATAATGGCAGGGTTTTTCTCTTTCTGGGGACCTACTCCTACACTCATACGCTAGATGATGCGTACGGCGTCGCATTATGGCAGGATGTTTCACTTTCTCGTGACCTACTCCTCTACTCGGTGGACGGCGGGTGGTGGAGCGTGGACGTCCCCGGAATAAGAATGGAGACATTGCGGCGGACTGCACCTCGCGGGAGGCGCCCGGACGGCCATACCACGTCCACAAAAACCTCCTCACCACTCACTCCTCTCCCGTCCCTCATCTTTTACGGCGTCGTCATGGCCACACCCGCACGCAGGCGCAGTAGGACGTCCTTCAGGAGGACTTCCGCTGGACGCTGGTTTCCGTCCTGCAGGCCTCATTGTCCCTGTTCACACTAAGGATTCTCCACGGGGAGACAGGAAGAGAGAGAGGGGGAGAGGGGGAGAGGGAGGGGGAGAAGGGGGAAGACAGAAAGGGAGAGAGATAGGGAGAGGGGGAGGGGAGGGATGGAGAAAGAGAGATAGAGGGGGGGAGTGAGAGAGGGAGATAAAGAGAGGGATAGATAGGGAGGGGGAGGGGAGAGGGATGGAGAAAGAGAGAGAGAGAGGGAGTGAGAGAGGGAGATAAAGAGAGGGAGAGAGAGGGAGGGGGAGGGGAGAGAGAGGGAGAGAGAGGGAGAGTGATAGGGAGAGGGAGAGAGTTAGAGAGAATGAGAAGAATAGAGGGGGAGAGAGGGAGAGGGAGAGAGAAAGGGAGAGAGAAAGGGGGAAAGATGGAGGGAGAGAGAGAGGGAGATAAAAGGAGAGATGGAGAAAGAGGGAAGGGGAGAGAGCGAAAGGGATGGGGACTGAGAAGGAGAGAGGGAGAGAGAGAGGGAGAGAGAGAGGTAGAGAGGGGAGATAAAGGGAGAGGCGAGAAAGAAGAAAGGGGAGAGAGAGAGGGAGAGGGGGACTGAGAGGGAAAAAGGGAGAGAGGGGGAGAGGGGGACAGGGGGGAGAGGGAGAAAGGGAGAGGTAAAGGTAGATAGAGCGAGGAGAGAGAGGGGGAGAATGGGAGCTTGAGAGGGAGATGGGAGAGAGAGGAAGGGGAGAGAGTGCTAGAGAGAGAGAGAGAGAGAGAGTGAGAGAGAGGAGGACAGAAGGCGCGATTATTATCATGGGAGGGTGGTGATTCGGGAAGAAGAAAGGGAGATGGAGAAAGAGGGAAGGGGAGAGAGCGAAAGGGATGGGGACTGAGAAGGAGAGAGGGAGAGAGAGAGGGAGAGAGAGAGGTAGAGAGGGGAGATAGAGGGAGAGGCGAGAAAGAAGAAAGGGGAGAGAGAGAGGGAGAGGGGGACTGAGAGGGAAAAAGGGAGAGAGGGGGACAGGGGGACAGGGGGGAGAGGGAGAAAGGGAGAGGAAAAGGTAGATAGAGCGAGGAGAGAGAGAGAGAGTGAGAGAGAGGAGGACATAAGGCGCGATTATTATCATGGGAGGGTTGTGATTCGGGAAGAACAAAGGGAGATTGGCGCTAGGTGTGAGGGGATATGGGGGTCGGTGGTTACCCCCTCCCCGCCCCTCTATACGCCCAGGGCGTTCTCACCACTCTACACCCCTCCCCCGTGTCTCTGGGAAACTCCGCTTTGATGTGGGGATCCACTCAACTTCCCTGGCAGCTCTATCTGCCATTTATGCGGCGCAAAATGTCACATACCTTTTATCTGAGAGACCTGTGCCAAGGTTACGTTTTAAAGAAAGTTAGTGACATTTTCTTTATTAAGGAACAATGGGCAACTGTGTCTCTCAGCACCTCAAGTAAACCATGTCTGTGAGTGTATAGTTTCTAACACCATGATTAGGTCACGATAAAATGTAATTGTCAAATGTTGGGGTCATCATTGTGTAGTTAACATTTTCTATATACACATGTTTTACAAAACCTTATTTTACCAATCGTGCAACAGCATATATGCAGAAAAGTGGACGTATTTTTTTTAAATTTTGGCGGAAGTGATGCACTCATGAAAAACATCACATAATCCCCTATGAAATCAGGATGCATTCTTTATCTTATTTTTTTGGTGAGGATTTGAGCTTTATCCTACCCCTAATATAAAATCCCATAGACTTAACATTGAGTTACGCTGACTGGTATACAGAGTTTTATATGCCACTAGTGGCATACAGAAGTATCATAATGTAATATTGCAAAATCGAGGAGACGGGATAAGATAAAATCAAAACCTGATTGGTTTTAATCTTGGCCACCGCATTCCGCTCGTGGAGTTTTGGCTCCGGACTTCACTCGGCTTCGTCTCGTGAAATCACTATGCCAAACTCCAGTCGTCAAGATTAAAACTCATCCAGTTTTACGATATTATCTTAGATTCCTTATGTTATATATTGTGCTCTATCTATGTCTAGTTTGTGGTACAGTGCAACGATGAATCTAAGCTGGAAAACAGTCTTGATTTTGTTCTTATAAATATAATCATATTTTCAACACTTAACTTCCACCTTCCGAACCTACTATTCTTATATAAATCTGTGGCTGAACGTCTATGAAATACTACCCGCTGCTGGGGGTGCAGTATAGATATTGTTTTGGCGCACTGTGCCCGCACTGAATGTTCGGGCGCACTGTGCACGTAGTGTACTTGGTAAGTACATAACATGGTGATTTTCCCGATATTTGATGTATGTAATAATAAGAAAACGTAGTGACTGAGCTGTAGGGATGGCATCCTCGGCCTTTTGTCCTATTAAAATCAGTAGGCAGAATACCAGACAAGCTGATTTTTATTTTAAAAGTTTTATTGGGGGATAATTATACATCGAGACAGGGGCGGATTGGTTGGGAATGTTGCGACGTTTCGTCTGATTTATC
Organism: Alentia gelatinosa; assembly: GCA_950022655.1. Taxonomy (NCBI): domain Eukaryota; kingdom Metazoa; phylum Annelida; class Polychaeta; order Phyllodocida; family Polynoidae; genus Alentia; species Alentia gelatinosa. The sequence goes on along the minus strand of OX465590.1, from coordinate 40,190,841 downwards.
AGACTTGTTTAGGCAATGTCCTATTAAAAATACGTCCCTCCGCCTCCTAGGGACATATCTTATGGAACAAAAGACCTCGTACTCTCATCCATACGGACTCAGTAACCACGTTTTCTCTTATGACTACGCGGGTGTCCGAATACCAAACGTACATGTGGGAACCATTCTAAAGTTTCTCTTTGAACCACTGTAATATTGCGTCAGGCAGTATGATATCGACGACTGACCGAGAACAAGAATCGTTTCATCTACAGTCAGGACGTTTGCTTATTATTATATACCTTAAATCGATGAAAAAACGACATTATAATGACTTATAATGTCCCTCCCACAGCGGGCACGAACATTATTATTACTGCACCCCTAGCAGCGGGCAGTATTTCATAGACATTCGGATACAGGTATATAATAATAGGTTCTGTTCGTTGATGTGTTTTACGAGTATACATGTTGTGCGATTTGTTGTGTGAGTTGTTGTGTGAGTTGTTGTGTGAGTTGTTGTATGAGTTGTTGTGTGAGCTGCTGAGTAGATGGCAACTGGCGACTTGATGGGCTCTGGCAGGAGATCAGTCGATTGAGGTTTCTCACGAAGACATTCACGGACTCTTCACGCTTTGACTCTCCGTAACCACACGTGATACATTCCTCTGTGAAAATATACAGACACGTATCCCCTTTTGTCTCCTGTATATAGACAATAATCGATGGTTTTGTGGACAGGTGGCCGTAAACCACGAGAGGTTGACGCGTAGTAATTACGAGGTCAACCGCGAATGGTTTACAGAGCCGCCTGTCCACAAAATCATCGTTTGTTGCATTTATTATCCATCTTTTCGAATTAATTAAACCCAGTAATTCCCATGTGAACGGCTATAACAATAGGGACTATTTCTTTGCTCTATAGCAAAAGGGACTATTTTTCCCGTATACCATGGTTTTGAGGCCGTATACCACAGGTTTGAATCCGTATACCACAGTTATGGTATCTGACGGGTTTTATACAATGGGTAGTGGTTTACTGAGTCCCCATACATTTTCAATGGGGGCTTTGTATACGATGGATAATAAGTCCTGTTTCTCCCCCCGTGTCTGTCCTATTAGATATCCCTTAGATTGATACTTCTGAATCTTTTTAAAACCACACTGGAGATGTACACTAGCACCCTGAGACTGTTAAAGTGTTTAAAAGTTTTGTGAAATCTAAATACTCGGAATATGACTGGAGGATTATTATCCATCGTATACAAAGCCCCCATTGAAAATGTATGGGGACTCAGTAAACCGCTACCCATTGTATAAAACCTGTCAGAAACCATAACTGTGGTATACGGATTCAAACCTGTGCTATACGGCTTCAAATCCATGGTATACGGGAAAAATAGTCCCTTTGTGCTGTAGAGCAAAGAAATAGTCCCAATTGTTAATCGCTAGCGCTCGTGTATTACGACGTGTCAACCACTCGTGGTCTAAGGCCGCCTGTCCACAAAACCATCGATTATTGTCTATGTATTGTATAGAGTGGTTTTGTGAGCACTGTGCAATTATAATTGAGGCGGACTTGGAGTTAAATTGTTTATTCAATTTAAACAATTAATTATTCATGTGTGAAAAATTACAAATGTCCAATACATTTGATATAGGACAATTACTATTTCTGAAAAGGAGAAAATTCTCAATTCTGAGAAAGATGCCAACGGGCATGGGGCAAGATGCCCTAGTTCATAGTCACTTAAAATACGGTGTGGGTGGGTGGGTTCCAAACTTGAGGACCTTGCAAGTAGGCCGCTGGTGGCGCCCTCTGTGAGGTAGCGGACATCTGAGAGGTGCTGATCTGTCGGGACAGGTGGAGCCACCAATCCGCCTCTTATAATTACTGTCCAATTTACAATTACCCTCAACATTTCACTGTGTGTTTGATTTAACTTTTCATCTTTTTCCACCTCATCCTATATCGCCATGTATGTTATATGAAATTTATCTATCTTTCTGATGGACCATGTGATTAAGTAACATTCCAGTGGAATACCTGCTTAATAGAGGACTATTATGGAAATAAACAAAAAACAAAAAAAATTAAAATAAACACCTGGAATGAAGTAGTTCTGTAGCACCCATGTTCATACTGTATTTTGTCAGGTGAAGGATCTAAGTGTCCATAAAAAGTAAGCAGCAATAATTTCATGATTGTATTACTCTTTATTGTTTGAACTGGTATGTGGTAGTTGTTATTAACTGTTCTTCCTTTAACGTCGTGCAGAAACGATGCCATGGATATCTCAATGTAATTGAATCTTCCTGACGTCAATTAATGCTGCTATTTATAAAAAAAACCACAAAAAACAACAAACTTGTTAATGATTATCATTTTATAATGTTGGTTTCAAAACACAGACAGCACTGCATTGCATTTAACTCAGTCTGAGTCCATTATCTGAAATAGAATAACTGCCGAACAAGATTAACATATATACGGTAGAACCCCACCTAACGGCCACCCCGCGTAAGCGGCCACCCCGCGTTAACCGACACCTTTGCTCGGAACGGTCCCCTCTATTAGATGTTTATCACAACCCCGTGTAAGCGGTTACCTCAGCACTTTGTCAAAATAATGCTAAAACTTGTCAATGTATTCAAAAATAAATATTACGATATTGAACTCTTCTGTTATTAGCTGTAATGTTAAAGATGCTCTAAGCACAGGCTCAGTCCCAATTTGTCTTTTTTCATAAACTATTGACTGTTTGAGGAATGATCTCTCGACCTTGTGGTAAAGTCACCTGTATTCCGTTCAAATTACTGCCTTAATTCCGGGACTCCAAGTTGGCACAGCATTTCTTGAGCCGTTCTTTGTAAGGGGTTTAGATACACACTATTTCGGTAGTGTCTAAAATCTCTTGCATGTATTTTCTTTTAAATAAATATAAGTGGGTCACAACTCGCCTACAGCCACGTCTGCAGGGTAGCCTATAACCCGTCTTCCTCGCTTTGTACTCTCTGAACTCTCCTTACACTAAACTGTAGTATAAAGAAACAGGGTTACTGTCTTCGTCAAAAATACGATGTAAAATTCGCTCACTGAAAAAAAACGAGGTACAATTATTGATCAGATATATCCCGATGCCGAATATATGGGAATATATCCGATAAATAATGTTAATGAAATCTTTTTTATATAATTTTTTTTTTTACCTACATACACAGCCTGTTCTCTTATATTATATATAAACCTAGAAATGGCGAAAATTTACCTAGTCACGTGATGTACATATCCCGTACGTCACAGTGTGATGTACGGCCATAAATAAATCAGTGGGCAGTACGTGGTAATATGCCTTTAACGTAACCCAGCCGACTCTTTTAGAGGCGTCCTGGTCCGGGCACCATTGTACAGTTTCCTCTGAAAGCTCTCCATCTATTAAGAGTCCAGCAGTGCTTTGCCAGCTGCTGTGGGAATGTCATAGAATTGCTCAAGTCTTTGATTATAAACATTCATTAAATGATTAATCACAATCAGAATAAAGTTCATTAAAGTATGTATCCTTCTCTGACTGGCCCATGAATCAAAGACTAGTCCATTATGAATAGAATCTCCTGTTTATGGCCCCAAGCCACTCCCTAGAACCCTATACTATGGAGAAACCAAACAAGAGTTAGTCATGTTGTTGTTTATCGCCAGACGGCAAGATCGCGATATTACTGCGTGAGGCGAAGCCGAGAGCAGTAATATGCGATCTTGCCGGAGTGCGATGAACAATAACATCACTAACTTGAGTTTGGTTTAGAATTTATCCTACCCCGCCTGTCTAAATTACTTCTACATTAACAAATGACATCATTTGTCAAGTGTATCCCACTAGAGTGATATTTTTCATTTTTCTGAACTCCAGACCGAATACAGTGACCCAATGTTAAGCCTATGGAGTTTTTTTATTAGGGGGAGGATAAATTTAGGGGTAGGATAATTCCTCCTACCCCTCCCCCTCCCCTCCTCCAGTTCCCTAGCCGCCTCTGTTGTCATAGCAATAAATTTAGCCTACTCCTGACTGTGACCTGATTAAGATCAAAGTGAGAGGGTATCAATCTCCCATCAGATATCTCCCAGATGTATCCCAGCGAGGAGGGAAGCCATAAGATGCAGGGACTGGAGCCAGTCTAGGAATGTCATTACCACCAGACAAGACATCTGATGCGAGGCAGACCATTACAGGCACTTATCAGCCTCCTTTACCATGTCAATGCAATGCTACCCTCCCTTCTCAGGGCCATCAGTGTGATGCACAACACAGACCATAGCTCAGAGTCCCGAGGACACGTGGGGAAATCTGTAAGTGTCAGGTCTTAAGTAACACAGAGTAAAGTGGAGGTGGAGTCGAACTTGGTCGTTGACCTACTGCTGCAACATGGAGTTGTCCCATTACCTTAATTCCATATAAGGAATACAGCAGACCGAGTAGCCAATGACTGCATTCGCAACAAACCCCGACCTTCACCCTAACCTCCTTACATAATATTTTCTCGCGCCTTGGGACGGCTCTGCAGTCGAGAGTTGACCTTGAATCTTAGGGGCCACAACCACCCTCGCTGAGTGGGGTGAGTTTTTTTAACATGTGCTCTGAAGGATTTGCGATTCAAATGCGCCTGGGACCTGTTTCACTAGTTTTGTGGCATGTCTGTGACACCAAACAGATAGATTGGGGTTGTCTAGTTTCGTGACAACACGAGTAGCTGCCCTTAGGAAAAGACAGACCCCAAACATACGAATTAGACAAATATACACATCATAAGAATTAGACAAATATACACATCACAGGATTCACACATCATTTTGGGTTTATGATATTATCACATTATGTCTACAGTTTTTTATTAAGGAATTGAGATAAACTTTTACTTACCGTCAACGTGGATCGACCAATACTCTTTGTTATGAAACGTGACTTCGTTTTGTCCATTCTTGCTTGCACATTTGCTGCCGCTTTTCAATTCTGACTGAACACTTTTGTCACGAAACTGGTAAAACAGGTCCCTGATCGTATTGGATTCACAAACCTGTTCGTTTCCTGGGTTATATCCTCGGTTCCATTGGCCGACGAAAACTGAAGATTTATTCAGTTACCCTAGAGGTCTGTTGGTGGCGCCAACGGCTGTACATGTATGTCGATAACATTTTATCGATGAAACCTCATTTCCATTGGCCGACAAATACGGTGGAGTTTACCCTAATATTCTGTTGTTGGTGCCGCTGACTGCACGGTATCAATTGATTGGTAAAGGTAATTAAGGGAAACTAGTTAACCTAATTGGGACGGCTTATCGCACCGCGTTACTATCGGTAAAATTATAGCATGAGCTCGCAGAGAGAATGCGATGATTTTCCCGATAGTAACAAGGTACGATATGCCATCCTAATTAGGTTAACAAGTTTCACTTGTACTATACACCTCTAAATACATGTAAATACATAAAAACTCACCAAAATATGTTGATGTCGAAGTGATAAACAAAGTCGCCTGGGCTGGCGGAAGTCACTTTCTACTATGAATGTATACCGCACTATTCATAGCCGCAATTTTGTAAATAAAATTCAAACTTTTAGAATATTCTTTTCTTTGCAAATATTAGTCTTATAATATTATTTATCAATTTTCTGTCTACTTTTTGTGCTCGGATATTGATTATTTATGATTTATTAACGTGTTTTACAAGATTGAGTTTTCACACTATGGGTGACGTCATACCGCATGTGACGGGCAGGAAAACGCGCTCCCACAAAATATAAGATAAACAGAGGATAACTTCGGAGAAGAACTCCTATAAGTACACAACATATCTACGAACTAACAGAGAAGATTCCGATAATATTTCCAGGAGTCCTTACAAGGAATCTAATGACATAGAAGCAGTTTCAATACTCGAAGTATACAACACCATCACGATCGCAATGGCTACTAGCGCGCAGGCAGCGGTTGCCGGCACACCGAGAAGGAAAGGCGGGGACAGTAAACCGACACAACCAGGGCATACTGGCAGTACGACCGGCTCAAAGAATGCGGACACACCGGTTCAGATAAGTAGTAACAACAACAGCCAAAGTAGTAATAAGAGGCTATTATCACCCATGGAGGAGAATCTTAGTCCCAATAGCAGACAGTCAAGTCCCAAAAAGGTCCCAGTCCCTTCAACCTACAATGACAATCTAGATTCTAGTATAAACATAGAAATGGATGTACTAACACAGGAAGAAGATGGAAAGGAACAGTCACAATCACAAGAGTACACATTAAGGGATGTGATGTTAAAACTAGTAGGTATTAGTAAAAGCACAGCGAAACAGGTGGACATTCTTAACATAGAGAGCGAAATTAAAACAACAACAAAAGCACTAAGAGAAGGATTAAAAGAGGTACATGAAAAAGTAGACGAACTAAAACAAGAAATTGACTGTAAGCTGGGGAAGCAAGACAAAAACATTCAAGGGTTGACAGAAAGAGTTATAACCTTAGAACATGAAAACAAGAAACTTAAAACACTTGTGGAAACAAAGCTTGACACTATAAAGGGAGGTCAAACCTTCTCAGAAGTAATAGGTGTGAAAAACAAGCCTATGACAAAAGTCAATGAAAACATGTATAAGATCTTCATAATCGGGATAGACGAGCAGAAGGGAGAAGATAACAACTCCATAACATATCAAATTTGCCATGATATGAATATCCATTTGTTCACAGGGAATATTGTTTATTCCAAAAGAGTAGGATTAATTCGAGGGGGACCAGAAAGAAAACCACGGCCAATTGAGGTCAGGCTAAGTGACTGCCCCTTGGTCGAGAGGATCATAAACAATAAGAGGCTCTTGAGAGACGTTAGTAGAGCACGGGGCGTCTGGGTCGAGCGAGCGGAAACAAAAGAGAGAAGAGAGGCGCGTTACAACTTGAGGGTAGCTGTGCGCAATGCGCGACAAAAGGGAGTAAGGGCCAGGTCGACATCAGAGGGGGCGGTCATAGGGGGCAAGTTCTACAGCCTAGAGGACGGGGCACCGACGGGTCAAGGGTTGAATACGGAAATGAGTAGAGTTGTCCAAGTCTTAAATGAAAAGATACAGCAGGAGCAGGCGCAAAAAAAAGTTCAATCAGGAAATAAAAAGAATGAGACCACAGACAATACTGTAGATGTTGGAGAGATAGAAACTAATCAAAGGGAACCAAACAATACAACCACGATCGAAGATAGGTTAATGAAGATAGCTAACGGCCATGATACAATACCAGACAAAGAAAACATAGACGAAGCAGATCTGCCATTCGGAACACGGTTGACCAGGGCGGGATTACTATTTAATGGCGATCAATGCCCGCTTTCCAACCTATTCAGCTGTAGGTTGGAAAGGGTAGTGGAGGGAAACCTAAAGCAGTTCAACTCGGTCGAAAAAGCTTATGTATTCCTAAAATGTATGTACTTCGGTAACGATGAGTTAGCAGAAACAATCTACAAAATGGACAAACCGTATGCGATCAAACAAAAAGGGAAACAGTTGCAGTTAGATGAAAGATCAGAAGATTGGGAAGTGGATAAAGTTCGACTCATGAAGAGCTTGATCGTTGATAAAATGACACAAAACCCAGAAATCCGAGAATCACTAAAATCAACGCAGGGGCTTAAACTAGTCGAGTCGACTGAGAACCAATTCTGGGGTGGCGGGGCGGCAAGACGCAGTACGCTGTACGAGAACAACACATACAGAGGTCGAAATCAAATGGGACATATATTGATGGAATACAGAGATTCACTATAAATAAGCAGATAACAGAATGACTTCGTTCCTGATCGTGGGCGACTCCCGCGCGCGCGGGCTAGAGAATATCGTGAGCCTGAGCAATCAAGACTTTAAGGCCTGCATCTCTATACCGGGGGCCTGTGTGGATCGGGTCACAGATGACTTATACGAGGTACTAACGTTAGACCGAAGTGTGAAAACAGTTTACATAATTGCAGGCATAAACCAAATAACCTCAATCGATACTACAACCGGACTCATAACGGCTTCACAGGCTACGAGAGACGGCAAGGTGGTAAGCAAACTGCTTGCGGACTACCAATATCTAATCGCAAAATCAGAGGAGGCTAATCCAACATGTAAAATAGTGTTCTGTTCAATGTATACGGTCTCTCTGATTCTCAGTAACCGAGGTATACCCTACAGTGGTATGATTCAAGATCAGCAACTGATTTACAAAGCTACAGTGGACTTGAACAAAGAAATCGATGCCCTAAACAGATCCTCCAACTTTATCACCCCAAGAATCGACCATGTAATCCAACCCAAAAACAGAGGCGGAAGCAGACCACCAAGACACCATCTGTTGTGGGATGGGACACACCCGACCACTGAGGCACAGAAAAAAATCGCAGATGAGATAGAGAAGGCTTTTGTTAAAAATCAAAGCAATGGTAATCATGCATAACGGTACTCATGCATAATGGACTCGAACCACAAGTGATTCCATACAGGATCACTTGAAAGATCGATTACAATCAGCAAAAAACATTTCGCGACGTAGTTACGAATTCCGAACACTCGATTCGAACGCTTTCAACATCTGCAAATTATAATGGAATACGAACGGGTTAAACCCACTATATATAAAGTATAGTGGAAAGTGAACCTAATATGAAGATGAGTATAGATTCCATACAGGATCAGATACCATACTTACTCAGATACTGATTTACAACGAACTTTTAAGTAGTAGCAATAATACACTGTGGATAGGATCATATCGATTTAATGCTATTAACGTAATTATGGTGTGTACTGCAGAGCGAAGTTGGATTCTGATTCCATACCGGATCATGTACCAAACTTTATCCAAGTACTGAATTACAACTGTTAAGAAATTGTAAAACACTTATACAGCGTATCATCTGTCGAATGAACCATGGTATGTTATGTGCCGAGATTCCTTGTATAACGACATATTGAAATACAACACGATTGATAACAAGTTAAAATAAGGTTTAATATGATATATTCGTTAGAACCTGCTGTTGTGACCCTATTATTGATACTAGGTGTAACTTTGTAACACATTCCATACCGGATGACGAAAATCACAAAACTGTGAGAGATATACTAATATTGGGGATGGGATCATACTTTGCGGACTTGTTGTAGAAAAGGTAGATAAAAACCATGTTAATGTAATCAGACCATAAAATGAGATAAAGGCAAGTATATGAATACGTCACGATAATCAGGTACCCCACTTCATCGAGGTAGTGAATTACAACTGCTAATAAATTGTAAAACAATTATACAGCGTATCATTTGTATGTTAAGCAGAATGTGCCGAGATTCCATACTGGGTCAGTTACCATGTATAACTACATATTGAAACACAACAAGTTAAAAGAAGGTTTAAGGTGATATAGCCGTTAGAATTTACTGTTGATCGCCCATTTAACCCTGTTATTGATACTAGGCGCAATTTTGTAACACATTCCATACCGGATGATGAATACTAATACTGGGGATGGGATCATACTTTGCTAACTTGTTGTAGAAAAGGTAGATAAAAACCATGTTAATGTAATCAGACCAAAAAATGGAGATAAAAACAATCATGTGAATATGTCAAGATAATAAATAAAGAGTTCAATTGTTACCGCTTATATGATTTGGATGTCTGTAATGATATGTTATATATATAAGAATCATAAGTAGAAATGTATATACCTCTCAGTAAGTGATAGGTATATCATTATTATTAGCTGATAAATGATGGGAGTACGTTCCATCTAAGCTAGGATAGTTGATGTGGTGTTCAAATTTGAACAGACTATCATCGGTGCTCCTTGATAGACTTGTCCAGGGGCACATTTCATATAATCTTTGTTTCAGACAATTTGTTCTTTGGTTGATTCGCACTATTTGTGATGGTGGTTACTTATGTTGGTATGTCTTAGAGAACATTGTAAAGAAACTAATGATCAATGAAACACACTCATGATGCACAGATGCACACAGATAAGAAATGACAAAGGATTTAAGATCTGTCATTGGAACATCCGTAGCCTTTTAGGAAAATTTGACTATTTACAAAAAGATTTAACCGGTTTCGATATAATTGGAGTCTCAGAAACATTACTGAAAGTAAAAATTCCTCAAACCTTTGTAGATTTACCAGGATACAGTTTCATTAGACAGGATAGAAAAAGAGGAAAGGGAGGAGGGGTCGGGATTTACATAAAGGATAATTGGAGTGCATATGCTAAACACCAAGTCGATATGACTGTAATGAATACCGAACTAGAAGCATTAGTCGTGAAGATAACCAAACCCGGGCACAGATTTATGACCATAGTGAATGTACATAGGCTACCGGGGTATAATATAGATAGTTTGAAGAATTTGATAGACAGGGTATGCAATGATCATCGCTTTAAAAAAACAGAAATATGGATAATTGGGGATATAAATTTAGATGCCTGTAAAAGAAATGATATAAGAAATAAAGACTTAATGGTAAGTTTAAAGGCAAATGGGTTAAAACGACTCATAACATGCATCACCAGACCGGGTATAGGTTCGAGCACGAGTATCGATACAATTATCACAAATGGAGACTATATAAGGAGCTCAGGAACTCTCGACGTTTATCAGAGTGATCACCTTGTCGTCTTCGCCCAGAAGAAAAAGAAAAGGGGTATACATCAATCAAATAAAAAACTAATGAGAAATTATTCGAAGATCAAACAAGAGGAGATGGATGCAGTGGTACAGCGGGAGCTGGGTGATATAGACTTAAGGATAAGTACGGGAGACATGTACTGGGACAAATGGCGGTTAACAATAGAAGAGTATTTAAATAAGAATGCACCCTTGGTCTTAAAAGGAGAGATATTAAATGGTCCTATATGGTTAACACCAGAAATACAACGAGCTATCGACCTAAAATGTAGATTAACCAGGAAGCTGCTGCGGAGAAATAAAAGGCTAACTAGAGAAGAGAAATCGCAAATTATAACTGAAATAGATAGACTAAAACGCAAAGTTAATAAGGGAAGGATACAAAACAGGAAAAAATTCTTAGAAACAAAATTACAAGTACATAGCAATGATCCAAAAAAATATTGGAAAGAGATAAACCAGCTTATAAGACCTAAAGGGGGGGGAAAAAGTACAGTCCAATTTAAAAGTGATAAAGGGGAATTGTTGGAAATAAAAAAGTGCGCAGAATTTGCAAATAATTTCTTCTGTACAATAGGATCTTCGTTGGCAAAAGACTTAGATGAAAGTATAACATTGAGATATGTCAATAGACATAACGAAAATGGTTTCGAAGTGGATATAGAAAAAATAACAGTTCCTGAGATCATGAAACTCGTAAGGGGCATAGACATCGACAAATCCTCAGGAATGCTTAACATAAGTTGTAAGATTCTAAAAACTAACCTAAGTAACTGCATAGAAGAATTAACGAGGCTATTGAAAGATCTAGTAATTAAAAGTTTTTTTCCCCAAAACTGGAAAGAAGGCAGAATTGCCCCCCTACCCAAACAAGGAGATCTTGGCCATATTACAAACTGGAGACCGGTTTGTGTGTTGCCAATCCCGGGAAAGATTATGGAGAGGGTAATATACACACAATTATATAACTATCTAGAAGAACAAAATTTTTTTAATAACTGCCAATATGGTTTCAGAAAAAATCGGAGCACGGGAGGGGCGGTTTTCAAGTTAGTACAGTATCTTTTAGAAGCAGATAATAATAGCGAAATTACAATAGCACTTTATGTAGACATTAAAAAGGCTTTCGACTGCGTAGATCATGGAATATTATTGCATAAATTATCAGAGGCGGGGGTGGGACATAGTCTAATATCATGGTTTAAATGCTATCTGGAGAATAGAAAGTGTTACACAATGTATGGTGATGAAACATCAGAAACAGCAGACGTTGGGCTAGGGGTACCACAGGGTTCCATACTGGGCCCTCTGCTATTCCTAGTCTATGTAAATGACTTACCATATTGTATAAGAGCTAACAAATGCATAATGTATGCGGACGATCTTGTTGTATTGTCATCACACAAAAACATATCAATAGCTGAACTAAATATACAGGGGGTATGTGATCAACTAGACAACTGGTATACAGCCAATAGGCTAAGTGTTAACGTAAAAAAAACAAAATTGGTCTATCATGGGCAAAACTCAAGGGTGAGAAAAGATAAAAGAGGGAATATAACTATAAAAGGAGTGGACATTGAAAGTTGTGATGAGATGTGTTATTTAGGAGCCATTATCGATAAAGAACTAACTTTTAACAAACATGGTGAAAAGTTGCTAAAATATATAAACGACAAAAACTACCTATTTAGAAGGTTAAGGAAATATGTAAGTAAAGAGACTGCAACTAAGATATTAAAGACATGTCTGCTCCCGCTAGCCGACCACTGTTCGTTTCTACTATCAGGGGCCACAGTGAGTACACGGAAGAAACTTAATTCTGGAATAAACAGAGGGTTACGAACTGCTCTATGTCAGGAGGCATATGAAGGGGATAGGATGTTAAGTAATGAAACCATAAGGGAAAAATGCGGAGTAACCAATCCCGACGTCAGACGAAAAATCCTACTGATGGGAATATTGAGAAGACTTTACATGATAGATGAATTACAGGAGAAGAACAACGAATTAGAAGAACAGAAAATCCAAACCAGATCAACCCTCAAGCGTACGCTATATCTCCCCAGGCCGAAAAAGGAGAAGTTCAAAAAATCTTGTATATACTACAGCATCATGTTATGGAATAAATTACCATTAAGCTTACAGACTGAAACATCAAAGAAGATATATAAAAGAGGTATTACAGAATATATAAAAGATCAAGATAGTTGAAACCGGTATGCACCACTGCTCCATACAGGGGCGCGGTAATAACGACTAGTATGACTAGATAACCCAGTTGAAATAACATGTGAAATAGAATCGTATATTACCAGATGTTGGGAGAAGAAATGAACATAACAAATAAGATAACCATCACCACCAAACTATTACATTGAATGTTACAGGGTAAGACGTATATTAGACCGGAAATCACAACGTGATTTGAACATCCAGGTGGGTTCCTTTAGACGTACCGGTATCTCTGTTGATAGGAGTGACCGAGGTTGGAGGAGCTATTGCAACTGGTTGTGAATATGTAAATATTGTTAATATGAAATCTAAAAAGTCACTGTAGTAGCACTAAGAATGTTATACCATCACCAATGCATTGTATATATCATAAACATCTTTGTATTGTTTATGTTGCCCCACGCACTATTGTATGGAAGAACGATTGGAAAATCGAATGCAATAAAGAAATTTACAAAAAAAAAAAAAAAAAAAAAGTATGGTGGTATGGCGCCATACTGGCACAGTATGGTGGTACGGCTCAACTACCACTTGGACAGCAGAGGTTGGTATTTGGAGTATTTTAAGGCACAGGTGTAAAGTACTAATTTAGAGTCATGCTCAGTGAACAAATTTAGCACTGACGAAATAAGAGGTTTAATTCTGTCAATCAGCAAAGAAATCTCTTGGTGGTGCCAAGATTGCGCGGCAATTTTAGCAGAAATAGTCGTTGGTCATTTCCCATGCTGGGTCGTTTCTATTGACCGATTTTTCGTCGGAAGTGCTAAAAATCTGTTGGTGGTTCCTAATAGGCCAAATAGTCAGCCAATGGAAAGAATCCTTCGGTGGATTCATCGTTATATAATCTATGCCAGATTATTCACACGATGGGATCCATGTACCCCACAGAGCGTTTGTCTGAGACAAATCCTGTTGAGAATTGGTACTGGAACACAATCTCCTTGTCTGAATTGTATGGTTCCATTTTGCTGAGACAAGTTTTTATTCCGTGCAATTGTCGGCTACAATCACCTCTAACAAGGAACAGAATCTCATGAGATTTTGACTTTAAACAGGTTTTAAATTTAGAGGTGCATTTTGGTGAGACAGATGTATTTCACACATTCCCCCCCCCCCCGAATCTCTGAGTCCCAGTGGTCCCAAATTACACCTATTCACACGGGGAAGTGTCCTGAATCCCCGAATGTGCACCCTGTGTTCCCTGTGTACCATGTGTAGGGGTGTAGGGGTGAGAATATGTACCTGGGAAGTCTTCCCATGTGAATTGAAGCCACCATGTTTACCTGAGACTGTAGAACACTCCAATCTGTGAAACTTTGTACCAGGCGGGAAGTAATCGGCGACTGGTGAAAAGGTGTGAAGTACACCAGTCTCAGGCCGATTTGTCCCATCCTGTGAATCCCACTTTAAGCCCAATGCCCATCTACCGATTTCGGAACATTTGTGTACGTTTGTCGGCGACAAACGGAGGGTAATTCGTCTCAGCCATGCCATCGTAGAGGAGTCGGTAGATGTAGGAAAGCTAGGCAAGGCTACCCAGCGATTAGTGAACCACCTCCCTCAGACGTCCTTTTGTCGCCGACAAGTTGTGGTTCCAATGTTCCAAAATTGGTGGGGATCAGTTTATTAACATGTTGATAAATGTAGTCAGCGACAACGGAACGTTGGGAAAGGAGGGTTGATAGATTGGCCGACATGGGCCGACGCAGTAAATACAGTAATCGCTTGGTGAGGCTTGTAGGGGGGTGCCACACTCGGTTTCTTTGATTTTTGCCCTCCCCCAGCGATTAGTGGACTATACACCGATTTTATCAGTGTGCGGGTCGAGCGAGGGGTTACATAATTTGCCTGCGACAAGGTGACCGACTCCTATACGATTTGAGACCTAATCGTTCAACCCTAAATCGGTAGATGGGCATCCAGCTTCAATGGAAACATGGTTTATAGTAGGGAGAGGTCATTCGAAAAATATACTCAAGGTTGTGTGCAGAGGAAATCTCTTATGACTGTCCTGTCAAAGGACAAATCTCATATACTGGTCAATGTAGTTTGTGATGAAAAATCTGAAAACAGTAACGCATTGGCCTATTTTATCAGGAATGTCATAATGTATGATCCATCTAATACGGAGTCTCAATACTAAACATATAAAGCCTACAGATCGCTACTTAGTAGAATACCGAAAGTCGTATTCTCTTAAGACAATATGGAAAGAATTTTCCCAGGCAGGCAAAGTAGTGCTTGACAAGATCGATGGCTATTTCTTCTTTCCTTTTATTTGGGATGCTGAATAATGAATACACTACTATGATCTTTTTTTTAGATTCTTCATTGCATTCGATATATTACAATCACTCTTCCTTGCACTCATATAACAAGTGATGATATTTACCATGAACCATTCAACCATTGGTGATTAACTCAGTCTTTATATAAGTGTAGGGGTCAGGGTAGTTGAGAAGCGTTGTTTTCACTTTATGCTAGATGGCGCGAGTGCCGATCCCCGCTGTGCGGTAAGGCCGGCGGACCCGTGTATGCAAATACTATGGGGTCGCCCGCATTACGTAACTCAGTCAGTATATATAGGCTGAGTACACAGCAGGTCGAAAGGTCTTCTCGCGGTGCCTCTCAGTCGAGTGAGCGCCTGGAGCCTCAAAGTTGGTTAGGTTTCTTAGTAAGCCTTTCAACGGTGAAGAGACCCAAATCTCTTCCTACGCGCTACTTGGTGCCCCGCAGCACCAAGGAACTGTTACGGTTTAGGTACAATAAAACCTGTATATCTAAATAGTCTGGAGTCTGGTTTTCTGTCTTAGGCTAACCATGGTTGTAGATCCCTGTATCTCCCAGTCTACCTCGGATCAGATCCGAACCAACCCGTGCTGAGGCGTTAGCATGGGGTAGCGACTGTGTCTCTGCCACTGGTTAGACCGTAGTCTCGCAGAGAGTGGTCACACACTCTCATCGACCAGTGGTCCGCTACATAAGTATATTCTGCTGTAAAGCATCCTTCATAATGAAATTATCCTTCATAGTGCAATTCTCTAATATAATACTTAATCTATAATGACACTATATATTGTATTAAATTCCTTTAATTCTGACCTGCATATAGTTGTATCCTACTACTAGCTGACACTTTGCAATATCCTTGCCTTCTCTCAGATATTACTACGCGTCAAGTGCACAAAGAATGTGACCATGAAGACCAAAATCATAGTAGTATTGTGTCTATCCTTTTCACTTTATGGAAATCAAATAATATATAGTAGAAACTACCAATGATATGACCGTTTTTTGTCAGCATAAGAATCGGGCTGCATTATCCTGAGTTCCCACAGATACCTTATTACTTGTGAGCGTGATGAACTGAATATCAGATGGAATAGATTGATATCCTCAGCTCTGCCTCTTGCAGACTATCAGCTGTCAGATGTTTCTTAGTGACACATGATTAGTCATATTGACTTTTCAAAATAGAAATCTCTGGTGCATTCAGTACACGAACCCTGGACAGAACATGGAGTCATCCAAGATCGATCTTCAGGGGAATGATGTGAAGAAGTAAACAACCAATTTGGGAATATAAAAAATATATAAGTCTGTGCGCTTCAAAGCTCGTATTTCATAAATAAACGACTTTTTTATATCGTTTTTACGGGTGAAAGCAAAGGGAACATGTATGGACGTAACTGTCAAGTGAAATTGGTTTTGCTAGGTGATGGATCTTTACATGATGTGATCTTTTTTTAACCCTTTAAGGGTGAATGATGCCTTGAGGCATCATTCAGGCCAGGGCGAATGATGCCTCAAGGCATCATCCAGGCCAGGGCGAATGATGCCTTGAGGCCTTGAGGCATCATTTCTCAAAAATTAACAAAATCCTTTTTAACAAAATATAATAGAAACACATTAATGAAATTTTCACAGAATGTATGTCTAATACCATTATTAGTATTTCTATTCAAAACGAATAAGATATTTAAGATTATATATCATATCATGTCATTAAACAATTGAATTGTGGGTTTTAACGAATGTGTGCCTGTCCCCTAGCGGTATAAAGTGCCACCAGCACCTGTCCTCCGGGCGGTAGCTTGGCCACAGGCACCCCTCCTTAAAGGGTTAAATGTAATATTTCACGAGTCACGAGTCGTCAACCATGTAATTGATGGCAGAAGACAATAATAATAATCCTGAGTGTCTGTAGAAAGGGAATGCACTCAGATTACTTGCACTCGGATTTAGATGTCACGGATATCGATTGTACTAAGTGTTGTACCAAGTGGCGACCACCGTAACTCAATCCCATAGTAATATTGACTCGGTTTCTGTAATCTAGGCTGATTATAGAGGAAACCTATGAGAGTTTAGGGTCAGAACTCACATCCCATCGAGATCTATTCATGTAGTAATTCACAAGTCGAATTGACCAAGCTCTGACCTAAAATTTGAATAGGTTTCTGAAATTATCTCACCCTTATCACTGACTTATGGGCTAACATCTGTGAGATAATTCCCCATAGAGTATTTTTCTAAATACTCAATAGGCGTTGGATACAAGTTCCCAGTTTTAAGTTTATGGGGAAAGAATACTAGGGGTGTGTTAAAGGCGTTTCCTTATGGTGGTATAACCACTCTCTATAAACTCCCTGCATGAAGAGTATGGTGAATTATCCAGTTAACAGAAATTGGTTACTGCATTCTTTGTTGGTAATGCAAACATGCCTCACCTTCTGTTACATTATACACGTGTACAATGTTGAGATATGAGAGGCGACATGACCCATAACAAAACGAAACAGATGGATATATAATTTACTTTTCTGTCACCAAATCTCCAATTTCATCATAATCAGTAACCAAACTAAAAAAAGAGGATCTATAAATATTGTTGGAAAGCATTGTTAAATAAGGAAAACCAAGAAATAAATTTTGTTTGGGAATTGTTGTTTTGTGATAGCTGTGATGTATATATAAAAAATATCACAGGGTGCCTCCTAACAGGTCCTTGCTCCAGATAGTGGTTGAGGCCCAACTGTTTGCAGTGCCACCCCCAGCGTTTGAACCGTCCCCTGCCTTCGTTTGGACTGACCCCCCGATAGGGTATATAAGGAAGCAGATTTCAACTCAGAGCTCACTTGGAACCCAGACACTGTGGCGTCAACATCTCCAGGCTGCTCAGCATTACCAGCACTACAGGGAGGAGGCTTGAATACCATAGGACTCTAGGCTACAGAGGCCTTTACTGAGGATTGGGCTTCTCCATGAGCTGCTATCACCCCAGCACTGGAGGAACAGAGATTGAGTGACTGCTATCACCATATGCTACTGCTTTGGATCATCTATATCCACAAGTCAAAGAGACAATGGACAAAAACAGAAAGTGAAAGACTGTGAGTACTGCTACCAAAGAGGACTTGTATAATCATATGAACACTACAGAAGTGTATATATGATTTTGTATGTTGATGAGAATTGTTATGTAACTGTATACTTTGTTATAATATATGTTTTGAATACATATCTGTGTATGGTTATTTGTATTCTTCATTTAGTATAGAAGATATTCTGAATTCTCTTTTCTTATCACTGGGTAAGCTAGTCTGTATCCTCCGGAGGTTTAAACCTCGGTCTAAAGACCTCGGTTCAAACCTCTGGCGAAACGAGTTCGGAATCCGTAAACTTACTACACAGGAATCCTGTTTCTATATAATACTGGGCACCAACCAGTATTGGTCTCCCCGAATCACATCCCAAGGATCCTTCCTACAACTTCCCCCTTTCTTCTATCAGGGTTCTCTTGATGAGAATTGGGAAATCCGGGCACCACAGACCGGACCTAATCACGTGACTCCCACTCCGTCCACACACCTGCGCGCGCATCCTGACAGCGTCCACGTGACAGGAAGTGACGTAGCCGTAGCCGCGGCGGTGACCGGGCGATTTTAGGGGTAATTAACAAGAACGCTGACCCGTAAGAGATAAGGCGTGGGGGAGTAGGAAGCCAGTAGGGATGGACATGTGTGTGAGGATTAGGGAAAGTGGGAGGTGAGGAGGGTGAGGTACCAGTGGGGAATTGGCAGGGTACAGGGTAGACTGGCTCCAGTCCCTGCATCCTATGGTTACCCTTCTCTTTTTTTTTCTCTCTTTTTTTCTCCCTTTTTTTCTCATATAATTAGATACAAGTCAGTCTGCTAAGATAGCAGGTTTTGTATGCCTTCTGTTGGCGATATAACATAGTTTTATACAGGAACAATTCAGTCCAAGCAACGAATGATACATATATTACAATGTACAGGTGATGAAGTAATGGTATGAGATGGGTTTTGATCTAGAAATATTCGGCCTAGGTAGATACGGTCGTCAGTAGCTGTATACTATCTGGTAAGTATTTCGCATTTCATCTTCACATGTTTCTTGTATAGATATGCTGAGTAATTCTGTACTTCTTTATTGCTGTCATTTGAATAATATTACATCCAAGAGGAGGTTACAATCAGGTGAGCCCATATCGCTCTTTGTTTGACAAACAAGAAAAGAGGCCTAGCGCGTCAGCTTATTTAGAAGCTGGTTTTCTTCGCGGTGGCATAAGCGTAATAATTTGCAGTTTCTCTCACAATCGTATCCCACCACAATTCGCATGATATAGGAATTGCGAGACAATTTCAAACAAAATTTCATAATACACACATTATCTTATACAAGAATGAAAAATTCTTATAATATTCATGTCGTGCACTTATCATTGGCAGACTTACTATATACATATAGATCCAAGTACCCCTAACACATCTCCGTTGCTAATTTCCCGTAACCCGTTGGGATACAGGGACTGGTACAATCGGTAATGGTAGTGGATTTCTGGCGCTGTTTAGCTCCAGCATTCCCAACACTCTCCATAGAGATATCCTGGCAACTGGTCAGGATATCTGCTGGGAGATTGATACCCTCTCACTTTGATCTCAATCGAGTCACAGTCAGGAGAAGGAAAAATGTATTGCTATGACAACACAGGCGTCCAGGGAACTGGAGGAGGGGAGGGGGGAGAGGAAGGAGGAAGTATAGGGTTACAGGGAGTGGCTTGGGGCCATAAACAGGAGATTTAGTTCATATTTGACAAGTCTTTTATTCATGGGCCATTCAGAGAAGGATACATACTTTAATTAACTTTATTCTTATTGTGTTTAATCATTTAATGTTCATTATCAAAGACTTGAGCAAGTCTAGGTACAGGAGTAATCACGATAAGGAGTGATCAGGGACGCAGCCTCACGCTGCCCGCACACTGATTACAAGCGGAAGCGTCCCTACACCGTTACAACGAGACAAGTGTCGTATAAGATGGTGGTATACTGACATTTCTTCTAGATTTCCGGACCATACTTATATGTTTACTCATCCTTATAGATATCCTGAACTTATTGAATTTCTTATAAATTGAAGTTTAAATCCCCGTTTCTGTACCTTCAGTACACCAAGGTTCCTATATTCTTTGTACATATCTTTGGGTATATCTGAGTCTCTAGTTCTACTATGGGCCCATTTCCATTGGCCGATTAAAACAGTGTGGATTTTTTTAGTTCTCCTCATAGCTTTTTTTCATTTTGCGTCAGCAATGCTAAGAGTACGACCGTGGTTCTTGACTGTAGATCAGTGACGGCCAACGGAAATGGACTTTTAGGAGAAATCAGAAAGTCTGTCAAAAACTAGTCGCCATCAGATAATCTATCAATTAGTAGAAACCAAACGAGAGTTAGACTTGACAATGTTTATGCCACGACGGGAAGGTCGTGTATTACTACACGAGGCGTAGCCGAGTGTAGTGAGGAGCAGACCTGACCAGAGTGGCAAACAAATTGACAAGTCTAACTCGAGTTCGGTTTCGTATTTATCCTACCCCATCTATGCTTTTGTATTACTGTTAAAAAGATAAATATTGAGTCAACGACCAACAGAACTTTTTTCATAGTAGCTGACATCCTGCTCTCTGATTGGTCAATATTGTTATTACTCTAGTGGCATAAAAAACACTTTATGTCACGGCCTGCCACATAAAATATCCCTATGTTAAGTCTATGGCGGTTTTTTATTAGGGGTAGGATAATACATCATATTTCATCGTGAAAGACTTTCTCATCATGTCAATTGATAAAAGACGTGAGTGCATTATGATTTCATTTCCAAGCAAATGTTGACTCATAATTGCATACTACATGTATTCATAATACCTAGAAAATGATTATTTGTTTACCTCAACCTTCCAGTAAAAATTAAGACTCCTCAGTAAAATCAAATAGAGGGTTCTGATGTTATTAAGTTCACAATTTTTAATCTTACCAATGTTGAATACCCCTATACCATAATACTACAGATAAACCATAGAAAATTGCTAAGTTCTATTTATAGAAACCATGTACTAGAAGTATCCAAGGATTGAAATTGTCATAACAACCGTATCCAATGGTAACGCCTGTGACCACAACAAGAACAATCTTATATATGTACCTCAGAAGAACAACCTAGCATAAAAAATTCATACTGCCTGAAGAAGTCACATCAATTGTGACGAAACGTTGCAAACAAGAAAGTTAATTTGCCCCCCTTACTTCGATGTTCAATCAACCCCCAAATAAAACCTCATTTATATTATTCAACTCGTTTGGTTTTTTTTGTTGATTTGACTTCAACTTGATGTTATTAATCACGTTGATGACATCATACCACAGAAAATATCTCTATCGATACGAGAAGCAAAGCCTGGTTCAAAGCAGTGATTTCTTATACTACTGCCGATCAACTTCCATTTGAATCACATATCCTAGGAATTTGATTTCGAAACCACGATATGTGATTTCTACTGCGTTATTCCAGGTTCTGAGTTGTGCACATATTTGCCACCGACAATCAGTGATTTGCCACAAAAAATGGTATGATTTGTTGTTTAACTTAGATCTAGGACAGCCTTTGGGTCTCTATGGTCTATCTTCAAACTTGGTCCAACATTGACTTTCATCAAACACCGTTGGTGACATCTGGAAGATATTGATGCTTGAGGAATTCGAAAAACAGCGATTTGTGAACTCTCGCCTGCTACGATCGTGGGTTATTAAACAAGGCCCTGTGCAGTTTTTTGTTTATTCAAGTAAAAGCGTACAGATCACCCTGTTAATAAACCTTTTTCCACAGGCTGGGTTCGCACCTAATCTACCTGGTTACGCAATACCTGCAGCAAAACAAACACCTGGCAACGTAATCTATAGCATTTGATGACTGAGTGTATGATCTTCTTTTTTTTTCTTTTTTTTCATAATTTTCTTTATTTAGTCTTCAGCATTACATGTTTTTGGATTCTGGTATACAGTCATTACCTTTAGTACAGGTGCCATTCTGAGTCTAGTATATGTGTGGCGTACATCAAGGTTATCTTTGGATTGAGCCCTTTTATACGCTAGGGTTAAGTACATGTGCTGAACGCATGTCTTCTAACATTGTAATATCGTAATATGTTTATAATACCAGTGTATATAATTTCCAGAGAAAGTACAGCGGTTGCCTCGCATTTTAGGGAATTCCAGCTCCAATTTGGTGTGTCATAAATGCATATCACCACAATAATGCTTTGCATATACCTTAGATAAAATAAAAACACCGAAACTGGATACACAATAATAAATTGGCAGGTCTAGCTATCATATGCTTATCTTTTTCCAAATTAAAACCCAAACAATCATCAACTAGAAAGTTTAGAAAGCCCATCCTCGTTAATAAAATGTGCAATCAACAATTGACATGGACATACTCTCCCTTGGGGAGCGAACACAGTAAGCACAAAGATAGAGGATACATATTAAAGCCGGATGCCAATCTACAGATTTAGGGTTGAACGATTAGTTCCCAAATCGTATAGGAGTCGGTCACCTTGTCGAAGGCAAATTATGTAACCCCTCGCTTGACCCGCACACTGATAAAATCGATGTATGGTCCACTAATCGCTGGGGGAGGGCAAAAACCAAAGAAACCGAGTGTTCACTAATCGGTGGGTAGCCTTGCCTAGCTGTCCTACATCTACCGACTCTGTTAGGATGCCTCGCTTGAGACAAATTACCCTCCGTTTGTCGCCGACAAATGTACATAAATGTTCTCAAATCAGTAGATGGGCATTGGGCTTTACAGGATGATCGAGACCTAGGAGTAATGACAACTTCTGTGTCCAGTAAAAATGAACTGACAGTCGAAAAGAAGGAGACTTCAGTATCGGTATAGTCTGTTAAGCATGCACAGAATCAGGAACAACATGTGAACAATACCTGTCCCGTTCAATCATCTAGGCTCGTACACCCTTTTCTGTAGGTCATAGAGACCAAGGGACGATGTGGTTCAACTTTATTCAACACCTGTGGACGACCCTGTGGACGGCTACGAATGCCTTAGTGAACAGACTTATTTATCATTAAATGATATGGGGTACGAGGTATAGAAAAGGTTGTAGGGAAAAGGTTGTACAAGGGTTGTAGAGAAAAGGTTGTAGAGAAAAGGTTGTACAGAAGAGAGTCTATATTTACGAGACTAGATTATTACACAGACCCCAGGGACGATGTGGGTCAACTTTATTCAACACTTAAGTGGAATTCACACGGTGAGATTCATGTATCTCACAGGGTTCGGAATCTCATGAGATTCTGTTCCTTTTTAGGGGGAAATATCTTAAACATTTACAGGGGGGAAACATGTCTTAGGGAAATGAAACCCTATAATTTAGATGAAGAAATTGTGTTTGAGTACAGAATCTCAGCAGGATTTGTCTCAGAAAAACACCCTGTGAGGTACATGAATCTCATCGTGTGAATCCCACTTTATGGACAACCTTATGCACAACTACGACTGTTTTAGCGAAGGAACCTAAATATCATTGAACGATGACCCTTGTACGAGGTACAGAAAAGGGTTTTCGTGTACGATCCTAGATTAATAAACAGACCCCCAGATTAATTCACCCTGACGTATAGGGAGAACTGTGAGATTCTTGAATCAATATCACTTACATCCGGGTACTACCCCGTTTCTTGCCTGCGCCACCTAACGGACCAACCCGTCATCATTTTCCATCAAGGTGTCGCTGTTCCCAGCCTCCCTCCATACACAATAACCCCGCGAGCCTAGAACCAGTTAACGCGAACAAAATGGCGGCGCAGCTGGGACGCCGCCGGTGACGTCACAGAGGTCGATAGTGTGGTCAGTTCTCATTAGGCCCACTATGTGTCGAGTGTCGCTGCTGTCGTGGCGGTCAGTCACGTGGTAGGGGGTTGAAATGATGGCGGCCGCTGGGCAACGCGGATTGGGTGTAGAGTAGCCAGTAGGGGGCCGGAAATACCGAGTAAATAGTGCAGCAGTGACAGCACTCTCCCCCCAGATCTTTCGCGGCGCTAGCGCTGGCTTAATCTCTGCCCCAACCCAAAGCTGGCTCCCTGGGTATCCACTAAAGACAGGGGAGACCAGCGAACATTTCAGATTCAAAACAAGGTAGTTGTCAAAGGTTATACAAGTCAAACAACCAACATATCATGAGTATGAAAATATAGGAATTGTTAAAGGAGCTTCACAGACAATCTAGCTGTCTCTTGTGTATAGGCCAGATTTCAGCCCAAACAGGCAGGTTGGGGCAGAGATACAAGCGACCACAGGAAGTAGAGCGCAGGATATCTGCTGGGAGAGTACAGTGACAGGGGGAGGTCTGGTAAGGTGACACCTATGGGTGGAGGCAGGGGACTCTTTGGTTTCCTGGCTAGCGGGGGTCGATAATGTTATGTCTGTGAAAAAACTAATCTGTGGAGTGATTATGGTAAAGAATTTACACCCCACGAGGGAGGAGCGACCGCTGTGCCGCGAATCCGGAACAAGGAGATATACACTCTCTACGCTAACTGTAAAGTAACGGTCTTTATCTCACCATGGTATTTTCTCCATAGACTTAACATTTAATAGTAAAGAAGACACCTACAAGTTTTTGTCAAAGTCGTCATTCTCCATGATAGGAAAGGGATAAAATCTGAACCGCGCTCGAACCGAAGATCTTTTACCTGAAAGCATGCAGACTATATTGTATCTATTATTCACCTCTTTCAAAAAGGTGGCGATCTGATATTAGTGCGTTTCAAGTATGCCCTATTTTTTCGTATGCGCCGTTTATTGCAAATTGAACAACATACCTGTATATTCGGGTATGGTGATACACACTACCCATGTGTTTTCTATGGACACTTTGTATACGGTGGATATATCTGAATGCTCTGAGTATAAAGGCACATACTCCCCATGTGTTTTCTATGGATACTTTGTATCAGATGGATATATCTGTATGCTCTGGGTATATAGGTACACACTCCCCATGTATTTTCTATGGACCCTCAGTATAAGGTGGATCTGTATGCTCTGGGTATATAAATACATGCTCCCCATGTGTTTTCTATGGACACTTTGTATTGAGCATACATTCCGGGTATGGTCATACATGCTCCCCATGTGTTTTCTATGGACACTTTGTATAAGTCGGATAATAAAATCTTTTTCTTCCGTATAACATCTTGCTGCGTGTTGTCCTTCCCCTGTGATGCCTCAGAGCCTGCCTCTACTCTGAGACACACACACATCCCAGTGTTTGCTTATCAGTCTGGCAAGTATCATGTATTGCTGCTGATGTCTTTTCTATGGACACTTTATTTAGGTGGATATATCTGTATGCTTCAGGTATATGGATACATGGTCCCCATGTGTTTTCTATGAATAATTTGTATTAGGTGGATATATCCATATGTTCTGGGTATATAGATACATGCTCCACATGTGTTTTCTATGGATATATTGTATTAGGTGGATATATCCATATGCTCTGAGTATATAAAGTCACGCTCTCCATGTGTTTTCTATGGACACCTTGTATTAAGCGTACGTTCCGGGTATGTAGATACACCCTCCTCATGTGTTTTCTATGGACACTTTGTATTCGGTGGGTATATCCGTATGCTCCGGGTATGTAGATACACCCTCCTCATGTGTTTTCTATGGACACTTTGGATAATAAAATCTTTCCTTCTGTATAACATCTTGCTGTGTGTTGTCCTTCCCCTGTGATGTCTCAGAGCCTGCCTCTACTCTGAGACACACACACATCCCTGTGTTTGCTTATCGGTCTGGCGCGTATCATGTATTGCTGCCTGAAGACGTCTCCGGGCCTGGTGCCAGACGGTGTTATCCAAACACTGGTCGTCTCCACTCCTCTGCCTCCAGATCTTACTTAAACATCCCTTGATCCGTTCAGCATTTCACCAACCATCTCGTATTACACTATGAATTTTAACTCGCCGATGTAGTTGTCACTTACTTCCTCTCGTTCTGCAGTTAGCTTTAGGAAACATTAGAGTTCCACCACCCACGTTATGCAGCGTTTCTACCTGCCGATTATGACACTTCTCACAGCCGACGTATTATGGAACACATCTAGGTCAATAATCGTCTGGTGGGAACAGAAATATAAGAGATATTAGCGATTTTGATAAGACTAAAAAGGCCTATTTGGTTTCAAGGATTCGATAAGTATTACTAGTTTAAGACATATAAGAACCGACTGTTAACGGTTGAAAGCTTATAATATTTTGCTTCTCTGATATTTTGCCCCCTTTTATGAACTAGTCCGAGAACGACCTACACCCTAAGTGATTATGTTGATTGTTCTATGATCTGTAAACTGCGCTCGACTTATTGCCCAGAGGAGCAATGGAGAAAGGATACTAAAACTATTAAAAAAAAGTGGCCGTATATCACGTTTTTTGTATAAGCTGGTACAAGCACAATCTTGCTTTCATCTGATTGAATCATCTGTACATTCGTTACTGTATCGACGATGGATGAATTGTAATAAAAATCTAAGCTGGTGGTACGCTGAGACCAGTCCTCCTGGACTAAGCATTCGCCAGGGTAAATAAATGTTTTAAAAATAGATGGTCAGCGATTTTTCTCTCCCTCCTTTGCAATATGGCACCACCGGCTGACTTTTGAGCTCACTGATGAAATCAGACCGGCTTGATCTGATCGGCTGCAGTCTACAGGTCACTAATTATGTGCCACCGACCTTTCGCAAGGAAAATTACCGACCGACATTGGTACAGCGTGAATATTATCGGTGGGGTTTTCGTTGGTATGTGGAAACGGGACATAAGGAATTCGTTTTCGTGATATCTCACACGGGGACAGTCTTTGTTTGTCGTCAAACATGGTGACCAGAACATTGGCGAAGCATAGGCCTGGGACCTGTTTCACTAGTTTCGTGACATGTCTGTAACATGTCTATGAAACTGGACACACCATCTAGACGCCATCTAGACATGTCACGAAACTAGTGAAACAGGTCCCTGATGTCAAACTTTAAAGATCTGAAGTCATCTTAATATATTTTGGAGAATATTTTTCCCATGATGAACGCCCTGAAAATACTTCATTAATTCGTTTCTCTATTAACCTATATGTCCTATTCTAAATTAATATCCAGAATCAAGATAGCCGCGTCTGGCTTCTACTTCGACCCACCCTTATGATATGAACGAATTTATCTAACGGCCTCCTTATGTATTAGTTATTCTCCTACCCCTAATATAAAATCCCATAGGCTTAACATTGGGTTTCCGTATGCCACGCTGACTGGCATACGGAGTTTTATATGCCACTAGTGGCGTACAGCATTGTTATCACGTAATATTCCAAAATCGAGGAGATAGGGTAGGATAAAATCAAAACCTGGTTTGTTTTAATCTTGGCCACCACATGCCACTCCTGAAGTTTTGGCTCTGGACTTCACTCGGCTTCGCCTCATGAAGTCACTTTGCCAAACTCCAGTCATGGAATACGGTGGACAAGATTAAACCTCATCCAGTTTTACAATATTATCCTCCCCCTAATATAAAATCCCATAGGCTTAACATTGAGTTTCCATATGCCACGCTGACTGGCATACGAAGTTTTATATGCCACTAGTGGCATACAGAATTGTTATCAAATAATATTCCAAAATCAAGGAGACTAGGTAGGATGAAATAAAAACCTGATTTGTTTTAATCGTGGCCACCGCATGCCACTCCTGGAGTTTCGGCTCCGGACTTCACTCGGCTTCGCCTCGTGAAATCACTATGCCAAACTCCAGTCGTGGCATACAGTGGCCAAGATTAAAATCATGCAGTTTTACGATAATAATCACTGTCCCAGAGGACGCGGCTGGAGTTGACAGTGGTCTGCACCCGTTGACCCTGAGAATACATGTATTGCGACCGAATTGTAATACTCAAGATATAAGCTGCTAATAAAATAAACAAAAAAACTCTGCCTTCTGAAGGAAAGGTCAGTGAAGCAATTAGCTCACAATATAAGCAATATAAAAATACCCATTATCCAAAGTATCAAATAGGTTGGGACAAAGTTGATTGAATTTAGAATGTGCCACATGAATGCTTTAACAGTTAGTGTACAAACCAGATTCATGTATTCGTATAAGAAGCACCTGAAAATGAAGCTTAACGATCAATATGATTAGATGATCTTAAATGTTAGACAAATCAGTCTTTCATCCTCATCAAATATTCATCACTGTATATTTTGTAAATTCGATTGGAAAAAACCCCACAAATTTTAATGAAACAGATACTCCAATATTCCCTTTGGTCATAATTCTTTGGGATGCCAGAGAAAGTTAATTCGTGAACAAATGTCGAGAAGATTGGTGATTATTTGAAGTAGCCCTATCTATCTTGAATTCCAGCCCTGTGTCACTACGTTTTCTACTTACGCGCATATCTAGATCAGAAGGTTTATGGTGAGGTGTAGGACTTAGAAATAGTTAGAAAAATCTTAGAGAAATACCATTGTTCCTGTGAGATAAAGCTTGCTCAAGACCTTCTATGTTTCTTAATGGTCTATCAATCTAACTGAGGTAACAGGGAAGTGTCATGCTATACATTGACCACTCTTTTGTGTGGGAGGGCAACCTGGCTGTTACATTGTTCGGGTCTCCCTCCCGCTGGAGGATTGGATCAGGGGGGTCAGTTAGGCCAAGGGAAAGTGCACACCTGCTTCTCAATAGAGACATTGGTATGTGCCACGAGAAGAACAAAAACATTGCTTAAAGTGACCTAAGTATTCCGGAACTGTAATTTCAACACTGATGAATGTATATATTTATTCCCTGTGTATGATTCTATAAAGAGACGTCACGAGTTTGAGTATGAGTTTATTTATGTCACACATTTTGTTGGCTCCATAATTTCACGAGTCAAAGACGAGTGATATTATGGAGCCAGCAAAATGAGTGACATAAGTAAACTCAAACTCAAACGATTTTATCCTACCCCGTTTCCACATTTTTTCAGTATTAGAAAGTAGTGGCATAAACAACACTTTACGTCATACCCAGTGACATAAACAAATCCCATGTTAAGCCTATGGCGTTTTTTCTTAGGGGTAGGATAAAATCCTTTGCGGGTTTACTTGATACTGGGATAAACGTTCGGGGTTATCCTTTTTAGGAAATCTTTTTTTGTTCAGTAGATTACCCGCCGCTCTTTGTCTGTAAATATTGCCAACGGAAATGCGAGAAACTGATCACGTGATCCAACCAACCAATGGCGGTCTAGTTCTGTGAAGAATTCTTTGAATATTCAAGCCGAAGACGCCAGTCCCCAGGTAGTATACAGTCACTTGCTCAGTACTGGCGTTGGCTGCCACGACACTAAACATGTACACTGATGAAGTCCAATCGTCTCAATTTTGAAACAACTGATGAAGCAGATATTTTCTAGATCTCTGTCTCTGAAACAAATTGACCTGATAACAGGCAATAGAAGGCACCAGGGATATGTTCGAGACCCTACCTAAGACCTAAGGAACAATGAATTAGTCTGTTCTGCGCTTTGGTAAGCGTGATAAGGTCATTTTATTGATCTCTAAATAAATAAAACTAACTTGGTCACCCCCGATTTTTAAGTTAGAAATATGTTCTAGAACACTCTAGATATGACAATATTCAATTTTCAGGAAAATGACACAGGTTTTGATTTTCATTCCAAATTGTCCGATATATAGATGCTTCGGCATCATATAAGGCAGGAATCATTAACAGTAATTAGAATTGTAACACAACACTGTTTACTTATTTAGTTATTTTCTTATGAATTCTAGTAGGATATTTAGACTCTTGCTACATTTTCTAGTCCATAGGCTTTACAGGTTCAGGCAGAGCCGTCCTAGTTCCTCTAGATACCATCTAGGGAGAACAAGTCGAAAGTAGCATAAATCGAAACGGCGAGAACTATTTCGTTCCGCAAGTTAGCCGCAGGGAAATTAGACTGCAGCGCTCCTGGGGGCAGTTTAGGCCAGTACCGGAAGTGTATCTGGCCCTAACTTCCGGCCAGGCTGCCCTCGTCGTCACTTCCGGTTCCGGCGGGTGTGACGTGTGTAATGTGATAAGGGGAGGCAGTGTGTTTGAAATCAAACACAGCCGTTTGAGCAAATCTAATACGTCCAGCTTTCGTTAGCCTTAGGCCACACACAAAAAACTTGTTTCTCATCACCAAGCCATGAACAATAGGGAGCTTTTTGTTTCTTTTTTTTTGCTGAATAAAAGATGGCTTTTGAAATGACAAGTACCCTAGTTTGAGAATAGGTAGCAGTGCAGAACTATTAGTTGTGTAGGCAGTATATAAAGTAGAGAGATATAAATACTACAGTTTTGGGAATACTTAGATAATACCACCTTGAATGCATCCTGGACATCAGGGACCTGTTTCACTAGTTTCGTGACATATCTAGATGGCGTCTGTGACACCATACAGACAGATTTGGGTTGACGAGTTACGTGACAACACAAGCGCCACTGGCACAAGTAGCGCAGTAGTGTCACTGTTCGCAACACCGACATTGTGACACAACATGCAACAATAGATATGACATGCGTTATTAAACGTGACTTGTCCGTTCTTGCTTGCACTGTTGGTGCCGCTTTTCATGTCTGTCTAACACTTTTCTCACGAAACTAGTGAAACAGGTCCCAGGAGTTTTAATATGATACCAAATACACATATCTCTCATGATATCTCTCAAGGTTCATCTTATGAGTAACAAATCTTTGTTAAGTTTTTTCTGACGCGCGCGGTAATGAGAAACAAGATTTTTTCTAGTGGCCTTACAGAGCTGACGGGTAGGTGGCTAGAAAAGCCAGTACAAGCTGGAGGATCACCACCCAACGACCCCAAACCACCAGCACCCCTCCCGCCCCCGCCCCTCCATGGCTTCATTGACTGCCAAGCAAACCTAACTCACTTCCCTCCACTCCTCTGCCTCCCAGTGGCTGGCTTGTTCAATTGCGTTCCGCTTGCTCAATACTGATTCCAGATTGGGAACCTTTTCCCTGAACACATCAAAGCAGTGTTCCACGCCGTTTGCGCGGTCACACTCCGTGATTTCATTAGAAGCTGACATCTGTGCTTTACTAAATTAGGCGGTTCGATTAATATTCCATGGTGTTAAATGTGGATTTGAAAATTTCGACTGGGTCATGTAGCTCGGCGTTTACATTAGACGACTGAATATGTGCCGACTGTAGATCGTCAAGCCAGTGGTCGAAATGTCCACCGAAAAAATCGTCAGCCTCAGAATGTACCTGAGCGTTTACACTGACGACATAGAGTCGCCACCAGTCTAGACGACTAATTCAAGGCAGCTTGAAATAGTCGCTGGTGTCAGAGTGTGTTCAATAGTCATGAGGTGTTGCCAAATTGTGTAATCAGATGTAATCAGACGATCTGCAGTCACCACATGTTTGGTGTTTACATCAGACAATTTCTAGCTTTTTTTCCACTGAAAGTCGCCAAGAGGTGCAAAATGCCAAAATCGTCCAGTGAAAATGCCAGGTGACCTGGCGTTTACACTGGACAGTGATTCTGGCATTTTGCAGCCCCTGACGACTATCAGCTATAAAAAGCTAGAAATCGTCTTATGTAAACGCCAAGCGTGTGGCTACTGCAGGTTGTCCGATTACGTCAGATTATTCAATTCAGCACCACCTCGCGACTATTGGACCCTCTCTAATGCCAGCGACTATTTCAAGCTGCCTTGAATTAGTCGTCTAGATGGGCAGTGATTCTGGGGTCCGTTTAACATCGGACGAGCGGGGCTGTACCTGGACGATACGAGATACTGGCCGAGGGACGACCTTCTGGAGGATTCTCGTCTAATGTGGTTTAATAAGGCATGTCGTCCAGGGCAGGGCCTATCGCTCGTACAGATTCTCCTATGTTTGACCTATATGAGTCCATACTAGAGGTCGTCCACCATGGCCGGCTGGGGACCAGTCAGGGATACATCCCGCACCAAATATCAACTTCCGGGACCATTTCGAAAGGCAAAACAGACTGCAAAACAGTCTCCGCCCTTAACATGATGATCTCCAAGTGTTGTGGAACACATATCTAACTTAACAATCGAGGGTAACCATGCTAGTTTTTGATTTATAGATCAACATGATGATAATTTTATATAAGAATATATAGCAATTCTAAAATGTATTTTTTAACCGATGTCATTTTCCTAAAAATCTTCACAGAATATAGTACATATATGGTACGACTTATTTATGTTTAAAAATCACCATCCTTGTTATTGAAAGGAAAGGGACAGTGTGGTGGAGGGACAGTGTGGTGGAGGGGCAGTATGGTGGAGGGGCAGTATTGTAGAGGGACAGTGTGGTGGAGGGGCAGTATGGTAGAGGGGCTGTATTGTAGAGGGGCAGTGTGGTGGAGGGGCAGCATGGTGGAGGCACAGTATTGAAGAGGGGCAGTATGGTGGAGGGGCAGTATGGTGGAGGGAAAGTATAGTAAAGGGGCAGTACCAATACTGTTTCATTATATTACCATTCAATCGCCATGGTATTACCACATTTTATGGTGTAGTGGTTAGAGTGTCGGTTGTTGATCGCGGGATCGCGGGTACGATTCCCAGCCGCGGCAGATGATTTTTTTTTTAACCTGAAACTATATTAATATTAGTATTAATATCAGTTATTAATAAGAACAATTCGTGAAGAATTATCAATATTGAACCCGATCTTGGAGATATAACACATAAGGGATTTGGGGAGAAGTATTTGGGACAGGGGAAAAATATTTCAGGAAAGTATAACGGATATGGTATAAGGGGGCCTTCCCACCTACTACAACGGGCTACGACGCACTACGATTAAGTTCCCGACGGCTCCGCGTGTCGGCGACAACGTCGGCGACACGCGGAGCCATCGGAAACTTAATCATAATGCGTCGTAGTGTATTAGGAGGTCATGGTATGGTGCAACGGTTCTGCAAATTTCATAAATATCGGTGAAGTATTTCACATACAAGAGAGATTTACCTGGCCGCATTTGTGACCGATGGCCTACGACGGCCTACGAAATTGAAACATGTTTGAATTTCGTAGACCCTCTACGATTACCGTTTTTTTGTTGTAGCGCGTCGTAGCGCCTCGGCGCACAGCGAGTTTGTCGGCGACAGAACCTGACTAATTGAGCAGTTTGTCGGCGATACCTCCACGATTTTTTCAGTTTGTCGCCGACAAGGCCAAAGGGTTTATTGTAGACTTAAACGAAAGGTATATTACGAAAACATGTACGAAAGGGGGTTTGTCCAGAACGGCGCCCCATATATATTACCTATTGAGATTGAATAAACTGGATTAAATGTTAAATTCACTCATGTAGAATTAGAATACATCCCAAGAAACCAGTTTTGACTAAAAATTGACATTTTTTTAAAATCACCAGGTGGCGCCAGTGTTAATGCCTTTAACACGAAAGGGTCACTTTGTATAGGTCACGCCGAAAGGGTTGTTAAGTATGCGTGACTCAGAATGGATCACTCAGAATATGTCACTCAGAATGGATCACCCAGAATTTGTCACTCAGAAAGGGTCACTCAGTATGTATGACACAATATGAGTCACACAGTATGTGTGACTCAGGTAAGTACTGGGAAGTACAGTAAAACCGTAAGTGGACACCTTCCATTCCGAGTCAAAGTGTCTGCTTATCTGGGCTGTCCGCTTATGCGAGGTGACCACTTACGCAGGGTTTCCTCCAATGTCTAATATCTGAAATCCATTTACTAATATCTTAATTGAACCCGAAGTTATCAAACTTTGAATTACAAAATGTATTTTCTATGAATATACAGTGAAACACCGCATATAAGCGGAACCGTTCCAGGCCAAATTGTCCGCTTACGCGGGGTGTCCCCTTACACGAGGTGGTGTACTCTTACGCGGGGTAAAATTAAACATCTCATACAGGGAAAAATTTCCGTTCCGAGCAAAAGTGCCTGCTTGTGTAGGGTGTAGGGTGTCCGCTTACGCGGGGTGTCTGTTAGGTAGGGTGCTACTGTACTTGCACACATTCATAAAAAACACAGATTACTCTTTTTGGTGAGGACTGGTGAGTGAGGACTGGTGGGTGAGAATTGATGAGTGAGAATTAATGAGTGAGTAAGTACTGTTGAGTGTGGACTGTTGAGTGTGGACTGGTGAGTGTGGACTGGTGAGTGAGGACTGGTGAGTGTGGACTGGTGAGTGATGGCTGGTGAGTGTGAACTGGTGGGTGTGGACTGGTGAGTGAGGACTGGTGAGTGAGGACTGGTGAGTGTCGACTGGTGAGTGTGGACTGGTGAGTGAGGACTGGTGAATGTGGACTGGTGAGTGCGGACTGGTGAGTGTGGACTGTTGAGTGTGGACTGGTGATTGAGGACTGGTGAGTGAGGACTGTTGTGTTCGGACTGTTGAGTTCGGACTGGTGACTAAGGACTGGTGAGTGAGGGCTGATGAGTGAGTACTGGTGAGTGAGGACTGGTGAGTGAGGACTGGTGAGTGAGTACTGGTGAGTGTGGACTGGTTTGTGAGTACTGGTGAGTGAGTATTGGTGAGTGAGGATTGGTGAGTGAGGACTGGTGTGTGAGGACTGGTGAGTGTAGACTGTTAACTGAAGACTGGTTGTTACTCATGAGTGAGGACTGTTGTGTGAGGACTGTTGAGTTAGGACTGGTAAGTGAGGACTGGTGAGTGAGGA
The DNA here is from genome assembly GCA_950022655.1 of Alentia gelatinosa. Taxonomy (NCBI): domain Eukaryota; kingdom Metazoa; phylum Annelida; class Polychaeta; order Phyllodocida; family Polynoidae; genus Alentia; species Alentia gelatinosa. The sequence goes on along the minus strand of OX465590.1, from coordinate 40,155,778 downwards.
CTGGTGAGTGAGGACTGGTGGGTGAGAATTGGTGAGTGAGTGAGTACTATGGAGTAAGTGCTGTTGAGTGTGGACTGGTGAGTGAGGACTGGTGAGTGTGGACTGGTGAGTGATGGCTGGTGAGTGAGGACTGGTGAGTGAGGATTGGTGAGTGTGGACTGGTGAGTGTGGACTGTGGACTGGTGAGTCAGGACTGGTGACTCAGGACTGGTGAGGGGAGGAGGGGGTATAACCGCGAACCTTGCCCTTATACTGGAACGTGAAGCATGTCAGAAGCCTGTCAGGCCATGTTGGGGTGTCAGAGGGTGTCAGAGGGTATCACAGTCCTTTTGGAGGTCCACCATCACATGCTTAAGCTTCAGCTACGACACCCCTTTGGGGTGTCGTCCGTTTACGAGACCTTGAGACGATGTAGGACAGTGTGGACGAGGTTTCTCCGTTGGACGAGTTTCTTGTTGAACGAGACTTTCTCATGGCAGCTCCCTCGTATCGTATGGGGCTCGTCCCTGGACGAGCGACGTGCTTCTTGAACGAGACTGGCTGGACGACCCCCGTACGAGCTTTCAAAGTCTCGCTCGTCCGATATTAAACAGACCCCTGTGTCGTCAGTGTAAACGCTAAAGGACATTCTGAGCTTGACAACTTGTGTGGTGAACATTGCCACCACCTGACGATTTACAGTCGCCACATATTTAGTCATCTAATGTAAACGCAGGGTTAAGCATCATTGTGAGGCACATGTCAATGTATTCATGTCTATAAGTATTTGCAACAAATTGTTATTTCCATTGGCTGACCATCGATCTGCAGTCAGGAACCACTGACACCATATCGGTGAGTGGAAACAAACATGCAGATCAGTGTTCACTGAATAATTGTGCATAGATTATGCAATGAGGCCACCACCAACTGACTTGGTCAACGACTGACAGAATCAAAAGGGAACGAAATTGTCGGTGATGGTCATTGAATTTTGAGGACTAATCCGTCAGTATGAACCTGTTAAATGCAGCAGAAACAAGGAAAACACTGCAACCTCACTAATTCTTAGATTGTGACTGCAGTTGTTGGCCACAACCGACCGACTTTTAGGAGAACTCAATTAATCCTCTAACGACTAACGACTTTATTATTACATACGCCAAATCCCCTGTAGACTATGGGTATATTCTTAGGCCATTATTTTTATCATGCTGTAATGTTTACCATCGAAATTGTTTTAAGATCTGATTATTTTGATATTATTCGAAGGCATAACTTGTAATTTGAGAGAATATCTCCAAATTACAAAATTGGGATTACCTTTGAAATAAATGACCTGGGGTGTGATGATACGCCTACAAGATGTGTGTTGTATTGTATCTCTGACAGGTTTCCCCTGAGGAAGTAATACCTTTCCTAGCATAAAACCCGCTCGGATCTATACATCATGTTGATGAAGCTTCTGTTTTCCTTAATCCTAAATGGGACCGGATATTTTATCACATAGAAAAACATCCTATCCCATTGCAGTCACCCATTCATTGCAGGACTTTCTATCGTGTTTCTCGCTCATAAAACACAAGGTAATACTTTATTTTCATGTCATGTTTACCCACAGATGAAGCGAATGTTCATAATACAATGGCAATTATCTTTCTATTCCATTGTTCTGTTTAATAGGACACGACACAGCCCACTTGCATGCCTCAGAGATGCGGTATGCTTTGAGAGCTTAATGAAGGGGTGGAGTCGTATTCTATAGAGGTAATATAATTATAAGAGCGCCTTTCCTTTGATATGCAATGCGTTGTGGGGCAGATCTGATTATTGCCTGGTGTGCCAGGAAAACAAGAAATAAAACACAGCCTGAAACATAAGCATCATTGTTATAGTGCTATTTAAATGGTCATATTTTCCTGTATTGCTTCTTTGGTGTTTTACCCGCCGTTTACATAAAGTTCAGTGCCCATCTACCGAGTCAGGGTTGAACGATTAGTTCCAGAATCGTATAGGTGTCAGTGAACTTGTCCCAGTAAAGTTAGGTAACCCAAACAGGGAGTATTTCCAATGTTCTGTTGTCGCTGACTGGATTTATCATAATGTTGATCCATTTTTGGCAAGCAATATAGGAATATCGACTGACAACTTGTCGGTGACAAAAGAACATCTCAAGGGGGGGGGGGGGGTTCAAAATATCTTCTGTTTTGTCATACAACACTGAATGGAAAAAAGTATCATCCAAGATATCATTTATCGTTGGAGTTATCGTATCGTCCAGCACAGCAGCAGAAGCATCCGAAACATAGAAACTTATAAAGCCTTTAAGATATTGACTAAGGATTTGATGTATAGTAAAATACCAATATAATGACATTTTAACTTATAAGGTAACGGAATTACTACTTATCTAGATCTAGTATAGATCCATACTTAAGGTGCTAAGTGGCACGAATATATTATGATTATGTAAGTGGAAGACTGATGAATTATTTGTAACAAGTGAACTCTGACACAGTAGCGGCGTCAAATGACCAACTGACTTATGAACACTATAGTCCTACGCATATGAAAGAAACTAAGTATGGATCAATTATTTCTTCTGTGCAAAATTATCTTGTTGTATTCATTGTCCCATCCTGGATCCGTACAGGGAAGAGCGCTTCGTAGGAAGTGATTGTACATCTTGTCCTTAATTTGAATAAAAAATATAAATAAATAAAAAAAGTTAACAGTCGTCACTGAGATGTAAGGTCAACCCAGTAGTCGTATTATCCGTAAAGGAAAGGGGAAGGGTATGAAAACCAGGTTCATGAGGCCTGATACTCACCCCATTTTGTATTGTTGTCTTTCATGTAACAAAGGCCACTAAAAAAACAACTTGTTTCTCATCACCGCGCGCATCAGAAAAAACGATTTTAGAAGTGTTTTTTTATTTTAAATAGGTCAATCTTGATAGAAATTATGAAAGGTATGTGTATTTAGTATCAAATTAAAGCTCCTGATGTCAAGGATGCATTAAATGTATAGTCAATAAAAATCCGGAAGCCCTTTGTAAGCAGACACCCAGTGTAAGCGGCCACTTTGGCCCGGATCGGAGGGTGTCCGCTTATGCACGGTTTTACTGTATGTCTGAAGCCCATTTTATGGCATTTCAAAAGCCATCTTTAATATAGCAACAACAAAAAAAAAAAAAAAGCGCCCTCGTCATATTTTTCATGGCTTGGTGATGAGAAACAAGTTTGTTTTTTTGAGTGGCCAAAGAAAGAGATGGACTATGTACTCCAGGAAAATGAACTTGCATCATTATATAAACTGGCATTATGAGAGCCATCTCTTTATACCAAGAAGAAGGATCATTGAATGTACTTCGAGTTGACGACAATAAAAAAGAATGTTCTGAAAAAAAAGGAACGAACTTTATTCGACAGCCCCAGACCGATAGTTTACGATTTTCTCTCGACAAGGAAGATGCACCACAAGGGGTCTTCGCCATTTTAACATATTTAGAAATATCGTAGACTATCGTTGTGCATAGCAGTGTATTCCATCTGGAAAATCCCTCTCACGTATGAAATCGGGCTTATTTCATCGGAATGTATCGAAACATCTTAAATTTCTATTAAAGGAGGGGGATGCCGGGCTTACCCAGGTACACACATTGGATTCTCAGATTTATCTCACCCCTGGTATTTTTTCATTGGGAACTCATATCCAACCCATATCCAACGCCCACGAGATATGTAGGAAAAATATCCAATGGGGGATTATGTCACAAATGTTGGCCCATTAGTGAATCTGAAGGGTGAGATAAATTCAGAAACCCATTCAAGTTTAGGGTCAGAGCTCGATCCCATGTCAATCGCTACGTAATTCACGCGGCTTTACCTTGTGGAATAACTACACTACTGGATGGGATACGAGCTCTGACCCTACACCTTCAAAGTTTTCCTCTAAAGTATAGTCAAACCTCTTTTCTGCCTCCAAATTCCCAGTTTAATTTCTCCTGCTCTTTCTATTGATGGCTACCTTTAAAATTCGAGCCTGTATTTTTTAAATCTTGATTATCCCAACAAGAGATTGTCCATTAATTAATGAATGATTCCTGTGAGATAAGTTGTTATCGGGGACGCCAGAAGCCGGCAATTAAAGTTAGCAACACCGGGAAATCTGTGAACTGCGCATGCGCCGACAGAGATAACGACAGATGGCGCTGCGGCCGGTGAATACTAATGAGCTTTGTTTGACAATGTTTAATCCAGCCACTGTAGAGAAAACTCTGATTACTGAACGCGACGATAGCAATATCAAACGTGATGCATGGACTCGGTTGTGCACAGACGGCACCTTAAGTGGAAGACACACTTTACGATCCTGTTGAATGATTTAGGCTCGTATGTGAAGACCCTTTTCCGAACGCCAACGAGACCCAGGGATGATATGGGTCAACTTTATTCAACACTCAACACTCATGGCCTTTCATCGGTTAGTACATCCCACCCCTAATATAAAATCCCATAGGCTTAACATTGAGATTCCATATGCCACGCTGACTGGCATACAGAGTTTTATATGCCACTAGTGGTATACAGAATTATTATCATGTAATATTCCAAAATCGAGGAGACAGGGTGGGATAAAATCAAAACCTGATTCGTTTTAATCTTAGCCACCACATGCCACTCCTGGAGTTTTGGCTCCGGACTTCACTCGGCTTTGCCTCATGAAGTCACTATGCCAAACTCCAGTCGTGGCATACGGTGGCTAAGATTGAAACTCATCCAGTTTTACGATAGGACCTGGCGTCCACCTACTACGATAGAAATTTAGACCTCCCGATATGGCACCCATACAAAAAGCAAATATCGGAGACATATCGGGAAGGTGCAAAATCGTAGACATATGTCTTAGACATGCCAACCCACCACGCATTGTATGGGTTTTTTATCGGTGTCTAATCGCAACAACGTGGTCAACTGCCCCGATATTAGGTGACCTTACAACGCGATTTTGATTTTTTATCGGGAGGTGCATCGTAGACGATATCGGTGCCATATCGTAGTAGGTGGACGCCAGGCCTTAGTGAACGAGCTTGAATATTATTAACCGATAACCTCAGACAAGGTCTCCTTATACCCTGTACTTTTATAGGCATAGGTTTTATCCTTGCCCTAAAAGGTCGGTCGATGCTTCCATATTGTGTAATGTTGGAGAGAAAAATCGTTGACCTTTTCTGTTTCCAACAGACGATTATTGCACAAAGAGTATAGCATATATAGTTGGTCGGCAATGCTAAATGCCATAATCGGTGCCACATTAATTTTCAAAGACGTCCATGCATTCGCTTAAATCTGCCATATATATATATATATATCATTTCCCTTTAAGCCCTGTTCAAAATAGAATTATGATTGTATCCTTTGTATATCAGTACCTCGACGATTGGTCTCAATATTTTGGAATATCAATCGTGAAATTTGAAATGCTTCATTGTAAGTCAATCAATATAGAAGTTCTTGGCATATTGACTTAAATGAAGTAGATTTAAAACAGAATCACAGCTTGAGCTTGTGTACCTCCCAGATTAAATAATTCAATAAAGTCTTGTCTACTTCTTTATTTTAATTGCCATTTCTTTTCTTTCTGTCCAGGTACAAAAAAGAGCCTTTGCTTTAATTAGAGGATATAGTAAAATTTGGTTCAAGAAGATATTTCTTTAAGGGATGATTATTGATTATGGCTCTGTGAATCAGGTATGTATTTTTCTCTATCAGATGTATATTTTGAGTTCGAGGATTAAGACACTTGTGTCAGGAAAGAAATCATTCAATAACTAATTGTTTCCTATTTCTGTCACCGAGAGGAATCTTTTAATTCGAAATTACCTTCAAACTGTAAAGATATGTTCAGGAAAATTCTGTGTCTAATCTTAACATCTATGCTGAATGGGATTTTACTACTTTCGCCAATACGAGAACGGACATTTATCGTAGTTACTTTTTCAACCGAATTTCTTCAGGAGTAACATCAGCTTTGTGGAGAAGAAGCCTGAGAGACCTCATGCTCACTTCACGTGGACAGAGGAGTAGAGGCCAATAACACCCACTTTGATCCTCTACTGGCACCTCTGTGTGACAGACACATACTCCCACAGATATTTCCTATAGCTTACAGGTGGAAGGTATATATTGTACTACTAACTATATATATGGATACTTGTTTTTGCGCTTGTGGAATTTTGGAAGATTTTCTAATTTTATAAATGAATAAAAAGAAAAGAATCTGCAGTGATGGAGCATCATGTATAATCAGTTTGATACCCGTCAAAGCAGTAATTTTGTTTCTCAGCTAAAGGCGTCTTAACCTTGTATTATCCACATTAAAACAAGGGCGGTTTATTACACAGTCAACCTGTCATTCTGTATACATACTTAACTCACCCCTGGTACAAGTTTAGCCAAGGAATAACATTATAAAAAATCAACGATCACCCCGGAAAAATCACAATACTACGCCATGGCCATGGCGTAGTGATGCGAGATGATGTCATATTCTATTGACCAATGAGCGGCCACAATTTCAGAGATCAGACACCACATCAACATGGAGATTTAAACGTTCCTAACTGGATTTGTGAAGTATTATTTGTAATTTTCATGCAGTGGCAACCATGTTGTCGTTCCGCGTTACGCACACTACCACATTGAGTCACACTGGATTTGCGAAGTAATTTGAATTATTCTGACATTGAGATGCTATTTTAATGTCTGTGAAAGAGGCACTCTATTCGTAAACTAAACGGTATTCCACTCCTTTGCATGTGCCGTACTTATCACTTGACTTTGCCTTAATGATGATTATGACCCATTGAAACTCGTAGAGTATTCTTTATCTATACGATTCTCGATACAGTTCTATATGTTTACCCAGTCAACTTGTCATTCAGTATACATACCATGAATTCCTTTATAACGGAAATACAAAAGTACATCAGATAGGCAGATTCAAGTCCAGATATCACAATATGAATATAGCAATGCATTTTTGATGAGCCACAGCACAGGAGGTCCTTGACCCCTTGTAATTCTCTCATGTTTTGGAATTTCACTTGCTGCATTTGGTCAATTTGCACATGTGAAGTACTGCAGAATCTATGAAATCTGGAATGGCAATAGCACAATTGGTCAGAAAAAATGTCAAAGTACAAGAAAATGTACACATATGTAATATATATATATCTAGAGACTTTGACTGGCTGCCTGTGTCACGTTTATCGTGGAACTCATGATACTAAGTATATGTTCACTGGGTTTACATACACCAAAGTACACTCTCCGAACGTGACTGGATGAAAGGTAAAACCTGACAATAGACTGATCAAACTTCCTTTCCCCGAGTAAAGTGGATAAAACGCGGTTCTGTCGTCCATTTTACAGTGTGGATCGCGTGGCTGTCACGGCGATTACTTTTAACGCCACCAGTCTGGTAAACATCGACCAGAAAAAACACACACTCACCTTTGTCGTGTGCCAGTCCCGGGTCTGGAAACGGGCACAAAAAGGCTGTCAATCAAACGGCCACCGCTGGGGTGGGCGTGGCCACCTGCGGCCCGACCCTAGAACCTGTAAGTTGTAAGAAATGACCTCGTTTTAATGACCGTTGTTTTTCATCCCCATGCAGGGTAATTAAAACCCTCCTGTCACTTATCAAAGGGACACCTTCCCATGATTTATTATATACCTGTGCCAGTATGTTCCACAAATACCAGCCTCTGCTAGGGTATTGGTATTAAATATATACCAGCACAGTATGGTGGTGTAAAATGATGTACCACCCTACTTTGAATACAGATTCTGATTGGCTGAAAAATATTGCACTGACCTACTCAGGAAGTGCTGGCAGTGACTTGCTCAAGGATCACAGGAGTTGAAGGGGAAAAAAAGAGTAAAAAGATGTGCTTGGAGCATATTCTGTGCTTGACTTTCACTAAGATGTCAAGAGATATACCAGCACACTTTGAATCCAGCTCGGACGTTGTCATATTTCCTTATGTAATTCATCAAATACTTATATTTGAAGGTATATAATAAAATACAAATGTATTACCTTACTGGTACATAATCACATACCTTGTTTCTCGGTATGTGAGTATGTACCAGTAAGGTATATACATTTTATCTTATCTATCAGGTATGTATGGGGCCATCCATAGAGTACGTACGCACTTAGGGGGTGGTGGGGGGGGTTAACAAATTTCGGAAATTTTGCGTATGATCCTACGTTGTTTTATTGCGTACAAGATCAGGAGGGGGATAGGGGTGGGTAAAAAATTTCGAAGATTCTCCGCACATACTTTATGGATGGCCCCCTATCACCGAAATAGGTGATTTTCAGCTAACAAATTGCATAAGATGAGAGAGAAAATCGTTTCTGTTTCCACCTGATGATTATTGCGCGGAATGTGTAGCAAAATCGGACGGCGGTGTGAAATGCCATAATCGGTGGTCATAATCGGCAGGTGGAAACGCCGCATTTTGTGCGACACAGTACAGATAAAGCAAGTAAAGGCACACCAGAGGCCGCCACCATCCGTCTCCCTTCCGTTGGCCACCTTCCGAATTCAGGCTTGTACAGCGAGCCAACCGTCAACTTAACACAACAATTTGTCATGGTGATGGTCAGTTTGACCTTTAGAAAGACGAATCACACCCTCGGCTTGTCCTCCTCCGCGCTCAAATTACAAAGCTACCGCTTCGTGCGCGCAACAAAAGAGTTCCTCCTTTCTTTCACCGTTTGACTGACTGAGTGCACTGGTTGCCGGCTCGATAAAACCGCGTTCTGCGGCCGACCACCGGCAACAAGCACTCTGTCACGTGTCACTGTTTGTGACGCGGCCATCTGCAATGTCCGCCATCGTGTTTTGCACACGGCACGCACCTTTAATTCATTTTCTCGCCTTTTCTCGCATTTCCTCGCTGCTGAAGCCCAATCCCCCCTCCGTCCCTCCTCCCATCCAACCCTTCCACCATGAAATAACGCGAGAACGAGGCTAAGTGGTCTAGAGGGCGCTGCGACTGGGACGCTGGAAAACAAATACTCACGGACGCTGGTCGGACGCTAATCATACCGGAAGTGGTCACGCACCCGGCGTCCATTTCCTTCCCTCGATCAATACGTCATCTGGAGAGGGTTTTCCTTGTTGTTTGATGGAAATAATCATCAAATAAATCGTTTCGGATTCTCCCTTTATGTGATATGTAAATAGAGTAACAGACATGCCTTATTGTCTTTGAAGGCCTCGTCCAGTAATATTAGACGTTATATTTGGATTATCGGGATTGACTGAGTGCTGAATTTCTGGTTTTCGGAATTGCAGAGGAATCGCTGGCGTAATGGCGTCAGGAATGCTGACTCATCATATCTGGCAAACTATTTATGATGATCAATTATGGTTTGAAGCGTTCCAGAAGTGGTTCTCGTTGTTGCATGCGAAAAGGAAAATCAACAACTTTAACAAAGAAGAAAGCAGTCGCTAAATATTTGAAGAAAGTCCTAGTTCCGACGATACCGGCATTGATTTTCACTTTTGGTCAATAGGTTTATGAAAAAGGGTAAATTCAAGTCCTTTAACTAGGAGGAAACCATCATTTTCTTAGTTAAAAGGAAATGAATATTGGCTTCTCAGGGAAGGATCAGATCAATTGCATATAGATGATATTATTGTTTCACAAAGGTAAAAGATTAAACAACGTGATACCCGGGTGATTTCATTCAACCAGATGTGATTTATAAATATTTACAATAATAATTATGCTAGGCCCCTATATACCATTTTCAACAGAGATACAATGTATAAACTATAGAGAAAACCAATAGTGCCAAACCATGTCTCAGTTCTTTGTTATGGGTATAGCGGACAGATCTTTTTTTTGTTGTAAATACAGTGTTTATTGACACAAAATATTCGTTTATGCTACAAAACGATCTTCTATATGGTGTGTCAGTACAGGAAATGAGAACAGGATATGTGAAAGACAAAGACAATGGCCATACATGACTTTACAACCACACCCACACAACATAGCTCTTACAGTCACACTCAGGTTATGCCTGGTTTAAAGCTAGTTTCCTTTACTTTGTTCTTAAAAGGTTGCCCTATTCGTATGCGCTGAGTTTCTGCAGGTAACCTATCCCATAATCTAGACCTCATGTATAAAGGGGACAGTCTGTACTTTTGTGTATTAGGTTTTTTTACCATTAGTTTTAATTTCATGCTACCTCTAGTAGTTCTCCGTTGATGTATAATACAGTTTTCCTCAGGCTCCACCATTTTATAATTGACAACGTATAAGCCACATAACTATTGTGCTATGGATGCAACTATCTTGCCCCTGGTGCCAACTAAAACACCAAGTGGCCAGTTATCAATGGATTTTATCAAAATGTGTTTTTTACCTTGCTATAGATGGGTCCTAACCTTGCCTCATTATTGTCTATACATTATAACAGCAGATAGGGCTTAATACTGGTTGTCCCTCGACAACAGTGACGCTATATTATTATATACCTGTGTGCGAATGTCTATGAAATACTGCCCACTGCTAGAGGTGCAGTAATAATAATGTTCGTGCCCGCTGTGAGTGTGACTTAATGAGTCATCAAAATAACGTATTTTCATCGATTTAAAGTATATAATCATAAGCAAACGTCCTCACTGTGGGCGAAACGTTTCTCGTTCTCGGTCAGTCTTTGATTTCATACTACCTTCCGCCTATGGCATCAGACAGTATGAAATCAAAGACTGACCTCGAACAGGAACCGTTTCGTCCACAGTAAGGACGTTTCCTAACATTACAATTTTCTGGGGGATGATGGCAGAACTAGCAATCACCCTGTGTACTACATACTCCATTATGATATCGGGGAGTGACTATTGATTACATGGAGATACCTCTCTACACAACATGCTTTCTTTGTAGAAACAGATAAAGTTTCTGCTGCGCTTGGCCATACTCCGACATGTAGATCATCCTCTCCTGTGGCTGACCCTTGAGATGATCCCGTAGAAGGACGCCTGGTGAACGGGACATGCATTCATCGGAGGTCATCTGAAGGTCACCTGAGTAACACAGTCCTTGGTGTCGCTATCTCTGTGACCTTGTTGCCTCCAACATCTGGAGTTTTCCCACGCGGCCTCTGGGGATCTCTTGTTCTGTACATATCTGAGATATCGTCCAAGGATGCCGGGCTTAGAGGTGAAATAGATCTTCCAGCGACTGAGTCCCGACTCCTTTACACTCTCAGAGAAACAGAAGTTCTATTATAGAAACATCATCGGTGGATACGAGTAGAAATGCGTATGGTCTCAACTTCTTCTGATATTCTTCTATAGGGAATAAGAAGTATTAGATGTGATATCATTGGATTTAAGTATTGGCGTATTGATGCAGAATATGAAACTTATGATGGCTGAAAATACACACTGGCATGGTTTAATTTGTATAGTGCATATATATATATATATATATATATATATATATATATATATATATATATATAATAATTATTATTATATAACCATGATTGTATAAATACAAATCAATAACCAATATATCTCTCAGAATTATTCACTGCTGTTCCTGCTTTGTTGTTTGGCGTCACGCCCACTCTTCCAGGTTACCCGGTTGTTGATGCGGTAACCGTACCCATTTAAGTGCTCATTCCGCTGTGATCTGCTCACCCGAGCACATCATTTTTAATCTTTATATATATATATATATATATATATATATATATATATATATATATATTGCCCCTTTTTCACGAATTTATTTATTGATACAAAGGTGTTAGAGAGTGGGCCCTTTCAGTTCCAAATCTGAAGCATAAAATAAAAGAGGCCGTTAGCCTCAGCCGGCACTTTGGCTGGTTTTCATCACTTCCACCTTACCCCAGAATATGTTACCTTCATATTATCATGGAAGAGAAAAAATAGCACATACATAGTACTGTTACCTTGGTACATACATTCACTGCACGAGAACCACCATTTTACACATGTATATACGCCGGGCGTTTATAGGTATGTTTTTGCGCATACAAGTTGACCTATTTTCCGTCGTGTATACGCCTCATCTATAGACGTATACAAGCGTTCACATTGCAGTCTTATATACGTCATATTTACGCCTGATTCTGTTATATTTACGCCACTATCCAATAATACCTTTTTTTATTCAGTATACATATACGCCAAATGTATATAAAATGTATACGTCCAGTGTATACATGTTGTGCAGAGGGTATTTCCTCTCGTATATGCCTGGTGTGAAATACAGCCAAGACGCGTTCGTATACAAGAGGAAATAGTCTTGTATACGCTTCATACGATGGCGTGAAATATCGGCGTATGTATGTGAAAACAAGTCAATATACATCCGATACATGCACCTCCGCGATGGCACATATAGCAATAAACTGGTGGATTTCGCGCAGTGATTGTTACATCAGCAACTAGTTTGTCAAATGGGAGAACTGAACTTGCCTCAGAATTTGTTCAATAAACACTTCTTGATAATTGAGAAAAATCGCTATGATCGCAGCATGATGCAGAATCGGTGTAATCATCGTTCGCAATCAGCGGCAAAATATTCCATATGAGAGATTGGAGTACGAAACAGGTTAGCCGTCTTAAACTGATTAATAGTATCCACTAATATGTATTCAGTGCCAAATCATACGTATGAAATAGTATCGGAAATGTGGAAACGCACCCAGGAAATAAACTGGATACTTGGAAACTATCAATTTGTTGTTTCTTTTTCTTTTTCTATGAATTTAGTTTTCGATGAGATATCATTCATAAATGTCAATCTCAGAATTTATTCATGCTGGCCTAATAGTTTTAGCCATTAAAAAGTCGGATTATTTGCTCCAGAATTAATAAACAATATCTAAATTGAATTGCAAAAAGGCTGTAGACCATCTTGCCGCGTAGTATTACGTGAGTAAAAAGTCTGCAACTCTAACCCCGCTTAATGGAAAGGGCGAGAAGACGGAAATGTCCACGAGTCTCACCTGATGTATCTATTTCACGCCGTTATTAATATTTATCCAACCAGGCATATTGCATCTGAAAAGTCTCAATATCTCTCACTTTTTAGGGGTGGGACTGTACAGCATGCTGATATCCTGAGAGAAATGACGACTCGCTAAACTAGTCACAGTCCACAACCATAGTTTGTCGGCACGCACTGCGTTAGTTACAAATATACACAATATTACCATGATTTTCGATCTGAGTGGCCGTATTCTCCGCGTAGTTGTCGCGAAATAAAACTCTGAGCGATAGTAAGGAGTATTGCGTAGTGTCAATTTCAAGGAGAAAACAGCAACAGATCAAAATCATGGTAATGTTGTATTTATCTAACACCTTTCGACTAATTAGTAGAAAAAAATCTTGTAAATAATCAGAAATTAGACACAAGCGCTGTGCATTGATTATATAAAATGGTTCCTATAGTACTCGTCAGGTGGGAGAAAAAGACATATTCTATTGAGTAGATTCCAGCTTTGCGTATTCTACCCAGTAGCAATCTGTAGACTCCATAGGTTTAGCATAGAGACTCCATAATGGGTGGGTAATAAACTAGCCACAATGCACAATCCCAGTTACACGCCATTCAGGGTGACAATACCATATCCTACTTACAATGCACAATCCCAGTCAAGCCCCATTCAGGGTGACAATTCCATATACTACGTACAATTCACAATCCCAGTTATGCCCCATGTAGGGTGGCAGTTGCATATACTACTCAAAATACACAATACAAACTACTCGCAGTGCACAATCAGAGTTTGGTCCCAAGCAGAGCATCAGTAGCATATACTACCCACATGTGACCGTCACGTGGTGTAGTGAAAAGAGTAGATGTGCAACCAGTCTCTGACAAAATTGTAGAGTAATTGTTAAATTGCTCAGAATTGTATCAACTGGCGCCACCTAGGTCACAATTCAAAAGTCTCATTCACGACCTACACCACGTGATCAAACTCACATTCTTGCGACTACCTGAACGGAGCGCATGTCAAAATAACCCACCCACCCTATTTTTTACAAATTTGTCTATACTATTGTATATCTTAATAGTCTTCTACGACAGTTAGATTTTACACAAAAAAACTCAACCACACTTGTATATCTTATCAACTTTATTCACACTTTGTGTTGTCTTAAACTTGAATTGTTTTAAGAATAAATGTCTCTCTTATCAATCTTATTCACACTGTGTGTTTTCTTAACTTGAATTGTTTTAATAATGTTTGTCTCTGTTATAAAAGTATTTATTCTATCGGCAGTCATGTCTTTGTCTACAATTATTATTAATTTACAATAAATTGACAATGCCCGATCCAGAGTGGTAATTCCATATACTACTCACAGTGCACGATGCCAGTTATGCCCGATGCAGGGTGACGGTTGCATATACTACTCACAATGCACAGTCTCTGTTTTGCCCCATGCTTAGCGACAATTGCAAATACTACTCACAGTAGAAAATCTAGCTGCCATAGTCCTTAATATGCACCTCCCAACGCCAGATGAAAATTGCGTCAGAAGGTAAGCTGAAATCAGTGCATTTGATTACCCAGATGACTACGATTACTCTACGATGCACACCACCAGTCTATGATTTGTTCCCGATGAGAAAGCTGTATCCCAGGGTGTCTAAGACATTTAGACCTGGCGTCCACCTACTACGATGTGGCTCCGATTTTGTCTATGATGCACCTCCCGATAATAAATCAAAATCGCGTCGGAAGGTCACCAAATATCGGGGCAGTTGACCACATCTCTGCGATTAGACACCCAAGAAAAACCCCATACAATGCGTGGTGGATTGGCATGTCTAGACATATGTCTACGATTTTGCACGTTCCCTATATGTTTCCGATATTTGCTTTTTGTATCGGTGCCATATCGGTAGGTCTATTATGGTGAGTGGACGCCAGGCCTTACAGAAAGATCTTTTACATCCGATCTAAACAAACAAACGCAAATTGTCCTTTGACTTTTTTTTTCTTTTTTTGTTTGTTAATTTGCACGCAATTCACCCTACTGGGCGGTTTAACATTGATGCTTTGGTCATAATAGTGAACCAAAGCATCAATGTAAAATGCATCTTATGGCCTCAGGTGAGATCTCGTCCTTGACAATTCAATTTGAGGCAATATCAAATACCTTTCATTAATTATTACATTCATCAAAATAGAGGATCTCCATGGAGGACCCAAAGACACAATAAAGTATAAAATTTGTTTTGCTGCCGAAAGCTTTTCCAAAAGAATTTCCCTTTGCATGATTCAGCTGAAGATCCATTATCAAAGGATTAGCTTGATCAGGAAGCACTGCTTAAATCATGTATATTCCTGAAGGACTTAGACAGTACAACCAAGAGACAGTTGTCTTTAGTGGCGTTTTATTAGTGAACCGACGTTTCGGGCTACATGTTGCCGTTTATCAAGGTTTGTAGATTCCTTTATGGTTAATATCTCATATAATATTCTATAGTTACAATATCCCTGGTAAAATTCGATATTTAACCTCTTTTATTACATGGATGCAATGCTTATATTTCCAACTGATCCGTTCGTCCTATGCTTGGAATATGTGTGTTTTTATAAGAAATATTCCCTTTGTTGGCAAACTTAAATGTAATTAATGTTTACAAAAAAAGTGACAGAAGATCCATCCAAAAAACATATCAATATCGTGTCGCCAAATCAAAGAGTGTTATTTTCACAGAAACCTGAGGTAGTGTGCATAAACGAACGAGCAGGCTTTGACAGAGTAGAAGACTGTCTTTATATAGATCACAGGGCATTGCCATAACAGACCACAGACTGGGGGGTGTGTGTCAGGGCTGGATTATAGGGTATGGAGGTAGCAGGCACGGGCCTGAGATGATAGACTCGGAGAAAAGTAAACTGGGCACATTTGAGACGGAGTCCTGTTGTACATCACAGGAAATTAGAAACGTGCCGCGAGTTATGACATCCAGTCACGTGATCTTCGATTGGGGATCTATATTATGGAACGGCTGTTGCGTCTCATGATGACGTCACAGATCACGCTGACGTCGATGTGGTGATGATTCAAGAGACTCAATGGTCATTGCTTAAGGTGAGATTCATGTACCTTACATGGTCCAAAATCTTATCAGATTCTGATCCTTTTTGGGGTAAATATCGCCAACAATTTCAGGGGAAAAACATGTCTCAATTTCGATGAAGATATTGTGTTCAAGTACAGAATCTCAGCAGGATTTTTCTCAGACAAACCCCGTGAGGTACATGAACCCCATCGTGTGAATCCCGCCTAACATGGTACAGAATCTCAGCAGGATTTGTCTCAGACAAACACCCCGTGAGGTACATGAACCCCATCGTGTGATTCCCACTTTCATCAACTGGAATTAAAAAAACCTGTCGCTGGTTTTATAGTTTAATCATGGTGTGTTTAAAACCGTTTACATCGGCCGACGAATATTGCACCGACTACATGAGTTCCCTATATACCTCATTACCATTGGGTGACAAAAACGACAGAGATTTCTTTTTAGTAGATCCAAGAGAGTAGTGTGTAGGTCATTAAAGCAGGAAGGAGTTGGCATTGGGTAGAGTTACCTCAAAAGTCTGTCTGTAGAAAATCAATTGGTATAACTTTACCATACCTTGCATTGTGTTCATCTCATTTCAGTAATGTGTTGTGTGAAAACAAGGCGGCTTCGCGACTAACGAGCAAGTGACTGGATTTGGCGGGTTTGTCCCGCGTCTGGGCGTTAATTTATTCAGTGGAACTCTACAGAACTCGACCATGGTTGGTCCAGACGATCATGTGATCAATTTCCGCGTTTTTCATTGGCTGTATTTACAGACAAAGAGCGGCGCGAAAAATTTCTGGCCTATCCCTGAGCGTTTTGTATACCCTGTGTTTCAGTTTCAGTAATGTGTTGTTTCTACCTGCCGACGGAAACGCCATCATCGATCGTTTGCGACCTGTACAAAAGTCGGTCGGTGGTTCTATTTAACAAATTATCGCTGCGCGTTATCGATGGTGGTCAGCAAAAGTGCTACTTTCCAATGAGTGACCTAAGTGACTTTTGACACTCAGGTTCATTCAGCCACCAATGCATTCAATGGAGAGACATTTCGTTGGTGGTACCAAAAAAAATCAGTGGTGCTAAATTATGTAATATTGGAGAGAAAAATTGTTGACACTTTTTGTTTCCACCTGACGATTATTCCACCAAAACCGCCACATAATCGGTCGGCGGTGCTAAATGCGGTGATCGGTGGTCATAATCGGCAGGTGGAAACGCCACATAACTAGACGTTTACATTGGACGATTAAATATATGGTGACTGTAGATCGTCAAGCCAATATTGTCAGGTAGTGGCAATGTCCACCGCAAAAGTCGTCTAGCACAGAATAGTCTTGAGTGTTTACACTGACGACTATAGGTTTCCACAGAATCGCCTCCCGTGTACACAACTAATTCAAGCTGGAAAGAAATAGTCACGGGCGTCAGAGCATGTCCAATAGTCGTCAAGTGGTGCCTAATCGTATAATCTGATGTAACCAGACGATCTGCAGTCGCCACGCACTTGACGATTTCTATCAATTTACTGCTGAAAGTCGTCAGGAGGTGTTAAATGCCAGAATCGCTTAGAGGACACAGCGAAGTTTCGCTGGTCACGAACAGACCGCACCCGTTACTAGGGTACAAGATTTTGTTTGGCGAGCGACAGCCAATCAGAACGGAGGAAATCTGTGACAGGGTCAACAAGGTAGAGAGCTCAGATACGGGTAGGCATTCGTGGTAGCGTACTGGTACGTCGCGTCACACACACATATGTCTTTACAATAGGCCATGCAGTTGACCTTCTCACCGGTATGATATCAAACCTGTTCTTGATTCAGATGGCCAATAATAGCAATAAAGATCTAATTGCCAGAACTCGAGAACCAGCTCCCTTCTCACATTCACCAGGTGAGGGATTTCATCAAATACTAGCCATTATCCTTGGTTTAGCAATACGCAGCCCAATTTCCTGTTAGCCCGAATGGAGGCTATATTCGGATTCGGAATAATTTTACCTGTTGCTAGCCGCACCAAATATCAATATTCACATAGTTCTCATAATGACTGCAATGTTAGGAGCGGCATTGCTATTTTTCTGGTCCAAATATATTCTCCTCTATATTCGGAATAGGTGTTTACCGATCGAGTTGATCATACGTGATGGCACAGCAAATTTCCGCTCGATGTAATCGTAAAAAGGTCTTTACATTTCAGACAAGGGACCAGCAGGCGTTGCTCCATGTTTTGCGGATCGTAGAGTAGCAATCCGAGGTCGAAACCGTTGCTTCAGATTCATTGCGGATCACATCATAACTATGTTGCCATCTATATTCAATTGAAAATGAACCTTTCAACTATGTCACTGAAAGTGTGGTGTTATGAAAATATAGTGATACAATGTGAAAATTATGATACCACATGGCACGATCCGATATTACTGGAGCATCGCTTTTCCCACGTTTCTAGGAGGATCTAACCCCCAACGAGGATGATAGTGAGAACTACACTAGTGCTAAAAGACTTTTAAGAGAATGAAATCATGATGGAAGGTATCCCCCATGTATAACTCTATCCAGATCCGACTATACTTTGCAAAACTCTGAAAGAAATCATACGGTTGGATGGAATGTAATTTTCATACCTATGTTTATATTGTTCTACAACTATCATCAAACGAAAGTGAGCTGACAAAAGCCAGAGACGGGTCCTTAACAGTTAACCCACTTTATTGGATGAAAATGAGACATGATGTAAAAAAAAATCAAAACCAATTGCAAATGAAAACGAATAGAGAAAGTTGTTAAAATAAAATGTATGAGGAATCGTAATGGGAAAGGTTGTTCCAACGCTTGCTTAATCAAAACATACACGAACACGCAATTGGTGAAAAAATTCATATTCATCGGCCCGAAATTTTTGGTTCCGGTCCTTGGAAAAATTTTTCACACTACGACAGGGCGACCGGGTCATGACCCCGGCACGGCGGGACGACATCGGCCAATCAACAGCCGCGTGATTCTCCAGTCAATGGCTGAACCAATCGGAGACTAGCTTACAGGACTGGACGGGAGACGCCGCGCCAAAACACGACGTCGCTCACCCTAAGCCTACCTCAGAGTGGTCATGTCAGTGGTTTGTGTAGAAAGTCTATGCCGCGTCTCTCATTATACACGAACACGCAAACCACAACAAACTCAAAGATTGTAGTGAACACCACCTACTATTGAACGCTTTTAGTAGATCAAAAATGGAAAGAAGGTGACAGAAACACTCGCTTGTTCGCTGGCCCTGTCCTGAAAATAAACGATAACATAAAACTAAACAAATATAAAACCTCGGTAAAGTTTAAAGCTAAACTTTATGGAATGCCCTAAAACTATACTACAAGAAAAACCAAGTTAGCACTCGTTACATGCCTTGAATATCTTGCATCTTGTATATGTAACTAGTGTTTAAATCAAATTTTGTTCACCAACTTTACCCCAATGTAAGTCCAACATCGGGAAACTATCCAAGGACCATTGAGACTGGAGACAGTAGACTCCCAAGCTGAACCCTTCAGTATGTATAATAAGAGGCAAATAAACATTGACGAAATAACGCCGATGCAAAAGAATATCAACATCACCCACCAACACCAACATTCACATCCATCAGCCCCAACACCCACTAACAACAACATTGCCACCTCCCCACATCCAGCCTAACCCGGCGTTTACACTAGACGATTATAGGCGGCGATTCTTGAACCTGATGACTTTCAGCAGTAAAAAGCTAGAAATCGTCTAATGTAAACGCCAAGAGCGTGGCGACTGCAGATCGTCTGATTACGTCTGATTACGCAATAAGGCACCACCTAACGACTATTAGACACGCTCTGGCCCAGGCAACTATCACTACTTGATCACAACCCTCTATAATAAACCCACAGATGCGAACAATTATTTACACTATAATTCTGCGCACCCCCCGCACTGCCGTAGAGGATTTGCACCAAGGACAAAGATTTCCTGATGAATGCCCTCCATAAGGCGTTTCATTTCAAGGCAAGGGGATATCCACCCAAGCTAATAGCGGATAGATTGATACGAGCATATCGCAAACCCCGACCGGACCCTTCGGTCTGGCCACCAAGAGTGAGGAGAAAGATCCTCCCTTAGTGTTGGTAACCACATACCACCCCACGTTCATCGGGTACGGAAAATTGTGATGGGGAATTGGGATATACTGTCACGTTCAGCCAAAACCACATCCCTACACAAACAACGGGTTGTAGTAGGCCTCAAGAGACCACCCAACATCAGGGATATACTGATATGGGCTAAGGTCTCCTATGTGGAGAAATGGCAAGGGAAAAACACCCTAGCGATATCAGGTGCCCCGTCGAAAACTTCGAATGAGTGCACAAAAGAAAACTGCCGTTACTGTATGGCCCTTGATGCCAGTGGGAGGATAACATCCTCCACCTCAGGTAGAGAGTATTCGGCGAAACACAACGTGTGTTGCCAAAGTTCCAACCTTATCTACTGCATAACATGCAAGAGATGCCAAAAACAGTATGCTGGGCAAACGAAACGTCGCCTCATGGATAGATTCCAACAGCACTTCTATCGCATACAGTACAACATGGTGGAAACCGACATGGGCTTCCATTTCAATACCGATGGCCACATGGGACTATCGGACGTATCCATACATATCATAGATTTCATACACCGCTCCCCCCACTCGGAGGCAGCGAGTACACCGCGAAATCGCATTGAACGGAATTGGATGTTCAGACTGAAAACCCAAATTCCTTTTGGTCTAAACCTAATAGATGCACCCAACTATTAGTCACCAACACCCCACCACCCCCACCCCTCGTGGGTCGCAGCCCTATTGCCTCATCTAAAAGTTTTTAATTGATTACCGGACTGTGGACCGAAAAATCTGAAGACTTCCATTCCCTATAACTCATAGGGTGGATGCTTTTCAGATGGAGTGAAAGGATGGTGAAACCATCACTGTCTGAATTACAGTGTGGAGGTTGCATTATCTCCAGTATGCCTTTCTATTTTCAAATGGATTGGGATGGGCCGAGATGAATCATCCCGTCCCCAAAAAGTGATAATATCACATGCCTTGACCTAGCCAAACTAATTAAGATGCCTCAAGAGTCCGAATCGGATGAAACCTTGACTTATTCCCCACCAACACTGTTAAATTTAACAGCATTTTACCAAGAAATCTGCTTGGTGCAAAAATCCCCAACACTGTACTGCGTTGGAGAGTGAGAACACGGTTACAGCGGGTTACCAAGGTGGCAGCGATTTTGTTACATAGGTAACGATTTTTAGCCTGGAGATATCATAGCAACCTGGTTCAAAAGTGACAGGAAGTTGTCATTATCAAGGTAGCATCGGCTTATCACAGAGGTGTCATAGCCACGTCTTTCTAATTTTTATTTACATATGTGAGCAAGGCAAGAAAAGTGACATTTCCCAATTATCACTCACTTCTTTTGCACCTCCATTAGTGAAGAACAGCTACTTTTTCACCTCCATTAGTGAAGAACACCTACTCGGGGGGCGTCATGGCAGCCCCCATGGATCATAGGCTATGTGCCGTATAGATAGTGCTTCCTCAGATAGGGGTTGCACCACTGGCTAACAAACTATTTATAGATAGTGCTTTCACCACTGGCTAAAAATCGATTATCGCTCGGTAGTAGCTGATTTAGAGGAAAGCTGAGGAGAACCCATATACAGTAGAACCCCGTGTAAGCGGACACCCTCCGTTCCGGGCCAAAGTGTCCGCTTAGGCGGGGTGTCCGCTTACGCAAGGTTAAAATAAACATCTAATAGAGGGAACCGTTCCGAGCAAAGGTGTTTGTCAACGCGGGGTGACCGCTTACGCGGGGTTCTACTGTATATGAGGTATTTTGGTTAAAAAAAAGTATTGAATACATTTGATTTCGAATTATATATATGATTTGAATGATGAATTTACCTTGCAACTGACAGCGACGATTTTAGATAATCGCTGTAGAAAACCTATAAAAAAGGCACCATCCTGTGCAAATACTCCCTTCAGAGAACTCCCATTCTCCTGGACGTCCTCAGAGAGCCTACCCCTGCCATAATGACCTCTGGCAGAACGGCGCCAAGGGGCTCAACACGGCAGTGTGCCTAATTTCTCTTAATATCGCCCAGAACCCTTTCTAACACCCTTCCCGCGGCCTCCCGCGTTCCTATTGGTCCTGGTCACGTGATTTCCGGGAGACGCCAGTGCGCCTGCGCAGTGACGTCACGGTGTGCTTCCCGCCACTGCCACCAGGCGGCGGCGTTGTCGGCGCATGCGTCATGGGGTTGTGATATGAGTCTCTGCGCAAACTTGGACCAATTAGAGCTAAGCCTACCTGTCACGTGTCACACCACGTGACTGGCTCTTACACCGGTGGCGGCCGCGTGGGGCAGCTGTTCATTGTGAGTGGTCACCGACAGGGGCGCTGTATGGAGCTGTGTGCGGGCTTCCCGAGAGCACTCTAAGCGGGTGACATACGGGTAATTGGTGCGGTGACACTGCCTTCACACAGCCACTCTACACGCCCTGCTACTGCAGGAATCCCGGGCAAGGAGGGATGCAGGTACACGGAGGAGAGAGAAAGGGACTGAGAGAGAAGGAGAAGGGCAGGGGAAAGGCGTGTCAATAGGGACTATTTTTCCGTATGCGATGGGTTTTGCAGCCCGGAGCATACAACATATCTGTATGCTCAAGGTATGGTGATACGCGCTCCGTATTTGTTTTCTATGGACACATTGTATTAGGTGGATAATAAAGAGAAAGGGGTTGAGAAGGAATGAGAAGGACAGCAGCAAGGCGTTCTTATAGAGAGTGATAGAGAGAGAAAGACAGAGACAGAGAGAGACACCACAGAGCGACAGAGAGGCAGAGAGACAGACAGAGAGAGAGAGTGAGTGAGAGAGAGAGAGACAGAGAAAGACAGAGAGTGACAGAGAGAAAAGAAAAGAATACAGAGGCAGAGTGATAGAACATTGGGAACTGATATTTAACGCCCATCGAGTATTTAGAAAAAGATGCTAAATGGGGGAATTATGTCACAAATGTGAGCTAATTAGTCAATGAAAGGGATGAGATACAAATTTGAACCGCACTCGATCCATAGCTACTGGAAATATACCATTCATTTGGGTTTCCTATATATTATCCTACCCCTAATATAATATCCCATAGGTTTAACATTGGGTTTCCGTATGCCACGCTGACTGGCATACCGATTTTTATATGCCACTAGTGGCATACAGCATTGTTATCACGTAATATGCCAAAACTGAGGAGATAGGGTAGGATAAAATCAAAACCTGATTCGTTTTAATCTTGGGCCCCGCATTCCACTCCTGAGGTTTTGGCTCGGGACTTCACTCGGCTTCGCCTCATGAAGTCACTTTGCCAAACTTCAGTCGTGGAATACGGTCGCCAAGATTAAACCTCTTCCAGTTTTACGATAATCTCAGACGGTATTGCCCTCGTGAAATTACTTCACAACCCAAACTCATGGCATATTTTCAGTCTGCATGCATCTCGATGCAGTTCCCTCTTAATAGAGGTACATGGGAACGCTCTCGAGAAAAGTCGGCACGTCTGACAAATCCTTCTTAATAGAGACCGAATGAAAGATAGAGGAAAGACGTGAAAAGAGGAGCCTGAGAGTTGTAAATGAAGGATGTTGGAGACATAGAGACGACGGTTTACCGCAGGAATTAGGTCTCAGCATGCTCGGCTTCCACAAAAAGCAGAATTTAGGAGTCTCGACACTTATATTAAGGCCTGCTAATGAACAGATGGCTGCAGTTCCACGCGTCAAAACCTAAATACCGACTCGCCAACGCTTTGCCCTGGGGCTGAATCGAATTTAGGTCTATCAAAGCCCTCCTCCCACGAACCATCAAGAACCTCCCATACACACAACCCCCTGGTGGACTGTTGGACAACTACAAGTGTCTGACGTTTCACAGTAAGTGACGTCACTTCCCACGTCATGTCGGGCGGGGGATGACGCCTCTGACGTCAGGGCTCGTGTGACGTCATAGTGACGTTGACTAATGGTGGACTTATATATAGTGGAGTTGCCTTGCACGCTGTATGACATTAGGAGTCACGTAAGCAGCCAATCAGCGCCCACTTTACGGCCGCTGTTCGGGTGATGTACCTCTTCTAACGCTTCCCCATGTCCTCCGGCGGTCAGGACTGGGAGGCGTTTGTCCGCAAGAAAATTCATTTGATTATTTCGGAATATGTATATTTATTTTTTTCATAATGTCTTTTTCCTCATTATGTAATATAATATACAGTTCTTTCATGGGGAGAATTGGGAACTTTATCCATTCTCTATATATAGATATGAAGGGTAAAAAAAAAGATGGTTTTAACAACAGAGCTTATTACATTCATGATACTCAGATCACAATACATGGTTAAGTAGTGGTTACACTCTATTCACGTATGAGTTTTTATCCTACCCCTAATATAAAATGCCATAGGCTTAACATTGACTTTCCGTATGCGCCCGTATGTCGCATACGGATAAAAAATCGCTCCTAGGAGCGTACAAAAAATGGACCAATCAGAAATCGGCAGCTGAAGTAGTTCCAGGCGCCTTCAGAGCAGCAAGGAGAGCTATATGGAGGACTTCAGAAGGTTTTTATCATGGTTTTTTTATCATCCTCACATAGAAACATCGTTCACAGGGGGTAGGATAAAATCAAAACCTTATTCGTTTTAATCTGGGCTCCCGTATGCGACGACTGGAGTTTGGCGTAGTGATATCATGAGGCAGTGCCGATTGATATCCAGAGCCAAGCCACGGGAGCCCAGATTAAAACTCATCCGGTTTTAAGATAGTATTCTTAATGTGTCAATCTGTCTTCTTATACCGAGTATTGCGTGAATTGCTCCGCCTCGTGATATCACTACGCCAAACTCCAGTCATCGCATACGGGAGCCCAGATTAAAACTCATCTGGTTTTACGATATTATGAAGGAGTCCTATTCTTATCGGCCACTTGGGTGGTAGCTTCTAACTTACCCCACAAAACAAGTCCCTTATACTAAGGCAACTTCCTATAGGTCTCACTCCTAAATCGTGGTACTCTCAACCGAACACCTTGATCTCCCCGTGATCCTTTGGTCCTGAGATCAAGATTATCGGTATCCTTTGACAACTTTTACATCCTCACTAGTACATTGGTCTAAATTCTATTGGGAATCGTATCATTCAGACATAATTGAATCGTCTCTTTATCTGACACTAGATCAGTACCTAAAATTTTAAAATTAAGAAAGAAAAAACACAAAAACTATATTCCATTGAGAATAGACGTTTGCTTCTTCTATGTTTTTTTCACTATACCTTTCTAACTATTAAATTTCCTAATACTTTTACATAACTTCATGAATTTAAGGATAAGTCTAATCTTATTCAACCATTAATATTTATAAGGGGCGGTATCCAAACTATTGGAACGCATACATAGATTTTCGGGCGAATAGTGGTAATCAATAGAAAAATATCTAAGAACTATAGGAAGAGTACCTAAGTGGCGACGTATTTGTGGCTATTATGAACGTACAGTATCATTAGTGTATAATTTTTTCATATGTAATTCAAATTTTAATTGTATGTACCACTCTTAAGCAAGGGAAGAACGTCCAGACCGGATGAATGTACTTTTTTCACATTTACTGAATAAAAAAAATATTTTAAAAAATGTAATACTGTTCGGGAACTACACATTGGATAACAACTCATGTGACAGATTATAGAATGAAATCATTATTAGAAAGATAACTTGTGGTGTATGGTTACATGATTGCAGTGTGTATTTATCTTGTTTGAAATTAACATAAAAATGAAACACTGTGCAGTCATTCTTCTTCTGAAGCCATTTATTCGACAGATAAGGAATATAATCTCAGTCTCCATTCTCTCTGTTGGTGCGACAGGAACCTCCAGACGTCTAAATTATATTTTTTTTAAAATGAACAGCCACCTTGAGATTTGCTGAACCCAATGAGACATACGGTAATGGGAGAATGATTGTTAAATCATTCAATTCAGAGAAATATTTTGTAGTCGACTACGATACATTGCTTATATATGCTCATCGAAATGAATTATATTCCCCATGGTGAAATTAGGTATTGGGGATTTATATTGAGATTGAATAAAAGTGTGTTGTCTAAGTCTTTAGGCTGTCCTAAATTCATAGGCTTTGTTTACATGTTATTGAGCACTAGGATGTTTAACAAATATGTTAGCATATAGTACATTTTACAGTCTCTTTAGTAACAAATTAATCTTACCTTTGGAGAGTTTGATTTAGTAACTTTTATCTACAAGTCTCAAAGAAAAGGACTATCTCACATGCTTATGTCTATTCTAAATTGATAAAACTCGGACTCAGTTCTTAATAATCCTCGGTTGCACGTTGGGAAAGTGCAAATATCAGAACTGTAAAATGATCAAATGACCTAGAACACATGAGGTTCGTTTAATAATCTAGGCTCGTACATGAAGACCCTTTGCTGTAGTCCAAGGATACTTTATGCAACACTTATGGACGACCTCATGGACGGCCAAGTCTGTCTTAGCGAACAAATTTTAATTTTATCAAACGATAACCCCTGTATGAGTTACAGAAAAGGGTCTTCATATATGAGCCTAAATTACTCAATGAGCCTCTGGGGGGACCGTTTAATAATCTAGGATCGTATATGAAGACCCTTTTTTGCACCTCGTACAAGCCTTATCATTTGATAACATTGAAGTCTGTTCGCTAAGACAGTCACGACAGCCACCCATAGGGTAGTCCATAAGGGTTGAATAAAGTTGACCCACATCATCACTGGGTATCTATGGCATACAGAAAAGGATCTACATGTACGATCCTAGATTATTAAACGGGCTCCTGGCAGATCCTTGGTTAATCATGTCACGTTATAACTCTGCCGTGTCTCATCTACGCAAAGCTCTGGTCATTCATAAAGCCACGACAGTTTTCTTTCAACTGAAGGAAACCGTTTCCTTCTATTCATATTTCATGAAGTCTATCGGCTTTTCATCTCTTTGAGCGACAAATTGCAGAGAAGTCCTCACCTCAGCTGAATTCTGCTCTGCATCCTTTTGACTTTCTGTGTACATTCACCTCTCTCACCCGTCTTTCTTTGAACATGTTTTGCTGACGTAGTGACATAGCACGTCATCAGTTTTGCATCAATTCAAGTCTGAGAGGCATATATTGGATCTGCATTGCTGAAGGGGGTTTCTATGGTACGTTAAAACCGACCTGTCAGTGGAAGAACTGCTCTCTGTAGCAGAACTGTCAGCTAATAAAAAAAAACAAAAAAAAACAACCTAAAACCGACTTCGCGGTGGACCGATTTCAAAAATCAGTCTTGTGAAATTTCTTCTCTAAGTCCAATATCAGCATATAGTGAACAATATCAAATAATACCCTCAGCTATACCCAGTTTCCATATTTACCATACGAAATGTCAGAGACAACATCACGTCTTCAAGGTTTTATGAATAATTGTATAGAATTGGATTTTCTCACTACATTCTGTCACAGTATAACCATGCTCAATAATGATTTTCTGGCACTATCTCAACAAACAAACATATAGATGCTAGGAGCAAATGGTATGTCCATCATTGATGAATAAGCATGGACTTCCGAATAAAAGTTTTGGATATATTCAGTCTATGAGTCGTTTTTGGTACTCACTTGTAACCAGTCAAGTGGGTCAATTTTTTCAACTGCCTGAGTCTAGGATCCAAACATATTAATCACCAGTTGGTCTTAAGGAATTTCGAGTGATTGGTCATGGTTAGTTGAGCACGACTCTAAGACTCTGAGATACTGGTACTCTGCTCCTTTTCCAGTATCACAGTGAATAGCATGCCGTGAGTGAAAGTGAGATTCACACGGAGAGACTCATGTACTTGAGACTAGTGTACTTTACATTTTTTCCGAGTCTCCGATAATTTTCCCTTTGCCCAATAATCTCAGAGCAGAATGTTGAAATTGAGCATTCCCAATGGCGGATTTGATTCACATGGTAGAACAAATGCGGTACAAAGTCTCCCTTTCAGAAGGTACATAGTCTCTGGCTTGCAGCTTTTTTCTCTTGTGAATGGGTTCCTTGAGACTCAAGTACCTATGTTCAGGGTATATAGTCTTAAGCTTAAGACTGAAAGGGAGACTTTGTACCGCATTTGTTCTACCATGTGAATCAAATCCGCCATTGGGAAGCTCAATTTCAACATTCTGAGACTCCACTGAGACGAGGGGACCCTCATTATTAGCAAGAGGTGCGTCATTCTCAGCAAAGTCCCCGAAAATTTTTCAACAGGTTTAAAATCCAAATTACTAGAGACTATATACCTTGGCAGAGAAAATTGACGCCGACGATTTTCCCTGCTCCACTCAGTCTCAGAGAATTGAGACCTGGGGGTGTCACACGAGGAGACTATGTACCGGCAATTGATCTCAGGAGAATTGTCTCAGACAAGCCCTGCTTGAAGCACATGAGTCTCTCCGTGTGAATCCCACTGAAGGTATAGTTTATTTGAAGTAAACTCAAAGTCGATGTGGTCACTCTGACCTTTAGGCATCATATACAGCGCGTGCAAGTACACTCTAATAAAGAGCACCTCCCACCTTCTTCCCTTTTTTTCCAAACCATGCATAAATTGCAGACATATTTCATTCCCACCAATTAATATGCAGTCGGATGTAACAAATTGTTTGACGATAGCCCTGACAGGAATGGAACTGTGCCTGCAGTTCCAGATGGTATAGGTGTAGCAGGTGTCAAATCTAGCATCTCCCCCCCTTTCATTATCGACCTGATAGAAATACGCATACAGATACGTTGTATGCCCTGTAGCCATATATGGAACAATAATGCGTACGGAACAATAGTGGATAATTGAAAAGAAGGTACATCGAACGGATATCCAGAAAAGCTGGATAATGAATACAATATAGACTGATTTCAGATAAAAGCGGTCATAGGCTCCTCGGAGTTGACTCTACGTAATATCCTATCACACGCTCGGATATTACTACATGTCAACTTCTCGTAGCACACGGCCACTTGTATCTGAATCCAGTCTATATTGTGTATGTATATGCCTATTTAGTCGCTGTAAGAGATTCACAGGCTACACCAGGCCAGCGAGAAAAACTCACAGCAGAATCAATTATACCATCGATATGCCTACTTGGATTGGACTCAGATTTATGACGGCTTGTCCGAATATGAACCGGGATTCACACTGAGTGTAGCTCATCATGGCCCCTGCAATTGTTTACCCCTAAAAAGAACAGAATCAAATGAGATTTTAAACCCTGTGAGGTAGAGAAATCCCAACATGTGAATTCCACTTTAGGAGCGAAACACATCCACTTTTTTTTTTGGTTAAGCGGGATTCATGTACATCACAGTGTGTTTGTCTGAGACAAATCCTGCTGGGATTCTGTACTCGAATACAATCCCTTCATCTAAATTTTATGCTTTCACTTCCCTGAGACTTCCCCTGGAATTTGTTAAAGACATTTACCCCTCAAAAGGACCAGAATCCCATGAGATTTTGAACCCTGTGAGGTACATGAATCTAACCATGTGAATTCCACTTAACAAGGAGCAGAAACTCAAAAGATTTTGAACCCTGTGAGGTACATGAATCCCACCGTGTGAATTCCACTTAACGAGGAACAGAATCCCATGGGTTATTGAACCCTTTGAGATACATGAATCCCACCCTGTGAATTCCACTTCAAATGCAAAATGTCGAATGAGATCTCAAACAGAATCAAGACATTTGACACGCCGCGACACATATGACTTTCATTTCCAGCAGATTATGGCCCTCACAAATACCCCACCGTATCCAACTAAAACCAAACTTGTGACGAGACTCCAAAGACTCCGCTCGGAGACTGTACACGTGAGACACTCTGGCGAGAAAGTTATCCCCAACGAGATTTCCACAGGGGGGTTCGTGTTGTCAGAGCGGGTAAAGAAAGAAGGGATTATCTGTAGGCGGGACGGCGCCACGGCTTCACCAAGTCGGCCCTTATTTGATTGTTGGTGTGGGGCTGGCAGTTACTGACTGTGTGCCTGACGTACATGACAAGAGGCACGTTAACATGCCGCACCTCTCCTCTACCCGTAAAGCGAACAGGCCTCACCAACATCCAGCAGATGGTCGTCACTGCTTCTTATTATTGTCCTATACCCCTAATATAAAAACTCCAAAAGCTGGGTCATCTTGCACATCCAGTCCTATACTGCTTTAACTCAGCGAATATTTTATCAAACCGATTCCGTATGAGTGATGGGCAGGCGGAGCTAGGCAAACCTCCAATCGAAATTTCGTAGTTTTTTTTTGTAGATACACATAGTTTTTCACCCTGAATATTAATCATTATACCCTTCAAAATATAAAAAGGAAAAATATCCAATGGGGGATTATGTCACAAATGTTAGCCCCATTAGTCAAAGTGAGGGGTTGAGATAAACTCAGAAACCTATTCATGTTTAGGGTCAGAGCTCGATCCCATCTCGTTTAAATTGCTACGCAATTCACGTGGCTTTGCTTTGTGAATTACTACACGACTCGATAGGTTTCCTCCATATTATCCTACCCCTAATACAAAAACTCCATAGGCTTAAATTGGGTCACTGTACTCGGTCTGGAGTTCAGAAAAATTAAAAATATCGCTCTAGTGGGATACACTTGACAAATGACATCATTTGTTAATGTAGAAGTAATTTAGACGGGCGGAGTAGGATAAATCCTAAAGCAAACTCAAGTTAGTCGTGTTATTGTTCATCGCACTCCGGCAAGATAGCATATTACTGCTCTCGGCTTCTCCTCGCACAGTAAATATCTTGCGGTTGTTCGATAAACAACATTACAACTAACTCTTGTTTGGTTTCTCCATATTATATACCTATGGCCGAACGTCTATGAAATACTACCTGCGGCTAGGGGTGTTGTATTAATAATGTTCAGGCTTCCACAACCTAAGTAGAAGGAGAATCTTCTTGGTTCTAGTTTTTCTAAGCTGTGCCTGAATGAACCTATGCATGAGACTCAAAAATGAAGTAGCGGTAGTGAACAATTTTTCGATGTAACCGCAAGAAACTTCTTCAAACCTTTTCTAAGAAAAGGAATAAGAATAATCAGAATTGTTAGAGTCAATAC
The DNA here is from genome assembly GCA_950022655.1 of Alentia gelatinosa. Taxonomy (NCBI): domain Eukaryota; kingdom Metazoa; phylum Annelida; class Polychaeta; order Phyllodocida; family Polynoidae; genus Alentia; species Alentia gelatinosa. The sequence continues at coordinate 40,124,371 of OX465590.1, read as the reverse complement.
TACAGGGGTGGCAACCATGTAATTAGTACAAGACACTTATGAGATGAAAGGTTTAGTTCCAGAATAGCCTAAATGATGTTCAGGTAGTTTGGGTTTTATATAGTTAACTGGTATAAAAAAAAGAGGGAGCAATGAAAATGACCACAAGGTATCAATGAATGTACGGAGAATTGTTTGGCAAAGCTGAAAGTTGTAAGCTGTATGATAATGTGGAGGGATTAATAAAAAACTTTGTGGAAGACGAAGAGTACCCTACGGTAACACAACCACAAGTGCTAGCCTGAGTCTTTGACCCGACGCAGGTCGGCGTGTCCACGGCCTCTTCTCATTGGTCAATCGAGGTTGTTTACTCGAATCTCATTGGTTGCTAATGACGCTTTTCCCAGTTGGACCTGGCAACCGGCTGGCGGGTGTGTGTCAGCTGACCGGGCGCACCGGGAGCGGACAGTGTATATCCCAACGGGAGGGCGGTTCGTGAAGCAAACATGAGCCGTCCATTTGTGTTGCCCGGGGGGGGGGGGGGGGGGGGCAGAATGTCATTAATGCGAGTTTGGGCCTATGTAGAGCGTTTCTTTTGCTCTTAGCATTGACAGGTTGTTTAGGCCTGTGGCCCACGGTGAGAAGGAGGTTTATTTCGGGCTTGTGGTTTCGAATCTATACTGAATTCTCATCAGGTGTCGTAGGGACTTGCTTACGTAAGTCTCTCTGTGATTTGACGTTTTGTCAATATTTTTGTGGAACGTTCAGGAAATTGAGACTCGGAAATAATGTTCAGGCTTACCGAGACGTATAGTGAATACTTGGGCCTACCGTGCCTGTAACTAGTTTACTTCACATGTAACTTGAAATAGTTACAATTACCCTGTCCCCATGACTCTCGTTATTAATGTCTGCCATTCCACAAAACAATCGATTATTGTCTTTCAATACGTGAAGGAAATATGATAACAAGGGAAAGCGGCCTGGGAGTACATTTCCGACTCCCCTTGTTTTATCAACAAAACAAACATTTTTTTAACAAGCATAAATTAAAGAAAAATGAAGAAAAAAGAATTTTAAAAAGAATTCCTGCTCGCAGGCAGATTCCTGACCTGAGGGTTCGCGGTCAACGAAGTGACCGAGCAGGGACCTATTTCACTAGTTTCGTGACAAAAGTATTAAGTCAAGAAAGTCAAGAAAGAACGAACAAAACGAAGTCACGTTTCACATCCCGACATTGTCTTGACACATCGTGTTTGGGGTCTCTCTTTTCCTGAGGGCAGCTACTTGTGTTGTCACGAAACTAGACAACCCCAATGTCTGTATGGTTTTACAGACATGTCACGAAACTAGTGAAACAGGTTCCAGAAGTGCTAGAAGTGCCAGCGGCGGCCTACAGCTTTGAGCTTCCAGGTGGCGCCCCCTCACATTGATATTATTAACTAAGAATGGTTTATACTCATATACCTATTACAGCATCGAAGTAATTTTTAAAATTGGCCGATAACGATTCTTTTTTTCCTTCCTTCTGTTCTTGTATGCATGGACCAATTTTGGATATTTGGGTAATCATATAGAACGTCCTGACCATGCTGCACAAGTCACAGAAAGAGGTGGTAATTTACGGTTTGTACGGACCAAGGCATTTATGCCGAGTTCCGTAGAAACCGTAAATTATCATCGAGTTCTGTGACTTGTACAAGCATGGTTGGACGTTATATATTTACTATATACCCAAAATTAAAAAAAAATATCATTAATTTAATTTTTTACAATCGATATGTTAATAAACGTGTATGGCAAGATGGTCCGTATTTTAGTGTACGGACCAGCGGTCCGTATATTATTACATACCTGTAGCCGAACGTCAGTCATATACGACCCTCTCATGGGGGTGTAGTATATCGCGACTACGGCCCACTACACTGCGCTTTGTCGCACTGCACGATTCCAACGTGTATGTAATGTACTCGATGCAGCGCGCTAGGCATGCGTATTCGACGTCATCGCGACCGCTGTCAACATGTCGGAGGACGTCGAATCGTGACTTGAAACTCGCGAGTAGCGAGTACAAGTGCGTAATGACCATTCGTTGAGGTAACTAACGTTTGGCTCTCACCTGACACCGTTTAAATTGCTCAAATATGCGAAATCGATCGATAATAACAACACGATCTGCAACGGGGGACGCACAGACACGCTTACGCTGGTTCCTGGCGTATCTGCTTCCACACAACTCCGACCGCACTTTCCCAGCAGATCTTTCGCAATCTCCCAGCAGATCATTCGCGGTACTATCGCTTGCTAATACACGCGGCCATAGGAAGTAGAGCGCAGAATCTCTGCGTGGAGAGTGGATCTTTCGCTGGCGCTCCGCGTTGTCAACGTCATAATTACGTTGGCTACCAGAGTTCCAGTACCATGTCGACCGTTGCCGAGTTTTCCCGCTAGCGGGCCACGCTGCGTGTGCGTACAAGGATGGGAAGACACTGGCAGTATCACGACAGGGAGGGGTTGCGGGAAGAGAGTCGACGACTTGGAAAGTTAACAAAATGGCCTTTTATTATCAAATTAAGGTATGTAATAATAAGAAAACGTACTGACTGTGGCTAGAACTATGTCTTAGTTCTCGGTCACCTGTGGCCGACATTCGCCCCTCCGCCTGCGGCGTCGGGGCGAATGTCGGCCACAGGTGACCTCGAACTAAGACATAGTTCGGCCACAGTAAGGACGTTTTCTCCTAGTATTTTTACGTCATATGCCGAAACGGTGCGTATTTACAGTAAATAAAGCATGGGTATATAGTAATTTCCATAAAATGTATTCACCTGATGTAAATGCTGCGTTGGCGTATACACTTACCCTATTAGAGCGTGCTTGTATGTTCTATATACATTGCCTAGAGGTTACAGTGGTCACATATAGACTTCCAGCATACTGCGTGAAAACTTTCCCTACACTATATGTGTGTTATTCATTGTAATATTGGGAAAGGAGCAGGGTGCCAGTGTCGCAGGGTCTTAGAGGTATTCCCAGCTGACCATGACCAATCATTCAAGACCAAAATACCTCATTGACCCACTGGTGCTTGATATGTTTGGATCCTCCGGCAGTTGCAGAGATGACAAGTTGACTGGCTGCAAATGGGTTACAGAAAACTATCCATATACTATGGAGAAACCAAATAAGAGTTAGTTGTGTTGTTGTTTATTGCACAACGGCAAGATCGCATATTACTGCGCGAGGCAAAGCCAAGAGAAGTAATAGACGATCTTACCGTCGTGCGATGAACAATAAAATGACTAATTCAAGTTTGGTTTAGAATTTACCCTACCCCACCCGTCTACATTACTTCTACATTAACAAATGACGTCATTTGTCAAGTGTATCCCACTAGAGCGATATTTTTCATTTTTCTGAACTCCAGACCGAATACAGGGACCCAATGTAAAGCCTATGGAGATTTTTATTAGGGGTAGGATAATGAATGTAGCCTAAACCTTTTAATTGTTATCCATTTATGAAGAATCAATGATGAACATGCTATTTGCTTCTAGTTTTACTTGTTCCTCACCCAGCTACTCTCAAGTCCAACGTCCTGCTCTAGCTTGACCGATCGCCTGCCTCCCAGTAGAGAAACCTTCCCCTCTCCTGCCCCCCCCCCCCCCCCCCCCCCCCCAACCTCCTCTAGCTGCCCACTCCCTTCCTGCCTATCCCGACCCGCGACCGCGTAATGAAAATTGAATAAACGCAACCGATGTCTTTTGTTTGTACAAAAGGACCGTTAATGAATACAGACACAGGGCGCCATGAACAAGCCTTCTGGTCACGTGACAAGATGGCGGCGGTAGGAGAGGCACGTGACCCCAGTGAACGGCTGAGGGACGCCATGTATGTATCTGTGGGCATTCTAGGGTGAACACTCACCCGGCGTTTATACTAGACGACTAAATATGTGGCAACTGTAGATCATCAGGCCAATAATCGTCAGGTGGTGACCTCAGAATGTACCTGGGCGTTTACACTAAAGATTATAAGTTTTCACAGAATCGCTGCCTGTCTAGACAACTAATTCAAGCCCACTTGAGATAGGCGCAGGGGTTAGAGCCTGTCCAATAGTTGTCAGGTGATGGCTAATTGTATAATCTGATATAACCAGAAGATCTGCAGTCGCCACGCACTTGGCGTTTACACTAGACGATTTTTAGCTTTTTACGGCTGATAGTCGTTGACCAGGTGGTCCAAATGGCCAGAATCTCCGGCCATAATCGTCTAGTGTAAACGCCGGGTTAGGGCCCTCAGGAGACACAAATCTGGTTGGTGAGGTGCTATGCCGAAAACACTTTCTAATGATAGCATGAGTGTCAAATGCGGCGTTGTAGCGCTATTTTATATAACACGTTGTATATAACGCGACCACAGGATTTTGTGGGTCTAAAGATCCTTATTTTAGTACAAAATAAATTTTGTAATATCATTTCTATTGTGAGAGTTCATATAGCACCTTGAGGGTCCTTCTCAGTGGAGAGAATAACTTTGAAAATTGGGTATGTGGACCATCCATAAAGTACGTACTCACTGAGGACCTAGGGAGGGGGGGGGGGGGTCAACAATTTCGGAAAATTTTCATATGCTCTTTCCTTGTTCTATTGCATCCAAAATTTGCATCCAAAATGTATCCCACAGACGCCTACCTGACGCCTACAGGAGCATACGCAGGCCATTGCCTGGTGTCTGATAGTCGAGGCACCAGTCTACCTGCCTCACATACACACCATAAACATAGAATTAAAATAATCTGAAGTGTTGTCCCCTCATCACTCAGTCCTATTAGGTAAGATGTCCTTACTAGGTGTCCGTTTACACGAGGTTAAATGGCTTTCTGTACCGAAATAATAGTCCGTTAACCCTTTAAGGACGGCTGCCTATGGCAGAACTGCACACTTGGGGATGGCTACCAGTGACTATGTACAGTTCTAGGGGACGAGGGCATTGTCCTCTGAACTCAGAACTGGAAGGTTTATCACTTGATATAATTTGGAATCCTTAATATTTCTATTCATAATATTTAAAATTCTAAGATATGATGTTATACATACATTCTGTGCAAATCTCAAGTTTACTGGTAAAATATTTCTTTTTCAAAAGCAATTTCATATAATATATATCATATCCAGCAAATGATTCCTTAAGGCATCATCCGCCCCCGGCCGGTTGATGCCCTGAGGCATCATCCGCCCTTAAAGGGTTAACGCGGGGTGTACACTCACACGGATGTCCGTTAAGCGGGGTTCTACTGTACCTTACCTGCTATTTTGTGTTTTTATCCAGTGATGCGCTATTGCTGTGTGTACGTCAATGCCATTCAGATTTCTGTTCTTATTCGTAAGCCGAATATGAAATCTGTATAAATAAATAAGGTTCGGCATTAACACGGCTCTTTCACTGTTCACACGAAACGTCTTTTAGCGCTTCACACACCTTTCAATGGCGGAGCGGAAGTTCATTGACACGATCCTTGACGACGCTTGGAGAGTGTGCCCAGCTTCCGTGAGCAAAATGCATGTTGGGAAAGCAAAGGCGGAAGTCCAGGGCTATTTCCCCTATTATCGCCCATAGGGGGGAGCGTGCCGTGTGAAGCGGAAGCGGCGGGTGGTCGGCGACATCAAGGTCAACCCGTGGTCACCTGAAGGTCAGTTGTAAACAGAAGCTGGGCCGTAGAGGTCACAGGAAACTGGCACGGTCGTGGTGGGGAGAATGCTGGTCACGAAAGACACATCCGTGTAAAAATAAATACCGCCCGGTCTCCTCGATAGGTTTCGTGCTAGTCACGGTATGGTCGGACAGTAAACTGAGTTCAGACCTATACGTCGGAGCTTACTCGGCAAGACTTCTAATAACAAAACATTCAGGTCTTTATCCTACCCCTAATAAAAAACGCCATAGGCTTAACATGGGATTTGTTTATTTCACGGGTGTGACATAAAGTGTTGTTTATGCCACTACTTTCTGATACTGAAAAATATGGAAACGGGGTAGGATAAAATCTAGATGCCACTCGTTTGAGTTTGAGCTTATTTATGCCACTCATTTTGTTGGCCCCGTAATGTCACTCGTCTTCGACTTGTGAAATTATGGAGCCAACAAAATGCGTGGCATAAATAAACTCAGACTCAAACTCGTGACGTCTCTTGATATTATCTGAGAAAATAGGAATTTAAAGGCCTATCCTATGATTCTCAATATTGCCACCTTGCTATTTATTCAAATATTGATAATTATTAGTCCAAACTGTTTTATTATGATATATTCTAGTGTTAAATGAGTAAAGTATTAAATTTTGTCTAGTTTCACCAGACTGAGTATAGGGAAAAATAGGCCCATTTACAATTGGTTGATTTATTTAGGAATGTACTGAGAAATATGTTTTTTTCAATTTTCACAAGAACAAAGATGGTGACCTATAGTTTTCAAAACTTAATTCTGTTAGTACAATATATATCTACAATATTCTGTGAAGGTTTGATGAAAATATCATGGGTTTTACTATGTCAAATCAAACTTTAAGTATTTCTGTATATTCTTTTATAATATCATCATACATTCAATCTCCTCATCAAAAGCAAGCATGGTGACCCTCAATGATTAAGTTACAACACTCGGAGGTCTGCATTAAAATTCCATGAAATTGATATGGGTATCAGTTTTCTAGGTAAATTGTCCGATATGCCTTTAAGCGGTAGGGACATCGATGATAACCATTTATGTCTGTTGATTTCCATAGTACTGTCATCTTTTTTATCTACATTTGATTCATCAAACTTCCATGATACTACTTATATATTTGAATTTAGTTGATTTTCAATATGTATCTTTTTCTAGGCTTTATCTGATAATATTTTCAGTCGAAATGAGGATGGCGGAACACATCAGGTTGTAAAATTCCGAACTTTTCTTCCATTGATTGTGAAAAGATCATATATTGAAATAGTCAAATATGCAAGACATATATTTATGTGTTTTGAATGTTGGTTATTCCTAGAAGCCTTTACCAGTGTCTCAGTGTTGTCACACATCCATGGACATGACGCTACATATGACAGGACTGCCTGTTAAAATAACGACTCAAAGACTTCACACTGCACGAACATCATTATTTTATATATAGATGCACCCAGCGTATATAAGTGGGGTATTTTGCGTATACAAGATCGTCCAATTCCCCGTGTGTATACACCTCATCTGTAGGCATATATATAAGCATCCAGTGAAGAGGGCTTCACTGAGAGCGGGTGGGGGAGGGCTTCCTAATGAGGACACCTGTACTTCTACCAACATAAACGGGCGGTGGGGGGAGTGGATATTTCCTCTCATATACGCCAGGTGTGAAATACAGCCAAGACGCGTCCGTATATAAGGCCTGCGCGTATATATATATACATATATATGAAAACAAGTCAATATTCAGCCAATACATGCACTTCCGCGATGGCGTATATATGAATAAAATAGTGGTTTTCGTGCAGTGTCATTAACTAATGTGGTTTATCGATTGCTTTACAGCCTTCTCAAAGATGAAAGACTTATATATACTTAAGTAATCCTTGTATATATTAAAGATGAAGTAAAACACACCACGTTTTATGAACCACCAACGCACTCAAACCTCTCTGGTTTAATTGGCCTGAGTTATTTTTTCTGAGTTCCTAATATGTATTTTACCATGAAAGAACTTTTTTTTTTTAGTTGGCGAGACAACGATACATCATCCCTACCTGTCCTAAGCTTAAGCCTAGAAAGGAGCCATGTTTTGTGCATTATATGAGACGTGGTTATCTTGTGGAGGTACTGGAGTGGTCGTTATGGCTGACGTCAAGGCATGCTGCGGTAATAAGCTAAGATCAAAGACAATGTGATTATGGCTAGCGCCTAGCGAACCAGTAGGGCACACACACTAGTGCAAACATAGCCATGAACTGCCGCACGTTGTAATGGCTTCCCTCCTTGATGGTCCGGCGAAGTACACGTAGACAGCGGCCATTGTTGACCTGACCTCTTTGACCTTGTATGGTGTTAGACACGCACCCCCAGGAGCAGGTCCCACAACCTCAGTAGATACTCATACACGAGCCACTCGCTGAATTCTCTATAGGTTTTTGTTTTGGTTTAGTATCTTAATTTTCCTTACTCCGTACAGAAGATTTTCTGGGCAATAATCCGAGTCTAATTGATTCACTGTATCATTATCATAAAGTAACAGAATTGATACATCTAGATTAAGGCTAGAGTTATAGGGTATCAGAGTCATAGCGGAAAGGTTCCTTAAATTTCTAATTGAATAAAGATGGCGATATAATTTTTTTTGGTTTTTTTTTTCAGATTTTCTTTATTGGTATCATTAGTTCTTTACAGTTTTCCGTTTATATTAAGTGTACATACGTTATACATACCAATAAAGTGGCAACCCGTCAGCATTGGGATACCCTGTTGCTGGTTTTAATCAGGTGCCATCAATTACAGAATAGTAACAGCCTTTTTCCTCCCTCACATCTTCCAAACAAGTCAAAAGTTACTCACCTAATACAATACATCATGTGGGACTATCTATACATTCCTCTGAGTATCATTCCCATTTTAGTGAAATCAATAATATAGTCTATACATCCTTCAGATCAGGTAAAAAAACCGTTCGATATTAATCTATTTGGGTATACTCTCTTCCATAATAGACTTGGTAAGTTTTTTAAAGGTTTTAATATCCGGGGTGTTTCTGACTATTGGCTTTAGGTCGTTCCATTCTTTCCCCCATGTATATTCTACACTTCTCATATATGTCTGGCAGTTTGGTTGACATAGTCTTACAACTGGTGCTTCATATAGTCTGGTATTCCTAACACCAATATCGATATATTCATTACATCGAGATCTGTTATACATTAAGTTTCTTAGGTGACATCTACGTCTCTCATGTAGTACAGGCATCACAGCTTCATTATGCAATCGATTTATACTAGTTCGGTAGTTTTTATATAAACATAGTCTTAGACAATAGTTCTGTTTTTTTTGTAACTTGTCAAGTAAAGATTTTTGACCACTGTAATAAAGAATGTCGGCGTAGTCAAAGTATGGTATTATATATGTTTTGTATACTCTAAGAGCTGTGTCAGTATCAAGAAAAGGTCTCATTTTTGACAATTGGTAGGTTCTGTAGGCAATCTTTTTCAAAGTATCCAAAATATGGTACCTATACGTAAGATTTTGATCGAGAAATACGCCAAGGTATTTATACGAGATAACATTTTGAAGCAGAATATTGTTTAGTTCCAATGTTACATGTCCTAGTTTCTTAACATTGTATGTACTACCGAAACACATAAATTTTGTTTTACCCACATTAATAGACAATTTGTTTTGAATACACCAATTTTCAAAGTAGAACAGCGCTTTTTGTAGATTGTTCTGGATCGTTTCCCTATCTCTTCCAGTCACATATATAACTGTGTCATCAGCGTACAAACGAATACTTATGCCTTCCATATACTTGATAAGATCATTAATATATAACAAAAATAGACTTGGTCCAAGGTTGGAGCCTTGTGGGACACCGCAGACCACCCCACTGCTGTCCGAAAGATTTTGATTAACTTTAGTTTTTTGGGTTCTATTATTTAGATAATTTTCAAAGAATTTTAGATTATCATTACGTTTACCATATTCTGATAATTTTGAAGTTAGGATGGAGTGGTCTACGGTATCAAAGGCCTTCCTCAAATCAATAAATACTGTGCCCGTTAAAAGTCCTACATTGATATTCCTTGCAATTTCATCAGTAAAATCAGATAATGTTTTTATTGTGGAAAAGCCCTTACGAAAACCACCCTGTACCTTTGTTATAATATCCTGTTTATTAGTATGAGCCCATAATTAAGTATTAACAATTTTTTCTAAGACCTTGGATTGAAGAGGTAACACTGAGATAGGCCTCAAGTTATTACAATTCTTTGCATCCCCACCTTTCGGTATCGGAGTAACAACTGACGCTTTCCAAGTTTCTGGTATTTTACTCTTGATAAAGATACAATTACACAGGTCGGCAAATTTTTCTTTTATAAGCAACAGGAAATCCTTTAGAACCAATGTTTTAACTCCGTCAATACCGGACGGTTTCTTTGTGTTAACTTCTAATAAGATTTCCTTTACCTCATCCGGGGTTACATGTAGGAGACTCATGTCTTCCTCAACACGATTATCATAAAATTTCCATGGGGTATCATGTTCCTTTGCAAGTTCAGGTCCAATTTTACGGAAGAAATCATTAATGTAATTTGGGATATCTTTAGTTGGTATGGTTTGTTTAGTATCCTGATTTTCAATTACGATAGGTTTTTCTTTATTATTATGTATACCAGGTAGTATTGAGTTGATTTCCCTCCAGAATTTCTTTGGTTCTTTTTTATTGATTGTTGTTTGATCAAGTATATAAGTCTGTCTGGCTTTCCTAACTAGTTTATTTGCTTCATTTCTGGCCTTTCTAGCTTTAGTAAAGTCAGCTGGTTTTCTTGTCCTCTTTGCTAAGGTTATAATGCAATCCGCAAAGAATCTGGAGCAACGATTTCGCCCTGGGTTCGCCATTCTACGATCAGCAAAACGTCGAGAAACGACCCAAAAGACATTTAAAGCCATGGTCCGCCCTGGGTATAGAAGATAAGTGCAATCTGAGGTTTTTTTTAAATACATGTAGAATGTAATATGAAATAGATTTTCCAAAAGCTGCCGTCCCTGTCAATATATTCTTGAAGATAGGTCAAAGATTCCTCCATACCAATTTTAACCATTCCTCTGCGAAAATAAATCCACTAGACTATCAGCCCATGTTTGAACACTTCCGATGTTGACATTTCGAAAACTTGACAAATCAACACGAAGAAAGCATAGGGGTTCTGAGACATATAGATTATTTTACATCCATTTTAACACCAGCATCTTTGAGAGAAGGATATCGAACCTTTATAGATCTACGTACTTAACGCAGTTTGACCTTGACCTCCTGACCCTGCGACCTTCAAAGGTAAAGAGTCCCTCACCGCGTTCGTACTGACGCCTAGCGGGACGCTCCGGCACTCGACTCTATTCGCCTGATTAAATTAAGCGTCATCACTTCCCTCTGCTGGTTCCCAGCCTCCTCCATCTCCCCTAGCCTCTTACCGCCGGCGACCAGCGATCAATCCCCACCAGAAGGCCTCGCGGCTACGGCCTCCTTGTGCCAGCGACCTGTGGGTAGAGATTGTGGCTAACCTGCCCGCTTCCTTCCTTCCGTTGGCTGGTCGCTTGAGGGCGAATTGAGGCCGCCGGGACGCTGACCGCAGCACTCTTCAAGCAGATCTTTCGCAGCGCTAGCGCTTGCTTATCTCTGCCTCACCACAATGCCCCAATATTAGTTTAATTACTAGTTATAACTCTGCCTGATAAGGTACTAACTTTAATTCTTATCCTTACCTTGTGTGCAAGCCATGATCCCTTTTATTAGAAGAAGTATGTAGGTAATGATAAAGCATGGTTATAGATGTACATGAGAGCAAGGTTGTGCTTATCCAGAGATATGTGTGGATTTTGATCTTGGATTTGTATATCTTGCTTCATACCTTCATTTCATTTGGTTTTGATATTACATGAGTGAATGTGAAAGCTCCAATTGTGAAATGAAATCCTTATTCACTGGAAGAGCTTTCTGTATGGAAAGATGTGAATAAAAGCATAAACAAATATTGAACAAATACTCCCATTACCTAGTATCCCTGAGCGACACTATTTTTGTCATATCCTGTCTATTTGTCTATGTCCTGTAGCATTGTACATGTCCTGACACTTGTATGTAAGTATGTTGAGGACCACACAAGGAAGAACGGTCACGATCAAGGTGGTTGTATTGTCTTTATTTGTGAAAAAAGGCTGGTTCCCCGGGTATCCACTGAGGCCGGCAGGGGGGGGGGGGGGGGAGCAGCTAACATTTCAGGTTCAAAACAAGGCAACTGTCAAAATTCATGAAAGCCAAACAACTTATATATCATGAGTTTGGGAAATATGGGAATTGTTAAATGAGTTTCGCAGACAATATGGCTGTTTCTTTTTCAGCTTTAAGCTACTTTATGATATGAATCCACATTTGGTTAGACTGCCCCTTCGAGTGAGCACACGTGTCATGTTGGCAAACAAAAACCCAATAACACAAGAGTTGCATTTCAGTGAAGAAAGTAATCCCAGAGACTGCATCTGATTTGAAATTACAAACAACAGAAATGAGTGTATATTATCAACCTGTTTTTTGTGTTCAAATCTTTATCCTACCCCTAATAAAAAAACACGCCATAGGCTTAACATGGGATTTGTTTATGTCACGGGTAGTTACATAAAGTGTTGTTTATGCCACTACTTTCTGATACTGAAAAAATATGGAAACGGGGTAGGATAAAATCTATACGCCACTCGTTTGAGTTTTAGCTTATTTATGCCACTCATTTTGTTGGCTCCACAATTTCACGAGTCGAAGACGAGTGACATTACGGAGCCAACGAAATGCGTGGCATAAACAAACTCAGACTCAAACTTCTGACGTCTCTTGATATTATAATAAATTATGGTAGAATTACTTACAAGTAGTAAAAACATACCCAAGAAGCGCCCAGAATTCAGGAAATTTGGAAAACTGGCGGATGGGACAGACTTTGTCCCAAACAGGCGGGTCGGTGCAGAGATACAAGCGGCCGCTGGAAGTAAAGCACCGGATCTCTGCTAGGGGAGTGTGACCGCAGTGTGGCCGTTTCGGAGGAGCCGGGGTGGGTGGGGGACGGGGACGGGAGGTCACAAGGTTATATCAACCTCTAACGTCTCTGCCCCGGTCAGTAACTAGCACCATTCACCTCCATCACCTTCACCCTCCATGCCCAACCCTCTCCTTCCTCCTGCTACCCCGCAGCTATAAACTTATACCCCATGTAAGATCCACTTTGATATTTAGCTTGGCACCCCTTATTGATCATGGCAGGGAGCTTCATCCTGAAGCCTTTAGCTCCCAGTTGTGTCTCGATAATTAACAAACTGTACAAGTATGATGAGTAGTTCAAAGAGTTAGAGTCATGAAACCCACAGAAACCTCTTCCTCAAAATCTTTAGGTATTATGAGAAAACAGGGTTACTGAGCCCGTAGGGATGGTCGTTCGATGGCTTTTGGCTTAGAAATATGGCCCGACGCCGCAGGCAGGAGGGCTGTATTTTTGAGTCAATAGACCAATAGTTCGTCCATAGGTGTATAGTAATATCCGGAAAGTCAAATCTAGAAGCATCCGAATACGGTTTTACAGCTTTAGAAACGCATGTAAAAGATCATCCAGGCAGTATGATGATTGAAATATTAAGATGAAGAGGGAGTCCTCGGTAAATATTGATTTTACGACATGAATGGGAATTAATATAACAAGGTGTAGCTATATGCACCATTACTATATACCCATGCCGTATATACTGTAAATACGCACCGTTTTGGCATATGACGTGAAAAAACTGTTCGGACTACTGGTCCGAACAGGAAAATATGGACCACTTAGCCATACACATTTATTAAAATTTTGGTTTTTAAGAAAAATGAAATTGATTTTTTTTTAAATTTCGGATATATAGTAAATATATCATGTCCAACCATGCTTGTACAAGTCACAGAACTCGATACCAATTTACCGTTTGTACGGAACTCAGCGTAAACGCCTCGGTCTGTACAAACGGTAAAATAGCATCTCGTTCTGTGACTTGTACAGCATGGTCAGGACGTTCTATATAAATACACAGGTATCTATATAAAACTGGATAGAAAATCGTATAAATGCACAATACTCCACAAGTTTGGATGTGCTGCAATCATCATCAAGGGAACGCCAAGTGACAACTACAGCACATCGTAACAAGTGGACCATTGTGTATTTTATGATTTGAGCACAGTTCTGGATTTATCTCACCCCTTTCATGGACATTAGAATAGCATCACAATATCAGAATAATTCAAATTACTTCCACTGCACGAACATCATTATTTTAGATATGGATGCGCCCGGCGTATATAAGTAGGTATTTTGCGTATACAAGGTCGTCCAATTCCCTGTGTGTATATAACCTCATCTGTAGGCGTATATCAGCATCCAGTGAAGAGGGCTTCACTGAGAGCGGGCGGCGGGAGGTGGGGGAGGGGGAGCGGGGGAGGGCTTCCTACTGAGGACACCCGTACTTCTACCAACACAAACGGGCGGGAGGCGGTGGGGGGAGAGGATATTTCCTCTCATATACACCGGGTGTGAAATACAGCCAAGACGCGTCCGTATATAAGGCCTAGGCGTATATGTATATATATTAATCTCCATTACCCCTTTCCCGCAACACAAAAGTATGAGACAGAGGTGGGCGAATAAAATTTATTTTAATTTCATGAAGTCCATAGAGTATAAGATATTAAATATGAAATAATATCTTATTGAAAATAATATACATATGTAAATATGTTATGTTATGATAACATATTGGTAAATATGATGAAGTACATTGGTATAATGTATACATAAGGCAGATGTGATGCCTGAAAAGGTAGTACATATGTTGATATGTAGTGAAGGAACACATATTGATAATGTATGAGTATTATGTAATAGGTATACATGATAATACAATGTATAAAAAATAGCCAAGAGTCCATAAGGAATATTTGTGGAGAGAAGGTCTGGGTCCCGGTCGTCATGGCGAGCCGGACCCGCTCCTCCTGGATCAGGGCATAGTCCGACCAACTGATCCTCCCGGTCTCGACCTGGTCGAAAATAAACTGGCTCCATCTCCGCACGCCGGCCCACGGCCGTGACTGTGCGTCGATTGACACCTGATGAAGGTGCTTGAACATATAATCCTTGTCCGCGGGCTCTACGGCTCGGTCATCTCCTAGCAGACCAAGGAAGGCACTTACATATTCCATGGGCCCTAGAGAACCCCTCACCTCCAGCTTCTGTGAGAGGGTGTAGACCCCCTCACGGACGATGAACATGTACGGCTTGCTGGTAAGCCTAGCGATATTTAAGTCTGAATGGAGCTTACCAGCCGTCCTATCGTGCTTTATGGCCTCCCGGTCGAGTTCCCGCTGGATGTAGGAGTCCGTGCCGTATCTCTCCCGCAGCTGTCGTGGTGGCGGCAGCACACGTGACGCTTGGTCCTCGGCCCAATCTTGCGTTCGTCTCTCAGTGGCAGACTGTATGGCCGGCGGTCGCGACGCTGCCTCCGGTGCCCTCTGGTCCGCTAGGCGGTTGATGGCGGCCAGGACTCCGCTTATCTGGGTTTTCATGTCCTCCTTCATCGCGGCGAGGCCCGTCTCAACGGCCACGAGGCGGGTGGTCTTTACGCTCCCGACCTCTGAGGCTGACTCCACGTGCTCGTTGGCCAGCGTGACGGTCGACTCCGAAGATACCTCTGCATCCTGAGCCTGGGACGTGCTCGGTCCCTCGCGCGTTTTCGGCATCCTCACGTGAACCTGTCCTTATGCTTTTACCCGTATTTAACTCGTGCCCTGACGGTCTCGGACCGATACCCATGGAGTATGCGGTGCCATGAACAGCGTTGGGCCAAGGAGAAAAATATAGTAGGTGTGAGCGTAGTGACCAGCAGGAACAGAATGAGGTAGAGCTTGGGTGCGTGCTTCGCCAGGTGACATATTAGTTCACGTGACTCGCACGCGGGGGCGCGCAGGGAGCGCTAGTAGGGAGGGAGTGCGCTAGGTGGAGCAAAGACCGCTCCTGATCCTACGGGCCATGAGCTACCAATGTTCATCTCTTGTTTACTTTCTCATATCATTGCCACTGTTTGCCATGTTCCTTATGACATCAACTCCCATCACTCCAACACAACCATGGCATAGTATTGGCACTCTATATGGTTGATATAATTGTGTATAATTTTTTTTTTATTCACTGCATGAAAGCCACCAGTTTATATATGTATACACCCAGCATATATAGGTATGATATTGCATATACCAGATAGTCCTATTTCCATTGTGTATATGCCTCATCTATAGACGTGTAAAATGTATACAACCCATGGATACATGTCCTGCACACAATATTTCTCTTCATATACACTTTGCAGCAAATACAGCCATTACGCTGACATATAGAAGAGGAAACATGTCAATATACAGCCGATACTATAAACAGACGTCACGAGTTTGAGTCTGAGTTTATTTATGTCACACATTTTGTCGGCTCCATAATTTCACGAGTCAAAGACGAGTGACATTATGGAGCCAACAAAACGAGTGACATAAGTAAACTCAAACTCAAACGAGTGGCGTCTAGATTTTAACCTACCCCGTTTCTACATTTTTTCAGTATTAGAAAGTAGTGGCATAAACAACATTTTATGTCACACCCAGTGACATAAACAAATCCCATGCTAAGCCTATGGCGTTTTTTATTAGGGGTAGGATAAATGCACTTACGCGATGGGGTATATATGAATAAACTGGTGGACGTCCCGTACGGTACTTTTACATTATATGGCGAAACGGTGCATATTTACCTCATATACCTCATGGGTATATAATAATGATGATAATAATAATAATAATATGTCAAAGCGCTTTGTAGTGGGCAGGTATTGAATATATACAGTACCCCGTGAGAGGGCAGCATATACCTGACATTCGCACACTATAGAGGAAACCCATGGAAGTTATTTATCCCACCGAGTTTGAATCTTGTAGTAATTCACAAGCGAAGCCGTGTGAATAAAGGAACGAATAAAAAGAGATGGGATCGAGCTCTGACCGCAAACTCGAATAGGTTTCTGAATTTATCTCACCCTTTACATTGACTAATGAGCTAACATTCATGACATAATCCCCAATTGGGTATTTTTTTCTAAATACTCAATGGGCGTTAGGTACGAGTTCCCAATGCTAAGTCTATGGGGTAAAATACCATGAGTGAGATAAAGGTATATAATAACATGTAAAAGCGAACCTTGCGTACCGGTGTTGGAGGCTTCGGGCATTACTGCTTCGCGTAAAGCAGAACAGAAAGACCATGTATTGCCTACACAAACCCTGCCTCCTGGAGCGGCTTGGGAACTAAAAGGGGTCATGGTTCAATGCCGGCCCTGCCTGCGTGTCACGCAACATGATCACGGTGCGGCGTCACCTTGTCTAGCAGAGCCGCTATGTATACAGCCGCCACACACAGCCACCTCACACATCATGCTCAAGGACATCACGGACGTCGTACGTCCAACGCCGGCACTCATACCGCGCCGACCGTACCGGTGGCTGGTCGTGCACCCCTCTCATAAGATCTCACACTCTCGTCTGCTGTACTCTCACAACGCTCTATGGAGAAGAATTCTTAACGAACTAGACTTAGAGCTTTGAGAATGCCTGGATGGGAGCGAGGATCTGGGTGCACCCCTCTCATAAGATCGTATTCTGTACTTTCACTACGCTGTATAGAGAAGAATTCTTAACGAACTAGGCTTAGAGCCTTGAGAATCAACTGACACACATTTCCCCCTGGATGGGAGCGAGGGTTTGGGTGCACCCCTCTCATAAGATCTCACACTCTCTATCTCGTCTGCTGTACTCTCACTACGCTCTATGGAGAAGAATTCTTAACGAATTAGGCTTAGAGCATTGAGAATCAACTGGCACAGATTTTCCCCCTGGATGGGAGCAAGGGTTTGGGTGCACCCCTCTCATAAGATCTCACACTCTCTAAGTCGTATGCTGTACTCTCACTACGCTCTGTAGGAGAAGAATTCTTAACGAACTAGGCTTAGAGCCTTGAGAATGCCTGGATGGGAGCGAGGGTCTTGGTGCACCCCTCTCATAAGATCTCACACTCTCTAAGTCGTATGCTGTACTCTCACTGCGCTCTATGGAGAAGAATTCTCAACGAACTAGGCTAAGAGCCTTGAGAATGCCTGGATGGGAGCGAGGGTCTGGGTGCACCCCTCTCATAAGATCTCACACTCTCTAAGTCGTATGCTGTACTCTCACTACGCTCTATGGAGAAGAATTCTTAACGAACTAGGCTTAGAGCCTTGATAATCAACTGGCACACATTTTCCCCCTGGATGGGAGCAAGGGTCCGGGTGCACCCCTCTCATGAGATCTCACACTCTCTCTCTAAGTCGTATTCTGTACTTTCACTACGCTCTTTAGAGAAGAATTCTTAACGAACTAGGCTTAGAGCCTTGAGAATCAACTGGCACACATTTTCCCCCTGGATGGATCTCACACTCTCCAATTCGTATGCTGTACTCTCACTATGCTCTATGGAGAAGAATTCTTAACGAACTAGGCTTAGAGCCTTGCCTGCACCCCTCTCATAAGATCTCACAGTCTCTAAGTCGTATTCTGTACTCTCATTATGCTCTATAGAGAAGAATTCTTAACGAACTAGGCTTAGAGCATTGAGAATCAACTGGCACAGATTTTCCCACTGGATGGGAGCGAGGGTTTGGGTGCACCCCTCTCATAAGATCTCACACTCTCTAAGTCGTATGCTGTACTCTCACTACGCTCTATGGAGAAGAATTCTTAACGAACTAGGCTTAGAGCCTTGAGAATGCCTGGATGGGAGCGAGGGTCTTGGTGCACCCCTCTCATAAGATCGTATTCTGTACTTTCACTACGCTCTATGGGAGAAGAATTCTTAACGAACTAGGCTTAGAGCCTTGAGAATCAACTGGCACAGATTTTCCCCCTGGATGGGAGCGAGGGCCTGGGTGCACCCCTCTCATAAGATCTCACACTCTCCAAGTCGTATGCTGTACTCTCACTATGCTCTATAGAGAAGAATTCTTAGCGAATTAGGCTTAGAGCCTTGAGAATCAACTGGCACACAGTTTCCTCCGGATGGGAGCGAGGGTCTGGGTGCACCCCTCTCATAAGATCTCACACTCTCTAAAGGCCCGTTTCCATTGACCGATCTCCTGTCACCGATCTACTGTCAGGAACCACCGACGGACTTTTGGCACTGCTGACCCAATATCGGTCAAAGGAAATGACCAAAGTTGTGAAATGATCCACGACTTTTTGTGCTTAGATTATGCAATGTGGCACCTCCCACCACTGAGTGAAAACTTGGTCACTGAGTGAAATCTACTACCCTCAGCGATTTTTCTATACCGATGTACAGTCAGTGGCACCACCGCAGACTTTCTGTGTAACTCAAAAAGTCTAAGCAATCTTCATCGGCCAATGGAAACGGGCCTTATGGCGTATTCTGTACTCTCACTACGCTCTATGGAGAAGAATTCTTAACGAACTAGGCTTATAGCCTTGAGAATCAACTGGCCCACCTCCAGTGTTAAAGAAGTACATCAATGCAACCCAAAGATTCCTATAATCTCAATGATGCCACCTAGCAGGAATACAGTGTGTCAGTGGATTATCAAGGCTCTAAGCCCAGTTCGTTAAGAATTCTTCTCCCATAGAGTGCAGTGAGAACCTTGTACAGAATACGACTTAGAGGGTGCGTGATCTTATTAGAGGGGTGCACGGGATGGGTAGCGAGAGTGGTTCCTGCAACAAGTCATACCTTTAAATCAGCCTCTATAAGCCGTTTTCCACTGGCCAACGAAAACGGCATTGATTAACTGAGTTCTCCTAAAGGTTGGTTGGTGATGGCCAACGTCTGCACGTCAGTATCTAAAACAGCTAAAACAGCTGAAACACAACTATCAAACATCGGCAACAGTTTTAAAACAAAAGTTAAAAATGAACTATATCAATAAATTGATCAGGGACAGTCATACAGACCAGTAGTTTATTAAAACCGAGAAGAACCATTTTACTGGATTGATTAGTATAAATGTACCGACTGTATTTTTCTTGTTTGTATTTATGTTGTAATTTGTCCTGTCTAGTCTTTCGTCAGTCTTCCTTTTGCTGACCCGTGTGTGGCTATAGCTACCAGACCTATTGGCGTGGAAGATCAAGGCTATTTACCTTGAATGTCAACTTTAATGGTCAATAAACATTTACCAAAAAAAAAAAAAAAATCTGTGAGGGTGCTGTGTTCGCTGTGTTTCTGATGCATTTAACAGGTCCATACCAATAGAACTCCAAACACAATGACCATCACAGTGGTAGTCTTTGAATTGATGTGAACACTTCGATGCATTTCTGTTTCCATTCAGCGTTTTATACAATCTGGCGTTGGTGTCTGGTAAGATGGGTAGCGAGAGCGGTTCCTGCAACAGGTTAAAAGGCCCGTTTCCATTGGCCGACGAAAACAGTGTAGATTTTTTTAGTTCTCCTAATAGCCAATTTATGTTTTGTGTCAGCAGTGCTAAAGGTCCGTCGTTGGTCCCAGCTGACTATTTATCGGTGATGACCAATGGAAATGGGCTATTAGGAGAACACAAAAAAATCCAACACCATTTTAGTCGGGCAAAGGAAACGGGCCTATAAAGCCATTTTCCACTGGCTGACTATTCACCACGGATCTGCAGTAGGGAACCACTTATGCCAGATAAATGAATGGACACAGATATGCAGAGAAGTGATCAACAATTAATTGTGCATAGGTTATGTAATAAGGCCACCACAGATGATGGTCTTTGAGTTTGGAGGACTATTCTGTCAGTATGGACTTGCTAAATGTGGCAGAAACATGGCAGACATTGCACCCTTACCGATTTCTAGATCCTGACCTGCAGTCGTTAGCCACCACTTACTGACTATTTGGAGAACTCAATAATTCGGCGCCGTTTTCATAAGCCAGTGGAAAATTGCCCTATACCTTTAATTCAGCTTCTATAAGGTACAGAGTGATTGCTAGTTCTGCCATCATCTGCCAGGATATTGTAAGATATCAGCACCGTAGTCGGGGGACAACCATTATTATCTGCTGTTATAATCTACAGATATTCATGAGCTGTGGCTAAAACCTCTCTATAGCAAGCCAAAAATCTTTTCTTAGTAAAAATCCATTGATAACTGGACCCGCCATCTGGTGTTTTGTTTGGCGTTGTGGGCAAGATGGCCATCTCCATAACCTAATGACCATGTGCCCTATAGATGTTTCAAACCTTGAGAGGGGGCGTCCACCAACCACGACAAGGCTACGACAAGAGCAGACAAGAAAGTTCCAATCGGTGCCTTGTCGCAGCATTGTCGTGAGGAGGGGAGTTGTCGTGAGCCCTTGTCGCAGCCTGTCGGGAAGTGCACGCTCCACCTAAATATTCTATTGTAGACCTCTGCGACAACCTCCCGACACGCCACGACACGCCACGACACGGCTCCAAAATCGAACATGTTCGATTTTGTCTAAACCTTGTCAGAAGGCCCCCGACAGGCCCCCGACAAGCTTCATGTCGCAGCCTGTCCTGGTCTTGTCGTAGCCTCTTGTCGGGAACTGTGGTCCACCAACCACGACAAGGCTACGACAAGGCTTCCAATCGTAGAGCTGTCGTGGACCTTGTCGGAAAGCCATTGTCGTAGCCTTGTCGTGGTTGGCGGACGCCCCCTCTAAATCTCTTCTGTCTATGTCTCTTTTGGCGACTTCTGCAGCGCCCAAACCATGTCACCAGCCCAGTGGGACTGTTTCCTCCCGTGTACTGTCAGTATCTCAGTGGGTTGAGCTAAATATAGTGGTAGGTCTGCTTGTGTGATTACCCTGGGTCCACCACAAACACAAGTGTCTGACATGTGCCAATGACATCAGCAGTTTACTTGGTGACTGTCAAGATATCAAATAGCAAGACTATTTCTCCAGTAGCCAACCAGCTACAGCAGCATATTGCCCATTTGCATTGCCTTCCAACAACACAGACAACTTGCTGGACCTGCAGGGTTGGACAGCAATTACCAATCTGTTCACCTTCTTGGTCACCTCGCCTCCACGTGGTGCAGGCCAGATATGCTTTCATGCAAGCAAAGCTAAAGCGACTGGGGTTGGGAGTTACCTCAGTGATAAAGAGCACTGCACTCATAATCCCAAGGTTGTCTGACTTTGTGGGTTCAAGTCCCACTGCAGCCACTTTTCAACTGTACTCCCCGAGAGTGGTAGATTTACTGCTATATCAAAGGCCAATCCTTTTCATGCTACGTCTATAAATAGATAGGTAAATACATATTATCTGCCTTTAGAATACAATGATCCATCCTGACTGGCGAATGTAAAGACATCCCTCGGGACGAATCATGTGCTCAAATAAAAAAATAAAAATGTAAATGATTACTTCTTCAGCTTGGACGGCGAAGCCTTCTCAAACACTGTGATATTAATCTACTGCACTTTCTGCAAGATATGGTCAGCTATTCATCTCACACAGCAGTCAATAAAGTAGAGGGAAATAAGAATTCAGTTGAAATCAAATACAAATAAATTTGTCAAATTTGAGAATTTCTCAAATCCACCTATTATCGCCCAATCTGGGACCTGTTTCACTAGTTTCGTGACATGTCTAGATGGTGTGACATGTCTATATGGTGTCTAGATGGTGTGTCCGGTTTCATAAGAACTATTCATTAAACTTCATTTTGTGCGTTCTTGCTTGTACTGTTGGTGCCGCTTTTCATGTCTGTCTTCACTTTTGTCACAAAACTAGTGAAACATGTCCATGATGTGAAGATTTGTCTAATTCCTATGTTTGGGGTCTGTCTTTTCCTAAGGGCAGCTACTTGTGTTGTCACAAAACCAGACAACCCAATCTGTCAGTATGGTGTCACAGACATGTCACGAAACTAGTGAAACAGGTCCCTGATGCTTTTAATACTTTATATTCAAATGCCTCCCCAGCTTCCACCCCTGCCTTCCTGTCTCCCCCCATCAGTGAGTTGTACCCTACCCTGAACCCCTTCCCTTCGCCACATTCGCCTCTTCTACCTTCCCGCCTTTCTCCCTCCTCTCTGATCTTCTCCGACGTTGAGAGCGAGGCTCCATAATCTCGTTTCGATCTCGGGAACAAGGTGAAGTCTCGCGAGAACGAGGAGAGTGTGTGTGGTGGGGCGGCGAGCCGGGCCTGGCCCTCCCTACCTGCCCTCCTCCCTCTGAGGTCACTCTGTCCGCACACGGCCATTTCAAGTGTCTCTCATCTTGTCGCTGATTGGATTGCGCATGCCCGCTGTCTGAGTGTGGATCAGCTGACCGATCACGTGACGTGAGGCATGATCTCGCCTCCCGAGGAGTCGTTGTGAAGAGTTCCTCTGGCTGAGGGTCGAGATCTAGCATTAATGACTGGAATTTGTATACCGAACCTTCATCAGGGGCCCGTTTAATAATCTAGGATAGTAAATGTAGACCCTTTTCTGTATGCCATGGTTATATAGAACTGCATCGTCTGGATGTGCCATAATCGTCATTGACTTCGCCTCGACGATGATTGTGGCACATCAAAATTCATGGAGTATTGTGTATTTTACGATTCGAGCATGGCTCTGGATTTATCTCACGCCTTTCTATGACATCAAATAGCATCATGATATCAGAATAATTGGGATATACTTAGCACTAGGCCACGGCCATGACATAGTATTGTCACTTTACGGGGGTGATCGTTGAGTATTTTTTTCTAATCTTATTCCTATGGCTAAACTTCTACGAGTGGTGAGATAAAGACCCAGAGATAATGTGGGTCAAGTTTATTCAACACTTATGGACAAGCCTATGGCTTGCTAATACTGTATTAGCAAACAGACTTAAATATCATTAAATGATAACCCTTGTAAAAGTTAGAAAGAAGGGTTTTCATGTATGATCCTAGATTACTCAAGGGGTCCCAGATCATGCTAATACTTCTTCAAATCATGCTAATACCTCTTTTATTTTGGGTAAACCTCAATGTCAAATATGTTTTATCATCAGAATAATATCACCTCCCGTAAGTAATCCTAATTCTCACCCTTATTGACGCCAATCCTCGTCATACCATGTCTAAAGAAGTCTCACCTCGGTAAATGGTTAGGGGTGAGATATCTACTTATATAGATATATGTATTAATCACATAGATTAAATCACAACCCTTGCATTGTAAAAGAAACTTGAGAACGTCTGGAAAGGACCTGTATATATATATATATATATATATATATATATATATATATATATGCATTTTTCTATATTCCTTATTTGATCTTTAAGGGTAAACAGCCATACGGGCGGTATGAGCTACCTTTACAGTAATCCAAGTAGTTCATTAATATATAGATTGAGTGTCCACTAAAAACAAAGCCCCATAGTTTACACCTGTTGGTACATACAAACTCGCACTCATTTTTGTCACTAGCGAGGCTATTGATCATATACATAAATCCATACAATTTAAAGGGTTACACAGAGTATAGTTGGTGAGACACCATAAATACAAATTTTAAACAAACATGATCACAGCTATTTTCCTATATGATTGACTAGACGTTCAATCAAACCAACAAACCAACAATATCACCCATATAGAGTATTTACCGAACTGAATAAAGCTAAATACGACGTCACTCGCTATTCAAACCTGACGGAGGACTGTTTATTATTATCCAAATGATGTTCAAGTCTTGCCAATGTGCCATGGCAGGTCTTAGATATATCTAATGATAATAACTAAGTTACCACTATACCAAATCATGACTGTTTCCGGTAAGTGATTTTCCATTTGTGGCACATTCACTTGGAGATCTCCAGCATTAGATTTAGGCCTGGCGTCCACCTACTACGATATGGCCCTGATATGGTCTACGATGCACCTCCTGATAGAAAATCAAAATCGCGTCGGAAGGTCCCCTAATATTGGGGCAGTTGACCACGTTTCTGCGATTAGACACCGATAAAAAGCCCATTCAATGCGTGGTGGATTGGCATGTCTAGACACATGTCTACGATTTTGCACCTTCCCGATATGGCACAGATTTTGACATTTTGTATCGGAGCCATATTGGGAGGTCTACGATTCTATCGTAGTAGGTGGACGCCGGGCCTAACTGTGCACACAGTTGGCCCGTTGACGTCATTTATGGGAAGTAGTGCATTGTTATCTTATATCGCTGATCTTTAATATTTTCCAAAAAATGTATCAATTTAAGCGGACATAAAGCTATGAACCTGGGACCTGTTTCAGTAGTTTCTTGACATGTCTAGTTGGCGTCTGTGACACCATACGGACAGATCAACACAAGTTGCGGCACTTAGGACAAGATACACCCCAAACATGGTGTGTCTGGCTTCAAAAGTATTAGACAATTTAACTTTCTTCCCGTAAGCACTAAGCGATGAAACTTGAACATGAGTAAGGGATACATGTAACCTATGATCGTTCCAAATATGAAGACAATTGGCCACTCCAATATGCTGATATTTGACATCAACTATGACATGCGTTTTGAAACCCGACGACAAATTTCCGCTGTTGCTTGCACTGTTGGTGCCGCTGTTGATGTCTGTCTAGGCATAATGTCATGAAACTACTGAAACAGGTCCCTGTACTATTTTAGTCTCCTCGTCTATCTGCACATCAGTCCCTCCACTGTATTTCACTGAATCAGTTTCCTTATACACTTTCTCTCTTTAGATCGTCCATCCTTTGTAACCCTTCTATAGATTTTTGTTGCCTCAACAGACGCCTCAATAGTTTTATCAATCAGTTCATATCACTGGCTGATAAAAGTTTCCGAGATATTATCTGGATATTAAGAAGAAACAGACCATGTTCTCCAATCATCAAGAGCATATGAAGAAATGGAACCTGTACATCATCTTGAATATCCAATATTGCATTCATTCAAAAACGCAAGATTTGAAGCTTTGTCACACTAAAAAGATTTATCAAACTCTCACCGACAACGCATTTCACATAATTATTGACACACAAGTACCAGATTCAAGTCGCAAATCACATTGCTTGGCCATTACTTTTCACAATTCGCGGACCACTTGATTCATTGAGTTATCAAAAACCATAATAATAGTTTAATTCCCTTTACATTTGGTAGTTGTGCAATTGCCTCGGCTGGGCCTTCCCCATAATACCTCATTTAAACAGCTTATCAGTTAAGAACACAGGAGTTGCCGTTCAGCGCCGCCTAACGGTGCGTTGTTTCATCAGACCACCTCCCGGACAAACATACACTGGCAACCAGGGGGTCGTTGCATAAACCGGGAACGATAAACCCTGTCATTTTAGGTGAAGTACGATTTCACAACGAAAATACAACGTAACTTTTTTTGGAGTGTTGCACAAAACACATCGCTGTGATTTCGTTCGTCTGTGAAGACAACGAAAGTAACAACGAACGTTAAAACTCAAAGTGGGTAAGGTACCCGGAGGAACCCGTCTGACCCCGGGGAATCCCGGGATTCCCCGGGAAACCCCCCAAAGTGACGTCAAAGGTCACGTGAGTTCTTCTGTGTTGGCGACATCGTAGAGCAAAGACGGAATACGCGTCCCCGGAGCTACGCAACAACACAACTTCGTAATTACAAGAAATATAAGAAGACAAGATGGATCGCAGTCGTTCAAAGGTAGGTTTTTAATCTGCAGATGTTGGTAGACTCCTACTTATCATGATATATCTCTTGTGTGAACGTAAATTTCGATCGCAAACTTTAGTATTTCGCAACCTCTCCATTATCGCTCACAAGATGTTACTTTGATATATTTGCACAGTGCTCAATATAATTTAAGGCGCTCTTCGGTAAACTACTGTTCATTGTTGCACATGCCATCTGCTTATATCTGTACATCTGTGAACAATGCATGTATTTTAGATGGGTATCAGACAAACCGCACTTGCAGCCCATTCTCACTGGACGTTTCGTTCTGTAAACAGGCCGATTCGCACTGGAAATAAAAACAATAACTCACCACGATGTTTCGCACTGCGTAAATTATCCTATGTTCCCTTTCGTGAATCACAATATAAACTGTCTTGACTGTTTCCATCAAGTATTTCAGTCATTGTAAGGAGTTTCTACGTCCAGTACTCACAGAAATATGACAGACACTGGGTTTATGTATTTCTTGGCGGCTGTCGGCCGTTTCCGACTGTTACTTGGCAAACAGTGGCATCGACAAAAGTAATTGTATTGGCATACATGTAAAATCATGACATATCTTTTAAGACATTTGCAGAAATTCCTTCCTCTGTATGGTATTCGTGGAGTTTTTCGTGCAGAACACTAATGGCATGTTAAATATTTCCCGTTACGCAGAGAACTGCGACTGCGAAAACGGTAAACACGCGATTTCAATGACATGTTGACACTCAAGTTATTTTAAAAGCGATTAACTGGCAATAACTGGTAATAATTCAGGTTCTTTCAAATAAGTGTGAGTAGAATTAGACTGATGGTGAAGGATCTGCACAGTTTTGTATTATTATACATCGTTATCAAGGGGGGTTACCAGTCAAACTAAACTCAAAAGTACCACCCTGAGTCAAAGTACCACCTAAATCATAGTCAAAGTACCACCCTGTGGGTTGCGTTGATATGTGCAGTTCTCAGCTATTTGAAGCCCTACATATTATTAAAAGCATGTTGTAGTCTATATTCATGCCTTGAAAACGTTCGTGCATAACTATCCTGAAAACTAAATGTGGATTAACTATAATGATGCTGTGTTTTGATATGGATATTGCAATGAATCAACCCTGCTTGTGATGTATGCTTTATCAATTTAAACACAACAGTCCAATGACCATAGACTGGCCAATTATTGTGCACACCGTCACCTATCTATTTAGGTATTTGCTATTTCATGTACTCACAATTATGAGGTCACAAGTGCCGAGTGTATGTAACGCATTCATTCCTTTTATAATTATCAGAAAAGGAAAGAGGACCGTACACGCAAAAAACGCCAGGTAGAACGATCTAGTTCGTCTTCGATCTCGCCCCCGCCTAAGAAGAAACACACTCACCAAAAACGCCAGAAGAAGCACACTCGGAAAGAGCGCAGTCCGTCGTCCTCTATATCTCCACCACCTACAAATCCAAAGAAGGGTACGCCTTCAGGCAGACGCCCGTTCTGGCTTGCCGACGAAACATTAGCGTTACTCCAGGCTATCAATACCCACAGGGAATCGTTGAAGGGCAACTTTAGAGGCGCTTCTGGTGGGAAGGCAAAAAAAGATCGAGCGTGGCAACTTGTTGCAGGTTAGCCATAACTTTTCCGTACATTTTATCAATATTACGGTTTAATTATTTCAGATTTGTACTACATTTTATAAAACATGTAAACAATCCTAGTTATTCATCTGAAATATCCTGTAACAGTCAAGAAATACAAAGACATTGACACCTTAGATGTAATTTGAATTTAGTGTTACTTTATTGTTTCCGTCGTTTCTATACGATTCTTAATTGGAAGTTGAATAAAACGGTAAATAATATAAGAAAGCCTTCTATATTCGTGAAAATGAATAAATACTTTTTCTCTCAATAGATGAGGTAAACTCGATCTCAGCATACGATAGAACTGCTGACGAATGTAAGAGGAAAAGTCAGCATTATGTTTCCGAAGTAAAAACAAAGGTGTGTGAGCTATATAATCAATAACTTTAATAACTTAATATTATTGTTAAATGTCCACAAAATATGAATAGAGATTTGTATTTGTGTGAAATATACCAGTACACAGGCTATTGTTTTTTGCTTTTTTATACAAATTATTAACCTCACAACTTATCAATAGAGATAATTGATAATGTAAAATGTATTAGTTGGCTTTCATATTCAGTAATACCTATTCATTCTATATATCCTAACCTTTATTTCCTTAAATATATATTACTTTCGTGCAAAGAAAAATGGAAAACATAAAACGAAAAAAAATTATGAATATGGTATGTACGTACATGTGTGTCTTCCACTGATTTTACAGCACAGGAAGTTAGCCAAGAAGTACATGAAGACCGGGGCAGGAGCAGTCAAGGACAAGGATAAAATGACGGAAATGGAGATCTTGGCACTCGATTATGCTGGGGAAGTTAACGTGCTTGGTGAGATTGTTTATTATGATATAGAATTAAAGCAGTACTCTTTATATTTCGTAAATATTTACGTAGCCAGTTGAGTACTACTGTAAGAGCAGATGAGTTTGAAGAGCCAAGACTGAAACGAATAAGCTGGTTTAGATTTTATTCAACCAATCCATATAATATATCAATATAAAAATCATGAATGAAATTCAACAAAATTCTGTATGGCCATTGTAGCAGACAAACGTCCTTATGCCAGTCCGAATGGCATACGAAATCACAATGTTAAGCTAATGTTATATATTAGTGGTAGGATAATAAACAAGAAATTAAAATCCTGCTGTTCATTTTGTTTCGTTACGAGATCACATTAAGAAAAATTAATATTTCTTTAATTACATAAAACCTTTATTTCCTATCAAGGAATTAGAGGACTGGAAGTGCCACCGGTGCGAGGATGTGACGAGATCGAGTTTGGACGAAAAACTTCCACCCCAAAGAAAGGTACAAAACTATGGACCCCAAAGAAAACCAAAAAGGAAAAGAAAGTGCATAAGAAAGGGCCCCGGAACACAGACATGTCGTCATCGGACTCTGATTATATGCTAGAAGATATCTCTGAAATAGAAAGTATCCCGGCCACTGACAGTAGCGATTCAAGCTCCAGCTCCAGCGACTCATCAGATAGTAGTTCTTCATCTTCTTCTAGTGAAAGACAACATCGACAAAAGAGAAGAAAGGGAAAGAAAAGTAAGGGAAAGAGAAAACATAAGACAAAACAAAGACGGCCGCTCAAGGATTCAAATAAACCAAAACGTGCAACTGAACAACAAAAGAAAAGTGAAAAGGAATAAGAGGGACAGATAAATAAAAGAAAACCAGATGTAGGCTCTGATATTGCCTCGGATATCAGTTCTCACTTGGATGAAATAGTTAATATCGATGATGATATGATCGATTGGAATAAAACTACTGGTCAAGAAGCTTGTAAAATAGTTTCACCGGTAAGTGATGTAGGACACCAATCACATAGTGCTGACAACATGGGAACACTCCCAGAAATAGTAGCAGATGTGCCACTGGTTGAAGCTCGTGGTCCTGAGAAAAACGATGCAGCGTCCACATCGAAAGAATCAAAAGTTGTCGCAATAAATACTTCCACCTCGCAGATAAAATCCTTGATAGCGCAACAAGTGAAAGACCTGCTTCGGCCAGAACTTATGAGAGAGTTGCAAAAAGACTTAATAAAGGAAATTTCAACCCTGACTAACGCAGTCAGGCATGATGTCGTCCATGAACTACGTGAGATTTCGACATCGTGTAAAGATGTAGGGAAGAAACTAGTTGCCGTGATAGAGAGAGGTATCCTCAACGATGAGAACACAACAGTAGGTAAATAAATTTTTTTGTAGCAACTTGACATGCCCTACCATATTGTGTATCTTAAAATCCTCTCTCGCAAATGTGAACTATAATGAAAAAAACGTTACACAAAACAGGATTATCACTTAATCACCGACCCTTAGATTTCATCTATCTTATCATCCCATTTGAGTTACTCAAAATTCAAAGTATAATAAACATATGTAAATGGATTTAAAACACTCGTTTTGTAAATGTAAAATATCAAAACCTTGTGAATATAAATTATTTCTCAAGATTATAGTCGCAAGCAATCAATCATATAAATGTCTGATATACATTCAATGATATGTAAATACGACGTGCGATCGGCGAGCTTAATCTGTCCCCCACACCCCACCGGGAACAAGGAGACGTCGGAACCATAGCGAAATCTTTTTTACCATACATTCAATGATATACTTAAAGCTTTGTTTCACTTACTTTGCAATAGTGTTGTCAACCGTGGTGGATAGGCTTTGTGAGGAGAGACAGCAGTCATCGTCCAGAACACAGGAAACTCCTACAGTACACACCGATCGTCAGGCCGAGGGAAGTCGCAGAGAGGTTACATCTTGCACCGTACCAATAGTATCCAACGGATCCCAAGTCGGCTGTGTAATTCGTGAGTATTACATGATAACGTTTTTAAATTGTTGTATAAAATTTAAGATTATATCAAATCTGGTTCATTATTAGTCAACTTTTCGTAGAAGAACGAAGTAAAAGAACGTATTTTAACAATTGTAGTGGAGTGGGTATCCAGCATTGTTCGGATGTTCTACGGTAGGTGGCGCGGATGGCCGATCATTACTGTGTAGTGGTTCAGGGCAACGCCACACATGAGAGTGGAGCAGCAGAGACCATATAACTGAGTATATACACCATCCTGGTGTACTGTAAAATGTTTCATTAATATAAGTTTAGTTTAGTTTTTTAAACTGCTTTAGTTGTGTTGTGTGTGACTAGGTTTTTGAAAACATACGTAAAACTGAACCAACCTAGGTAAGTGTTCGCAGGGTGTTATCCTACCTGGAACTAACGTTCCGGAAAGGGGTCTTACAACGTGCTAGATAGGCAGCGATTACCACACTATAAAGAAAAAATATTTGTTCCAATAGACTATCTTTTATTTTTCTATCTTATGTACGGATATTCTATTACATTTTTCTAGTTGACATTTGATTTATTATGTAACATGTCACATCGAAATGTATTCCATGGTATTTGAAATAGACTATATTACAAATGTTGATACATTGTTTTATTTTGACAGTCGAAAGTAATTCATCCATAGAGAAGATCGCAGAGGATAATGAAGCTGATGAAGCCGTTACGTCTCTCCAAAAAACCGTGAGAGCCGCAGAGGAAGCTGCTACAAAGAAAAGTGAGAAGGAGAAAGGTGACAGTGCGTCAACAGATTCGGACTCAAACGAAAATGCAGACGATAAGCAAGATGACGATTTTCAACTCCCTCCAAAGAAACGTAAAAAAAGGGCAAATGTCTCAAGAGAGTCTGAAGGGTTCACACCACGTAAATCAAACAGGCACATCAAGAACAAAAAATGACTGATACAGTTTTGTGATTCTTGAATGACGAGGGGTTATCCTATTGAGTTTGAAATATTTAGATATTTTGTCAACTTTACGAAGATAATGATCGCATATTGAGCATGTGTGAAAGGAAAACATACATTTAGGTATACTACATCAATTACCGATATTCCAAGGTATAAATATTTAGTTGTTTTTTTCTATATTTATATTTTCCTTCGTTGTTACGTTTTTTTATAGTTTAGAGAAATTCTTAAGATTTTTTTAACATTCTTATTGTGTATCTTGTAGGAAGGCTGTGACAGACCGATCCATTCTGTATTTGGTATGCTATGCTGTGACTAAGATATAGTCATTAAGAAAATCAAAAACATTCTCAAGTTCTGGTATGGTTTTGTAAAAATACGTCTATCTCTATGTAATTTATTGTTTAACATGATATTGCGATCAATCGCCGCTGATGGGTGCTACTTCATATTATCTTGTCGCTTGAAAGTCAGTTTCATAAATAACTTACTTTGTTCATGTAAGTTCTAGGAAACTCCTTTGCACATTATATGGAATGTGTTATTATGCTGAAGTATTGTTTATGAATACCGCGTAAAAAGCATTTATGATGTTGTATTACATTTTCAGGTTCATATATAGTCTTAGTGTGAAATCAAAGTAAATAACAGGTTATGGTACAGTTTAGAAACCGTTTTTATAGGTGCCAAATATTTCATTAGTCATACTGTTTTGTGATCAATGACAGCCGAAGGGTGCTACTGGATATACTTGCAGTTCTTGAAAATCATTCATACTAATCAGGGTTAGTTTTCTTAGTCAGTTCTGCGTAATTGTCTTTAAAGTTATGATGACTGTAATCAAGAGGTTTATTCAAAAATATATGTAAGACTTATGATTTTGACGGTGTGTTATATCTTGAAAAGATAGATCCACTGAAACGATGAACCTACATAGTATACTTTTGCTTATGATAGACTTTTTATTTTCCTTTTGAAAAATCTTCCCTTTGAAGACGATTTAGTTTAGGATAGATCGCAAAGTAATTTTGTTATCTCTTACGTTCCATCTTTTTGTATATTCCTTTTTGTTATTTACGTTTTTTATAGCTTTCACAGCCAATGGGTGCTATGTGATATCAACGGCTGAATATTACTTATATTGAACTGTTACTTTCGTTCTTTGTTTTTTTCAGCGTAGAAATATAGTTATGTTTGTTGAGATATACATATATACTGAATTGATGTTAATTAACACGGAAATCTTTGTCAAATATTTAATCGATCATCAAATGGTTTTCCTACAGCAAAACGGTATATATTTTAATAAATTTTGTTTATAACAATATGTATTGAACTTACTATTTTCTTCTTTTTATATTTGCTTGATATAGTGATATTCGCAAAACTATAATGCTAATACTTAGATACATAGATACATAGATATATTGATAAAATCAATATTACAGAGGCAACATCCTTTATAGCTCTAATAGTATAACTGATCCACATATCAGAACTGCATATCTATGAAAATTCTTCGCTTCACCGCATGGTGACGAGCATTTCTGGGAACGGGATCCGGAGGAGGTGGACCTCTGTGCCGGCGAACACGCGGGGCGTCTACATCATCCTCGTCCATGTTTGGAATAGGGAGGTTTTTATCCTTTGCAACATTGTGGAGTGCCATGCAGGCAACGATCACTTTTCCTGCTCGATTCGGGGCGTGGTACAGATACCCTGCCGAAGCGTCTAGGCACCTGAAATTTCGAACGTTATTTAACTATTTAATAATAGAAAAAATGGGTAATGGCATAACATCAAAATGTGTTGGGCTATTGAGAGACTCTTTGAAATAGAGACACAAGTTTTTTCCAACTAAAGTACACAGTTTAAATTGATCTTGTCAAAGAAAATTATTTACTTTACTTATAGACAAAATTTCATCGATATTATCTACCTGAAGCGTTGTTTCAGTTGACCGATCGTTTGTTCAACGATCGCTCGTGAACTTCTGTGCCAACGATTATAGTTTTCCTCTGATTGTGTTGTTGGGTTTGTAAGTGGCGTCAGTAGGTATGATCTTAATGGGTAACTGTATTAAAGAAAGAATAGAATATTTGTAAGCATATTAAAATGTTTATTTTTTATAAAAATAACTTGAGTTAAGACTAGGACCCTTTTCCTCATAGTGTTGTGAGATCCATTCCTGTGATTTCGTTATTATTAGAGTTCTTTTTCTCCTATGTGCTTATGTGACAATGTCTCCCAGGACAGAACCATAAAGGACAACACAAAAAACACACAAAATTAGCTACGTTGTGTAAAGGGTAGGGTAGGGTAGGGTAAGCGCGGGTGTCATAACTGACATAGTCATAAGGCATTGTTTCAAGTACAAGATTAAATAGGTTTTTATCTATTTATTTATGAATGAGAGACTATAAATAGATAAAATAGATCGTGACCCCACTTACCCGGAATCTCCTAAAAGGAAGCAATCGCCCATTTCGCCAGCCTCTCCAATGTCCGAGATGTTATCTTGTCCGAGAACAAACGCATCGTTACTGGAACCCGGCCAGCAAGGATTCACCCTGATGACTTTGCAGTTAGCATCAACGATTATCTGGAAAGAATACGTATATGTGTATAATATATGTTTGTAAATATAAATATATTAATCTCAACTGTGTAATAAATAACAAACATGTGTTATAGTTTGAATTTCAATGAAAGCTTATCATTAATTATATGAAGGTTGTATTTTATTATAAATCATATATTTTAAACAAGGAACGATATTTCTCTTTAGAATACGCACCAAGACATTTATGCTGGCGAACCCCTTCCTGTTTATGTATCCATCCTCATTTGGCGGCTGTCGTATTGCGACATGCGTGCCATCGATGGCCCCTAAAACCCCGGGCTTGCCAAATTTTTCATGGAATTCGCGTGAACCTCGGAGTCTTTCCTGGGGGGTGAAGGGGAACTGGATATAGCGCTGCTGTCGGTGGTAAAAGAAGTTGGAAACTTCTTTTATCGCTCTCGAAGCAGTACACTTATGTACCCCTTGGACATCCGATATTACACGCATATTACACCCGGTGGCATAGTAGCGTAGGGCCAAGCAGAACTGAAAAAAAATTAGATCCAATTGAACTTAATCAACTACTGCAATTACTTGCTTAAATATACCGGATAAAGTAACACACTATTAGTAGAAGGGAGGCATTTCATGATGGTGTGATATCTTATGTAACCCTCCGAAACCTCCACATGTACTGAAAGAAGGTATGTTGAGGATTTACATGGTAACTACAATTATATTACACGTCTAACATTCGAATGTGAATTAAACAGCAACAGAGACTGCAGATTATTAAGCCACCTAAAGTGTGGTGTCCTAACCCAGGTCACAGTTGTTTATGGAGCAGTTTAGACGCTGGGGTGCTGACCTACTTAAGTTGTTTAATACTCACGCGCTCCCTGATGCTTATCCCTCCACCACGCTTATCGCCTTTTGTAGAACAAAAGCCGGAATCTGCAAATTCCCTTGCTAAATCCGTGACGGTGTCCTTATCCAGGCGATATCTTTCCAAGAACTTTGCATCAGTGAAATGGTCAAACGGATTAACACGGTCAAAAAACTCTTTCGGCTGTGGCGGACGACGCGGTAAACCTGCCATGGCGAAAGTTTAATGACTGAATGTGAGTGAGACCGCATTAGTGTGACGTCATTCTATCCGGCCAGCCGGGTATTTCCTAGACTTGCTCAAATCTTTGATTATGAGCTTTCAGTGAATTATTAGAATAAATCAATATGAAATGCATTTCACCATGTAAGCTTCCTATAGCTGGCCCAGGAATCAAATGTGTCATCTGTGAGGTGTAGGGTAGGCTGGGGGGGTAAGGGAGCGGTGGCAGCAGGGGTGGGACATAGGACACAGTGACTGAGGCCAGTCTAGGTATATCCCGGTGCTGTGAGGAAAAAAAAAAAGGTGTCATCTTACCAAGTACACCCAGGGTCATGTTGAATATCATCGTATTTATCTGACTTTAGAGACTTTTTAGATACAAAAAAATAGATGTATCCCTAGAATGATATCTAAACTTGATACTGATAATATTTGTTTGAGCTATCATATCATATTTCTTTTGATACCCAATCTAGAGACCCATTGGTTTTGATGATTTGGGTGTGCCGAGTGACTCCCGCGCCTCCTAACGGTCGAGTGGCGGTGGGTGCGGTGACCTAGCTAGAGTGTCTGCCCACCCGCTCCATCCTGGCCCAGCCACTGGTATTTAATCTTGTCTGTAGAGG
This sequence comes from Alentia gelatinosa, assembly GCA_950022655.1. Lineage (NCBI taxonomy): Eukaryota > Metazoa > Annelida > Polychaeta > Phyllodocida > Polynoidae > Alentia > Alentia gelatinosa. Next base: position 40,088,120 of record OX465590.1, on the reverse strand, counting down.
TTGGAATCACTCCATTAAGGCAGGGAGGGTGATAATGTAATTGAGAAATGTCTTAAGGTTCATTCTCAGTCAATCTTTTTTTTTAATTGGTAAGTTTTACAAAGATATATGACATAATTCCAAATAAGGTCAGAACTCCCATAGAGATAGGCTGGGGCCTAGAGTTTGTTTGTCACCAAGAACGCACATGGTGGAGGGGGAATCCACTGTATTACGTCAGCACAAATGCGGTCTATGGGGAGTTAGAGGCGGTGTGGTGGGGGCTGCGCTAAGTAGGACACGGGTTGGGCACGTGATTAGGTGAGTTTGGGGTGGTTCTTTTGAAATTTGTTGAAACTACGACAACTCAGACTTGTCCGGGGTTATCGTTCGTTGTTGCCACTTTTCAGCACTTAGCAATGGGTAAAATTGTTTAAATGCAACGCGTTTCTTCGTACAAATTGCCGAAATAACGAACGATAGCTGTGTCCATGGTCAAATTGGCCTTATGCAACGCGACGTTACAAGAGTTCACGAAAGAAACCACAACGTACGATAAAAAATATTGAGTTTTTTATGCACCTTGATTTTTTCCATTTTTTTTATTAACGTTCGTTGTTGGTATAGGAATTTCCCGATCGATCTTTATGCATCACTAACGTTCGTTGTACACTTTCGTTATGGTTTTATCTATCGTTCCCGGTTTATGCAACGACCCCCAGGGACCTGTTTCACTAGTTTCGTGACATGTCTAGATGGCGTGTCCGGTTTGTCCGTTTCATAAGAACTAGACATTAGACTTCGTTTTGTCCGTTCTTGCTTGCACTGTTGGTGCCACTTTTGTCACGAAACTAGTGAAACAGGTCCATGATGTGTAGATTTGTCTGAGGTCTGTCTTTTCCTAAGGGAAGCTACTTGTGTTGTCACGAAACTAGACAACCCCAATGTCTGTATGGTGTCACAGATATGTCACGAAACTAATGAAACAAGTCCCAGAGCTACACAAAATTAGCTCTGGTCGGGTTGAATTTATAAGCGGCCTCCTTGACCCAGTAGCGGAACCTGTTTGTTACTCTCCTGCCTGACCTTTGGTAATGCTTGGAGAGTGTTTTTAGTCATAACCTTGAAGGTAATCTACCATTTTGTTATTTCCTTTTGTGTGTATTTTTAGAATAAAACCATCATAAAGCCAGACTTATATATCAATTGGCTAAGCCATGAATTCTACTTATTGAGTAGTTCTGCTTTTAGAGCCGACATAGAACAAACTCCTTGGTTTGAGGCGAACACAAAGGGATACCGTATGTGATTTAACCCAACCAACCCCTATATCGTAGAAGGGGTTGGTTGCCAAACTAGGACAAACACAGCTCGGTCCGACCTCTCAAGGTGGGGTAGGATTAAATGAGAAATAACAGTTCGTTTTTGTTTTTGTCTCCAAAAGCCACTTTTCGAGTTGTTCATTAGATTTCACACGTCTCCATCTCGTCAACACTATAAAACTCATAGCATACCAAATACTCATTTCACAATAGTATACAGTTTGCTGTCATTGGGAACTGGTTGAACTACTGAAAATCCCCATATTGTTATAATGGATTTGAAGGAGAAAGGATTTTTTTTTTTCTTTTATTCAGGAAATAAATATTATTCACCTCCTAGGTGGTGATCTTTCATAATGCAGTCACATATTATAAAGAAGACGTATACTCGAGACATACACATTCAAGAAACATAGCCGATACACAACAAGACACATATTTTACAATAGCAAGTGGATCTTTTGATCATCATCTATAAAGAGTTTGATTCAGTTATTCCAAGTTAGTTTCGCTAAAAAAGACCTGTTGGCCTTCAAATTGTTCGACAAGAATATCGTAAAACCGGATGAGTTTTAATCTGGGCCCCCGTATGCGACGACTGGAGTTTGGCGTAGTGATATCACGAGGCGCAGCCAAGTGATATCCGGAGCCAAAACTCCAGGAGTCGCATACGGGAGCCCAGATTAAAACAAATAAGGTTTTGATTTCATCCTACCCCCTGTGAACGATATTTTTATGTGAGGATAGTAACAAAAAGCACGATAAAAACTTTCTGAAGTCCTCCATATAGCTCTCCTTGCTGCTGTGAAGGCGCTTGGAACTACTTTCAGCTGCTGATCTCTGATTGGTCCATTTTTTGTATGCTCCTAGGAGCGATTTTTTATCCGTATGCAACATACAGGCGCATACGGAAAGTCAATGTTAAGCCTATGGGATTTTATATTAGGGGTAGGATAATACAATATATTGAAAAATAACGGTATATATAGGTCGAAGCATGTGTCAGAATAAATATCCTGAATATGTGATCTAATATGTTCCAGACTGGTCCTAAATGCCAGCTCTAGGCAAGCATGAGATGACTTTTCATGCCTGTGATATTTAATCTCGGATCGCTGATACACATGTGCTCTGTCGGGAAACATTAATTTGCAGGTAGGTTGCACCTTTGTGATAACATCAGCATCTATGAAAAGGTAATATTACCTCAGCTCATATTACCTCAACTCGTAACATATTATCTGTTGGGTATTTTCTTATGAAGATCCACCTTCGTCACATCCTCATGTTTCTAAGGGTCCTCTGTACAGTTTCTATACTGCTTCTATCTTCTTTGTTTATATATAAATATCTGCTGGTATTGATCTTCCCTGGTGATTGAACCAAGCAAATAGGAGGCTCTGAGCCAGTGAGCCCCCATTAATAGTAAGAATAAACCATTTTCCACTGGCCGACGAAAACGGCATACATCGGGCAATCTCAAGAAAGGCACGTTTCCATTGGTCGATCTCCCGTCACCGATCTACAGTCAGGAACCACGGACGGACTTTTGGCACTGCTGACCCAAAATCGGTCAATGGAAACGAACCAGCTCATGAAATTACCCACTATTTTTTCTGCTTTGATTATGCAATGTGGCACCACCCACCACTGAGTGAAAGCTTGGCCTCTGAGTGCAATCTACTAGCCTCACCGAATTTTCCGATACTGATGCACAGTCAGTGGCACCACCAACAGATTTTATTGTTAACTCAATCAATCTCGGTTGTTGGAAACAGGCCTTAAAGCTCCATTCTATTGGGTTTAATAACATTACCTTCTTTATCTTGACTATGATTTATCAACTTTTGATTTAGATGTTTGACCTTGAGATGGTGTGTCTGTCTGTACCTGAAATGAATGTGGCAACTGTATTTACTTTCTACATCGTAATTCTGCATATAAAGTCGGCATCAGAAGACTAGGATAGAAATGTTCATCATTGATGAATGAGCGTGCAATTTTAAATGCATAACGACTAAAAGGTTTGGGTTACATTCAGTCTAACAGACAGGTCGCGTATTACTGTAACCACTTTCACCCAGTAAACTTGCCATTTCTGTAACTGCCTGAGTCTATCCATTGTGAATAGAAATAACGTATGCTCCTAGTTTTTTATGGGCAACTTATATAGAATGGGCGAGCACACTCTATTAAAGCCAAATTCTATTGGGTTCAATTGCATTACCTTCCTTCTTCACCTTGACTATGATTTATCAACTTTTAATTTAGATGTTTGACCTGGAGATGGCGTGTCTGTCTGTACCTGAAATTAACGTGGCAACTGTATTTACCGTCTCCATCTTATTTCTGCACATGATGTCGGTGTCAGAAGAAAAGGAGCAAACACGGACAAAATTTACTTCAGCAACAAAAGAATTCTAAAAGGTTTTAAAATGTGGGACTAAGATGCTTCAGTGGTGATAATGTAAAGGAAGTGATCCACCAGACTGGTTTGGCATCAAAAGAGCCCTGCATAGTCATCACATTAAAAGCAATTTTCTACTGGCCGATGAAAATGGCACCGATTAATTGAGTTCTCCTAAAAGTCAGTTGGTGGTGGCCAATGACTGCACGTCTGTATCTAAGAATCGGTGAGGGTGCAGTATATACCTTGTTTCTGTTGCATTTAACAGGTCTATACCAACAGAACTGTCCTCCAAACACAATGACCATCACTAACAATTTCAAACTCCTTTTATTCTGTCGGTCGTGGACCAAGTCTGTGCATGATCCATGCACAATTAATTGGTGAACACTTCTTTGCATGTGTGTTTCCATTTACCGATATGGCATTAGTGTTACCCGACGGCAGATCGCTGGCCAATAGTCGGCAGGTGAAAAATAGCTTTCAGCATAACACACTGTACTGATTCTTGAATCCCAGCCTGGGATATCTAGGTATATGTTTGTTAGCTTAGTGGTTAAGAACACTTGAATTTGTGAGTACGAGTCAAACTGCAGCCACTTTTCTCCTTCACCCCCAGCAATGGTAGATTTACTGCTATATAAAAGGCCAGTCCTTCTCATACCATGTCTATGTGGTGTGGTGTACAGCCACCTATCTCCTTCATCCCCAGCCATGGTAGATTTACTGCTATATAAAAGGTCAATCCTTCTCATACCATGTCTATGTGGTATTAGAAGTGAATTATCTCTCACATTGGTAAATGTGTAGGGGAGAGATTTCTACCTGAATTCATCGCATAGATTTCACCAACCTTGTGGTCTAAAAGAACCAGGTAAGACCAATATGGCGTCGGTGGTTTCCGACTGCAGATCGGTGAGGAAAAGTCGGCCAGTGTGAAATAGCCTCATGGCGTGCAGAGGGCTGTGAATAACTGCTGACTGTGTATTTACTCATCAGAGAGCAGCTCAGTTGTCCTTGTCGGAGCTGCTCCTAATGGACCTGAGCCAAATCACCATGTGCCAGATATCCACCCATCTTTGATTTAAAGGCATATCTAGACTGGCTCCAGTCCCTGCATCCTATGGCTACCCTCCTCGTTGGGATACAGGGACTGGTACAATCGGTAATGGTGTTGGATTTCTGGCACTGTTTAGCTATAGCATTCCCAATGTTCTCCATACAGATATCCTGTCTACTGGTCAGGATATCTGTTGGGAGATTGATACCCTCTCATTTTGATATCAATCGAGACAGAGTAAGGAGCAGGCGAAATTTATTGTTATGACAACACAGGCGGCCAGAGAACTGGAGGAGGGGGGAGGAGGGGGGGGGGGGGGGTAGGGGTAGGAGGAAGTATAGGGTTACAGGGAGTGACATAGGGCCATAAACAGGAGATTTGCTTCATAGTGGACAAGTCTTTGATTCATGAGCCAGTCAGAGAAGGATACATACTGTAATGAACTTTATTCTCATCGTGTTTAATCATTTAATGAATGTTCATAATCAAAGATTTGAGCAAGTCTAAGGCACATCCTACAATTCATTGTGGCGCCACCTGGTGATTTTTGAACATTCCCATTCATCAATTGAGATTGGTAATTTGTGGCATATTCCAAATTCAAAAGAGCAAAATTTAAGTTTTGTCTAGTTTGACCTAATCCAATAGGAAAAATAAACCCCTTTTTCATTAGCTTGATTTATATATGGGAAATGTACTGACAAATATGGTTTTCTTAATTTTTTTCAAAAACAAGGACAGTGACCTATGATTTTTAAAACCTAAATAGGTCGTACTATACATAATATATTCTGTAAAAGTTTGAGGAAAATGACATGGGTTTTACTATGTGAAAAACAACTTTTTGTTGAATCTCTATATATTCTAATATAAAATGATCATGATATTGATCTATAAATCAAAATCTAGCGCGGTGACCCCAGAATTCTAAGTCAGAAATGTGCTTTACCATACTTAGAGATCATTGTAGTTAATTTTCAGAAAAATGACATGGGTTTCGAATTTTCACGCCAAATGGTCCGATATGCCTTTAACCCTTCTTCCTCATAGTATTACTGTCAGTGTTATATATTTTATGAACAAACACCCTGCTCTATCGGTCAAAGTAACTCCTAGTGACCCATAATAAGTATACTTATTATGGGTCACTAGTGTATATTTTATCTATAATATTTTGGTGTATGAAATCTAACGAGAAAAGTAATTGAATTACTGGTCAACTTTCCATGCTCTGTATTGTCTGGATCCTCTTAGGAGTTGCACAGTCGTGTAACACACTAGTTGACCTTTGATCTTTGATTGAGAGGCGTTTCGCATGACTGCACCCGACGTTTAATTACTGGTACGAGGCGCAGGATGGCGTGGAGCTGGCAGGGCTTGGCACTCAGCACTGCGCCATGTCTAAACTTAGACTTCAGGCCCACTATAGCAAGAACAGGCACGTACAGGCCAGAGGGAACAAGGCATTATCCTACCCCTAATAAAAAACGCCATAGGTTTAACATTGACTCAATGTATTTGACGGAGCGTTGGATAAAGTGTTATTTATGCACCAAGGTGAATAAAAAAACGGACCAATCAGGGACGAGATAACGAAATTAGATCCGGCGGCATTAATAACTACTAACATGGATAATTACAAATATTCTCTGTATATCGGTGAGATGGGGTAGGATAAATACGAAACTGAACTCGAGTTAGCCTTGTCAATGTTCATACCACTCTGGTCAGGTCTGCTACTCACTAAACTCGGCTAACGCCTCGTGTAGTAAAACACAACCTGCCCATCGTGGCATGAATATTGACAAGGCTAACTCTCGTTTGGTTTCTACTAAGTATTCTGTTTTATTACCCACCTATTACGGAGTCTCTATAGGAAATGTATAGGGCACCTGGAATTAGCTACCCGGAGATTCTGGCATGTCAGAATCTCCTGCAGGAGATTCCGGAAAAAGTCCCTGCCAAAATGAGGTCGATTCATAATGTACTTCAAAATAAGTTTATTCAATGTTCATTCAATATAATTTAGATATAATCAGTAAAAATAATCACATTTACCATCAGAAATCAGTCATAGAAAGTTGTGCATACTAAAAACCCAGAAAAATAGAGAACTATATAACAGGCATAAGTATACAACGAATTACCACCTTGCTTGACAGTGCTGTGGCGTTATGGCGCAATTCTGAACTATATCTACTTTTTAGGCAATAGACATGTTATTAATCTTGTAGGTGGGTAATAAATACAATAATGACTGGTTTTGTGTATGAGTGTCCGCAATCTCCTCGTAGTTGACGACGTAATATCCTAGCTAATCGCTTGTTTATTACTATGTGCCAACTACTCGGAGATTATAGCTACTCGTACACAAAACAAGTTATTATTGTGTATATAAAGCCCGTTTCCATTGGCTGAAGAAAACAGCGGAGATTTCTTGAGTCCCCCTAAAAGCCCATTTCCATTGGCTGACAAAAATGGTGTAGATTGTTTGTGTTTTCCTAATAACCCAGTTTCATTGGCCATCACTGATCTAGAGTCAGCTACCACTGACAGACCTTTAGCACTACTGACGAAAATGGAAATAGCCTATTAGGAGAACTCAAAAAATCTAAACCATTTTCTTTGGCCAATGCAAACGGGCCTATATATAAAGCCTGTTTCCATAAAGCCCAATGCTCATCTATCGATTTCGGAACATTTATGTACGTTTATCGGCGACAAACGGAGGGTAATTTGTCTCAGCCGAGCCATCCTAACTGAGTCGGTAGATGTAGGACAGCTAGGCAAGGCTACCAAGTGATTAGTGAACACTCGGTTTCTTTGGTTTTTGCCCCCCCCCCCCCCCCCCAGCGATTAGTGGACCATACACCGATTTTATCAGTGTGCGGACCACTGTATGGTCCACTAATCGCTGGGGGAGGGCAAAAACCAAAGAAACCGAGTGTTCACTAATCGCTGGGTAGCCTTGCATAGCTGTCCTAAATTTACCGACTTCGTTAGGATGGCTCGGTTGAGACAAATTACCCTCCGTTTGTCGCTGACAAACGTACATAACAGTTCTGAAATCGGTAGATGGGCATTGGGCTTTATCTATCACTGGGTAATAAAATACAGATTGAAATTCATGATAAGGGAAATCTGCAGGGAAAATGTCAGGGAAGGAGAAAGGCGCCAGGGAAAGAAATCATATTTCAGAAAGCTGTTGTATGAATAAAATCAAAGCTAAAAATCTCCCTAAAAGAAAAATGGTCAAGGAAATGTTCCTAATGGAGTTGTTTAGTCGCAGTACCACCCTACCACTTTATTCGACCCCTAATAAAAAGCGCCATAGGTTTAACATTGACTCAGTGTATTTGACTGAGCCTTGAATAAAGTATTATTTATGCACCGAGGTGAATAAAGAAAAGGACCAATCAGGGGGGAAATAATGAAAGTAGATCCTGCAGCATTGATAAACGCGGCCATCCTCCGATGAGTGTCAACACGCTATTATTGTTAAGTCGTTAAAAAGGGGTAGGATGAAGTAAACCGAACACGAGTTAACATGGGAGCTGTTTCAAAAGTCCAGCAACAGCGACAGCGGCACTTTGAATCAAAGCGGCACCAAAACCGGTACCAATACCCAATAGTGAGCGGCACCTCCACCTCGACAGCGACGCATCGAAGTGCCATTGTTAGCTCTCGCTTTGGCGATGAGTACTCTCGTTTAGCACCCTCCCGACTTTTGAAACAGCTCCCTGGTCAGTTTCATCTCACTCCGGCCAGGGGGTCGTTTTATTTTCAACTCTCCTGGGGACTCTCCTCGCCCACGAGGGATAGCTCCATTGAGGATAATTTTCAGGAGATCTCCTCAATCTCGTTCGATTTACCCTGTCCTCGGGAGGGAGAGAAATCCTCGGCCGAAGTCTCCTTTGAGAGAGCCCCAGGAGAAAATAAACCTGTAGGAGACTTTTGAGGAGACTTGAAAGAGAGGCTGTGTATATTGCAGGTGGTGGCACATAGTGGTATTTTTGGGAACTAATTTCATCATTTATGAACGTATGTTAATCTAAGTAAATAGCACAGTAATTCTCCATCTGAGACCCCCAGTTTTAATTAAAATCATAATAAATATATTTCCGATAGTTCAAATGAATTAAATAGCTTTTATTTGTTATTTTGAATCACCCACGACACCCCTAGAGGTGTCCCCAGCCAGGAGAGCTGCAGGACACTTTTCAGGAGCTCTCCTGGCCCCAGGACTGAAAATAAAACGATATTTCAGGAGACCTCCTAGAATCTGGCCCAAGACTCTCCTTCCCCGGGAGACTTTGAAATATCGAACCCAAACTGTCCTGGGACCTCTCCCCGGGCGCCCCAAGACTCCTCGGGCAGAAAATAAAACACCCCCCAGGTCTGCTAAATTACTTCGCTCAGCTACGCCTCACGTAGTAATACGCGACCTGTCCGTCGTGAAATAAAACTGGCCAGGCTAACTCTCGTTCGGTTTCTCCTAAATATTCAGAGAAATTCACTGATAATATCTTCCCTTGTGTTAAATCCACGATAATGACGTTTTGTATGAAAAGCTTGCATCGTTAGAACTGACCGTGCCTGTTCTCAAGCCTCCTACTAGAGTCTCTACTACGATGGTCGTCCGTTCGTTTTATAAAATTCTGATTGATGAGTTTGTGAGTGATGACTTTATGATGGATGACTCTGCCTACCTCAGAGCAGAAAGATCCACGGTCTATCCTCTAAATCTGATTGTTCACTGCCTGCTATCTAGTGCAGTATCTTCTATTCCTATATACCTATGGCTGTACACTCTATGCTTACACCACGCTCTGGGGGGTGGAGTAACTATCTGATACTACCCAAGGTTGGTATACTACCCAAGGTTGCCGTATACTACCCAAGGTTGACATTTAGACCAATCAGATTGTCTCTTATTAAACAACATTTGAAGGTATATAGGAATAGGGAAACCAAGTACCAGTGAAAGGAAGTCAAAATTACTCGGTAAGGCTTGGAAAAATTACTGCCCGCGGCCAGGGCCTTGGGCAGTAATTTTTCCAAGCCTTACCTCGTAACTTTGACTTCCTTTCACCGGAACATAGTTTCCCTCTATAGCTCTCACAAATCTCACTGTAATTGTGTTATATTTCACACAGGCCCACATACATATCACACCCACACACATTACACAACCACATAAACTACACGAGAAGTCACTGCGTAACGGAGGACTTAAAATGTGGAGTGATGTCTGTGACGGTTCAACATGTCAGCATTTCTGATTAAAAAACTATATGATTTTAAAAGAACTGTGATTATGCCTTTACGTCTTGGCCGGAGACTTACGTGATGTTTGTAGTTGCCTGTTAATTTACTTATTTCATATCAACAGAACCATTGAATGCTACAATTATGTTTGAGTTTATGTATATTTCTGTGTCTCTTATTTACACTATCTTACTTCCTTTTTTATCCTCTTCTTCTTTTCTCTCCCAGTTTTTAACTAACTGATTTACAATATACATATTTATGATGGTACGTGATCGGACGTGATCGGACCTGAAAAGGAAATATTGTTTTGTAGTAAGAGAATTTGAATCAGTAAATTGAAAAAAAAAGATATTTAAGAAAAAGAAACCTGTTCTAAATTGGATGCCTACTTACTTTGTGATGTTGTCACACATGTATGACTATTTCTCAGATCATTATCTCTAGCAAAAAGCACTGTGCACCATTATTTTCATAAACCTCATGTACTCATTTCATTTTTTCTATCACACCAAAACCAATTCTATAACAATTTTTGAACTATGGGATTCAATTACCTCTCAGGGTGTTTGTCTGAGACAAATCCTATTCTGCACTCTAACACAATCTCTATTGTCTAAATTGTAGGGTTCCATTTCCCTGAGACATATTTTTTCATCTGTATTAAATTGTTGGCGACATCTACCCCTTAAAGGGCACAGAATCTCATGAGATTTTGAAATCTGTGAGGTACATGAATCCCACCGTGTGAATTCCACTTTATTATCATCCTTCCTGCTGTCAACGCTCGCCAATTACATTAGTCAGTATTTGAAATAAACATTTATACTTCTTTCTGCTAGAAATGTCTATTAGAATTAAATTAAATTGATGACCACGTAAAAGATACATTGTGCAGTGGGTTTTTTTCAAAATAAGCTTCATTATAATGGCACCTTGCTGCTTAGATTCCTCTGTCTAGTATTGCCATCCCCTGAGGCATCGCCCATATCTTCACAGACCCTATCGACAGACCTACGGGCCTTAATTAACCGGTTATAAAACTAGACGAATTTATAAAACGGGACGACTGTAGGTCATCAGGCCAATGATCGTCAGGTGGTGTTTACAAAAAATAGCCACAACAGTTGTTTACCCAAGAATTTTCTCAAGTGTTTGCACTTTTTATATCTACCGATGTTTAGCTATTGACAGCTGAAAATCGTCAGGTGATGCAAAATTCAAGAATGGCCGCCAATAAGCGTCTCGTGTAAACGCCGGGAGATGTGGCTCATACATGAAGACCTTTCTGTTTACGGCAACGCAACCCATGGATGATTTGGGTCAATTCTATTCAACAGTCTATGGAGGGCCTTCTTTCAACTTGGACTGTGAACGAACTTGTATATTACTAAAGAATAACCCTCGTACAAGATCTCTTTGTTATGTTGCGATGGAAACTGAAATGACAACAATTTTATTTTTTAAATATGACACCTCATGAAGTTGATCCAAATAGGGGACCTTTTGAACTTCATTTTGGTTTATGATTTGTCTGGTTAAATTGAAACTCGAGGTAAATCCTAAAAAAGAGTCCTATTCATCATGAGCTGAAGTACTATGTATCCTGTGCTTTCGTAGGCATACGTTATTAAACATACCCCAGGCTGATTCCCTAATTTTGAATAGAGTTCATGAGCACTGATGGAGAGGTCGAATAGTGTCTGGCCTGCTGTGGCAGTGCAGTTAGGGCTTTGTTTAAATTAATTTTCATTCCCGTTGAGAGATAATCTCATTTCATTTAAAGTCATCTGCATTGTCTAAAATTTCAAAGCAGGTATTGAGCAGACACTCTTGCATTTGTTTGACAAGGTTTGAAACTGAAGGGTTTGCTGATTATAGTCGACAGTTAACATAGAGTGAAGTTGATTGGTTTGATCTAATCAAACCGACGACAAGAACCGAATGCGAAAACTGCTCAATTATCACTTAATTCGGGTACCATTGGTTTGGTTGAAGTCCTTCATTAATTCAGCTATTTCTCGTTGGTCAAAACATTCCTTGTATTTCTACAATAAGGAAGATAATATGGAATAAATTAAGCCGTCTTGAATCGGCTGACATTCCATTTAGATACAAAAACTGTGGATATTGTGTGATAGTTTTGTTAATGGAAATGCAGCAATCGGAAATATGAAGACAAATGAAACAATAAAAAATATTTTGTGATAGTTAATTGTCATATGATGAACTTTTAATTTTGGGTCAAACCCCTATCAACCTCTATATATATATATTTTTGTTTTTCTTAAATGTCAAAACAACCATTTAATCGTATAAACATATATCTACATATAAAACCACCGTGGGGCCTTGGCAGGGGGGGGGGGGGCTCTTTCTCAGTATGAAATAATGCATTAATCATAGTCATGCTATAAAGGCTGCGAACATATATTGTAAAAACAACGTACAAGCCTAAAGATAATAGACAATTGTAAATTCTTATCAGTACTGCTGCAGGACCTCCATTATCTGTCCCAAGGGTCATACGGCATAGCAAAATAAATGATACAATATCAATGACAGGATGTGAGGAGCTTGTTCATTTACCTCCAATTTATGTCGTTACACCAGGTGTACAACACTGAGCGATATTCAATAGAATTTCACTTGAGGGTGGATGGCATGGTTTGTAATCACCGATAGTGATAGGTAATTAACATGTTGTTGTTTCATGAATAACATGATTTATTGACAGTCAGAAAGATCCACACGATATCAGAACATAGTGGTGACTATTTCACACCATTTGATGTGAGGTCCTGTTGACCGTATACTCCAAATGATATTACACTTAGGTATCTGGACGATTAAAAAAAAAAAATCATTTTTATTATCCTGGATTAGATAAGGCAAGAAGATGCCTGGTTACAATCTTCACCCAGCATGTAAGGTACTTTCTTTTAGCATAAGTTGGTATATGTGTGTTATTATCCCAAACATGAAGGCATAGTGATGAAAATCAGCTTGTATGTATAGCTGACACAAATGGCCACTTTCTTGATGTCAACGATGAGGAATATATGTACCTGAAAAAGATGAATGTAACTTTAGACTAAGACATCAATAAAGACATTTGTGAAAAAAAGAAAGCATGGGCGATATTCGTGTCATTTGCAATAGAGAAGATCTTAGATCAGGTGAAAAAGATGTCCTTCTGCAAGCTTCAGTAGATTGTGAGAGAATAACATGGCGTAAGGATGATCTCATGTTCACCATACACACCGGTAACTTTTATTAACTCATTAGAAAATACTAGGTACTAAATAAGCATAATTCGATAAAGGTGGATAATAAATACAATATAAACTTGTTTCATTCAGATAAAAGCAGGTGTATGCTCCTCGGAGTTAACCTATGCAATATCCCCGCATGAGCTCGGATATTACTACGCGTCGACCACTTCGAGCATACGACTACTTGTATCTGAAGCCAATCACTATTGTGCATTTCTCTTTTTTTTAAAGGGATATCGGATGTAAATCGAGCAAAAGCAAATTAGCTTATAATACCTATTAAATTTGGATAACCTAGACAAAACATGGAATTTACTTGTTTAGAATTAGAACAAATTTATTAAAAAAATTAAACAATTTCTAAAAATCACAATGAGGCGCCCGCTTGATTTATAGGATGTGCCTTTAAGATTTATTCATTCATTCTGCCTAGTGACAGTTCTTCCTTGAATAGTAAACATCTAGTATCTAGTATAGTATCTAGTTCTAAGGGAGTATTTTTTTCTCTCACAAGAGAGGTGTGAAGAAGTGGCACAATGTAATCACACCACAATCAGTGTTAGAGTGTGGAGCCGCGTGCTCACACCGTCTTTACTTCTCTACTCTGCCAGTGCCTGATCACAGACCCAGGAGGGTCTCCTGGGAGTCCAGCCTGCCCTGAGGCAGCTTACTGTTTGTAAAACACACAAGTTCCCGCTAAAAGAAACAGACTCGCTCAAGCCAAAGTCCCAGTCACATTCTTCAGACAACCATCACTTAAAGGCATATCGGGCATTTTACCTTGATAATCAAAACCCATGTCAAATTCCCGATAATTTAACATGATGATCTTTAAGTGTTATAGAACATATTGCTAATTCAAAAGATGGGGGGCATGCTAGTTTTTGATTTAGAGATGATATCATCATAATAGGAGCAGTTTGAACTATAAAACAGCCACTAGTCCACCAGGGTTTTTCACATAGTAAAACTCATGTTGTTTTCTTTAAACTTTCACAAGAGACAGTGAATGCATTTTACTAAACATTTCAGGTATAGAAATAATAGGTCAACGTCCTCTTTTTAAAAATAATTGATGACAACTATTTTTCATTACATTTTCTATATAAATCAGGTTTAAGTAGAATTCAATGACGTTTTACATTCCACTCATTTGGCATTAGAATACGTCTATGGAACTGGTCTGAATTGATAACTGTTGTTATTTGAAAACCCCCTGGTGGCGCCACTGTCTATTGTAGGATGTGCCTTTAATGGCTGAAAGCTTCTGAGGCTGTGGTCTAGAGAGGGAGAAGAGGCGTTAGAAGTCCAAAGCTTTTATTGTTTGCTTGCTTCATCCTCGAGAAGCCAAGTCAATGATGATCTGGCAGATTTGAACTTATTTGCAACTTATAAGAAAACGAATGACTATGAAGTTATGATTGCTTACAATCCCATGACAACAATACCAATGCTCCATGGATTTATACACGCAATAGTGATTAAAAAATGGCCTGGGGTTTCTTTGTGTATGCCATTGGTGAGCAAATTGATTGTGATAAGATTTTTTTTAAACTATTGGACATCTGAGTTGCTACTGTATCCTATTACATTCTGCATTGTAGCTCGGCCAAAGACCCACTCACTGGATAAAACCTAAACCTTTCCATTATTAATTATTTATAATTCAACGCTCATTCATCAAGAATGACCCTACAAATTGTTCAAAGTTCATCCCAAATGGCACTAGGCATGTATTTTGTAAATGAGACAGATCGAGTATTCTGTTTATAGAGGTGGAGCATAGAAACATCGTGATATGCAACAACTGCGAAATAAGCTGTACTCTGGTAACCTAATTGAAATACTGTCATAGCTGTCACGACCACGTATTTATGATTAAATCAGTCTTTATTGACAATATATATATGGCGCTCTTCTATGTATGTGTATCTAAATATATTTGGCAGATAGGTAATGTTCCCTGGCCGCCATTTTGCCCTAGGAGTAGGTGTTCTTCACTGGAGGTGAAAAGGTATGGGTTATTCCATGCTGATGGGATATATTGGTCACCTCCCCAATGCAAAATCATACTCTCAATGTATTGCCAAACGTTCCTCTATTTGTTGTTTTTCAATGGGGTTCTATTCCCAAACTCATGTACATCTGATGAACATTTCTCCCATTATATATTTCCGGTATCCAACGGCAATTGTATATTTTACTCGGTGCGTTATTTCACATTTCAGAGGTTGGGTAGTGTTTAGTTGAACAATATTACCGTGTTTTGTAACCCGCCCCCCCTCCCACACACACACACACCAACACCACAAAAACGAACACCAACATCATAGCTGCAAAGTTTATAAGAGAAAGAATCACACATTTTGTGTTGGACGGAACTAAGAAGTCGTCAAAGCGCGTAGGGTGTTCGGTATAGGACTTGGTCCCCTTATCAGGGGTGAGAGCGGCCAAGCCGCCATGCAGATATATCTCAATATAAAGTTCAGACTTGCCATATTAATATGGGACCCAATACAGAGACATAGGAAAACATCCTTTATACAATCTCGTAAAGCATGATGACGATAGCTTCATGGTATTTGCACACGTTTCCATATTATTGAGAAGTAGGTACGGATTATGATTATTATCTCACCCCGGTATTTTTATACACAGACTTAACATTAGAAACCAATGCTCAACGGATGTGAAGGTAGTGTACCCAATGTCCAATGGTTAATTGCGTGAGTTATTTCAATGTCTCTGATCATGTATACGGGGTGAAATAAAATCAGAAACTCATTAGATGAAAATAACGTTATTTTCATCTCAAGAGTTTCCTTCTGATTATCGGGGCAACTCCAATTACACGTAGTACAATATTAGGTAAATACTACGTAGATAGCTACATAACCTTCGTGTGTAGAGTGTATTGTATGATGCACCTCATTATACCTAAACCCACCCCCGTATGTCGTACGCAGGCGCAGCTGATGGTTTCCGGTATCCCCCGGTGCGCCCTCTGGCGGATCCCCAAGTCCGCCGTGAGCACGGGTTCGTGGCCAATTAGCCGGTGGTCAGTGCCGCCCTCTTCAGGTGACGTCCGGTGCAGCGCCATCTGACGTGGAGGTGGTCAACTAAAAGCTGCCCCCTGCCCACAAGGAGCTCCATGACTGGTGACAGAGATGTTCACTCGTCACCAGGGGGAGTGACTGACCCCATTACCCTGCCCGACGCCCATCGCTATCCGTACGACCACACATCATCAAATACCCAGCCTCATCTCGCCACCCATTACCACGCCCATACAGGCCTGGTACGACTACCGATAAGGGAACACATGCTCACTGTGCGGCCAAGATGTCAGGAATATGCGTGATGGGTTTAGAATGTGACCTGCGTCTCCTATGTTGGATAATTAATCATTATTTGGTGATTTCCAAGACCTCAGTTTTTAAACCAACACATGCTGACTGTGAGGCCAAGATGTCATGAATATTCATGATTGGTTTAAAATGTGACTATGTTCTCCTATATTGGATAATTAATCATGGTTTTACTGTATATATAGACTCATATG
Organism: Alentia gelatinosa; assembly: GCA_950022655.1. Classification (NCBI taxonomy): domain Eukaryota; kingdom Metazoa; phylum Annelida; class Polychaeta; order Phyllodocida; family Polynoidae; genus Alentia; species Alentia gelatinosa. The sequence continues at coordinate 40,071,247 of OX465590.1, read as the reverse complement.
TATACATATATATGTATGTATAGATAAATATAGAGAGAGCATGAAAATGTGAGGTAGGCAGTATTCTAAAACTACGCAGGGAATGCCAAGTCTAGATCTCAGGTAACCTTACCCTAGCCATGGCTAGGTAATTCACAGGCGGGTCGAATACGCCCATCGCTATCCGTACGACCACACATGATCAAATACCTAGCCTCGTCTCACCACCCATTACCGCCCCCATACAGGCCTGGTACGACTACTGATAAGGGAACACATGCTGACTGTGCGGCCAAGATTTCAGGAATATGCGTGATGGGTTTAGAATGTGACCTGCGTCTCCTATGTTGGATAATCAATTGTTATTTGGTGATTTCCAAAACCTCAGTTTTTAACCCAACACATGCTGAGTGTGAGGCCATGATATCAGACATATTCATGATGGGTTAAGAATGTGACCCGCATCGCCTATATTCGAAAATTATTCATTATTTGGTGATTTCCAAAATATTCAGAATTGCAAGACCATGTCATGGAGTAGTTTTCTTTTACAACAACTGCATCGTTTGTGACAAGGATATAAAAGAAATTTTGAAATTGAATTAGAAAACAGTGAGAATTTATATATGTGTAGTGGTTACAGTTATAGGTTAATTACCGTAATGCTCAAGATAACCCAACTTCGGTGAAAAACTACCCTGTGATTGCCAAGGCCAGATCCCAGGTAACCTCACCCTAGCTTCAGAATGGTAAGTCACATATGGGTAGGATATGCCCATCACTATCGGTGTGACCACACATCATCAAATACCCAGCCTCGTCTCACCACCCATTACCACGCCCATCCAGGCCTGGTACGACTACTGATAAGGGAACACATGCTGACTGTGCGGCCAAGATTTCAGGAATATGCGTGATGGGTTTAAAATGTGACCTGCGTCTCCTATGTTGGATAATCAATTGTTATTTGGTGATTTCCAAGACCTCAGTTTTTAAACGGACACATGCTGACTGTGAGGCCAAGATGTCAGGCATATTCATGATGGGTTAAGAATGTGACCCACATCACCTATATTGTAAAATTAAGGGGCACCATGTATATACATATGTATGTATAGATATATAAAGAGAGAGCATGAAAATGTGAGTGAGAGAGAGATACAAAGAGAGCAGTAAGTAATGAGAAAATGATATACAGGTGGGAAAACGTATCAATGTACAAAATAGGAGGATATAGCACTGGCTGTCTATCTGCCTGTTAGCAACGCTGCCTTGGAGGTGACCTTCTGGCCTTTGGTCGGTCTGCTTCAGTGTCCTCGCTTTGAGGAGTTCTTTACAGCCACCCTCTTGTCTCTGCTGTATTATTCATCTGGGACCTGTTTCAGTAGTTTCGTGACATGTCTAGATGGCGTCTGTGACACCATATGGACAGATCACAAGATTGCAATCAATGACACGCAGAGTTTCACTCACTTCTCGTAGGAATTAAGCAATGACACTTTAACATGAGTATAGGGGATACATATAATCTGTAATCTTTCCAAATATGGAGAAGATTGGGCACTCTGATTTTCTGATATATGCTAGTCTTTTTCCGCTGTTGCTTGCACTGTTGGTGCCTCATTTTATGTCTGTCTAGGCCTAATGTCACGAGCCTACTGAAACAGGTCCCAGGTCTTCCACAGGTTGCTTTGTATCTTTACTGATCCTCCTGACATGGAAACTTCTGAGAGCACCACTTTTAATTCGGTAGCTCCAGCATGTGGCTTCCTTTCATATTGTATATGTTTCTGTGTCCCTGCTGTTTTAATTCACTTTTTCAGCTAGTAGGAGGTGTCTTTTACACTGATTCCCTGCCCTAATGAAATATGGGACGGGTAACGCCCAGCTATAAGTGGCCTTGAACTTTCGCTGATTCCCCGCTTATTTGCAGTGGCAAGGATATACAGCAAAACCTCTCTCCCACTCTCCCAGCAGGATCTCTGATAGGAGAGTGCCTCTCTCCCTGATGAGGTTCACCAAATACCTTATTTCTACTTGTTTATAATTAAGAATGATAAAAATGAAGTAATAGCAACCTTTCAAAAGATAAAATATGGATTTTTAGAATGTTTTCTACCAGTGTAGTACCCATGATGCACCAGAAAAAAGGAAGCGTTACTCTACACCACAAAATGGACGTTGTTACCTGGCCTATAATGTGAGTGAGCACACAGGCCAGGCTTCCAGTCTGGGTAGTCTTTGAGCGCATGATTTAGCCACTGACTTCCGGTTGACCTACATGCAAAACTGACTTGTCAAACAGGTCAAAGAAATCATACACACTCAAAGACACCTATTATATTACTTCTGTCCCCATCTTTTATATTGAATCATGAATTGCGTTCCTCAGTTTCTGGATATCATGATTGATTATTCCTGCGCTTTCTACTTTCATTTCTGAAAGACAAATGCGGTTAGGTATCGCACTGCCCTCTGTCTCTACAAAATCTAATACTGGTTCTGCCATCTGTTTTTATGAGAATGTAGCAGTTTCCTATAGACACCAATAGACAGGCACTTACCTTCTTCAGATGGCCTTCCCATAGAAATTAGCACGGTGACATAGTATTTTTTTTAGCTTTTCTCATTTGTTCATGTTTCCAACTATCATAATCCTGAAGTATTTGAAGATAGCAATAGAACATCAGTGTCATTTTGCAACAAAGTCAGAATATTGCCGTTTCCCATAGACAACAATAGTCAAGCACTTACATTTTCAGATGGCCTTCCCATAAAAGTTAGCGTGGTGACATGCTAATTATTTTACATTTTATATATGCTGATATATGGAACTTATATTATCCAGAGCTATTTGTAAAATCAATAGAATTCAGAAATCACACAACTACCAGCATTTGTCTTGAAGTACACTTTTCGTTTCAGTAATGGTTATCCAGAGTTATTTGCAAAAATCAATAGAATTTAGAAATCATACAACTGCCAGCATTTGTCTTCAAGTACACTATTCCTTTCAGTAATGGTTTTTCGCAAAAATCAATAGAATTTAGAAATCATACAACTAGCAGCATTTGTCTTCAAGTACACTATTCCTTTCAGTCATGGTTATTTGCAAAAATCAATAGAATTTAGAAATCATACAACTACCAGCATTTGTCTTGAAGTACACTATACCTTTCAGTAATGGTTATCCAGAGATATTTGCAAAAATCAATAGAATTTAGAAGATACACAACTACCAGCATTTGTCTTGAAGTACACTATTCCTTTCAGTAATAGTTATCCAGAGTTATTTGCAAAAATCTATAGAATTTAGAAATCATACAACTACCAGCATTTGTCTTTAAGTACACTTTTCCTTTCGGTAATGGTTATCCAGTAATGGTTTTCCAGAGTTATTTGCAAAAATCAATAGAATTTAGAAATCATACAACTACCAGCATTCGTCTTGAAGTACACTTTTCCTTTCAGTAATGGTTATCCAGAGTTATTTGCAACAATCAATAGAATTTAGAAATCATACAACTACCAGCATTTGTCTTCAAGTACACTATTCCTTTCAGTAATGGTTATTTGCAAAAATCAATAGAATTTAGAAATCACACAAGTACCAGCATTTGTCTTGAAGTACACTATTCCTTTCAGTGATGGTGCTCATTCTGTCTTTCTGCTCCAGACCCCTACGTCTGAATCGCCTCCTCCCACACGCTCCTTTTAATCCACCCTCACGTACAACCACTTATAAACTGTGTCCATCTCTCCTCTCTCCCTCACGGTCTCCAACTTAAAGCGAAGGCTTCTACTTTCAGCTCCCTCACCGCGCCCATCGCTTAACGCGACTCTAACTCAATATAACGACAAGGGAGTGTCAGGATTGTCGGCTGGCTGTCTCCAATCATTTCAGAATTCTCTTTGTAATCTCTCTCTTTCCAGAACCACAGTGCCGATGCCGGAGAGTGGAGATTGAGGCAGAAGGAGGCGGAGAGTGTGATGATAAAACCAAGATGTTGAGAGACTCACAGACCCTATATTAAAGGCATATCCTACAATTTACGGTGGTGACATCTGGTGATTTTTAAATAATGTCAATTATCAATCAAAACGGGTTTCTGGGGATTCGTTCAGGTTCAAAATGAGTAAATTTAAAGTTTTGTCCCGTTTAGCCAATTTTAATAGGTAAATAGGCCGATTAACATTTTCTTGATTTACATTTGAAATTTACTGAAAACATTGTTTTCTTAAATTTCTTTAAAAAAAAAGGATAGTGGCCTATGATTGTCAAAACCTATATAAGTAGTGCTATACATGTACTATAGGGGACAGAGCTATTGTTAGTTCATGAAGCCATTACTAGGTGGTTAGCAGTATGGCAGGCCCCTTGGGGGGACAGATATATATTGTGGCTCTTTGTTCTTATGAGATTTAACTGCCTTTCAATGTTTTAACATGGTTCCCTTGATTCTTTAAACCAATCCCAGAGCAGGATGAAGTAATAATTGTACTCAGGACATGATGTTTTCCACATAGAACACTTCATATATATATATATATATATATATATATATATATATATATATATATATATATATATATATGTGAGCAAGTCTAGAGCTGTGACACTTCTCAATTATCACTCACTTCTTTTGCACCTTCATTAGTGAAGAATACCTACTTTTTTCAACTCCATTAGTGAAGAACACCTAATCGGGGACGTCATGGTCGCCCCCATGGCTCATAGGCTATATGCCGTATATTCTGTGAAAGTCTGAGGGAAATGACATGGATTTTACTATGTGAAAAACAACTTTTTGAAATTCCTCTATATCCTTTTTTATAATATCATCATGCTTTCAATCTGTAGATCGAAAACTACCATTGTGACAGCCACTTTTAAAACTATATATGTGTTCTACAACACATTGACATTGTTATATCCCATTCACAGAAAACATGACATGGATTTTAATTTTTCAAGGCAATTTGTCTAATATGCCTTAAAACCAAGATGTTGAGAAACGCCCAGCACCTATTGTAATGGAAAAATAGGATTTTCTTCAATTCATTAAAAAACAAAGACGTTAAACTATGATTCTTAAACACTAAATAAGTAATGGTATACATGTACACGAGTACTATATTCTGTGAAAGTTTGAGGGAAATGACAAGGGTTTTATTTTTCAGAATTTCTATATACATTGTATTCTATTATAAAATTATCATTATATTGGTTTCTAAACAAAAAAAACTTGCACGGTGACCCCAGATTTTCAAGTTAGATATGTGCTCTACAACAATTTGAGCTCATCATATTCAACTATCAGGAGAAGGACAATTTGCCTCGAGTTTAAATTTTCAAGGCAAATTTTCCTTGAAAAGTAAAACCCATGTCAATTTCCTTGACATGGAATGTGATGAGCTCAAAGTGTTGTGAAACACAAATATAACTTTAAAATCAGGGGTCATTGTGCTAGCTTTGGTTGGAAAAATCAACGTCATGATTATATCATAATGGAAATTCTAACAAAAAAGAAATTTCTAGTAAAACAAAAGTCATTTTCTTCAAACATTTACAGAATATATATATATTTTTTTTTTAAATCGTTCCCTTTCGTCCTACGTATCTCTTCCTCATGGAGGTGTGCGGTACGCTGGCAATCGGAAAAAAATTACAGAATATAGTATATGTATAGTAATACATATTTTAGTTTTGAAGCCTATAGGTCACCGTACCTGTTTTTGAGCGAAATCAAGAAAATCATATCTTTTATTACATTTCCTAAATAAATCAAGCAAATATAAATGGGCCTATTTTATCTATTAGATTAGGTCAAACTAGACAGAACTTAAATTTTGCTTGTTCAGTTTTGGAATATGTCACAAAAACCCAATTCAAACTGATAACTGTGTATATATTTCAAAATCACCAAGTCGTGCTACAGCGAAATGCCCGATATGCCTTTAACACCAAGATGTAGAGAGACGCCCAGCCCCATGTTTTAATGGAAAGTCGACACCGCGATTGTCGTCTGCTCCTTCCCGCCACAACCACCTAGCGGGGGCGCGCGGAACTAGCCGGGGCGTCCGGGAGGGGTAGAACGTGGGTGTCGTGCGGAGTCAGTCCGTGGCTGGCCGTCCGTGGTGGCAGGGAGGCGGCAGAGTCAGTCTGCGGTGGTGGCGGTAAAAGGAGGCCTCCAAACGCCCCCGCCGGATCTCCAGCGGTTTCTACGCAGCCGCAGAGCCACATCCAGGCATCATCACGTGTTGGAGGTTGCCGCGTGGTAGGAGTACCTTGACACTGCCTGGTGATACAATCTCACCTGTTTATAGATATCCACACAAACACACACCCAGCCTGCCCCAGCAGTCTCCTACGTGATACACTACCGGGATAAATAATCCTGAGCGGGTACGTACACCGTACATCGTACATCGTATACGTCACGCCTGGGTAGATAGAGGCCTGCTTACACCGCTCTACAGTGGTGAGTTGCTCATACCGACTCACCGGGGAGTGGCTCGCCGGGCCGAGACCGCCACCAGCCCCGGCGGCCCGTGCACCGTCCCCCGCCGCCGGCGACAGGGACACCACAGCCCCGGGACCAGTGCGTCACGAGGACGAGTACTCGACACGCCTCTCAGCACGTGTTGAGGGGAGCGCCCGGAGGCACGGCACAGCGGGGGGATTTACCGGCAGGAGGAGGAGGGAGGCCCCGGCAGCTGAGCAGCTCAGTACCGTGCTCAGGGACTACACGCTGGACGTGCGAGGAGAGGGGCGTGGTCCTGGGGAAGTGTACCTCGTAGACTACTAGAGAGGAGCAGCGTGAGGTGTGCTGCATCACAGGCACTCTGACAGGTGAGGGCAGATTTTTTTAATGTTTTTATTCAGACTGGAGGACCTACCCTGGTCGTATTCTCTGTGTAGTTGACGTACAGTAATGTCCGAACGAATGAGAGGATATTGCGTAGGGTCAACTATGAGGATTAAAGAAGAAACCAACAAGTTTTGGTCAAAGTCGTAGTTCTCCACGAGGTCGATGCGGGGTGATATGAACGAGGCGACAGCCGAGTGAATATCACGTAGCATTCAAACGAGTTGGAGAATGACTTCTTTGACCAAAACGAGTTGCTTTCTGTATTTATCTCACCCATGTACACACTAAAGGAATGGACAACACACAGGCTATAGACGATGGAGAACGGACTCCAATACTTGCAGGGGCATGGAGAACGAGTTCCCAATGCTAAGCCTATGGACGTTTATTCCAGGGGTGACATAAATTACTATATACCTATAGGCTAGAGTCTCACTTTTACTGACCAGGAGTACAAATTTCATTTGTCACTGAATGACGATATGATATCTATACGTCCCTCCGTACCACGTGACCACTCATTCCACTATTTAGTGAGTTTTAGAATGGCATTTTTAATGATTTCTAGGAATATAATAATAAAGAGACACAGTGAGTGTGACTGTATTCCATCTGTTCCTCGATATTTTGGTCAGAAATACTCACCTCGTTCCCTGTTTTCCAGTCACCAATAGCTGGTAGTTTCATCTAGTTCAATTTTCAGTTCTGAGCGTATTTATAGGTAGGATATATTCTCGGTTCTTCTGACAGGAGAGAATTTCAGTGGAGAGTGACATTCAGATTCAGTCATATTTACTCCGATATGGGTATACACAAGGAGGATACTCTAATAGGTGAGTCCTGCGTATTCTGGAGAATATATAGACAATAATTTTCTTTTTTGGGGCCGTAAACTACGAGAGGTTGGCGCGTAGTAATAAACGAGCGATAGCAAGTGTATAACGTTATCAACCTAGAGGTTTTCTTTACAAGGCTGACCCTCCAAAAACCATCGGTTGTTGTATTGAAGTTCAATAACAGGTTGCGAAATAACGTCAACCATATGTATGGTTTTTTGCTACTAATTTACAATGGGTAGTGGTTTACTTTTTCATGGGGACTTCACCAACCACGACTAGGCTACGACAATAGCTTCCCGCCAAGGGCTTACGACTGGAGGCCTTGTCGTGGTTGGTGGACCCCAGTTCCCAACAAGAGTCTACAACAAGGCCACGATAAGGCCATGATTGGAAGCTTGTCGGGAGCCTTCCGACAAGGCTACGACAACATCGAACATGTTCCATTTTCCCCATGACTAGACCCTTGTTGAGGAGTGTCATGGCGTGTTGGGAGTGTGTGGCAGAGGTCTACGAAAAGAAATTTTGGTGGAGCGTGCACTTCCTGACATGCCCCGATAACGCTGTTGTAAAGCCCCCCCCCCCTCCCCCCCCCCTTCTTACAACAAGGGTGCAACAAGCGCCGATTGGAACTTTCTTGCCAGCGCTTGTCATAGCCTTGTCGTGGTTGGTTGACACCCCACTTAAGGGCAAGAGAGCACCATGAGAAGATCCTTAGAAGATCTAAGGTTTCTATGCAAAGGTGGCAACAGTGTATACTTTAAGAAACAGTCAATCAGAAAGTTAGGTATATTAGTAGCAAATATATCACCTCTGGTATTTTCCCCCATAGACTTAACATTGGGAACTCGTATCCAACAACTGCTGAGTATTTAGCAGAAATACTCAATGGGGGATCATGTCACAAAGGCTATAGCCCATTATTTAATGTGAAGGGTGAGATAAATTCAGAAACCATTTCAACGTTAGCGTCAGAGCTCGATCCCTTCTCATTTGAATTCTACGTAATTCACAAATCAACGATGCGGTAACTTTGTTTCGCACTCTCACATTCTATGAAACCGAATTTTTCTACATTCTGAAAAGGCTATGATGCAGTAATCGTAATTCATAGCCATGTCGTAGCCATGTCAGAGCAATATCGCGAGCATTAGGTGTCCGGCTTAAGGCCAGAAACCTACTGAGCTCCCGACACACTATGACAAGCGTTTCAACATGCTACGACACATAATGTCTCAACATTCCGACAGAGGAACAATGCAGTAATTCAGTTTCATAATTAAGTTTCTATAAAACCGAATTTTTCAACATTTTAACAAGGCTATAATGCAATAATTTGCCGTAGCCATGTCGTAGCAATATCGCAAGCAGTGGGTGTCCGACTTAACAGGTTTGGAAAAGCTGTAGACCATGGGTGTGGTCTATTGCTACTAATTAACAATGGGTAATTGTTTACTGTGGCCCCATACATTTTCAATGGGGACTTCATACCCCATGGGTCAGAAATCACTGACGTATACTGATGAGAAGAACCTTGTTGAAGTATCTAAGATCTATTGAAGATGGTTTCCACTCAAAGGTGGTAACAGTGTATAGAATATACTTAAAGAAGCAGTCAGTGAGAAAAGGAGGTAGATTAGTAGCATATGTCTATAAAAATATTTTAACCCATTCACGCCGGTCGATGCCTTGAGGCATCATCCAGGGCTGGCCGGGTGATGCCTTGAGGCATTATTTTCAAAATATTTGTTCTTGTTAATAAAATTGGAAATATTTGTTCAATAATCATGAAATTTTCACAGTATCTAAGTATAATATCATATTTAATATTTCTATGCAAAATAAAGAATAATATTAAGGATCACATGTCATGTCACGTGATGCAAAGATGAAATTAGCCCAATTAGGCCTCCATACCCGGCCTCTAGTGGTATTCACTGGCAATAGTACCCGGTTCCATGCCTGTGCTATTGCCGTGGGCACCCGGCACGATAGGGTCAAAGGGAGCACAGAAATGGCTAGAAAAGACCTACCCTGCATACCTGAATGCCTGAAACCGTAGAATGTCATCTCTTTGTGTGTATTTTCATTGGAACTTAAGAAACACTGCCCTTATAGTAAAGAAATACAGCCCCTCATTCACTAAGTGTACCAGTGGTTAGCAGATATTATATTACCCCTGGTATTTTTTTCTCCATAGACTTAACATTGGGAACTCGTATCTAACGCCCTTTATATATTTAGGAAAAGTATCCAATGGGTGATACGGTCACAAATGTTAGCCCATTAGTCGAATATTAAGGGTAAGATAAATTCAGAAACCCATTCTTATTTGAATCACTACGTAATTCACGCGGCTTCGCCTTGTCAATTACTACGGGATTCAAACTCGATGGGATACGAGCTCTGACCCTAAATTTTCATAGGCCCCCTCTATATTATCTCGTCCCTGGTATTTTCCCCAATAGACTTAACATTGGGAACTCGTATTCAAAGGGGGATTATGTTACAAAGGTTAGGACATTAGTCAATGTGAAGGGTTTGAGAGATTCAGAAACCTATTCAAGTTTAGAGCCAGAGCCTGATCCCATCGAGACTGAATTGCGTAATTCACGAGGCTTCGTCTTGTGAATTACTACTCGATTCAAACTCGATGGGACATCAACTCTGGCCATAAACTTGAATAGATTTCCTCCACAAAACTACTTTCTCACATGCAGAGACAATTCAGGTAGGATAAAGAATCTCAATTTGCCGAGTGTAATAATCGTATTCTGCTTATATGCACATTTCTTTGGACTGACGAAAACGGCAGGGATTTTTTGAGTTACCCTTCAAATCTGTCAGTGGTGCCACTGACTGTATATCGGTATCGATTCATCGGTGAGGGTGAACTGTATGCAATGTTTCTACTGCTTTTTCTGGGTACAAACAAATCTCTTTGCATTGTTACATAATCAAAGTCAAACCAATCAGTGAGAATTCTCTGCCAGTCTCGTTTCCATTCACCGATCTGGTGTTGTGTCCCCCAAATATCAATCGATGGTTCCCGACTGCAGATCGGTGCCAAACAGTCGGCCAATGGAAACTGGTTTTTACTTGTGGGTATAGTCAAGACCCAGCCTAGTGGGACTATCGCTAAAATTCCCCACAATGCTGGTTGAATAGTGTACCTTGCTGTCCTCATGAGGCCTGGCTACGTGGTTACATGGTAGATACCCATTATTAGGCCCGGGGTGCACCCCTCTCATAAGATCTAATTCTCTCTAAGTGGCATTCTGTACTCTCACTATGCTCTATGAGATAGGAATTCTTAACGAACTAAGCTTAGAGCTTTGAGAATCCACTGACCTGCCTACCGTGCTAAAGACGTACATCAATGCAACCCAAAGATTCCTATAATCTCAATGATGCCACCTAGCGGGAATACTGTGTGCCAGTGGATTCTCAAGGCTCTAAGCCTAGTTTGTTAAGAATTCCTCTCCCATAGAGCGTAGTGAGAACCTTGTACAGAATACCACTTATAGACTGTGAGATCGTATGAGAGGGGTGCGAGGTCCACCTAGCGATAAAGACCTACCGATACACTTCTATGCATAATGTCAAAAATCACAGGCAATGGGGAACCTCTTTATCTTAGACAAACGTCTAGACTAGGAACATCTGTACGTTGAAGCCTATCGTAGATGATTCGGAGTTCAGTGCAGGCTGGGCCTTACTATATACCTGTATATGAATGTCTCACTCTTAGGCCTGGCGTCCACCTACTACCATAGAAATTTAGACCTACCGATATGGCCGATTCGATTCGATATTTACAAAATGTAAATATTGAAGACATATCGGGAAGGTGCAAATCCTAGACATATGTCTAGACATGCCAATCCACCACGCATCCCAATGGGTTTTTTTCGGTGCCTAATCGCAGAAACGTGGTCAACTGCTCCGATATTAGTTGACCTTCCGACGCTATTTTCATTTTGTATTGGGAGGTGCATCATAGACCATATCGGAGCCATATCGTAGTAGGTGGACGCCGGGCCTTACTGACCAGCTGTATGGATTCAGTTCTGCACACTGTGTTACAAACTAATAAGTTGTGCACTCTGTACCACGTGACTTGTTAAATGGCGTTATTGAATATGACCTGGTATGAAACGGTATTGAGACATAGTGTGTGTACCTGAATAGGCCTTTTTCCGTGGGCCGGTGTCGCACCTTATCTGCCTAGTTACCCCACGGCTGAAGCCAAACATTCACCTGGCAACGTATTCTTTACAATTGGATTACTCAGTGTATGAGCGTAATACGTTCATAATACCCTTGTACATTATTCCCAGAGACATAATAATGAGTGCATCGCATTCTATGGTATCCCAGCTCAAATTTGGTGTCTCATACATGCATATTGCCTCAATAATACTTTAGATAAAGCATAGATAACTTAGGATCACCGCGATTGAATACACATTAAAACATTGGCATGCCTAGCTATAATATGCTTATCTTTTTCCAAGTTAAAACCAAGATAATTATCAACTTTGAAGTTTAGACAGCCCAGACTTGTTACTACAATACCTTAGTTTGTTCCAGAAATTTAATCTGCCAAAAAACAACACTCCTGCAATCATACCCACCGTTCACATTCTAGGTGTGATTGCTGTGTCTCTATATACATGCCGCCAGACTCGCAGTGTTTGTCCGAGCGGCCGCGTATCTAGGCAGTGGGCCGTAAGGTGGCGTTGAACGGCAACACCTGTATTACATCTGTTCTTTGTTGTTTTGGTCAGAAATATTCACCTTGATAGACAATACGGAACCTATTTCATTCAGCCACACTTTGTATGCCTCCTTATATTACTTACAGTAATGTGTATTTGTATCCGAGACCTTATGGGTGGATCGTGTTTTTACATCCCTCATATCAAGCTGGTCGGTTAATCATAGCTGATGCGAGATGGAATAGAAATTACAATAACCGCAATAATATTAGGAAACGTCCTTACTGTGGACGAAACGGTTCCTATTCGAGGTCAGTCTTTGATTTCATACTGCCTGACGCCATAGGCGGAAGGCAGAATGAAATCCAAAACTGACCGAGAACAAGAAACGTTTTGCCCATAGTGTGGACGTTTGCTTTTTATTATATACCTTAAATCAATGAAAAACTACATTTTGATGACTTATTTAGTCACACTCACAGCGGGCACGAACATTATTATTACTGCACCCCTAGCAGCGGGCAGTATTTCATAGACATTCGCACACAGGTATATAATAATATGCATGCCTGGTTCCTATTAATGACCTATTACGTATGGATGACATGGTACTATGTCTAAACAGATTTAAGCCTCAGGGGGTTCGTTGCTCCTAGGTATGTGGGAAAAGCGTTGCTCCAGTAATATCAGATAGTTATATATAGTATCATTATTTCCACGTTGTATTGCTACTTTTGACAACACTACATTTTCAGTGACATAGGTGAAAGGTTCATTAGATTTCTGATTGAAGATAGATGGCGATATACACTGCACGAAAACCATCATTTTACATATGAATGCGCCGGGCGTATATGAGTAGGTATTTTGCGTCTACAAGGTCGTCTTAGTCCCCGTGTGTATACACCTCATCTGTGGGCGTATATATAAGCGTCCTGTGAACAGGGCTTCACTGAGAGTGGGCGGGGGGAGGTGGGGGAGGGGGCGGGGGGAGGGCTTCCTACTGAGGACACCTGTACTTCTACCATCACAAAGGGGCGGGAGGGGGCGGGGCAGAGGGTATTTTCTCTCATATACGCCGGGTGTCAAATACAGCCAAGACGCGTCTGTCGTATATAAGGGCTGGGCGTATATAAATGAAAACAAGTCAATATTCAGCCAATACATGCACTTCCGTGATGGCGTATATATGAATAAAACGGTGGTTTTCGTGCAGTGATAGTTATGATGCGATCCGCAAAGAATCTGGAGCAAAGATTTCGATCTCGGGTTGTTATTTTGCAGTCCACAAAATACTAAAACAGGTATTTATCTCTTATTTAAAAAAGAATGTAATTTCTCATTATTGGAAGTGTTTTATTATAAGACAAAGTGTGAACCATCTCCATAAAAATGGAGGAGTCTTCAATGCAAGTGTACGGCATCTCGTGTTACTGCCCGGGAAAGACCTGCCTCTAGAAGCAGTATTCTGTTACTGTGCGGAGCTATAACGTTATTTACCTGTACAGACACATTCTTAGGTTACTTGAGGCGTCCTCCTCTTACTCCAATCACACCGCAATATGAATGCCACATTCAAGCTCAGTAGACTGAGCTCGTCCTATTGCCAATAAGATTTTCTTGTTCGGGATTAGTGGTTATATTACGAAGAATTGTATCATTCCTTGAAAAACTGGACTATCGAAGATTAGAGAAGAAACCAATAAGTTTTGGTCAAGGTCGTTGTTCTTCATGAGTTTGATGCGAAGCGATATGAACTTGACAACTGAGTTAATATCACATAGTGTTCAAACGAGTTGGAGAACACGACTTTGACCAAAACAGGTTGCTTTTTGTATTTATCTCACCACTGTACAGACTAATAAATGGATTACATATAGGCTATAGACCATGGAGAATGGACTGCAATACTCGTAGGACCATGGGGAACAAGTTCCCAATATTAAGCCTATGGGACAGTAATACCAGGAGTGAGATAAGAACTCATACTCCATGGCCATGAAGGTAGTGTACCCAAAACTCAATGGCTATGGTTGTAACAACATAAAACCAGTTATTGATGGATGCATCTCATATAGTATAAGATAGATGTACTAAATAAAATTAAAAAAAGTTTATGAGTTCTCCCCAACGACGCCTATATGACTTATGTATATTTTCAATATTGGAACATCTTCCATTTTTAATATCTCTTCCGATGCACAAAATCATATATGAATAAATTGGTATATGATGACAAGGGTGTCGGATGTTCGGATCTGTATTGCCTTCCATAAAACTATCCGAACTTGATACCTCATTGTCCTGCAGTACAATCACGCCACTCATGAATAAGCCTATTTCAGCACCGCATCTTCTCCCCCTGTGACTGCACATTTTCATTCAGTATGCGACCTCAGGCAGTTTCACAATATGGGACCGAGCTATAGGCTGCTTTATATGTTTATTATCCACCTGATACATAGTGTCCATAAATGATGAGATTCACCAACGGTTCTACATTCTGTATTCAACTGGAGTCAGATGCTGATGACAAACGATTCATATTTTTATATCAGTCTATTATATATTTAATTTCTTGTTTTATACTACCCCTAATATAAAATCCGATAGGCTTAACATTGGGTTTATGTATGCCACGCTGACTGGCATACGGAGTTTTATATGACACTAGTGGCATACAGCATTGTTATCACGTAATATTCCAAAATCGAGGAGATAGGGTTGGATAAAATCAAAACATGATTCGTATTAATCTTGGCCACCGCATTCCACTCCTGAAGTTTTGGCTCCGGACTTCACTCGGCTTCGCCTCATGAAGTCACTTTGCCAAACTCCAGTCATGGAATATGGTGGCTAAGATTAAACCTCATCCAGTTTTACGATAGTACATAGATGTATTTCTCAAAACCTGTTGATACCCTAGTCGTCAATGTAATCACAACAAAGGATATTGTACGCATGGCACTGGCTGAACAATAATACCAGTTTTGTATTGAACTGAGTTCTACCAGTATAAATAAAAGATTTAAAAATAGAAAAGACACGGCAGCGTGTATCTATATTCCGAGAGATATGTTGTATGCTTCTGGTTGCAAAAGCCGGAGCATACGGAAAAGTAGTGCGTATGATAAAATAGTGCGTAACTAAATGAACTAATATAAGTACGCCACATGTTTGGAAAAGGTGGGTAATTTATACAATATAGACTTGTTTCAGATAAAAGCGGTTATATACTCCTTGGATTTGTCTCAGTGCAATATCCTCGCATACGCTCGGATATTATTACCCGTCAACTCCTCGGAGCATTCGACCACGTTTATTTGAAATATTGTGTATTTATCCACAGCTGTTCTGTTAAGTAAGTTTCGTTCAGCAATACCACAGGAAAAAGGTTTTGCCAATAACACTTAAAGGAGACCATAAACTGGAAGTGTCTGACTGATTGGATGCAAGTATCCATGGCTTTAAGAGATTTTTAGAAGTACAGTAAAACCCCGCCTAATGGACACCCCACGTTACACTCTCCTAACAGAGATCCTGCGCTCTACTTCCTGCGGCCGCTTGTATCTCTGGCCGACCTGCCTGTTTGGGACGAAATGTGTCCCATCCGCCAGTTCCTGAAATATCCTGAATTATTAGTTCTTTGGGCAGTATTTTGTGTTCTACTTGTAGATAAAGGTGCACATGTTTAAATGGTAAATGATTTACACTCATTTCCGTTATTTTTCATGTCAAATCAGACGTAGTATTAGGGATTACTTTCTTGAGGCAGAGATTAAGTAAGCGCTCCTTAGTTTATTAATCCACAATTCATATCTGTCGACTTGTTTTCTTTGTTTTTCTAGTCTTCTATGATCTGTGCATTAGGTTGAATTGAATTTTGACTGGGATGGGAATCGTAGTATTTTATCTATTTGACGATTACTTTGAAATATTTCATGATACAAGAAACCTAATTCATGATTTACTTAACGGTCTTGAACCTCTAGGCCATGGTAACACTACAATGGCAAAGATACTGTTCAAAGTTGATCATCATGATAGGAAAACGTTGACAGGTTTTGTTTTACCAAAGCTTTTAACTGGAATGAGAATATACGACTCTGTGATCCATGTTGATGTGGAGTAGTAGAAGAAATACGTGAAAATGTCTCTTACTCCCTCGTCTTTCCGGACGCCATTCTCATTTATTATCCACCTAATACACCTAATAAAAAGTGTTCATAGAAAACAAATAGCGAGTGTGTATCCACATACTCGGAGCATATTGATATGTTATATGCCCCGGATTCCTATTAAGCGCGCATACAGAAAGATCGTATCTGAAACCAGTCATTATTGTGTATGTTTTTCACTCTCTGTCTCTCTGTCTCTGTCTGTCTGTCTCTCTCCGTTTCTCCCTTATCTCTTTGGCAGGTCCCCATTTAATATGCAGTCCTCTTCCTACAAAGACCAGACCTCGCTTTACTATCCACCTAAAGTGTCCATTGAAAACACATACCAAGCATTTATCTCCATACCCGGAACATACAAATACGTTGTAACCTCATGGTTGAAAATCCCGGCGCATACGAAAAATAGTGGTTATATATGAAAATAAAGTGATTAACATAAGGGTGCCCCATTTGTCAGGAAAAGGTGGATGGTAAATACAATATAGACTGGCTTCTATCTTTGAGTTTCAGGGCTCAACTAAGGGTCTCTCACCTGGGACCTGTTTCAGTAGTTTCGTGACATGTCTAGATGGCGTCTGTGACACCACACGGACAAATCAACACAAGTTGCGGCACTTAGGACAAGACAGACCCCAAACACGGTGTGTCTGGCTTCAAGGGTATTAGACAATTTCACTTACTCCCCGTAAGAATTAAGCAATGAAACTTTAAGACGAGTAAGGGATATATATAACCTATAATCGTTCCAAATATGAAGAAAATTGTCCTCTCCGATCCGCTGATATTTGACATTAACTGTGACATGCGTTTTGAAACCTGGCAAAATAATTTGCACTGTTGCTTGCACTGTTGGTGCCACTGTTGATATCTGTCTAGGCCTAATGTCACGAGACTACTGAAACAGGTCCCTGGTCAAATCTCCTCCCACTCACCTGGGACCTGTTTCACTAGTTTCGTGACATGTCTAGATAGCATGACATGTCTAGATGGTGTGTCCGGTTTCATAAGAACTATACTTTAAACTTCATTTTGTGCGTTCTTGCTTGCACTGTTGGTGCCGCTTTTCTTGTCTGTCTTCACTTTTGTCACAAAACTAGTGAAACATGTCCATGATGTGTATATTTGTCTAATTCCTATGTTTGGGGTCTGTCTTTTCCCAAGGCCAGCTACTTGTGTTGTCACAAAACCAGACAACCCAATCTGTCTGTATGGTGTCACAGACATGTCACGAAACTAGTGAAACAGATCCCTGGTCTAATCTCCGCATGTAATGTGCTTCTCGAGGTTGCCTCTGTGCAAAATCCTCACATGCGCTCGGATATTACTATGCATCAATTCCTCGGAGCATACACCTGTCAGATCTGAGACCAGTCACTCTCTGCTCCTCTCTTTATCTCACCCCAGGTATTTTTTCTCCATAGACTTAACATTGGAAACTTGTATCTAACACCCATTAGATATTTAGGAAAATATCCAATGGGGGATAATGTCACAAATGTTAGCCCATTAGTCAATATTAAGGGTGACATAAATTCAGAAACCCATTCAAGTTTAGCGTCAGAGCTCGATCCCATCTCATTTGAATCACATAGCAATTCACGCGGCTTCGCCTTGTGAATTACTACGTGATTCAAACTCAATGGGATATGAGCTCAGACCCTAAACTTTCATGGGTTTCCTCTATAGTACCCCCCCCCCCCATCCCTCTAACAGGTCCACATTATCTATGCAGTCCTCTTCCTACAAGTACAGGCTATCTCTTCCTTCCATCCTCATGTTCCTCTCCCTCCCACCTCCTCACAGCCTCCTCTCGGGGTTTGTCCACATCGACGTCCATTCGCCAGCCTCAGAGGCGGTGAAATGAAGATAACATTCGTCCCAGTCTGTCGGGGTGGACTTTCAGTGAAAAGGATTCCTCAAAAAAGAAAGTTTCATTTGATGAGGTAATAATTGAGTCTGAACACTGCTACCAGACACCCTATTATCGCTCGCTCTTACACGCGCCCCTCCAGGGTTAACGTTGCCACCTCCAGTACGCTTTGCATGTTCATGCCTTTAGTTTTTATACTGGAGAACTCGACCCGTCAAAAACTCGACCCATTTTGAGAACTCAACCCGTTTTGAGAACTCGACCCGTTTTAATTCTTCTCAACTCAGATGTGGATAGATTTACTAGTAAGTATGTTATCTTGGCTTCAAATTTGGTCCTCTTTGGGTATGAAAACAAACAGAAAACCTTTCCCCTATTAAGGCCCATCCCTAAACCTAGCCCTTTCCCTATCCCTAACCCTAACTATAAACCTATCCCTAACTTTAACCCTAGACCTAGACCTAACTGGACATTTATCCACTGGTTTATACTTTCTTGTAGACTTGGTAGTGTAAATTATCTATGAAACTACATGTACACGTCCCAAAATGGAAGACCACCAACTATGGTGAATTTTGTGTGAAAAAAGAAAAAAAAAAAAAAAAAATGTCTAAGAGCCAACTAGTCAGACCTTTCCTTCTATATGAAAATGTCTTATTCAAAAGTTTCTGAAACGGGTCGAGTTCTCCAATTGATTTCTCCAAAGACGGTCGGGTTCTCCTGACAACTATGGGTCGAGTTCTCCAGTAACCTTTATTCTACCTTACTAGTATTACATTCCGTTCTCCATGGTCTATGACATCATATATCTGGTGTGTTATCCTTTCCGTTAGTATGTACAGGGGTGAGATACATACAGAAAGCAACTCGTTATTCACTCGGCTTCACCTTGTGCATATATCACTCTACATATACTCGTTGAGAATGACGACTTTGACCAAAACCTGTTGGTTTCTTCTTTAGTACCCTCAACATGGTATCTTTTAAAACCTCTGAGGTGGCTTTGCTATAGTGGCTTGTCTACAGAGTTGAGATTGGCTCTTTTCACCAAATATCTCTGACATGATTTCATTCAGTCACACTAACTATGTCTCTATGTACTACACTTCCACCTCTCGTCGTTTACCTGTCTATAAAACCATCGATTATTGTCTATATTCATTGAACATACACTTTCAGTGGTAAACGCTACACACACATGAGAATATGGAGAAACCAAACAAGAGTTAGTCATGTCGTTGTTTATCGCACGACGGCAAGATTGCGTATTACTGCGTGAGGCGAAGCCGAGAGCAGTAATATGCGAACTTGCCAGAGTGCGATGAACAATAACTCGACTAACTCGAGTTTGGTTTAGAATTTATCCTACCCCGCCCGTCTTAATTACTTCTACATCAACAAATGACGTCATTTGTCAAGTGTATCCCACTAGAGAGGTATTTTTCATTTTTCTGAACTCCAGACCAAATACAGTGACCCAATGTTAAGCCTATGGAGTTTTTTTATTAGGGGTAGGATAAAGGTACCTACTGAACGGCCGCAGGGAGTTTTCCACGAAGCTGCCTGCAATACAGGTACATAATAGGTGTCGATGCTATTACGACCTTCATGGTACCTGTAAATATCAATTTCGATCAGGTTTCCCTTTGCTGACTACTGTTAACAAACTAAGAGCTACTACTGGAAAGCCAGACATGGAAATGAGCCTGCCAGAGAAAGCTCTAGCAGTGTTGATTGGTTGCCATAGTAGCCATTCGATATATGTTCGAGAATGTTCCAGATCCTACAAGTTACTATGAGCTGATACAAAGTGTCTCTAGACCGCCATTCTTTTATTAAAGAAGGGGACTCAGCAGTACCTGGTTTTGGTCCCGTCTCACAGACGGCTACACAATGCAAAGTAGTGCCTTTCATTATACGGCTGCATTCACAGTCGCATTGCAATTGCTATTTAGAAAGTGTTTCCTTAAAGGATATTGGACAATTCACACCGGCGCCACCTGGTGATTTTTTTATATTGTTAATCATCAAATCTTGTTTCTTGAGACTCTAATTCTAATTCCAAATTAGTGAATCTTTTGTTTTGTCCTGATTATCGAATTTTAATAGGTACTAAAACCATCACATAAATCTAATGCACCAAAAATAAAAGACGTAACAGAAAACTAGTTTTGCTTAATGACTAACACAGAAGAGAGGTAATTTGGACTAAATTTATTAAGTTTACACATAGATAATCAACGAGATAAATTTGAGAGTAATACAAGATGAGAGAATGGTCACGATCTACTAAATAGGCCTACGGGGTAAGAGAATTTGAGAAAGTGAGAGACAAGAGTTTTTGTAGGGTGGCTGGGTTGATTCGAGTTCGTTGGCGACTCAGGAGCAAGTGGACGAAGGGTGTGTGTGAAGCGGCGTGGTCATGTGGCTGTGTTCACGTGACGGGATTAACCACGTGAGGTGGCGTCCTTAGTAACCAATCTCTTCTGTTCGCATATTACCACCAACCCTCCAGTTAGCCCTAAAGTATGAATAGTACTTGATTTATCTCACCCCTTTCAGAAACATAAAATAGCATCCTGATATCAGAATAATTCAAATTATTTCCCCAATCCAATTAGGAACATTTAAATCTCCATGTTGATGTCTTGTTTGCTCTCTGAAATTCTGGCTGCTGATTGGCCGGTCAATTATGACATCATCACATAGCACAATCCTGTCGTAGACCTCTGCGACACACTCCCGACATGCCATGACACTCCACGACAAGGGTCCAGTCGTTGGAAAAATCGAACATGCTCGATGTTGTCGTAGCCTTGTCAGAAGGCTCCCAACAAGCTTCCAATCGTGGCCTTGTCGTAGACTCTTGTCGGGAATTGGGGTCCACCAACCATGACAAGGCCAACAATTATAGGCCAATTGTGGACCTTGTCGGGAACCTATTGTCATAGCCTTGTCATGGTTGGTGGACGCCCACCTTTAGGGCCGGCGTCCACTGAGCTCCCGATACGCTGCAATATGCCCTACAATTTACCTCCCGATAAAAAAAATTAAAATCATGTCGGAAGGTCACCTCTCATCGGGGCAGTTGATTACATGTCTATGATGAAAGATACATAGCAAACTGGCTTGTCTGGACATTTGTCTATGATATGGACCTTCCCAATAAGCCTACTTTTTATTTTAGAGCCATATCGGTCGGTCTTAATTTCTATCGTAGTAGGTGGACGCCGGGCCTTACCAAAGAAGTGTTTCTGCAGAGTTGGAGATGTTGCATAGTCGTCTTTATAGAGTTCTGACCATAGGAAATATACTTACTGATAAGAGACCCCGTTCATCATCTCATTCAGAGCGCTCCGGAATATTCCCTCGGCCATCGCCTCGTTCATATTACTGCACGATCCAAACTCTATAACGCTTCCAGATAATACTATTAGGCCTGGCGTCCACCTACCACGACAGAAATTTAGACCTACCGATATGGCACCGATAAAGGAAAGCAAATATCGGAGTCATTTCGGGAAGGTGCAAAATCGTAGACATCTGTCTGGAATTGCCAATCCACCATGCATCGTAATGGGTTTTATTTGGTGTCTAATCGCAGAAACGTTGTCAACTGCCCCGATATTAGGTAACCTTCCGACGCGATTTTGACTTTTTGTCGGGAGATACATCGTAGACAATATCGGAGCCATATCGTAGTAGGTGGACGCCGGGCCTTATAATATACTATTATCATTATCATTATTTTTATGTATACTCCAATAAATAATTTGTTGTAGTGTAAACCGCAGTTCATAGATAGCAGGTGCGATTGAAGTGCCATATATGTATTGATCTCACTATGTTTTCCTTCGCGTGGTTTATTCTATATTGTGGCGTCATTGTCACCATGGAGTTGTCCCATTACCTTAATTCCATATAAGGAATACAGTAGACCGAGTAGCCAATGACTGCATTCGCAGCAAACCCCGACCTTCACCCTGACCTCCTTACATAATAGTGTCTAGCGCCTTGGGACATAGACACCAGTTGACCAGTTGACCTACAATCTAATGGGCCACAACCAGCCTCTTGTTTGGTTTTCGTGTTAGGACCCCTGAATGGACTATCGTCAGTACACAGATGAATTTCTGGTGTCAATCAACATATTTAAAAAAAAAAGACAAACGGGGACACAGACCAAACACTCATCAATTTGTTTCTTAGTACTGGACAATTGAAAATTACAGTACTGCCGTGAATTGATCCAATAAAAAATATAGAATGAATTGATACTGATCTAATGTTACACTTAATGGTTAACATGCATAGATTACTCCCAAATTAACAAGAAATAAAGCATATACAATAGTTATTCATTGTATCCATTTGGTTCACAGAACAGAATTCCATATTGCTTGAATGTCTCCTCGGGAATCATGTTCCACACATGCTGCATCTGTCTTTCGGAGAAACTGGTTCTGAACACAGATCTATTGTTACTGACTCTTTAAAGGAGCCTTGGCAGTCGGGGAGCCAGTGAGAAGTCTAGACAATGACTTTGTAAGATGATTTCCCTTCTCTAGAGACTCATTTATCTCTCTAAAGTAGAGAAACCTTTGCGTTCTCCTATGGTTACTTCTTGGTCTAAAGCAAGGATCAGAAATCCAAAGTTTGTGACCCAGAGATCGATTACATATACGATAGGTAGAATTCCTTTGCTTAACATTTGAGCAAGGTAAAGTTAACTACTTTATTATAGCCTCAGCTCCCTGTTGCCTCAGTAATCTCTGTTCCACATAAAGTGGGATTCACACGGTGGGATTCACGTACCCCACAAGCCCTTTGTCTGAGACAAATCCTGTTGAGATTCAGTACTGCAACACAATCTCCTCGTGTGAATGACAGGGCTTCTTTTCGCTGAGACAACTTTTTTCTCTTGCCGTTGTCGGTGACAATCAGCCCTTACAAGGAACAGAATCTCACAAGATTTTGACTTTAAACAGGTTCAAAACTTAGAGGGACATTTTGGTGAGACAAATGTATTTCACAGTTCTCCCCCAATTTGTGAGTCTCAGTGGTCTCAAATAACACCTATTCACATGGGGAAGTACCCTGAGTTGGCAACTGTGTACCCTGTGTACCCTGTGTCCCCTGTGTCCCCTGTGTAGGGGTGTAGAGGTGAGACTATATACCTGTTAAGTCTTCCCACGGAATTGAAGCCGCCATGTTACCCTGAGACTGTAGAACACCCCAATCTGTGGAACTGTGTACCTAGCTGGAAATAGTAGCCGACTGGTGCAAAGGTGTGAAGTACACCAGTCTCAGGTCCATTTGTACCATCGTGTGAATCCCATTTTATGCAATATAGCTGCGTCTTGGAGATGAATGTGCTCTATATATAAAGTTGCTGGGAACACGTTGAGACCAGTCCCCTAGGACTGAGTGTTATCCCAGGTTATATAAACGTCTTAAAAAAAATATTTTTTTTAAGTCACCAGGGGCCTGTTTAATAATCTAGGATCGTACACGTAGACCCCCTTCTGTACGCCATAGAGACCCACTAACGATGTGGTTCAACTGCATATAACACTTATGGACGACCTTCTGGACGGCTAATACTGTCTTGGCAAACAGACTTAAAAATAATTAAACCATAACTGCTGTACAAGGTATAGAAAGGGTCTTCATGTACGATCCTAGAGAACTGAATAGGCCCAAGCACTCACCCTTGTGCATCTTGACTACCATTCTTCTAGTATACTTAATTTTCTTAGGGTAGACACATGTATGACTCATTTTACCAGTGTAGGTTTGTAATCGGGCCAGGACTTGGAACAAACTTAATACAATTTAATTTGATGCATAGAGCATTAGCTATGCTGCTCAGGTTTATTGATGAGCATATGGTTTAGGTTCAGATTATGGTATCATACTGCAGAATTCCATGTTAAAAATACTTCAAGAACATCTCAAGGTAGCTTACTTGGATAATCACAATCGTTATGAGATTGTTACACAATGTACAATTGATAATCATATCTTGTTTATTGAAAAGATGAAAAAGGACATGTAAATCAAGTCGTACTGAGAGACACACTAACAACGCCCCTCTCCATTGATGTACTTCTCAGATTAAATGACGTAATTAAAACTAAATTTTTAAAACCAGACAAAATTGGTCCAAACACACTATTTGTATTAATACGGGCCATTGGCTTCTATGGCTTTGCTCTGACTTCCTATACATTCATTTTATGTGTGTGGGTAACTTTCTTTATTATTACTTCATTTTACACGTACAGTAAAATAATACCCTTCTTTCCATTTGTATCCCTACAGCAACTGATTAGGAGAATACTGTCAGTGAAATCTTATTCACTGGTTTATATGGGCTTCCTAGTACACCGTTATCATATTTAAGATATCGTAGTTGGCATGAAGCACAGTATTGTATACCATATATCGAGGCTACTTATACCAGATGTATGGTTTACAAAGAATAGCTAAGTAATTATATTATTTGTGCTGGGTAGGGGGAGATGCCCTGAGACATTCGGAGTGTAGACGATTCCTTCCAGACTCATTCCTTAACACCCTTTGTTATAAGACTGAAATGCCGGGCGTAGCAGACATAACAGCCTCAGTGTGAAGAGAACAAACACTAAACCCATCAGTGAAGGCTCCCACCATCCATCATCAAAATGGCCGCCTGCCTCACCCGAGCCAGGCTATATTTCGTGAAGAATCCCCCGGGCCACGTTCAGGGAGTATGAAATCTTATAAGTATATATATAAAAACCTTTATATATGCTCAGAACTGCTTCCCAGATTCATTCATATTTCAGAAAAGGCCATTCTAGAAGTGCACTGCTAAATCATAGATATACACACACAAAAAAAACGAAAAATACTTAGGTGTATTTTTTATCTTTTTTTTTAGCTAAACAATCTTCAGTTCTGTGGCGTTTCCACATGCCGACAAAAAGGTCACCGATTTTATTCACCCTGTACAAGAGTTGGTCAGTGTTCTATTTGAGAAATTATCAGTGAGCAAAATCGGTGGCAGTCAGCACAACTTCTGTTTTCTGATGAAATTTTAGGTAGTCTCCGGCCAACTTTTGACATTCAGGTTCATTCCGCTACTGATGAATTCAACCTGGGTTGATTTAATCGGTGGTATAAACAATCGGTCGGTGGTGCCATTTATCTGGAAATCTGGAAACTCTGCGTAAGCAGACATCCTGCGTAAGCGGCCACTTTGGCCCGGATCGGAGGGTGTCCACTTATGCGGGGTTTTACTGTATGTCTGAAGCCCATTTTATGAAAATTAAAAAGCCATCTATGCACCCTCGTCATATTTTTCATGGCTTGGTGATGAGAAACAAGTTGGTTTTTTTAGTGGCCTTAAATGCGATAATCTTTGGTCATATTCGGTAGGTGGGAATGCCACATTAGGAAAAGCCCTTACTTGTTGGTGTGGGAAGCCTGGTCATTATTCATCACTCATGCCTCTGACCAAAACAGTACAAATTATACATATCAAAATACAATTCAGAAAGGGAATAAAGTGTTCATTACAGAAACGATAGAGTGGGCATCCGTTTGTACGGTGTCGTAGAGCTAGACAGGTCTTCACTATTTAATATCCTAATTTTTAGTATGAGGATAGTACAATAAGGGGGTACCTCTCGTTCTTATAGAGTTTCGTGTTTAGTTGTTCTTTACTGATTTGTCTTTTATTTCTACTTTTGTATACTTTTGGTTAGACGATTGATCCTTTTGCATTTAAAAAAATGTCCCCCGTTCCTTGATAAAAATATACACTAATATTTATGCTTCTTGCTGAAATCGGAAATAAACTATCTGATTTAGATTGATTCTTCTTCATTTGCGATCCTATTAAAAGGTTAGGATCGAACGAGAAACAAATCTAATTAATCTGGATGCCAAGTGCGCTGCTCAACCTTGCAGTGCGAGTTGCAATGTGTTACACTTGTAATGGATCGACCTTCAAGTCTGGAAAAAAAAAACTCCACTTGGCTCTTGCATGAACAAGATAATGCATTGCATGCAGAGCTCTGTTGAGCATTTCAACGTTTCGTTTAAACACGAAGAAGACATCAATAGCTGGAATGTGGAGGTCTTCCGCTGGGATACTCCGCATTCCAACTGGGTCCTGTGAGGAAAGAGAAAAACAGAAGAAAACAAGGCGGACATACACGTATAGAGTCTAGGGGGTTAATCGTGCGATGACACGGCAATACAGATTGAGAAATGTAGACTAGACATACCAATCAATCTCCCAGTCCCTCGTGAGTTCTTACTGAATAAGGACTGCTACGCATTTCTTCATGTCACTGTTGTGTGCGTCTAGGATATTAAACTCTTTTCAGAGAATTTCACTTTTCTCTTCATGATCTATTTCTCTTTTTTACTTTTTTTTCTCTCATGCTTTTTTCTGTATTTTTTTTGCGTGTGTTATATACTGAATTCCATTGGAAGTGGCTATAATCTCTTAGTGCGCTGAAGGATATAATACTTTATTATCCACCTAATACAAAGTGCCCATAGAAAACACATAGGGAGTTGGTATGGACATACCTGGTGCATACGGATATGTTGTATGCTCCGGGTGGCGCATACGGAAAAATAGTGCGTGCGGAAAAATAGTGCATAACTAAAACGAACTGATATCGACATGCCACTCGTCCAGAAAAGGTGGATAATAAATACAATATAGACTGGTTTCAGATAAAAGCGTTTGTATGCTCCTCGGAGTTGTCTCTCCGCAATATCCTCGCATACGCTCGGATATTACTACGCGTCAACTCCTCGGAGCATACGGCCGCTTGTATCTGAAACCAGTCAATATTGTGTATTTATCCTACCCCTAATATAAAATCCCATAGGCTTAACATTGAGTTTCCGTATGCCACGCTGACTGGCATACGGAGTTTTATATGCCACTAGTGGGATACGGAATTGTCATCACATAATATTCGAAAATCTTGGCCACTGCATGCCACCCCTGGAGTTTTGGCTCCGGACTTCACTCGGCTTCGCCTCATGAAGTCACTATGCCAAACTCCAGTCGTGGCATACGGTGGCCAAGATTAAAACTAAGTTTTACGATAGTACAGTATCCCACTTACTTCTTCAAAGTGTAAGGACAAGTGAAGGCCACCTAAAGAATATAAAAGAAATTGATACTGATCTCAATGGGTAACATACACAAATTTCTCCCAACAAACTCCCTTCTAAATTTCAGCTCACAAAACAGGAAGTGGAATTCACAAGGTAGGATTCACGTACCTCACAGGGTTCAAAATCTCATGAGATTCTGTTTCTTTTTAGTGTAAATGTCGCCAACAATTACAGGGGAAAACATGTCTCAGCGTACGGTTCATCTGGTTAGGCCCGGCGTCCACCTACTACGATAGAAATTTAGACCTACCGATATGGCTCCGATACAAGTAGTCAATATCGGAGACATATCGGGAAGGTGCAAAATCGTGGACATATGTCTAGACATGCCAATCTACCATGCATTGTATTGGGTTTTTATCGGTGTCTTATTGCAGAGATGTGGTCGATTGCCCCGATATTAAGTGACCTTCCGACGCGATTTTGATTTTGTTTCGGGAGGTGCATCGTAGACCATATCGGAGCCATATCGTAGTAGGTGGACGCCAGGCCTTACTTTGAGTAATTTAGTAGTAGTTCGTCGTCTTCACCATGCTATTTAGAGCACCGGGGTTGGGACCTGTTTCAGTAGTCTGACATTAGGCCTAGACAGACATCAACAGCAGCACCAACAGTGAAAGCAACAGTGGAAAAAAGACTAGCAAATATCTGAAGATCGAAGTGGTCAATCTTCTTCATATTTGGAACGATTATAGATTATATCTATCTCCTACTCATTTTAAAGTGTCATTGCTTAATTCCTACGAGAAGTGAGTGAAACTCCGTGTGTCATCGACTGCAATCTTGTGATCTGTCCGTATGGTGTCACAGACACCATCTAGACATGTCACGAAAATACTGAAACAGGTCCCTGGTATTGAACTGTACATCCGGGCATTCAGATGTGCCAGGTCTGGCCGCTGGTTACCGACGCGTACGGTCTATTACAACCACCCCACGCTGGTACCTATCTTATATACGGTGTGTTATCAGAGGGGGGTGGTTTTTGTGGATATGGGAACTAGAGCTTACCTCATCTGCTTTCGCCTGGATTAGAGATTATCCCTAATCGACTTTCTGCTTTCTGACTTGTATATTATTATATACCGGTGCAGGAATGTCTCATTTATACGCCTTAGTAGTATTGATTTCACGCAGTGGCATATTAAAGAAGAAAACAACAAGTTTTGGTCAAATTCGTCGTTCTCCACGAGTTTGATGCGGTGTGATCAATATGAACGAGGCAACAGCCGAGGGAATATCACATAGCATTCAAACGAGTTGGAGAAAGACTTATTCACCTCGTTCTTCGAACTCGGTGAGTATTTCCGACCAAAATATCTCTGAACAGATTCCATTCAGGCACACTAAACGTGTCTCCTAATGCTATTTAAACATGGTGTAGATCCTTGATAGCGTGGACTAAACCATGTTTGTGGCCATGGTCGATGTGTCCTCTGGTCTCACTGGTGTTCTACTCACATGTGCAAATCGTCTAGACGGATATCGTACCTTCTACCACTGTCTGCCTTCATCTCCTCTTTATCTGTTTGACCTTCACTTATAAAGTCTCGGCCCGAGTCCATCTTTCCCATTCCCTAACATCTCTAATGGACACCTTCAGCCGTCTCCTACTCGGCCTTACTCTGCTTGCTTAGTCTGTTTGCTCTTCTGTCCTGCTGAGCAGCTCCAAGCTGACCAGAATATTCTCAGTGGCTTAAAAGTATCTTCATCATTTTTTGTGTACAAGATTTCGGGTAGTTATTAAAATACATCATATAGAAAAGTGTAGTATCAGTTTCGGAATATATTGCTTGTATCAATATTGGTATTTTTTTGCTCTTTTCATAAAGATCAGGAGAGAAAGTCTTTGTGTAATAAAGACGTTTTGCAATTATGAAGTAAGTTTATTGACCTTATCTTGTGGTTCTTTTTCATCCGCATTGTCTCCATATGAATTACATTTGATATAAAAAAGAAATAGAAAAAGAAAAATCTTGGATATTGTAGGAAACAGCCACCGTTTTTAGTTGTCAAGGCCTGGCGTCCACCTACTACAATAGAAATTTAGACTTATCTATGTGGCACCGATACAAAAAGTCAATATCGGAGACATATCGGGAAGGTGCAAAATCATAGACATATGTCTTGATATGCCAATCCACCATGCATTGTATCGGGTTTTTATCGGTGTCTAATCACAGAAACGTGGTCAACTGCCCCGATATTAGGTGACCTTCCGACGCGATTTTGATTTTATATCGGGAGGTGCATTGTAGACCATATCGGAGCCATATCGTAGTAGGTGGACGCCGGGCCTTATTGTCAACATATAGCTTTCTTTACAGTATATCCTTTATTCTGTCTATAGTACGCTTCATGGCATGTTGACAATATTTACAGCAGTACTATCAGCCATAGGCCGGTGTTCATAGCTATGCCAGTTTGTGCGTGTTCCATGTATGGAACATATCTAGTAGTAAAACACGCAGTTCACAATATAGGTTTTGGTGACACGTAGTTAGGCCACTCAAAAAAAACAACTCGTTTCTCATCACCGCGCTCATCAGGAAAAAAAATCTTAGAAGAATTTTTTTTTTTTTTTTTAAATATATGAACCTTGATAGAAATTATGAAAGGTATATGTATTTAGTATCAAATTAAACCTCCTGATGTCAGGGATGCATTAAATGTATAGCCAGTAAAAATCTGGAAACCCCGCGTAAGCAGACACCCCGCGTAAGCAGCTACTTTGTCCCGGATCGGAGGGTGTCCCCTTATGCAGTGTTTTACTGTATATCTGCCATCTTTGATATAGCAAAAAAAAAAAAAAAAAAAAAAGCGCCCTCGTCATATTTTTCATGGCTTGGTGATGAGAAACAAGTTTGGTTTTTTTAGTGGCCTTATAGAAGAACTCACCATTAATAGTATTTCAGTCAGTGACTGAAGCGCCAAATCCACTGAGGCGACGGAATTGTCATTGCAACTAGGTGCTGCAACCGACATGCGAATGCCATGCGAACACCAAATGCACTACAGTGAATGCCAAGCGATTACAGTGGGTCCGAGTTTGGCCTTCCGGAATACAAGTGAAAATGCTTTCCCCCTTGTAGGAAATATAAGAACTAAAACGGATTACCCTGTTCCTACCAGTATCATTAACAAAGTGATGCGACTATAGATGTGCGACTCTGTGTGGCTATATGCAACCGCATGGTTGCACATATATAGCCGGTTTCGATCTTATTGCATTGTTGTCGCATGGTCATGTGACTTTGCATGAGTCATGTGACACCCAAGCGACCGCCATTTTTTTGTTTTATATATAGAAGTGTTCATTGACTCAAGACATTCGTCAAACAACATGACGATCTTCCATGCTTTTGTCACTGCTTAACATACCGGAGAGACAAGTGACAGGACATGACATTCACATACAACATTTGTCGATTTTCACGCGACCGTGCGACCACTAATTCACAAGAAATTTGCCTCAGTGGGTTTGGCGCTTTAAGTGGGATTCACACGATGGGACAGATGGACCTGAGACTGGTGTACTTCACACCTTTTCACAGTCGCCGACTATTTCCTGCCTGGTGCAAAGTTTCACGGATTGGGGTGTTGTACAGTCTCAGGGTAACATGGCGGATTCAATTCACATGGGAAAACTTACCAGGTAAATAGTTTTACCCCTACACCCCCTGTGTACACATGGTACACAGGGAACACAGGGTGCACATTCGGGGATTCAGGGCACTTTCCCATGTGAATAGGTGTAATTGGGACCACTGAGACTCACATATTGGTTGAGAACGTGTGATGTACATTTGTCTCACCAAAATTCCCCTCTAAATTTCAAACCTGTTCAAAGTCAAAATCTCATGAGATTCTGTTCCTTGTTAGGGGTGATTGTCGCCGACAATTGCAAGAAAAAAAAAGTTGTCTCAGCACAATGTATCCCTGCTATTCAGACGAGGATATTGTGTTCCAGTAGAGAATCTCAACAGGATTTATCTCAGACAAACGGCCTGGAAGGTACGTGAATCCCACCGTGTGAATCCCACTTTACTTACAATCCAAACAAATATACCTTTGTTTCATACAACACTCAGAAAGAGTTTAAAGCATTACAAAGGCAGCCCGATCTGATTACTAACGCAGCAATCTTCTCATCAACGCTGGGGTTTCTTTAACAGACACTCCATAATTGCTGGATGTGTGCGATAATATTTGTACTAATTCAAAAAGGGAGAAATTCTGAACATAATTCATTTCTATGACGGGGCCCTGCCGCATGGATGGAGGTTTCTTCCGTGGTGGGTGTGATGAATCAGTTCGTACATATTTTACAGAGGACTATCAATCAGCGGTTCATGAATTTAATTACATTTAATTGTCCTTGAATAACATGCGAGGCTTTGCACGCATCGTCACATAAGAAGATCATTTCAGGGAGAAGATTTGTCTGCGTACTTGATGACTCCCCTGAAATATTGATACTGGTTTATATGAATAGGTTGAGGATGAATGGAAAATGTTGAACAAGCAATTTTCATTCAACGAGATATTGCCGCATTACATGAACGGATAACTGGTAGTTCAACCGCTTCAGCGGGATAAAATGATCCAGGATGGGAAGTTGATGACAGAAATTCAGTTACTGCTCGTCGTATCTAGTTAAATCTTATCAGATCGAGTGATGCCTGGAGGCATTCCCACACAGGATAGAGTGATGCCTGGAGATTTTCCTACATAGGACCAAGTGATGCCTGGAGGCATTCTCATATAAGACCGAATGATGCCTGGAGGCATTCCTGTATAAGACCAAGTGATACCTGGGGGCATTCTCGCATAGGACTAAGTGATTCCTGGAGGCATTCCCAAGTAGGACCAAGTGATGCCTGGAAGCATTCACACATAGGACCGAGAGATGCCTAGAGGCATTGCCACATCAGACCAAGTGATGCCTGAAGGCATTCCCACATAGGACCAAGTGATACCTGGAGGCATTCCCACATAGGACCAAATGATGCCTGGAGGCATTCTCACATAGGATCAAATTCTCACATAGGACCAAATTCTCACAAAGGACCGAATGATGCCTGGAGGCATTCCCATATAGGACTGAGTGATGCCTGAAGGCATTCTGACACTAGACCGAGTGATGCCTGAAGGCATTCTGACACTAGACCGAGTGATACCCATAGTCAATCCAACGTAGGACCGAGAAATGCCTGGAGGCATTCATACATAGGACCGAGAGATGCCTAGAGGTATTCTTACATAGGACCCAACAATGCCTCCAGTCATTTCTCATGGGACCGAGGCTTTCTTTTTCCTTTTTTTCTTTAACTACGAATACAGTCATCCATATTGCAGGACATCTCCCTTACACTGTCACAACGAACACTAATAACAATGACAGCATAATTTCTCGGGAGTCATTGCAATACACAGCTTAAGGGCAATCCATGAAGTACATACGCAAAATTTCCGAAAATGTTGAAACCCAACCCCATTTTCAATCTTTTACTATATACCCATGCCGTATATACTGTAAATACACACCATTTTGGCATATGACGTAAAAATACTGTACGGACCACTGGTCCGTACACTAAAATACGGACCACCTAGCAATACACATTTATTAAAATCTTGGTTGTTAAGAAAAATGAAATTGATTTTTTTTTAAATTTCGGGTATATAGTAAATATATAACGTCCAACCATGCTTGTACAAGTCACAGAACTCGATGCTAATTTACCGTTTGTACGGAACTCGGCGTAAACGCCTCGGTCCGTACAAACGGTAAATTAGCATCTCGTTCTGTGACTTGTACAGCATGGTCAGGACGTTCTATATAAGTACGCAATAGAACAAAAAAGGAGCATATGCAAAATTCCCGAAAGTTTTGACCCGCCCCCCAAACCCCCTTGGTGCGTACATACTTTATGGATGTCCCTGTTGAGGACTTGGCCTCAGGCCTCTGACTTTGCGACAGGTCCCAGCGTTACAGGGTTAAACGTGGTTGTTTTATTGCTGTGACTGCGGTGGGTATGACAACGAATACAATCATCCACATTGCAGGACACTAATAACAATAACAGCATCATTTTCCGAGATTAAAAAGTCATTGCACATACACTGTTGGGGGGCCATCCATAAAGTATATCTACAAAAATTCCCCACATTCAATCTTTTACTATATACCCATGCCGTATATATACTGTAAATACGTACCGTTTCGCCATATAACGTAAAAATACTGCACGGACCACTGGTCCGTACACTAAAATACGGACCACCTTGCCATGTACGCTGACTAAAGTTTTAGTTGTTAGGCCAAAATGAGTTAATGACTTTTCCTAATTTCGGGTATATAGTGAATATATAACGACCTACCATGATTGTACAAGCTACGAAACTCGATGATAATTCATGGTTTGTACGGAACTCGGTGTAGACGCCTCGTTCCGTACGAACCATAAATATCATCTCGTTTTGTACCTTGTACAGCATGGTCAGGTCGTTCTATATAAGTACGTAATGGGACAAAGAAGGAGCATACACAAAATTCCCGAAAACTTTGACCCCACCCCACCCCTCACACACCCCTTTGAACGTACTTTATGGATGGCCCATTGTAAAGATTTGGCTTCAAGCCTCTGGGGGGTGTTGCATAAACAGGGAACGATAGATAAAACCATAACGAAAGTGTACAACGAACGTTAGTGTTGCATAAAGAATGAATTGAAATGCAATGTACCAACAACGAACGTTAATTTTCAAACCCCCAAAAATCACGGTGCATAAAAAGTCTTCGCTGTTTTATCGTTCTTTATGTTTTCGTTCGTCAACTTTCGTAATGTCACGTTGCATAAAGACAGATCGACCCTGAATTGAATTATCGTTCGTTAATACGAAAATTCGCAAGGTAATTTGTGTTGCATTTAAACATTTCGACCCTCTCGTATGTGATGAGAAATGGCAACAACGAACGATAACCTCGGACAAGTCATGAGTTGTCGTAGGTGTAACACTATTCAAAAGAACCGCCCAAAACTCAACCCGTCCTCCGTGTGTTCAATCCGCCACCCCCGCACAAGCCCCCTCCAGTGTCTCTTGCGGTTTTAAACGAGCAACATGGAGGGGTACGGTCTACCGAGGCGTCCGCGCCTGCCGAAGCATTTTTTTAATAGAGTCAACCCATTTGATCAGTTTACCGATGCAAAATTCCTCGAACGGTATCGTCTAGATAAGGAAACGGTGACCGAACTCTCAAGAGAGTTTGAGGATTCCGGGTTTTGTACGACAAGAGGGGACGATCGTGGCGGTGGCATTAGCATAAGGGAACGAGTGAGTATCTATCTTTGTAAGTAGGTCAAGACAACTTAGTCTAGAGTGCTGAATCAACAATGCTGACCTCAGCAGCTACACCCCACTCCAGTACGCATTCAATTTAGTGTCGATATCGTTGGGTGTACTGATTACTATTCACTATTATGTGAATTTTACATAGTAAGATATACCATGTAATTCCAAATTAGATAGTGTTATATGCATGTTAAATTGTTCTTTCCTTCTCCATGAACATAACTTAAAAAGTCAATTCCTCAACCAAATATCCATATTAACCACATCAAATGATATGAAAGTATCTTCATATAGTTACTATTTATATTTTTTAATTTCAGTTCTGTTTGGCTCTGCGATATTACGCCACAGGGTGCAACATGCGAGTCATTTCCGACTTTCAAGGGGTGCACAAATGCACCGCCTCCAGAGCTGTGAAAGAAGTTTCAAATTTCTTCTACCATCGTCAGCAACGTTACATAAAGTTTGTTGGCTATATTATATTAATTAGGGATGCAAGTTCGCCGACAATTGACGGAAATCAGAAACTTCTGCATCTTGAAATATGATCATTAACAAAGTATTTAAACCTCCATAGGCCGTTAGCATTGACGCACACGCCGGGAAACCGAGACAGTCAGTACTTTGGCGGCAGTTAAACGCGCCAAGTGCCGAAATTTTGTTTGACGGCACGCCCCAGTTTTTTTTTTTTTTTTTTTCCGACTTTTTCATCAGTCCCGACTTTCATCCCTGATAAATGGTTGGTTTCAATAAAAATTGGTTCCCTTACTTACAATTGATTTGTTATCTTTACAGTTACCCGCTGAAACCTTATCTTCTCACGCCCGTTACCAACCCAAGAACGGAAAGTGAAGAAAACTACAATCGGTGGCATAGATCATCCAGAGCCATAGTAGAGCAGACAATTGGCCAGCTCAAACAACGGTTCAGGTAAAACATTTTTGACTAAACCTATTAAAATATAGAGTGTATTTTAATATTAATTCTATGGTGTGCATGTTTGCTCTTGGGTGTGGGAGTAGTATTTCTTATGCTCCGGTATCATAACCCGGTTTATACTTTGTGTTTACGAAAGATATGCATGATTTTATTCCTTAAACAAGCGTAAACTTCTGTGGTGGGTATACCTCATGTGCTTAAATTTCAATAATTTCCTTGTTGTCCAAAGAGCAAAATTTTCTCATGATTAAGGTAGGCATTATCGTACCTATATTAAAAAATTCTTATAGTCACTTAGATTATTCTTAAGATGGTGATTGCAAACAGTTCAATCTTGCAAAATTGTTATCATTATTAATCAAGTCTGAGTCAAATTTCATTTAGCATTTGTTTCTGAAAGGTGAATCATACAAAAACTTTTTTTTTCTAATATGAATTATCTATTTTCAGATGTCTAGACGGTTCAGCAGGTTACCTCTACCATGCACCACAGAAGTCTGGCAAAATTATTGTCGCATGCATGGCCCTACATAACGTGGCCAAAGATAAACGACTACCCATTCCACCTATGGATGAGGGCGACAACGATGCCCCCCGTGTACGCCGTCACAGAGGTCAACCCCCTCCCGATCCTGTTCCAAGGAATGCCAGGAACAACGCTCTTGTTCGAATGAACTTCATTGACACCCAGTTCTAAATGTGATTTTTCCTGTAGTTATATATATAGGAACGATGTCACTACATTAGTCATGAGTTAGCCACTACTTAGTATGCATTTAAAAGATCGTTGTTTGGGTACGTACCAACGAATATTTTGTGAGCATGTACGACTAACACAGTAATTTACTTTAAATAAATGTTTATTGCAAGTATATCAATCTTTCTCGTATATCAATCTTGTTATGATCGATAAACATTGAACAACAATTTGAGTGTTAATCACCATCAATTCAGTCTTTATATAGATTTCAAAGAACGTAACTATACATCTACTCTGTAGAAAAGAACAACGGACGAAAGTCACAAATGAAAAGAAGTGATGTTCAGCCAGCGATATCACATAGCACCCATCTGCTGAAAAACTTCTCTATAACGATAAAAACAGAAACGAATATACACATTAATGTAACGTAAAAAATCATAAATATACTCTGCGTTCTCCCGTAAACTAAATCATCTTCAAAAGGAAGATTTCTTTCAAAATGAAAAGGAAAAGTCTATCATAACCATCCTATTAAAAACCAAATATGAGAATAACAAGGTCTATCTACTGGTCAAAACGTGACCAAACTTTAAAACAGCGAAAAACAAAAAAAGAAAATTGTGCACATAAATATAGCTAACACTTTTAAAAAAACTATACATCTTGTAATGGACCACCTTGTCATACACATTTATTAGATATTGGTTGTTAAGACAAACGAAATTAATGATTTTTGAGAATTTTGGGTAGATAGTAATTATATAACGTCCAACCATGCTTGTGCAAGTCACAGAACTCGATGACAATTTATGGTTTGTACGGAAGTCGGCGTGAACGCCTCGTTCTGTACAACCATAAATTGTCATCGAGTTCTGTGACTTGTACAGCATGATCAGGACGTTCTATGTTAAAAAAAATTCTTTTTTTTTTCTGAACAATATACTATTGTAACCAAAAATCCTTATACTTAGCACCTACTGATTATGATTTCTTTTTATAAAGATATTATCACCAGTCATAGTCCAGCTTGAAAAATGTAAGTTAAATACAAATATTCAGGCATTAGAAACACAGTAACAGGGCAAACCTGTTGGAACTATCAAATTGTCATCACAAGGTATAGTCAAATGGACTATATATCAGTTCAAGTGCACATCGTCCTAGATAGGAACCCTAAAATTCAATGACATTATTGTGAGATCACAAATGTAACTTGCTTCATTAGCGAAGGAATATCTCAGTTTTTGGCATTCATTCATACAAAAATGTTCGTTCTCAAGAACTTTTAGGTGTCACAGTCCACTATTGTCTATTTTCCTTTTTTGGTCTTTGGTTTTCGCTTAGATTTTCGAGGAGTGAATGATTCAGAGTCTGTAGTTTCGGATCTATGTTTTCTCTTCTTTGGTGGCAGTTGAAAATCTTCATCATCCTCACGATCATTTTCTTCGCCGTCTGTATCAATGGCCGAACTGTCATTTCCTTTTTTGGACTTCATTTCTGTTGATGCTTTTTCAGCAGCCCTGACGGTTTCCTGGAGGGCGTGTACTGCCGGGACAACCTCGTGGTCCTCCGTTAGATTTTCTATAGTTGGTGGACTTTCGACTGTTGAAAAAACACATTAAACATATTAGATAATATAAAAACTTTAAATACCCTAAAAAAAGAATTTGGTATGATAGTCCACCTAAAACTGTCAACGGCTACTTGTGCTCTTTACCGCACATAATTGAATAACGCCTTTTTCTAATTCAAAAATATAATTGAAGGTGGGACACAAGGCTTTTGGCCAGCATGCATCTAATATATACTATAAATGTTTGTAATTGTAAAAAACATATATTGTATTGAAAAGCCTAATATATTTTTGGCAATATCTTTATTGATACTGTGTTATATAGGTCAAAATACAAAATTTGATTATGTGGACAGAGAATAAATATAAAAATTGCAACACATGTAACAACTTGAATCATATATAAAGGGTAAATACTCACTGATCACGGAGCCAACCTGTGATCCATTGGCCACGATTGGGACGCTACGCCTTGGTGTCTCTGTACGTTTTCCAACAGCGACGACATTGGTTGGTAGTGTATGACTGTGTTGGTTTCTCGAGAAGGATTGTTGTTTGTCCTCGCAAATACGATCCACCATTGTGGAGAGCACTGTTAAAAAAATACACAGAACATATAACGTTAAATATTGATTAAATGTTCTGTTTAATTTCAATTATAGTTTTCTCATTTTAGGCAATATTTTTTTAATCTACTGATCAAAGATGTTATGATTCTTTTAAGTTGTTATTTTTGTTTTTTTTATTTTCAGTACCTGTCAACGAAGGTTGAGTTTTTCAGGCACGTCTAGTTTAGATATTACAGATGAATATATGCTGTATAGACGAACTTAAACTAGTCTTTCTAAAGTATTCAAATAGCTAAGGTGAACTAACATTAGATCTAACGTGTTGAATATTCATAATTAGGAGCGGAGATTGCGTTTTATATAAGAGAGGATTTGACTATCCACCTTTATAATCAGGTGTATAAGATTGAAACAATATTCTATTTACCTACTGTCGTATTTTCATCATTGTGCATTCCTCTTTCCAGTATGTTTACCAGTTTGGCGCCAACGTCTTTACAACTGTTCGTTAGTTCACGTATCTCGGAGACTAGATCGTTCTTAACTGCGTGCGTCATTTCTGAGAACTCATTCAGAATGTCTCGTTTGACCTCCCGTAAGACTTCGGGTCTGAGAATCTCTCGCACCTGTTTCATTATCATAGATTCTATTTGGGATGACGACTGAAGGCCTGCTACTACTTGGTTTTCTTTTACAGATGCAGCTTTATCACTGGTATCGGGGCAGAACGCTTCTGCCTCTGGAATATCTCCTTCTATGTCAGGCAAATGGTCCTCCACCACAACGTTTATATCGTGCGGAGGGTACTGAGTACACAAAGACACTACTTTTTCCTTTTGTTTTGGAGGCGTGGCCTTTGCTAGGGCCAAAACATCATCTTCGATGTTAATTACCTCCTCCAATTGTGAACTAATGTCCGATTCTTCATTTTTCAAAGCCGCTTTTTTTTTCTCAGCTTCAGTTCCCTTGACTTTATTATGTTTCTTTTTTGGGCGACGTTTAGATCTACGATCATCACGGCCACGATGTCTATGTTTTGATCTTTTCTTATGTTTTCCTTTCCCTTTTTTTCCTTTTCTTTTCCTGTGACGTCTATGTTTCTCGCTTGACGACGAATCTCCTGACGACGAGCTAACATCACTCAAGTCGCTATCACTACTGCTGGTGCTACTGCTGTCAGTGTCATCAAGACTCTCTATATCAGATATGTCTTTTAGACTGTAGTCTGACTCCGAGGACGAACTGGCATTGTGGTTCTTTTTTTTCTTTCCCTTTCTTGAGACCTTTTCTTTCATTTTTGGCGTCCACAGCATCGTACCTTTCTTAGGCGTTGATGTTTTTCTCATGAATTCCTCCTCGGTACATCCTCGCGCTGGAGGAACATCCAGTCCTCGGATTCCTTCAGATAAGAGAAACAGTTCATTTAGGCAGGGTTTAAATAATTAATTATCACCAATATATTATATTGATTATACTGAAGTTATTTAATCGATTCATAATTATTCAGAAATTTTATAATACTTCATAATTTTTTCATAATATATATAACAAAATTGTAATTCTAGTAGTATCCGCTTGGAGTGTCTCACGCCCATAGAAAAAGAATAAACCAGATGACATAGGCACTAGACACGAGATTGAACTGGATTATGACTTTTTGTTTGGTTTTCACCTGCACAGATCTACTTCTAATCTTATTATTTCTTTTTAGCTTTATTGAAAAAATCATTACAAATTGTATTTTTCTGATCTCCTGTCCTTGCGAGATCACAATCTTTCGTAGGTGGCAATCCACATAGTTCTAATCACCAATGATCAGCTGAAGCATGTCATACAAAATTATAACTATAAATTGACGATGGTTTCCCGTTCACCTGCGAGAGGTTGTTTCTTCATAAAAAATATAAATCTCACCTAGAACGTTCGATTCGCCGGCATAGTCCAACGCCAGAACTTCTATGGGTGTCATACGGTCCTTGTCCTTGACCACACCTGCTCCTGTTTTATTGTACTTCTTGGCGAGTTTACCATGCTAGAACAAATATTTAAAAATAAACATTAATGACAATTATTAATGATATTTAACCTGACTGGAATCTGTGAAATAAAGATGGTAACATTATGGCAATCCACATATGGTCTCTATTCAAAATTATGTATTACAACTACATAGCGAATTTTTCTATATAGTGCTGTGAATTATTGAAATAATTAAAGTAATGTTCTGACATAATTATACTATATCTTAATCCATAACTGATCTAATACAACTATCATATGCCTTTCGGGTATATATTATAAACAAACTTCTTGTAGTAAGTGTCGTTTGTGCTGTATAATCCAAGATTTAAAAAAATTTTACTTCTTGAGAAATATTGGAAATACCTTTGTTTTAACTTCCGATACGTAATGTTGACTTTTACGCTTACATTCCTCCGGGGTACGGTCAAACGGGGAAATAGAGTTGACCTCATCTAAGAATATGTAAACAATCTCCTATTAACAGCAGTAGCAAAACATTGTGAATCTATTAGTTATTCATGATAATAATCTATATTAATAAACATTAGTCCTTATTATATATTGAATATTTCCAATAGCATTCCATTGTTACAGTTTTTTTTAACTTACCGGCCACTTGCTGCCATGCTCTGTCTTTTTTGGCCTTGCCGCCAGAGGCTCCCCTAAAGTTACACTTGAGGGCGTCCTTATGTTGGTTTATAGCCTGTAAAAGTGCTAAAGTTTCATCAGGCTGCCAGAATGGCCGTCGTCCTGAGGGTGTACCCTTCCTTTTTTCCCCACCAGGAGCTGGGGAGATCGACGATGAAGGACTCCGATCTTTGCGCATCTTTACCTTGTCGGTTTTCTGCCCAGCCGTATCCTTCGTACCATGAACATTTTCTTTGTTTTTTCTTCTCCGCGAAGGTGAGGGAGAAGAGTCAGACCACATACTGTACCCTGCTTTAGGGTTACTTGATACTTTCCCTTTTTTCTGGGGAGGGGGACTAACAGAAGAAGAACTAGATCGTTCACGTCTACGATGTTTCCTCGATTTTTCTTCCTTCCTTCTCTGAATAGTAAATAGAGATAGCGAGCCTTCAATATTAAACAATAATGTATATATAAAATCATCTAAAGTACCGATGTCTGCAGATAATGAACAAATTTAGTTGCACTCGTGAATTCTCGGGAGCGATGCCGACGTCACAAAGATACACTGCATAGCTCAATGTTCTCGCTCTGCAGTTTATTTTCCCGAAAGTGGTCCAGTACACTCTCCTCATGTTGGATATTTACTGAGATATTACCAGAGACAAACAGTGAATTTAACATTGGTTTCAATGGGGTGAAAAGTTTTTTAACCCTTCGTGCGTGTGGGAGTGCACTGCACCGCTTTCGGGAAAATAAACTGCAGAGTGAGACAATCAAGCAACGCAGTGTATCTTAGTGACGTAGGCTCCGCTCCCGAGAATTGATATATCTTGTTAGAAACCCATCGAAATACCTATAACTAGGTATATTAATCATGTACAGTGAGTTTAAACATCGATTTACGTTTGGTCGATCGAGCGATAATAACAGAAAGCTAGGGTGATCGAAAATGGCAATACCCTTTGCCCCAAGCGGTCGTGAAAGAAACTAAAGGTTTCTGTCCTGAGAATAGTGAGACTAGGACTGCCAGTGTGAATGGTCTGATACCCGTTTGGAACACATAGCCAATAGGTTGATTAAAACAGTTTGTTTTCTTAAATTTCACCATGAACTAGTAAAATCGTATGAACATACACAGTTAGGAAGCGTAGCAACGTATTGAAATTCGAGAAAGAGCGCATGTAGGTTAAATTTCGTAGTAAGACAAGATAGGAATGATCAAATGATAGTATTACAACGTATTAGCAGCGCACAAGTGATAGACTACATGCGAATATGCTCTAGGAAGAGATCACACGAAAATCTAATGAGCGATAATGTAGAAATTAGCGAACACTGAAGATCGACCTGGAAATCTCGGTTAACAGGACAGTTTTAACAATCAAATACACGTCAAGCATGTTCAGCTGGTTCAAAACCTACCTTTGATCGACTCCGATCAATTGTTTGTTTCCTTGTTAATTGGTATTTCCGCAGTTGTGTGTCAATGCGAAGTTGCGTCGGATTTGGCTTACAAATGGCGGCAACACGGACTAGATCACGTGACATATGACGTCATTGGGGGGTTTCCTGGGAATTCCCGGGATTCCCCTGAGTCAACCGGGGTCCTCCGGGTTCCCTGCCTACTCTTGCTATTATCGTACGTTGTTACTTTCGTTGTGTCAACTCACGAACGATAACACAACGATGTGTTTTGTGCAACACGATGAAAAAAATTACGTTATATTTTCGTTGTACTATCGTTCTTCACCAAAATTTACATGGTTTATCGTTCCCGGTTTATGCAACACCCCCCTGACTCCACCAAAATTCCCGTCATGACAGGGTTAAATGTAGCTGTTTTATTGCTGTAAATTCGATGCTTATAACAAGGTGTCACACCCACTCTCCTGTGAAGTACTCAGCCTGAGATGGTGTATGGCGGGCGTGGCAAACAGCAGGGTCACATGCAGCGAGTGATCTCGGCCACTTTCCCTCCATCAGATCAGTATAACTGACATGTATACCGCTTGTCGTTGGGTGGAAATAACCCGAATCCACTCTGCGTCAAGTGGCAATAACAACACCATGTCCATAGTGTAGAGCCAATAACATGCCCACGCATGCGCAGAGCGAATGACCACCCCCCGCCGCGTCGACCAACGAACTCTTCACATTCTCCTTCTCGCTAGGGGGTCGTTGCTCCCAGAAATGTGGGGAAAGCGTTGCTCCATATCGGATTGTTTTGTGTAGTACCGTTATTTTCATGTTGTATCACTACCTTTCGCAGCATTTTCAGTGACATAGGTGAGAGGTTCAGTAGATTTTTAATTTGATATAGATGGCGACATAATTATGATGTGTTCCGCAAAGAATCTTGAGCGATGATTTTGTGGTCGGATCGCTATTCAGCGATCTGCAAAAAGTGAAGCAACGACCGCCAGATGAGAGAGCATGTGACCTTGGCTGTGTCACGTGACCATGTGTAATGATAAAGCACGAGACTTTGAGGGGGGGAAAAAGCAGCAAGTGGTACAGAGATTGTGTGCATGCAGAGGTAGACTCCACAGTCAATAACCACTCTAAATCTCGAGACGTGCCTCTTTGGGACACAGTGGCCCGGCATTTACACAAGACGATTATCTCACCCCTGGTATTTTTGTCCCATAGACTTAACATTGGGAACTCGTTCTCCATGCCCCTACGAGTATTGCGGTCTGTTCCCCATGGTCTATATCCTGTGTATAGTCCATTGTTATAGTGTGTGCAGGGGTGAGAAAAAAAGAAAGTTTTGGTCAAAGTCATTGTTCTCCAACATGTTCATATGCTACTTGATATTCACTCAGCTTCATCTGATCAAACTCGTAGAGATGGACGACTTTGACATTAAGATGTTGGTTTCTTCTTTATTATGGGCGACGATTCACGAATTTAAAACCCCCTAGCGACTATCTGCCGTAAAAGGCAAGAAATCGTCTAGTCTAAGAGGGGACCCCCACCTACCACGATAGGCCACGACATGCTTCCCGATCGCTACGATTTGAAATGGGGAAATCGTGACTTATCGGGAGGTCCCCGATTGTTTCAAATCGTGGACATGGTTTGAAATC
Source organism: Alentia gelatinosa (assembly GCA_950022655.1). Lineage (NCBI taxonomy): Eukaryota > Metazoa > Annelida > Polychaeta > Phyllodocida > Polynoidae > Alentia > Alentia gelatinosa. The sequence goes on along the minus strand of OX465590.1, from coordinate 40,026,721 downwards.
GTAGAGCGTAGAAACGTCTTGGGAGGACCAAAAACATAAACTATGGTTACGAGTGGCTCACGATTCAATCCGTGATTCACTGGAGATCTCATGCATGATTTTAATATTGATATATACTATAATTTTCGAAATATTGAATAAATCCGAATAATTTTCTACATCTACTTAGAATATATTATGACATTATTTTCAAACACCAAAACAATCAATTAGAACAATATAACTGTGGTAGAATAATAATTCCGATATGAAAATATTATTTTTAGACACCTAGACTTCATCAAATAATATCATATTTACGGCAATTACACATCCATATGCACCCTACCTAATTCCAGAATTTCATAATTTTCCACCAATTATTCCATCCACAAGAGATATTTTCCTGTTAAATCACCTCCAATAGGCCACGACAGTCTACGAAATTTCCAACATGTTGGAAGTTATCGGGACCTCTACGAATGGCGTTTTCTATCGTAGCCTATCGTGGGTTATCGTAGAGTGAATCGCAGAAACCTGTTCCACCTACCACGATTTAACCTTAACTCACGCTACAATCGGAATGGTGTCGGGAAGGCCGTCGTAAGGCCAATCGGGACCAGAATCGTGGTAGGTGGGGGCAGGCTTTAAGAGGCGAAGTGCGTGGCGACTGCAGATCGTCAGATTATGTCAGATCATGCAATTCAGCACCACCTGACGACTATTGGACATGTTCTGATGCCCACAACTTTTTCTACACAGCTTGAATTAGTCATCTAGACGAGCGGCGATTCTGCGAAAAGTCGTTTAGTCTAAATGCTTGGGTACATTCTGGAGTCGATGACTTTAGCTGTGGAGAGCACTAATCAAGCACCGCCTGACGACTATTGGCCTGACGATCTACAGTCGTCACGTATTTCGTTGTCTTGTGTAAACGCCGGGTAAAGAACACGTTCTCAGCACCCAACAGGCAAAATGCCTGTGTAAAATTCAAAATGCCGAATCAAATTGTGATATTTGTCGCACAGCAAAATGTCTTGTGAATTAGGTGGTTCTGACTGACCTTATGTCCACTCGATTGTGTGGTTGAGCGTTGATTGACTTTGTCGAACTCAATTTGATCAATAAAAGAAAACCATGAAGCGATTTTCCATTCACCAATTATTCGCGACTGATCTGCAGTCGGATCCACCGATCGATTTTTTGTGTAAATCGACACAAGAATGGTGAATGGAAATAGCTTCGGGATAATCATATTCAATTTCCAGGAATTTGACATAGGTTTTTCTTTTCAATGTAAATTGTCTGATACAAAATAGTTTCCTGAGTACAGATAAGTAAAGGGAAATCTTATCTATAGCACTCTTCATTCAGAATTTTTCACATTCTCTGTTTCTTTTAACCACATTCTTCTGCACCCTCTCAATGGAGACTCACAAAGCAGTTTCCTGAGCGGCGGCCTATAGTAAGCCCAACGAGTATAGAGAAACTGGATAGTAAGCCAGAAGTGAGCTGAAGATCAATATACCATAACGCGGAGCTATGCGTCGAGTCACGAAGGAGTTAGTCCATGTGTAAACTCAGGTTTATGTCAACGGGTTTATCAATAGTCGGCCTCGAGTCACATCACCGTAGAAAGTTCGAGACTTTTCCCCGCTCTCTCCCGCTCTCCCTCTCTCCCTATCTCTCTCTCTCTCTCTCTCTCTCTCTCTCTCTCTCTCTCTCTCTCTCTCTCTATCTATCTTTCTTTCTATCTATCTATCTCCCTCCTTCCCTCTCTCTCTCCCTATTTCTCTCTCTCTATCTATCTATCTATCTCCCTCCCTCTCTTTCTCCCTGTTTCTCTCTCCCTCTCTATCTCTCCCTCTATCTCTCCTCTCTCCCTCTTCCTCTCTCTATCTCCCCGCTCTCCCTCACTCCCTCTCCCCCTCTCTCTCCCTCTCTTTTCCTCTCTCTCTCCCCCTCTCTCTCCATCCCTATCTCTCTCCCCTCACTCTACCCCCTCTTTCCCTCTCTCTCTCTCCCTCTCTCTTTCCCTCTCTCTCTGTCCCTCACACGCACACCCTCTCCTTTCTGTCTCTGTCTCTTTCTATCCCATTCCACATGATATAACCTATCCTCGGTAAAGAAATCCGAAAGTGTGTATGGTATGAAAAAATCCATATATCTGGGTATACCTATGCGTTATTCAAACGTGATTGCGACAGGTAGCAATCATCAAAACTCAAATATCAAATAGGACTGCCGTTCAATTCATGTAACTAGGCGGAAATTAATTGAGTGATAGAAGTCAGGCTGCCCGAACAAACAAGAAGGTCCATTTTGGCGTGCCCCTGGGATCTATCCTGGGTGTTCTATTGTTCTTTATGTCAACAGTACATGCATATATAGTGGTAGGTTTGGCTTTATAAAGTCTGTGGATCATTTATGTAACATTTGTACCCAGTGAACTTGCTTTTACACAAATTTGCTAGGATCCAAGCTCCAGTAAGTCTATGAGGTATTTTTGTCCCTAGTGATTGGTAATGGGCAGTTGAGCACGCCTCTAAGACCTTCAGACACTGACCCCCTGCTGATTTCCCAATATCACAGTGAATAACACGTAGATAGTCAAGGGATAGTGTTTTTGCGGCAAGCTCAAAGTCTATGTGAACACACTTTAGGCAGTGTTTATGAGCGTGTGGCCCACGCTAAAAAAGAGATTACAACAAGAAGAAAGAGGAAATTGGTAGGAAATTGTGGTATCTATTTTACAAGGGCCTTAAGTATGTGGAAGGTCACACGAGCAGTCATTCGGAGCGATTCAATGTGGGCCGTATTGTAAACTCGAAGGGACGATTTCTTGGCGGAGACACCATAGTCATAAATAACACCTTTACCTGCGTTCATACTAGACGCTTATAAGACGCGATTCTTGAATTTTGCACCACCTGAACGACTTTCAGCTGTCAATGGCTAGATATCGATACATATAAAAAGTGTAAATGCTTGAAGAAATTCTTGGGTTGATGACTATTGCGGCTGATATTACGTAATCGGGAACCACCTGATGACTATAGGCTAGAGGATCTATTGTTGTCACATTTTAGACACCTAGTCTAAACGCCAAGTTAGGGAACATGTTTTGCATCTCTTAATAATTACGACATTATGACCAGGATACTAAATACAAATGCTTTTATTAGTTGATCAGCCACTTATAGAAATATTTCCTTCACCTTATTATAAAGCATTAGTTAAAAGATGAAATAAAACATCTTGCATTAAGTGCAGATATGGCTTATCCTCCGAATCAGGCATTCCTGAAGGATTTGTTTCATACACAGGACCTGATATGTTTTCATTTGACACTCCATATGTATTTTTCCTTTATCGGAAAAATATCCAACATGATCAAGATATGCATCATTCATATACTGAAAATCTAATTCGAGGCCCTCCCGAAAATACACTCTATTCGTAAACTTAAAAGAGATCTTATTTATGATAATGTTAACTTTCTTTGGTGGAAAGGATGCAATGCAACTGTATTCTCATATGAAAACTCTATAAGGGAGGGTTTATAGTCTATTAAAGCGATAATTGGAAGTATTTATAAGTGTCCTACACCCTTTTTGAATATCCAATGGTTCTCTCAAATAAAGATATCTTTTGGCACAATCCTTTGGCATACAACGACACAAGTCTTAATTACTTACTGATACAGGAGATCCCGTATTATGGGAAATATAGGTGGTATTTTCCCAGAAGATAAGTGTCAGTTTTAAAGCATTTTTTAAAGGTCTTCCCTTACTCATGAGGTGGAAATACAGCAAGAAATGCATTTATGAAGTCTGTGTAGCAATTGCCTGAATGCCAAGGTTAGTATATGACTAGTGAAAATGTCAGTGTACAGTAACTTACATGTGAACTACAGGTTTCTTACAATAGAATGGCTCAGTCATTCATGAAAGGTTAAAGCAAATGTCATGATTATGGCATGTGAAAGTTTGGAATTCCAGTTGAGGCACCTGTCATTCACTCAGATATACCGGAGAGTATTACCCCCTTATACTATCTCCTGATTTCAATGTATAAGGTTTCAAACCAAAATGCAGCCCATGTTGCAGTATCATTACCAGAAAGTTTGAGATGGTCAAGATAGTTTATTGTGCACCAGTTAGTGGGCAGAAACGGTTTAGCGGGATTCACACGGTGGGATTCCTGTACCTCACAGGGTGTTTGTCAGAGACAAATCCTGCTGAGATTCTGTATTAAAACACAATCTCCTCGTCTGAATTGTAGGGTTCCATTTCCTTGAGACAAATATTTCCCATGCAATTGATGGCGACAATTACCCCTAACAAGGTACAGATTCTCATGAGATATTGATTTCAAACACATTTGAAATCTATGGGGTCATTTTGGTGAGACAAATGGACCTGCTGTGGAGTCTTCGACTATGTACCTGCTTTAGCCAATAGGAGGCCAGCAAGCATGATTACATGTTTGTAACACTCCTCAACTCAACGGTACTTGAGTCCCAGGGTGACTATTCACTGTGACTATGTCTGAGACTGTGTACCATGTTTGTCCATCCATGTGAATCAAATTCGCCGTTCCTTGTGACTGGCCAAAGTACCTTGCCATGAGATTCTTGATCCAGAGGAGAATTTTCTGAGACTAGGAGAAGTGTGTGAAGTACACCCGGCTCACCCGGCGTTTACACTTGGCGATTCTGGCTGGGGATTCTAGCATTTTGCAGATCCTGACGACTTTCAGCAGTAAAATGATAGAAATCATCTAATGTAAACGCATGTTGCGACTGCAGCTCGTCTGATTACGTCAGATTACTCGATGCCACCTGACGACTATTGGTCATGGTCTGACACCCGTTACTACTTCAAGAGGGCTTGGATACAGGTGTTGCCGTTCAGCGCCACCCAACAGTCCACTGTCTAGTTACGCGGCCGCTCGGACAAACACTGCCGAGACATATAGCAATCACACCTAGAGTGTGAACGGTGGGTGTGATTGCAGGAGTGTTGTTTTTTGATAGATTGAATTGCTGGAACAAACTAGGGTATTGTATCAATGGGTCTGAGCTGTCTAAACTTTATAGTTGATAATTATCTTGGTTTTAACTTGGAAAAAGATAAGCATATCATAGCTAGGCCTGCCAATGTATAAGTGTGTATGCAGTTACAGTGTCCCTGTGTTATCTAATTGTATATCTATAGTATCATTGAGGTGATATGCATGTATGATATATATCGAATTGGCGCTGGCATACCATAGACTATGATCCAATCGCTTTTATTTCTTGGAAATAATGTGCATGGGTATTATAAATGTATAACGCTTATATACTCAGTGATCCAATGCTAAAGTATAAGTTGCCAGGTCTATGTTTGGCCGCACGCATTGCGTAACCAAGCAGGCAAAGCGCCAGATCCACTAAGGCGATCAAGCGAATGCCTCTGCGATCCATGCGACTGTGCAAATCACATGCGATTATATTCAATATATTGAATATTGTGGCAAGGCATTCGCATGTCCATGCGAACGTCTGCGAACGTCTACGAACGTCTACGAACGTCTGCGAACCCAAATTCGCATGCAAAATCGCCTTAGTGGCTCTGGTGCTTCAGGCGCATCGACGGCCAGTGGAAAAGGCCTATTAGTCATCTAGGTAGGTGGCGATTCTGAGAAAACTTATAGTCTTCATTGAATTATAATATACAGGAATAAGCCAAATCTTGGCAGAGTGAAGAATTCCAGCCAACTGTATATATGGCTGACACTCAAGCCCCTTTAATAACATTCCGCGACAAGTGATGTAATAATGGAAGATGTGTAAAATTATGGATAATAAGAAATTCATAATAAAAACATTAAAAAATGTTAACGCTAAGGTAAATTCTGAGGTTGGTGACTTTTGCGGTGGACATTCAACCACCTGATGATTATTGGCCTGACGATTTACAGTCATCACGTCCTTAGTCGTCTAATGTAGACGCCGGATGAGGTACATGCGTCCCTTCGTGTGAATCCCGCTTTACATGAAACACAGTCACATTGGTTCCCATGGCGGGCAAACACAGGGCAGACAGAGCACACAGGGACACTGTGGTCATGTGTGGGACGCTCGGCACTCCGCTCTCTGTTAGAGGCAGGTCAATACATTACCATCACTTAACTTACATCGTCATACACTCTCTCTATACACAAGCCCCCAGTTATTGCTGAGTTATTTTTTTTATAAACTAAAGTAGCATCAAAGAACTTTTTAAAAATTATTTTGCAGTGTTTATTCTAGTTCAATGAACATGTACAGAAGTTGTCGCAATCACATCAAATGATCTTAGTAGTAATTCTAACATAATTTTTGAACGTCGTTTGAGGTATCTTTCTTGACCATTAAAGGTTAAAATCTGAACACCATTCCGAGGATATAAATCCGACATGGGCGAAGGTCTCCATCAGTTTTTCTAAAGTATTAGCATCAAAGATTTTACCTATTCGGTTGAAGTCCAATTATGCCCAGATAATCTTCAATTGGTCCCTAGTCCCCGTGAATTTCTACATATCAAAGCCCCCCGTCATTTATTTATTATTTTAAATCGTTTTATTCATTCTGAATTTGTTTGTTTTCGTTCAAAACAAGCGTGGTACAAGCTTCGAAGATACAATCAATTCATGGGCTGTAAGCGAAGTTATTTATTGTAAGTGAGTAGCACGAAATAGTTGACCCATTCGGTTGAAGTCTAATTATGTCCAGATAATCTTCAATTAGTCTATAGTTCCTATGAATTTGTACGTATCAAAGAAGGCAATTATGGTGTTTTTATCCTTGAAGGATAATTGCAAATGCCATTAATGAGTAATTCTTTCAATTCTTGCCACGTACTATGTTGCTTGACTAGATTGAAAACAGGCTTATAACAATTGCTCGTTTATTATCAAGTTTCGACCACTCGCGGTTTACGCCTGGCATGTCATAATACATTCGATTATTAGAGCGTTGCCTAAAGGTTAGAGTGGTGACCTATAGACTTCCAGGGTACTAAAAAAATATACCTTAACTATCTATGTGCTATTCACTTTGCTATTGTGAAAGGAGCAAGGTGCCAGTGTCTCAGGGTATTAGACGTGTGCCCAGCTGACCATGACCAGTCACTAGAGACCGAAATACCTCATTGACCCACTGGTGCTTGATACGTTTGGTTCCAAGGCTCAGACAGTTGCAGAAAGGGCAAGTTTACTGGGTGCACTGGGTTACAGTGAATGATCCATAGACTGAATGTAAGCAAACCTTTAATTGTTTATGATTGCACGACATTGATCAATGATGAGTATATCACTTGCTCCTAGTTGTGTACGCAGTCGGGTACTGAAAGTACAATATACTGTCCTAAATGAAAATAGTCGCGGGCTCATTTGAGAGGACGCAGATGTCGCATTCAAGAAAGAATTCTGGTATTACTATATACCCATGCCGTATATACTGTAAATAAGTACCGTTTCGGTATATGACGTAAAAATAGTGTACGGACCGGTGGTCCGTACACCAAAATACGGACCACCTACCCATATATATTTATTAAAATTTTGGTTGTTAAGAAAAATGAAATTGATTTTTTTCTCAAAATTTTGGGTATATAGTAAATATATAACGTCCAACCATGCTTGTACAAGTCACAGAACTCGATGCTAATTTACCGTTTGTACGGAACTCGGCGTAAACGCCTCGGTCCATACATACCGTAAATTAGCATCTCGTTCTGTGAATTGTACAGCATGGTCAGGACGTTCTAAATAAGTACTGACCAAGGTGATCGTAGCCTACCATTCAATGTCCATTCTCCTGTGTCAAATATCGCAATACATATTGCAGTCTCCTGCTTATGGTACCTGAGTACAGCAGGATCCACAGTGATATTTAGAAGGAAACTCATGAGATGAAAATAACTGAGTTCGCACTCCATCAAGACTGACCACAGAGTAATTCATGAAGCGAAGCTGAGTGAATTACTCTGTGGTCAAACTCGGTAGAGTGCAGACCAAGTTATTTTCATCGAGAAGGTTTCTGATTTTTTTCTCACCCTTTATACATGATGAAGAACATTATCAATCAATAAAATAATTCACCCAATTAGCCATTAAGCATTGGGTACAATACCTTCATGGCCGTGGAGTATGAGTTCCCAATGTTCAGCATATGGAAAAGAATAACCGGGGTGAGATAATAAATATCATGCATGGATATACATATTATGGAGATAATCAAGGATAGTATTTCCAACTGACCTTCCCAACCCATATAGAATCCATTCCGGGTTATATTTCAAGCATCATTTCATACTTCTTTTTTTCAAATATCCTTGACATTTTCTAATATCCTTGACATTTTCTGATTGATTTCTACTGTCCAAAGAGGTACTTTTCCCCAAATCTTACCTCCTAATTCTATCTAATTTAAGGAAGGTTAGAATCCTCTGGATTTGCTTTTAAAATGACAGGTGAACTTATTTGTAATGTGGTAGTTTCTTACGCAGAGTTGAAAGCTCTTTTTCGGTGTCTGACTCTCGACCGGTAATGGCCAAAAATCTGAGAGTCCGCCATTTTTATTTAAGATCCAGCATTAAAAGTCTGATGTATTTAAGAAGAGCACTGTTCCAGATGGGGAGTTAGCCCCCGAAGATGACGATATCTTATACCCCTGATGTATTTTTCCCGTATATAAAATGTACGATATGTCGGTATCGTCATCTGTTATGATTTTCCCAGTCACGCTGCCTTTGTGATATAAAATTCCTAAACTTCCAAGTTCTCTTGGCTTTACAGTTTCATTTTCTAAGGCAACTTTCAGAATTCAATATTATTCCTGGAACATTTATTTTTATCCAAAAAGATATTTTGCACTGGAAGTTGTATACAGGTCGCATCAGACCTACAACCCCACACGGTAGAAAATGATTTTTCAAACATTTTTATCAATATTTTCCATTACATTATAACATTAGTATGTTTGCACTTTTGCCAATCTTAAAGTTCAAGATTGCAGCAAATGCCTGTTCTTTGGGAGTCAAGGATGCTAACGTCTAGCTAGGAACATGGGTTGCAACGTAATCAGGGGAAAGCTATTTTCCATTGGCAGATTATTCGTCACCGATCTGCAGTCGGCACCCGTTCATCAATTCTTTAACCGACGCATGATCGGTGAATGGAAACAGCCTGGCATTTGAAATTGTTACTAATTAATTTTGTGAAAATTATGCAATAAGACAACCACCAACGCACTTGTTAAACTACTGAAAAAATTAAAACCATTTGATTTTATCGGTGAGGCTAATGTGGTATTTCCACCGATTAAGACCGCCGATTACGGCATTTAGCAACACCGACCGATTATATTTCACTTTGGTGCGATTTTTGTCTCTTGGCTTATATATTCTAGTACCACTGACCAACTGTTTGTACCACCAAGGAAATGTCTCTGTGTTAAATTCATCGGTGGCAGAATGAACTTGACTGTCAAAAGTCAGTCGGCGACTACCTCAATTTTCTTCAGAAAATAGCCCTTTTGCTAACTCCCACCGATTATGCACACCAATAGTTTCTCATATAGAACCACCTATCGACTATTTTACAGAGTGCACATAATCGGGAGGGTTTTTGTCGGCAGGTGGAAACGCCACATAAAGCTTCTCGCTTGAGACAAAAGACTAAAGACGAGACAATATTTCAGATATCAAATACTAGGTATACAAGTATATATATAGGTTAAACAGTCCATATTATTATATACCTATGTCCGAATGTCTATTAAATACTGCCCGCTGCTAGGGGTGCAGTAATAATAATGTTCGTGCCCGCTGTGACTGCGACTTTGTATGTCATTAAAATGGTGTTTTTGTCACCAATTAATGGTATATAATAATAAGCAAACGTCCTCACTGTAGACGAAATGGTTCTCGTTCAGTCTTCGTTTTCATACTGCCTTCCGCCGTACGACTGACCTCGAACAGGAACCGTTTCGCCTACAGTAAGGACGTTTCCTAATATTACAGGGGAGCAAGACAAAAGAATGACCTACCATTAAAGGTTCAACGAAGCGAATCGACAGACGGAATCCAAAAACGGCTGGAACAACATGAATCTTTTTTCTGAAAACCTATAATGAAGACCATTGCACTTTCTATTATATCATCTACAACATCCTTCATTTTTTTCTATCATTTCTCTCTCTGCGAACTTATTCATAGTGCTCACGATGTGCATCATGTTTTTTTTCAATCCGTGTTGTATCTGAAAAAAACCCTCAAACTATACTTTAAGAGATGCAATGAACTAAATATAAAAAAAGTAATGTCCTCTTCTCTGGGCACTTCACGTGTCCATATATATCTATATATAAGTTATGGAGACGAAGTATAAGTGAAGTACAAGACAACGAGTAATTGTAGTTTGGTGAGTATAACAAACACCAGGCCCTAACCTTTATTACTGGAAGTACAATCCTTGGAACCTCAGTATTACAAAGTACAAAACCGAGTAACTTAGACCTGAAATTTAAAATTTAAAATTTAAAATTTATAGGTCTGATCCTGAAGACATGCAAAGGTGGAGTGACGAATGCGCATCACAGCAACCGTCAATAGAATTATTGACGCAACACAACAATAACCGCTATACCATAGTGACGCCATAGCAACTCGCTAGGTGGCGACGGTAGAAGCTTAGTCTAATAATTATACATGTATAATCTGGGAGTTATACAGTTATATATATATATATATATATATATATATATATATATATATATATATAGCGACGGAATTTCCAGGTTACATGAAGGTAAAGGCGGGTTTGCATGCTGAAATGTGGTAGGCAGGAGGAAATTCTACTTAGGATGGGGTGACTTTGAAGGCACAGTTTGGTGATGAGAGAAGTAAGAGAGGCACTGACTGGAGAAGTGTTTGATCCTGTCGTCAGAACTTCACATAGCGCTCCCGCAGGCCAATGTGTCACCTCTATGCCCCCCTGCCACACCCTCTCCTTACCCCACCCCCTGCCACACCCCCTGCCTTACAACACCCCCTGCCACACCCCACCCGCCTCGCCCCCACCCCCCGCCACACCCCTGCCTTACCCCACCCCCTGCCACACCCCACCCGCCTCGCCCCCACCCCCCGCCACACCCCTGCCTTACCCCACCCCCTGTCACACCCCACCAGCCGTACCCCACCCCCTGCCACACCCCACCCGCCTCGCCCCCACCCCCCGCCACACCCCTGCCTTACCCCACCCCCTGCCACACCCCACCCGCCTCGCCCCCACCCCCCGCCACACCCCTGCCTTACCCCACCCCCTGCCACACCCCACCCGCCTCGCCCCCACCCCCCGCCACACCCCTGCCTTACCCCACCCCCTGCCACACCCCACCCGCCTCGCCCCCACCCCCCGCCACACCCCTGCCTTACCCCACCCCCTGCCACACCCCACCCGCCTCGCCCCCACCCCCCGCCACACCCCTGCCTTACCCCACCCCCTGCCACACCCCACCCGCCTCGCCCCCACCCCCCGCCACACCCCTGCCTTACCCCACCCCCTGCCACACCCCACCCGCCTCGCCCCCACCCCCCGCCACACCCCTGCCTTACCCCACCCCCTGCCACACCCCACCCGCCTCGCCCCCACCCCCCGCCACACCCCTGCCTTACCCCACCCCCTGCCACACCCCACCCGCCTCGCCCCCACCCCCCGCCACACCCCTGCCTTACCCCACCCCCTGCCACACCCCCTGCCTTACCCCACCCCCTGTCACACCCCACCAGCCTTACCCCACCCCCTGCCACACCCCCTGCCTTACCCGACCCCCTGCCACACCCCCTGCCTTACCCCACCACCTGCCACGCCCCTGCCTCACCCCACCCCCTGCCACACCCCTGCCACACCACCCCCTGCCACACCCCACCAGCCTTACCCCTGCTCCACCGCCTCACTCTCCAAGCAGAGGTTTCGTGGCGTTTGCTCTTACTAATCTCTGCTCCAACCCAATGACGTAACATAGAGAGACTATATTTTGGATTAAAAAAAAATGTAAATGTCTTATCTATGAAAGTAAAAAAAACTTCATATATATTATAAGTTGGGAAAACTGTAAGTTTCAAATAAGCTTCAGCTTTTTTTTCTTTAGCTCTGAACCACTGTAAACTGTGCTTCCACAGTATATTAGATTGCCCCTACAAAGCACCAAATGTATCATGTTGACAAGACAAAACCATGCCACAAATAAGGTGCTCTCCACTGAAAAAGGTAATCCCAGAGACTATGTCTAATTTCACATCACAAATAACAGGAATAATTGTATAGTACTCACCATATTGATGTGTGCATCTCCTCTCATAAATACAACACAAAATAGTCCTCAAAGTGCTCAGAACTTAGGTTATATGAAAAGATATGCCCCTGCAGGTCGTTGCAGGGATACAAACAGCAGAGGAAGTAATTAGAATGAAACTCACAAGATGAAAATACTTGGTCCGTACTCCTCCGAGTTTGAACACAGAGTAATTCATGAAGCGAAGTTCAGTGAATTATGTAGCAGTCAAACAAGATGGAGTGCAGACCAAGTTATTTTCATCAGGTGGTTTTCTGATTTTATCTCACCCTGTATAGCATCATTAATCAATGAAATAAATCACCCAATTAGCCATTGATTATTGGGTACACTACCTTCACGGCCGTGGAGTATGAGTTCCTAATGTTCAGCCTAAGGAGAAAAATACCGGGATGAACCAGCAGAATTTATGCTTGGAGAGTGGCGTCGCCTTTACCGTTCCTACTCTCCTTCATGTTCTGTGCAGCTTCCATCCAATATTGGGTTTACAGGAGGCAATATGTGCGGCATTAACACCCATCTCCCGCTACTCCCACCCTCTCCCTCTCCTCATCTACATCGCTCCTCTGATCCCACACCTCCCAGTCCCTCTACATCCCGTGTACGTCCCCACAGAACTATATCAGGGACCTGGGGGTTGTTCCATAATCTAGGATCGTACATGAAGAACCTATTCTGTACCTCATACAAGGGTTATCGTCTAATAATATGTAAGTCTGTTGGCCAAGACAATATTGGCCGTCCATAAGGTCGTCCATAAATGTTGAATGAAATTGACCCGCATTGTCCCTGGGTCTCTATGGCGTACAGAAAAGGGTCTACATGTACGATCCTGGGTTATGAAACGGGCCCCAGGGACCTGTTTCAGTAGTTTAAAGTCTAGCTAATATCAGAGGGTCAGAGCAGCCAATCTTCTTCATATTTAGAGTGATTATAGGTTATATGTATCCCCTACTCGTGTAAAAGTATCATCGCTTAATTCCTATGGGAAGTGAGTGAAATTCCGCGTGTCATCGATTGCAGTCTTGTGATCTGTCTGATCTACTGAAACAGGTCCCTATTTCACTAGTTTCGTGACACGTCTAGATGTCGTCTGTGACACCATTCAGACAGATTGAGGTTGACTAGTTTCGTGGAAACACAAGTAGCTGCCCTTAAGACAAGACAGACCCAAAAGACAGTGTGTCTGGTTTCATAAGAATTACACATTAGACTTTCTTTTGTCCATTCTTGCTTGCACTGTTGATGCCGCTTTTCATGTCTGTCTAACACTTTTGTCATGGAACTAATGAAACAGGTCCCTCAGCTATAGAAGCTTCATTTCGGGAAGTTTGGTGAACGAAGATAAACAGATACGGCATTTTTGAAGGAAATCCTTGTTTTTTATTTTCAGTTTATCAAATTCTTGTTTTTAGTATGAAACAAAAGGAGTATAAATTGGGAATCATTCAAACTAATCAGCAGTCCTTCAAACCTCCCCACGCACCCTAGCTCCATTTGTTGGCCAGTAACTATGTGTTTTCCACATTTTCGCAGTCACTGTGAGGCAGTAAACCTAGTTTATAAACCTAGTTATTCTTATGATTCCAATAATAATTTGATCTAAATCTGTCTTGCTATGATTTATAAGTTATGAATTTACAACGAATCTAACAGATCTCTAATAAAACTTTCAAACAAGGCTTGTCAGCTTGTCATTTTTTTGTGGATCACGAAACACATTGATTAGATTTTGAATAATAAAACAGATTGATAATGTATTGATGATACCGGTTGTAGTTTGTATCACAGCTGGATTTTTCCTGTTCGTCTTGATCTGCATACTTCTTGGAAATCCTGCTTAAGTCTCTATCCCGTAGGGTCTCACACACATTCTTCATTAAAGAATGATGTCAGATTTCATGTTCGCATGCAGCCTGCTCAGCTATACTTGCTGTACTTGGTTCCTTCGGGGTGGCTGCTTATACGGCACATGAATAATGAAACACTCAGCACACAGCAAACCGGTGTTACAGCAACTCCCGACGCCATAAGGAATTATAGGTAAAGCCCAATGCCCATCTACCGGAACATTTTTGTACGTTTGTCCACGACAAACGGAGGGTAATTTGTCTCAGCCAAGCCATGCTAACGGAGTCGGTAGATGTAGGACAGCTAAGCAAGGCCACCCAGCGATTAGTGAACACTCGGTTTCTTTGGTTTTTGCCCTCGCCCAGTGATTAGTGGATCATACACTTTTATCAGTGTGCAGGTCGAGCGAGGGGTTACGTAATTTGCCTGCGACAAAGTGACTGACTCCTATACAATTTGGGAACTAATCGTTCAACCCTAAATCGGTAGATGGGCATCCGGCTTAAACAAAGGAACTTCATCTTAGTGCCACTGTACACTGGAAACAAATCAAGACTGCAATCAAATCATGAAGCTATATTCGGTATATCATGTATGTGTATATGTTTCTCGGGAAAAAAAATTTTGTTTATAAAGTTTCTTTATTGAGCATCAGGGTAACAATGTAAATTGGTGGTTTACATACATAATCTCAACTCAATAAAGTGGCAAAAGGCCTCAGTCTTTTCATAAGGCTGTTCTAAACGGCCTAGCCGTGACATTATTCTGTAATTGAATTGATTTCCACTTCCTAGACAGAATATCTTATCCAATTTAGACAGTTTTAACAAGGATTCACTACAGTGTCATGATTAGAGTAATCAAACCTTCCTGTTCATATCAGCTTTTGTTAATGCCTTGAACATGGTAAAAGTTTCAGTGTTCCTTATCAGTGAGCTAAGCTTATAATATATTCAGATATATCCTCAGATATGCTATGATTCTACCCAGGACCAGTCTATATATACCTATTTGTAATACGAAATTCTTAGTCATTAATAACTAGTATAGAAACCCCTAAGATGGAAAGGGCTACCAAAAGAATAATAAGAATACCTATGGTTTTAGAAGGCATTTAATGCATTATTTATATAATCAACTGTAATTAATTGGAAATTAATTGTAAGGGATATATATTTTATATACATATTACATTGAAATATGGGATTCCTGATGAGGGATTGGTGAAGCTCTGGCACGTATTGTAATCATCCCTCTCATACAGTCTCATTTTTTCAATGATTCTTCCAACCTGCCTTTGAGCTGTACAGTTATTTTATATGTATCCTGAAGGATCCTACTATTTAAGCTTGTATTGAATGGCCGCCGGTGAAAGCTTCACTTACAGCATACTTATTACATGCAAATTAATCCCATGTATGCATTCATATTCGTACTTGATTAAAAACACAACAACGATAAGCATCAAAGAGCACTGGTAGTTTTTTGCAGATTCAAATGGAGGGTGATTCCAGGGTGGCTGCTGCTGTGGCTTTCCGTGTGAACACACTGTATTCACTGTACCAGTTGGTGCCTTGTATAAATAGCCTACGATCGATGGTTTTATGCACAGGCAGCAGTAAAGCACGAGAGGTTGATGTAAAATAATACACGAGTGCACAGCAAGTGAATTTACGACGTCAACCTCAAGTGGTTTACAGAGCCGTCTGTCCACAAACCATCATTTGCTGTATCTATTATCCATTTTCTCGAATGAATTAAACCCAATAATTGCCACATCCAAGGGTATAACAATAGGGACTATTTTTTTTCTTTATAGCAAAAAAGGACAATTTTCCCGTATAGTATGGTTTAGAGCCTTGTGGTAGGCCACAGTTAGGGTGGCTGAGTCCTAACTTATTTTCAATGGCTACTTTGTATACGAGGGTTAATAATCTATTGGATATGACATAGTTTTAGATGCGCCTCTCACCATGAACAGCATGCATTCTTATTTGTGCTTTGATAAAAACACAATAGTGAAAACCATCAAAGAACACTGGTTGTTTTGTAGCTTTTAAATTGAGGGTTATTACAGGGTTGCTGGTGCACCCCTCTCATAAGATCTCACACTCTCTAAGTCGTAATCTGTGCATGGTTCTCATACTGCTCTATAGGAGAAGTATTCTTAACGAACTAGGCTTAGAGCCTCGAGAATCCACTGGCACACAGTATTTCCGCTAGGTTATAGGAATCTTTGGTTGCATTGATGTACGTCTTTAGCACGGGAGGCAGGCCAGTGGATTCTCATGGCTCTAAGCCTAGTTCGTTAAGAATTCTTCTCCATAAAGCGTAGTGTGAGTACAGAATGCAACTTTGAGGCTGTGAGATCTTATGAGCGGGGTGCCTGCTGCCGTGGCCTTCCCTGTGAACACGCTGTATTCATCCAGGAGTACCGGTTGGCGCCTTGTATACTTTATTGGACATGGCATACAGTTAAAGGCACCTCTAAGCATGAACGACCAGGTACCTTAAGGGCCCTCAATTAAAGCAAGCCTTGTGTCATGTTCTCCGGCGTTTTATTTTTAAAACCAACCAAAAACTGAATTTGGGACAAGGCTGGAAATAACAAAATAAATACATTCAATAGCGTCGTATATATTCTAGTCTTATTCTAGTTCACGCCATATTTTGTTCCTATGTATGTCCTATATAAAAGTATTCTATGGATTATAATGGTTTAAATTATGAAGGAACAAATGTAATTCTATTGATAGCGAAATTGGTTTAGTATTGGATTTGATTTTCAGGCGAAGGTGAGCGTCCGTATTCTGTTTTTACTTATTATTGTTTATTAATACGCATGTTGGAAAAATAAATGAAGAAGTGGATGAACACATGAAATACACTGAACTATTATAATTTTGAAAGATTTTAATAAAGAGAGTTTGCTCGGTTGAAAAGAGTTAATGATCATAGAAATGAATTTATCTATAAAGACCTTCGTTTTCTAGATCTGTAGTCGCCCTTTTCGGTCTACTCGAGTGTGATGGGTAGGGGTGGAGGTGGGTAGGGCAGGTAGCAAGTGTACAGATTGGACGAATTGTTCCTATAAGCTATTTTCCACTGGCCGACAAAACAGTACTGGTTTATTGAGTTTTCCTTTTAGTCGGTCGATGGTGGTCAAAGACTTCGGTGAGGGTGCAGTGTATTCCTCGTTTCTGCTGCATTTGAAAGATTCATGCCAACTGAAGTCAGTCAGTGGTGGCCTCATTGCATAATCTATGTACTATTAATTGGGGAACAATTCTCTGCATTTCCATTCACTGATCTGGCGTCGGTGGTTCCCGACTGCAGATCGGTGGCGAACACCAGTGGTAAATGGCTTATGGTTGTTTGATAAAGGCCCGTTTCCAATGGCCGACGAAAACGGTTTAGATTTTTTTAGCTCTCCCTACAGCCCATTCCCATTGGTAGTCACCAACCTTTAACCCAGCTGACGCAAATAAAAATGGGCTATCAGGAGAACTCAAATAATATGCTCCGTTTTCGTCAGCCAATGGAAACGGGCCTATAGACCTATTTCCATTGGCCGAAGAAAAGGGCGTAGATTTTTTTAGTTACCCAGAAATTCTGTCGGTGGTGCCACTCAATGTGCGTCTAGATAGAAGGATAGTATATTTCACTCATTGACAAATCTTTCACTCAGTGGTGGGTGATGCCACCTTGCATAATCTAAGCAGAAGAAGTCGAGCTGAGTCGTTTCCATTGACGAATTTTGGGTCAGCAGTGCTAAAAGTCCGTCGGTGGTTTCTGACCTTATAAGGAAACCTGAGATGTCTTCAGCATACTAATATGACATAGATTGAATATGTTGTAATACGGCAAATTTCTAAAGTATTGAATGTATTTTTTCGTTCACTCGGAGGACTCTGTGTCTCCAGTGTTGGAAACAAAATTGTTTCTAAAGTATTAACACATGATTTGTTACTCATTTCAGTGCCATACGCAGGACGTACATCGGAATAAAAGCCGACACTCATCAGACCGAGACACTGAGATCTGATGGTCACCCCTCCTGGTGAAGATCAGATACTAGAGACGTGAGGACTAACCTGCAGGAGATACAGGAGGATTATAATAATACAGCGAGATAATCCAGCATTGTCTGTGGGCAACGCGTGTTGGACATAGGCTCGGCCAGGTAAGGTTTTTTAGATTTAATCTTTTTTTTTTTAATTAAAAAAAAATCTCTAGAGCTATAATATATCCTGGAGTGACACTTGGGGTTATGAGGAACCCCATCTTCTGTTCCCTAAATACGTCTCTCAGCCTCTGGCGTCGGGACGTATTTGATCTGGTACAAAAAAACCTCGAATGGCCATCCCTACAGGCTCAGTAAATAAGTTTTCACTTATTCATGCTGGAAGCATATTTGGCATCTATTTTTTAATATAAAATCATTATTGGCGGAGTGTAGGTTATGGTAGCATGTGTTCCTGACAGTTATTAATATAGCATTGTCTACAACCCCAGAAAGGAAACACTAGTACGCAAAATTTTGGTAATAATACTAATTATAATTATTGCTAAGATTTCTTTTTTTTTTTAAGAATATTTATTCTCGAGGTTCTGTAGGTTCAGAGAGTGTCTATTTTCACAGTGCTCAATGCTGGAAATTTACATGCACTACTCATTGCCCATACACGATACAACAACATTTGGTTCTTGGGTATAGAAATATCGAAAATCGAGATTAAGGGAAAACTGATTTAGTGTAATAAGATGAATAGGTGCATCGAGTTAGTTATATAGGCGAGTTTAGTACAGTTACTGATGGGATTCGGTCCGTGATTTAGGCACACTATAGTAGTTTTCCGTTTATTATATACCTCTGTAAATTAGTTAATTCGGGAATTAGTTAATTCGTAAATCCAGTGGCTGTCAATTCATTCATCCCCTTTCTGCACGTTCTCCCGCGAGGTCATTAAACCGGATATTCATATTCTCCAAGTGCAACCTTAGTACTATTTATATGACAGATTGTATCGTGTTGGAGATTGATAATGTGATTACACCGGGTATTATGACATCACTGTGACATTGTCACATAGCAACATTAATAGAAATACAAATAGTAATACGTATACGTCAAAACGTGGAGTAACATGTGCAGTGTGTTGCATACTGTGCAATATGGAACTCTCCTGGAAACTCTTTAGATAGTTCATAGTCAATACTTCCTTAGCAGAGGTTAGTATTTATTGTGTACACTTGCATTGGTATATATAATAACATTGTTAGATGTTGAATCGATTAGAAAACGTTTTTACCCTGTTGGGACATCCTATCTTACCGCGTTTCCTTCAATAAAAATAATAAACGGGTTCTTAGAGCGAGTATAATATTTCTATCAAGAGAAACAATGTAAGAAAGGACGTCCAACTAGGTCAATATATTTTACTTTTATCATATAATTCCAAATCGAAATTAATATTGAAATATTGACCCAAAACATGACTACGTCAAGCTACTAGCCAAGGGCCCGTTTGATAATCTA
Source organism: Alentia gelatinosa (assembly GCA_950022655.1). Taxonomy (NCBI): domain Eukaryota; kingdom Metazoa; phylum Annelida; class Polychaeta; order Phyllodocida; family Polynoidae; genus Alentia; species Alentia gelatinosa. The sequence goes on along the minus strand of OX465590.1, from coordinate 40,006,967 downwards.
AGATCACACATGTAGACCCTTTTCTGTATGCCATAGAGACCCAGGGACGATGTGGGTCAACTTTATTCACCAATAATGGACCATCTCATGGACGGCTAATACTGTCTTAGCGAACAGACTTAAATTTTATAAAACAATAGACCTTGTGCGAGGTACAGGAAAATGACCTGTACGATCCTAGTTTATTAAACGGTTCCCAGAATGTTTTGGTATCGCAGATGCCAGTGTAAGTATGTATCATATACCTACGCCAGAAAATACTGTAAATACCAACCTCTGCTAGGGAAGTGGTAGTGACACGTACCACCATACTGCCATGGTATGGCGAGGTTTCACCATACTTTGAATACGAACGGTTGTACGTAACATGGAAATATTTGGATTTTAAAAAAAATAGACAGCACACGTATAAAAATTCATACCAAGGATTTAAAAAATGATATCATAATCATAAATAACACAACGAAAACCAATTTAAAATATTTTAAATCATTTTATGAAAATGAGGTTGTGAACATAGCACCAAATGATGTCTGCCAGGTACACTTTGAAGAGCAGTTCGATGTCATCAAGTTTTGATAAATTTCTAAGTGATTCTCGATATTTATAGGCATATGCTGCAAGGGAAACGTCTTAACTTTCTTGGTACGTCATCTCGTAACTTTGGATAAAAATATCCCACGAGCTCTTATGACCTCGTGTTAAATGTCCGGGGACGGGTTGGTTAAGTAATAATTCGCCCACAGGAATACAGTTTTCTCGTAATACCTCCCTACATGTGAGCTTAGAAAAGTGCGCTGAGAAAAGGGCTGCATATTGGCTGTCAGGCAAAACCCTTATTAGCTCCTCCTAAGCTGAAATGATGAGAGTCTCGTATCAATAAGGGATAACAATGCGCGGGAAAGACTGTCCTTGTGACCTAGTTTTTACTGTCCAGATCACTGTTGATACAGGATCCATCTCAATGGCCTTGCATAACATGTTCAGAGCCTGTACTGTATTTTACTTTATCTCACCCCAGATATTCTTTCTCCATAGACTTAACATTGGAAACTCGTATCTAACACCCATTAGATATTTAGGAAATATTTCCAATGGGGGATAATGTCACAAATGTTAGCCCATTAGTCAATATTAAGGTGAGATGAATTCAGAAACCCATGAAAGTTTAGGGTCAGAGCTCGATCCAATCTCATTTGAATCACATAGCAATTCACGCGGCTTCGCCTTGTGAATTACTACGTGATTCAAACTCGATGGGATACGAGGTCAGACCCTTAACTTTCAAGGGTTTCCTCTTTAATATACCCATGCCGTATACATTGTAAATATGCAACGTTTCGCCACATAACGTAAAAATACTGTACGGAACAGTGTTCCGTATGGCAAAATACGGAACACTGTTCCGTACGTGTTAAATGAAACATCAGTTGTTAGGCCAAATTAAGTTCACTATTTCTATCAATTTCGGGTATATATAGAAAATATATAACGACCTACCATGCTTGTACAAGGTACAAAACTCGATGATGGCTTATGCTCTGTGCAGAACGAGACATTTTATGTACCTCGCAGGGTGTTTGTCTGAGACAAATCCTGCTGAAATTCTATACTCGTATACATGCCCCGTTCCGTACAAACCATATATTATAATCTCGTTTTGTAGCTTGTACAGCATGGTCTCGTTTTATATAATCACTGTTTGTATTTGATACAGTAACACATAATAACTCCATCTTATACGATAAAATGCTTGAGTTTATCAGATCATCATGGAACTGCAAATTCGCCACTCGTAACCATATTGTGGTATTACGATATGTAAGGCACAGCCAAGAAAACCAATTTGTAGTAAATTGAGGCGACTGCCCCTTTATTGAGTTGACGACTCGGAACATATGTATCTAGATAATGCTGAACAAAATGTAACACACCCAATCTCTGCCGCACATGAACAGCATCACGATCACATAAAGCGGGATTCACACGGTGGGATTCATGTACCTCACAGGGTGTTTGTCTCAGACAAATCCTGCTGAGATTCATGTACCTCACAGGTTGTTTGTCTGAGACAAATCTTGCTGAGATTCATGTACCTCACAGGGTGTTTGTCTGAGACAAATCCTGCTGAGATTCATGTACCTCACAGGGTGTTTGTCTGAGACAAATCCTGCTGAGATTCATGTACCTCACAGGGTGTTTGTCTCAGACAAGTCCTGCTGAGATTCATATACCTCACAGGTTGTTTGTCTGAGACAAGTCCTGCTGAGATTCATGTACCTCACAGGTTGTTTGTCTGAGACAAATCTTGCTGAGATTCATGTACCTCACAGGGTGTCTGTCTCAGACAAATCCTGCTGAGATGCATGTACCTCACAGGGTGTTTGTCTCAGACAAATCCTGCTGAGATTCATGTACCTCACAGGGTGTTTGTCTCAGACAAATCCTGCTGAGATTCATGTACCTCACAGGGTGTTTGTCTGAGACAAATCTGCTGAGATTCATGTACCTCACAGGTTGTTTGTCTGAGACAAATCTTGCTGAGATTCATGTACCTCACAGGGTGTTTGTCTGAGACAAATCCTGCTGAGATTCATGTACCTCACAGGGTGTTTGTCTCAGACAAGTCCTGCTGAGATTCATATACCTCACAGGTTGTTTGTCTGAGACAAGTCCTGCTGAGATTCATGTACCTCACAGGTTGTTTGTCTGAGACAAATCTTGCTGAGATTCATGTACCTCACAGGGTGTCTGTCTCAGACAAATCCTGCTGAGATGCATGTACCTCACAGGGTGTTTGTCTCAGACAAATCCTGCTGAGATTCATGTACCTCACAGGGTGTTTGTCTGAGACAAATCTTGCTGAGATTCATGTACCTCACAGGGTGTTTGTCTGAGACAAATCCTGCTGAGATTCATGTACCTCACAGGGTGTTTGTCTGAGACAAGTCCTGCTGAGATTCATTTATCTCACAGGTTGTTTGTCTGAGACAAGTCCTGCTGAGATTCATGTACCTCACAGGTTGTTTGTCTGAGGCAAATCTTGCTGAGATTCATGTACCTCACAGAGTGTTTGTCTGAGACAAATCCTGCTGAGATTCATGTTGAGAGCATTTACCCTAAAAGAAATAGAATCTCATGAGATTTTGAACCCTTTGAGGTAAATGAATCTCATCATGTAAATTCCACTTAAAGCGGGATTCACACAATGCGATTCATGTACATCACAGGTTGTTCGGCTGAGACACAATATCTTCATCTAAATTGTGGGATTCCATTTCCCTGAGACATGTTTCCCCCTTGCAATTGATAGCGATATTTACCCCTAAAAAGTCTCATGAGATTTTAAACCCTGTGAGGTACATTAATGCCACCGTGGGAATCCCACTTTAGGAGATAGAGACACACATCCGCCTCTCTTTGTTACCCATATATACCTGCATATACCGCCCGCTCCTACCCATGTTGTCTTTATGGCCGTACAACACGTAACCTGTGAGGTACAGGGTATGTATGTAGTGTGCGGAATATGTACAGCGGCGAAATGAAAAAATCGACCAGAAACAAAGACAAAAATTGGATATTTTAATGTATATGATAATAGGAAAACAGGTATACTGTGTCAGTACGTGATAAATACTTGGTAAAATTGACAATTAGGTAAACCTCTACCTTTGGCATTGGTTCATCTAATCGCCAATTTGACCGCATATTAATCACGGACAGCTAAAGTAACCCCGTTTCCGTATATTATTACCTGCCCACTGACACCATTCCATCCCGGTACCTGTCTGACCTTGTCTGACCTTGTCACCTCCCTCTACACACACACCCAGCCATGCCGCTGGTGGCTTTTCTCTTCACCACAGCGGACCACGTAGACCGGGCGCGGGGTGACCTGGGACCTGTTTAATAATCTAGGCTCGTACATGAAGACCATTTTCCATATGCCATAGAGATGATGTGGGCCAACTTTATTCAACACTTATAGACGACCTTATGGACGGCTGAGTCTGTCTTAGCGGACAGACTTGAATATCATTAAACGATATCCCTTGAATGAGAAATGTGTCTTCATGTACAAGATAATCAGCCATGGTATACAAAGAACTCATTAGGAAGGTCTGGGGACTCGGTAAACCACTACTCATTGTTTTAAAAATTGTCAGATACCATAACTATGGTATACCGATTCAAAACTGTGGTATACAGCCTCAAAGCTATGGTATACGGGAAAATAGCTCCGTTTGTGCTATACAGCAAAAATATAGTCCCTAGTTATATACCCTTTAATATGGCTGTTTTGTAAACCACGAGAGGTTGATGCATAGTAATACACAAGCTGAAGCAAATCTACCAATTGTTGTCTATTTATTCAATGGGACCCGGGAACCTAAGGTGGCAGGCGGGCAGCAGGCTAAGGCTTGTTTCTATTGGCTGAGGAAAACGGCAGAGGTTTTTTTGAATCACCCAGAAAGCCTGTTGGTGGTACACCACCGACTGTGCGTCGATCTAGAAAAATCGGTGAGGGTAGTAGATTTCACTCACTGACCAAGCTTTCACTCAGTGGTGAGTGGTGCCACATTGCATAATCTAAGCAGAAAAAGTCGTGGGTCATTTCATGAGCTGGGTCGTTTCCATTGACCGATTTTGGGTCAGTTGTGCTTAAAGTCTGTTGATGGTTCCTAACTGTAGATCGGTGACGGGAAATCGGCCAATAGAGAGCCAAAGTGGACCCGCTGCAACCACAGATAGCCGGTTACAAAATACTATTTCCGGGTATAGGCGCACAGTACTTAGACTATGTAGGTTCAAGATTATATGTTAGATCCAAATTTTTAATGAACTTAACAACTGTCATCGTAGTTTTGAAACAAAGTTATTCAGAGACGATAGTTATAAACTTCACTTCAAAAGTAACAAACGAGACCAAAAACATAAGTCTAGCCTCAAACCCCCATAGCTTTAGCACTAAGCCTCGTTCTTACTGGCCAGCGGAAATGGTGTTTTGTAGGTGGGTATCTGTGGTTTCAGCGGGTTCACTTTGGCTCCCAATAGAAACTGGCCTATACGGCGGTCCCGGCGGCCGTTAGCCGACCCCCATGACACCGTGGGGCAGGCAGATCAGGCCGTGGGCAGACTGCTGAAGCGGGAACTGAAGTCGATCCGAGACCTCAGCGCCATGTTGGAATGGCGGCCAGATGGGCGATAATAGGTGCACCCAGACGGTGAGTGCTCGCCGGTGACAGGCGGAGCACGTGGGGCAGATTTGTGAGCGGGAAAATAGCACCACGTGACACGGGGGAGTGACAGTGACAGGAAGCCGGGTAGTGACAATGACAGGGTGACAGTGACAGGCTGACAGTGACAGGGTAGTGACAGGGAGTGGCTAGCGGCAGACGAATGGGGATGGAAAGGAAAGTGTGGGGATAGATTCTGATAGAGGGCGACTCGAGGAGAGAGTGTGTCAACTGCGTAGAGTCTTCATGCCATATGTGTATATATGTATAATATTGATCTCATTATAAAGAAGGAGAGTAACACAGTAGTTGGCGGTAATAATAACATACATAAACAGACTTTATTCATTTAAAATACAATAGGTATAAAACCTATAAAGCTGCCACAATATGTAGATTACATAGATATGAGCTAGCCTCGAAACAGTAAGTATTTTCACAATACGGTTTGAGCTCATCGGAGGCGGGAACAGAAGTGGCAATAACGGTTAGAGCAGCTCAGAGCCTGCGAGAAAGGAAGAGTAACCATGGTATGAGCATTATACATATCAACAAGCCTCACAACGGAGGCGGGGTAATAACGCAGTGAATAATAAATACGTTGTCATTCGATATTTATATTTATATATAATATATATAATAATATATGTGAAATCAGATCTGATCATACCAATGATTTATGCTGACACATTATAAAGTTCTGACCATTACAACTTTTTATTCAAGCACATTTAAAGACGGTACAATTGTTCGTCTGTTCACAGACGATCTTCTACGTTGGCGTCTCCTATAGATTATACATTAGACAAGATGATAAACAAATGGGATTCATGTACCTCATAGAGTGTTTGTCTCAGAGAAATCCTGCTGAGATTCTGTACCCTGTTAGGTGGGATTCACATGATGGGATTCATGTACCTCATAGGCAATTTCTCTTAGACAAATCCTGCTGAGATTCTGTACCCTGTTAGGTGGAATTCATATGATGGGATTCATGTACCTCATAGGCAATTTCTCTGAGACAAATCCTGTTGAGATTCTGTACCCTGTTAGGTGGGATTCACATGATGGGATTCATGTACCTCATAGGCAATTTCTCTTAGACAAATCCTGCTGAGATTCTGTACCCTGTTAGGTGGAATTCATATGATGGGATTCATGTACCTCATAGGCAATTTCTCTGAGACAAATCCTGTTGAGATTCTGTACCCTGTTAGGTGGGATTCACATGATGGGATTCATGTACCTCATAGGCAATTTCTCTTAGACAAATCCTGCTGAGATTCTGTACCCTGTTAGGTGGAATTCATATGATGGGATTCATGTACCTCATAGGCAATTTCTCTGAGACAAATCCTGTTGAGATTCTGTACCCTGTTAGGTGGGATTCACATGATGGGATTCATGTACCTCATAGGCAATTTCTCTTAGACAAATCCTGCTGAGATTCTGTACCCTGTTAGGTGGAATTCATATGATGGGATTCATGTACCTCATAGGCAATTTCTCTGAGACAAATCCTGTTGAGATTCTGTACCCTGTTAGGTGGGATTCACATGATGGGATTCATGTACCTCATAGGCAATTTCTCTTAGACAAAACCTGCTGAGATTCTGTACCCTGTTAGGTGGAATTCATATGATGGGATTCATGTACCTCATAGGCAATTTCTCTGAGACAAATCCTGTTGAGATTCTGTACCCTGTTAGGTGGGATTCACATGATGGGATTCATGTACCTCATAGGCAATTTCTCTTAGACAAATCCTGCTGAGATTCTGTACCCTGTTAGGTGGAATTCATATGATGGGATTCATGTACCTCATAGGCAATTTCTCTGAGACAAATCCTGTTGAGATTCTGTACCCTGTTAGGTGGGATTCACATGATGGGATTCATGTACCTCATAGGCAATTTCTCTTAGACAAATCCTGCTGAGATTCTGTACCCTGTTAGGTAGGATTCACATGATGGGATTCATGTACCTCATAGGCAATTTCTCTTAGACAAATCCTGCTGAGATTCTGTACCCTGTTAGGTGGAATTCATATGATGGGATTCATGTACCTCATAGGCAATTTCTCTTAGACAAATCCTGCTGAGATTCTGTACCCTAATAGGTGGAATTCATATGATGGGATTCATGTACCTCATAGGCAATTTCTCTTAGACAAATCCTGCTGAGATTCTGTACCCTGTTAGGTGGAATTCATATGATGGGATTCATGTAGCTCATAGGCAATTTCTCTGAGACAAATCCTGTTGAGATTCTGTACCCTGTTAGGTGGAATTCACATGATGGGATTCATGTACCTCATAGGCAATTTCTCTGAGACAAATCCTGTTGAGATTCTGTACCCTGTTAGGTGGAATTCACATGATGGGATTCATGTACCTCATAGGCAATTTCTCTTAGACAAATCCTGCTGGAGATTCTGTACCCTGTTAGGTGGGATTCACATGATGGGATTCATGTACCTCATAGGCAATTTCTCTTAGACAAATCCTGCTGAGATTCTGTACCCTGTTAGGTGGAATTCATATGATGGGATTCATGTACCTCATAGGCAATTTCTCTGAGACAAATCCTGTTGAGATTCTGTACCCTGTTAGGTGGGATTCACATGATGGGATTCATGTACCTCATAGGCAATTTCTCTTAGACAAATCCTGCTGAGATTCTGTACCCTGTTAGGTAGGATTCACATGATGGGATTCATGTACCTCATAGGCAATTTCTCTTAGACAAATCCTGCTGAGATTCTGTACCCTGTTAGGTGGAATTCATATGATGGGATTCATGTACCTCATAGGCAATTTCTCTTAGACAAATCCTGCTGAGATTCTGTACCCTGTTAGGTGGAATTCATATGATGGGATTCATGTACCTCATAGGCAATTTCTCTTAGACAAATCCTGCTGAGATTCTGTACCCTGTTAGGTGGAATTCATATGATGGGATTCATGTAGCTCATAGGCAATTTCTCTGAGACAAATCCTGTTGAGATTCTGTACCCTGTTAGGTGGAATTCACATGATGGGATTCATGTACCTCATAGGCAATTTCTCTGAGACAAATCCTGTTGAGATTCTGTACCCTGTTAGGTGGGATTCACATGATGGGATTCATGTACCTCATAGGCAATTTCTCTTAGACAAATCCTGCTGGAGATTCTGTACCCTGTTAGGTGGGATTCACATGATGGGATTCATGTACCTCATAGGCAATTTCTCTTAGACAAATCCTGCTGAGATTCTGTACCCTGTTAGGTGGGATTCACATGATGGGATTCTAGTACCTCATAGGCAATTTCTCTTAGACAAATCCTGCTGGAGATTCTGTATTCGAACAAGATCTCTTCATCTGATTTGTAGAATTCCATTTCCCTGAAACAAACTTGATTTGGTGACAATTACCCCTCACAAGGTAAAGAATCCCATGAGATTTTGATTTTTGAACACGCTTAAAATTTACAGGGGCATTTTGGTGAGTCACAACCTATGTACCTAACCTAGCCAATAGAAGGCCAGCAAGCCATGTTATATGTGGAAGTATAATATGAGCAAGTGTGTCTCACTGCTTTATCCTACCCCTAATATAAAATCCCATAGGCTTAACATTGAGTTTCCGTATGCCACGCTGCCTGGCATACGGAGTTTTATATGCCACTAGTGGCATACAGAATTTTTATCACATGATATTCCAAAATCGAGGAGACAGGGTAGGATAAAGTCAAAACCTGATTCGTTTTAATCGTGGCCACCGCATGCAACTCCTGGAGTTTTGGCTCCGGACTTCACTCGGCCTCGCCTCATGAAGTCACTAAGCCAAAATCCATTCATGGCATACGTTGGCCAAGATCAAAACTCATCCAGTTTTACGATATTATTTGACTATATCAAATTAGGTTAGCCCCTGTGGGAGGGAGGTTGTTCTACACACTTTTCCGTTATTCATGGTGTATCATTTGTTTGTATATTTATGTGATTCAAGATGACCATATATAAACCAAATACCAGAGTTCACTAAGCTTACCCTGTTAGGCAGGACCATGGAAAGCAGCCCCTAATTGGGCTGAGGTCCAAGCCTCTTTATTGTATTGTATGAATCCAGAGCAGAAGCAAATTTGTCAAATTTATTTTATATGCAATAAAGAAACGTATTTAAAAAAAAAGAAAAAATAGGGTCACATGTTCTTTTTTCAAACCGTTCACCTCCAGACTACTTGAGTACCAGAGCGGCTATTCACTGTGGCTGTGTATCAGACTATGTACCAGGTCTGTCTTTCTATGTGAATTAAGTAGGATTCACACTGTGGGATCCATGTACCTTACAGGGTTCAAAATCTCGCGAGATTCTGTTCCTTTTTAAGGCAAAATGTCGCCAACAATTGCAGGGGAAAAAGATGTGTCAGGGAATTTGAGCCCTACAATTTAAACAAAGACCTGGGACCTGTTTCATTAGTTTCGTGACATGTCTGTGACACCATACAGACAGTGGGGTTGTCTAGTTTTGTGACAACACAAGTAGCTGCCCTTAGGTAAAGACAGACCCCAAACATAAGAATTCGAAAAATCTACACGTCATGGACCTGTTTCACTAGTTTTGTGACAAAAGTGTTAGACAGACATGAAAAGCAGCACCAACAGTGCAAGCAAGAACGGACAAAATGAAATCTAATGTCTAGTTCCTATGAAACCGGGCACACCATCTAGACGCCATCTACTGATCAAGACATGGCACGAAACTAGTGAAACAGGTCCCAGTTCCATTACAGGATTCTTCTCAGATAAAAACACCTTTTGATGTACATGAATCCTATCATGTGTATCCCGCTTTAAATTCACCATTTTTTCTTGAGACTGGTAAAAGCACCTTGCCTTGAGACTTTCGTACAAAGGGAGAACTGTCTGAGACTGGGGGAAAGGTGTGAAGTACACCAGTCTCAGGTATATTAGTTTTTAAGTGTGAATTGCACTGTAGGGAAAGGAGTGAATCACACCACCTCAGGTACATTAGTCTCTACACGTGAATCCTGCTTCAGCTCGATGGTAGCCTATGGCGGGAGCCTGTAACAGCAGACCCTGCAGCACTCCGGTGGCGGTCAAGACGTAGCGGACATCGGCCCCAGCTTGATGGTGACCCTTGATGGTGACAGCACGGCCTGTGGGTGGACACCGCGCAGGTCTACACCTAGACAGTCTAGACTCTAGACTATACAGCATATATATATATATATATATATATAAATATATATATATATATATTATATATATATATAACTCATACAGAGCATGCTGTAAAAAGTACAACTTGTTCCGTTTTCCTTCTTCTAAAGCTCAATGCCCATTTACCTATTCCGGAACATTCATGTACCTTTGTCGGCGACAAACAGACGGTAATTTGTCTCACCCAAGGCATCCTAATGGAGTCGGCCGTAGTCGGTAGATGTAGGACAGCTAGGCAAGGATGAGCCACCAATTAGTAGACCGATTTCCTTAGGACTAATATCCAGCACCCCATCTCCTCAATGTCCACCGGTCGAGCGAAGGGTTACGTAATTTGCCTACGACCAGTTGACAGACTCCTATACGATTTGGTAACTAATCGCTCAACCCTGAATCGGTTGATGGGCATTGGGCTTAACCAGAAGCCCTAGATACTAGGTTAAAGTTGGTCATATATGTTTGCTCAAGAAACTCTTTTGGTGGGTGTTGGAAATGAATTATTCAATCTTTCTACTTCCCTCTGTTGTATACCCTTACCTCTACCTTCACTCACCGTCCCCTTTCCTGGCCCCCTCAATCACCCCCCGTCCCTACAGTTTACTTCCATCATACCCTCTGCCTGCTCTTCCATCCTTTAGTCCCCTCTAATCACCTAACCATGTAGAGTAGATATACCGCGTTAGGCCTTACGATAGAAATTTAGACCTCCCAATATGGCACCGATACAAAAAGCAAATATCGGAGACATATTGGGAAGGTGCAAAATCGTAGACATATGTCTAGACATGCCAATCCACCACGCATTGAATGGGGTTTATATCGGTGTCTAATCGCAGAAACGTGGTCAAATGCCCCGATATTAGGCGACCTTCCGACGCGATTTTGATTTTTTATCGGGAGGTGCATCGTAGACCATATCGGAGCCATATCGTAGTAGGTGGACGCCGGGCCTAAGCGGCATCTCCCGTGAGCGCACACTTTAGCTCGGAACGGAAATTTTTCTCTCTATTAGATGTTTATTTCAACCCTGCGGAAGTGCGGGCACCCCGCGTTAGCGGCCAGTTATTTCGGTACGAAAAGGCCTAAAAGCCTGCGTAACCTCAGACGGATACCCAACCCAATATGGCCCATCGATGTGGGGACAGCACTCGAGATTATCGAGATTAATCTTTATTCTACACTAATGAACGACTTTCCGTTGGCTCGGACTGCTTTAGCAAACAAACCTAGATATTATCAAACGGTCACCTTCCTACGAGGTACAGAAAAGGATCTTCATGTACGATCCTAGATTATTAAACAGGCCCATAATCAGCACAAACCCTTACTTTCTTTAACACCCTCCCTTCCCTTCTACCCATACCTTAATTCTGTCTCCTTCCATCTATTCGCCCAGTGACGCTGCTCCTTTCATGTGACGTCACACAACATGTGGTCACGTGGGTAGCGGCCATCACTCAGCCTTGGTTAATTACATGCAATCAACATCGTTAATTAGTGTATGTTTAGGGGCGGGGCTGATATGCCCGCCTCTGTGCCTCCCACTCGCCAACCCACCCCCTCACACACACACCCATCACCACTCACACGCCTCACTTACGGCACTACACTCTCCCAGCATAGATCCTGCGTTTTGTTTCCTGCCCCCGCTTGTATCTCTGCACCGATCTGCCTGTTTGATGGACTGGAAGCCTGGCCTATGTGCTCACTCTTATATGAGGCCCGCCATCTTCTGGTGCCATATTTACGCTGGTTTATCTGCTAGAGTGCGTGGGAAAATTTGTTGTATTTTGTAAAGACACATTCTAATAAGTTTTCTTTTATCATTAGAAACTTTGCCATTCCTTTATCATATATTTCCATGCATTTCATACTAGTGTTGATAAGTTATTTGAGAAATCTTATTATGCAAAGAGGTTGTGCTAGATCTCCTTGACACTGCAAATCAGCAGGGAACCAGCAATAGATCAAGGGTGATCACAGGTTGGTCTGCCTGGGTGTTACCTGTATCATGTTTCATAGGGGCAGGGAGCCAGTCTACCTGTTTGAGACAAAATCTGCCCCATGCACCAGTTTTTTTTATATATCCTAGATTCTGGGCAATTTTGGGGGAAATTTCATGCTTTACTTGTTTAAAAAAATGCATTTATATTGATATACTAAATAATATACGCTGATTTCTATTATTCATTATGTCAAATCAAGAATTTCCTGTGGGATTTCCTACTTCAATGGAAAGCACTTCGTGCGTTGCAGGGTCCTTTTTGCGAGCATGTCACCTATGCTTATTCGCTTGGCCTTTTTAATCAACTGTGGATTCATACTATAAAGTGGTTTAAAGCTGAAAGAGAAACAGCTGGATTGTCGGAAAAGCTCATTTAACGATTCCCATTACTTCAGGATCTTGCAGAAACGATATCAAGGATACCTCATTGTATTTGAATCTTCTTGATATCCATAAATGCTGCTATTTGATTTAAAAAGAAAAAAACACAATTCCATTAGCTCCCAACCCATAATGTATGTGTTGTTTGAGTTTCATAACTTTTGACAGTCAGGGGCGTACCCAGGGGGGGGGCACAGGGGGCACGTGCCCCCCCCCGAAATCTTCCCAAGGATGGTCCGTTCCGACTGAAAATCCTCTACACACTGTTTTTTGGATTTTGTTTCTATCTATCATAGTTAAAAAGTTACAGCATTATACAAGAATGGGCTATTTACACATACATAAGATATTGAAATCTATCTTGAAGTCACTTGAAGGATGCATGTAAGGTAGTCCCAGGTGTGCCCTCCCCCCACCCTCTAAAAAAATCCCCCTACATGCCCTTGTTACCATATGTACATCATTCAACAAAGGAAATATGTCAAAATCCAAGAGGTACCTTGTGTAAAATATGGAAGCCAAGTGCTTCTGCAGGTTTTGCCCCCTGGACCCCCAGATGGATTTTGCCACCAGACACCTCAGTTGTGTGACCCCCTCCTCCTTGGAATTAAATTCTCTATATAGCTTGTATAGTCTTTTGACATACAAGTGTGCCCAGGGGCTTCATCCCCTCCCCACCTGTATCACTAAAGAAGCACTTTGCCCCTGACCCATTGTAAGTTCTGACCAATGGACCTCCCAGATGAGTTTTTTGCAACTGGACCCCTGGCAATCTTCACATGTAGTTTCAGGTGTGTAAAAACCCTTCCCCTAAATAAAGTCACTAACATGTGAGTACTTCCAGGGGCTTTACCCCTGAACCCCCGGGATTTGCTTTGCTCTTAGACCCCTCAATATATCCCCAAATAGCCTCAGGTGTTTGACCCCCCTCACTGGGGCTTCAGTGCACCCCAAGGAGGGGTTATGCTGCAGGACCCTTAGCAATCTAGAAACCCAACTGCTTCCAGGGACTTCACCCCCTAAACTCCCAGGAGGAGCTTTGTTGCTGGAGCCCCTGCCAATCTCTCCAGGTATGTAGCCCCCAACCTGAAACAACCTCCTGGGAAAAGCTTGTATGATCTATGAAATCCTAATGATTCCATGGGCTTTGACCCCTGGACCCCCAGGGGGGGTCTTAGCTTTTAGATCACCACACATCTTCCCAGGCTGTCTCAGGTGTGTAAATCCCCTGCCCAAACCAACATCATAGTAACAGCTTGTCATTCGACCCCTGTGTCAATCATGTAACCTAAAAATGTTATCTAATGCATAAAAGCCAAACACTTCAGGGGTTTGGCCCCTGGATCCCAAAGGAGGCAATTTGCCCCTAGACATCTCACAATCCCCCCAGGTAGTCTCAGGTGTGTAACCCTTTCCTGAAACAAAATCATGGATATAGATTGCATAAATGATATCTGAAACCAAAGCACTTCCAGGAATTTTGCCCCCTGGACCTCTGGGAGGTGCTATGCTATTTCTCTTGTGGCAACATTCCAGGTAGTTTCAGGTGTGCAACAATCTCCCTCCCTCAATCAAAATCCTGGATACAGCTTTTATAAAATCTAAAACCTAAGTGAATCTTGAGACTTTGCCTCCTGGATCGCCAGCAGAGGCTTTGCTGCTGGACCCCCAGCAAGCTACCCATGCTATCTCAGGTCCCATAACAATCCTAAGATGTATATTTTTTTCTAATAAAAATCCAAATTCTTCTGGGAGCATTACTCCCTGGATCCCCCTCCCAACTGGGGCATTGCTTCTCGACCCCTGGATAGTGTCAGGCATATGACCCCCTCCCTCAACAAAATCCTAGATACAGCTTGTATAATCGACAAATTCTAAGTGCTGCTGGGGGCTTTGCCCCCTGGAGCCCAAGCCAATCATTCAAGGTAGTCCAAGGTGTACCCCCCCTCCCTGAAACAAAATCCTGGGTATGACCCTGGTGAATGCTGCTTGAGGGGATTGTGGTTAAGATAGTAGAAATTGTGTCCCCCCTAAATAAGCACATGCCTATATGCCCTTGTTTCAGTGGCATTCAACAAGGCAAGTATGTCCCCTAAAGATAATCTAAATGCCTAGCTATTAGATGTGATTTGCCTCATGGACCCTCTCAAATCTTCCCATGTAAAAAAATCCTGGATACAAATTGTATAATGTATAAAATTCAAGTCCTTCTAAGGGATTTGTCCCAAGGACCCGAAGGAGGGACCTTGCCACTGGACCTGTACTGATATTCCTAGGTAGTCTCAGGCATGTAACCCCCTCCCTGGACCCAAATCCTGGGAACAACTTGTATAATGTATAAAATCCAAGTGGTTACAGGTTTTATCTCCTGGACTACCAGATAGAATTTGCCACTGACCCCTGAAAATCTCCCCAGTTGGTCTCAGGTGTATAAATCTCCCCAAGACATAACCCTAAAGTATAGCTTTTATAAGTGTAAAATTCATGTTGGCCTGGGGTTTTCACCCCCTTGACCCCTATGAGGACTTTAATGATGGACCCTTGGTACCTGGTCTCAGGTATGTATCTTCCACTCCCTGAGACAAAAATCTGGGGACAGCTTGTGTAATCTATAAAATTCAAATATTTCAGAGGGATTTGCATGGACCCCATTAAAGGCTTTCCTAGACTACTGGCAATATTGCCATGTGATCCTGGGGGATTTGCCCCCTGGACCACCATGTGGGGCCATGCTGCTAGACCTCTGACAATCTTCCCAGATGGCTTAACATATGTAACCCCCTCCTTGAAAAAACATCTCACAGAGAGGTTGTAGAATTTTTATGATGCAGGGTCTTCTATGGGATTTACCCCCTGGACCCCCAGGAGGGGGTTTGCTGCTAGAACCCTGGCAATATACCCAGATACTCTAAGAAGTGTAACCTTGTTCCCTGAAAAAAAAGCCAGGATAGAGATTGCATATAATCCAAGTTCTTTCAAGGGCTTTGCCCCCTGGACCCCCAGAAAGGGCTTTTCTGCTAGACACTGACAATATTCACAGATAACCTAAGATGTGTGTGCCCCTCTTCAAAAGAATCCTGGGAGTGGCTTTTATAATCTATAGAATCCAAATGTTCTCAGGGGCTTTGCCTCCTGGACACCCAGAGGGGGTTTTGCAGCCAGACCCCTGGTAATAATTCTAGATAGTCTAAGCAGTGTAACCCCTGTCCCTAGAAAAAAATCCTGGTACAGGTTGTATAATCCATGAAATTCAAGTTCCTCTGGTGGCTTTGCCCCCTGGACCCCCACGAGGAGCTGGATCCCTGGTCACATTCCCCCTGAAACAGAATCCTGAAAACAGCTTGTATAATCTAAGGGCGTCCGAGGCTTTGCCCCGGTACCTCACAGGAGGGTCTTGTTAGCTGGACCCTTGTCAATCTTCAGAGGTGTGCCCCCCCCCGAAACAAAATCCTGGGTACGCCCCTGACAGTTTGACTGTGGTTTCTCTATGTGACATCACTGGTTCGACGCAGAGATTAGTTAGCGCTGGACTGGTTCTCTGCCCCAATGAAATAATGGACAGGTAACACCTAGCTAGTGAACGACCTTGAACTGTTGAAATGTTGGCTGGTTCCCTCTGTGCTTACTGGATACCCAGGGAACAAGTATCGGGTTGTGCCAGAGATTAATAAGCGCTAGCATCATAAAAGATCTGCTGGCAGAGTGCTGACAAGATGGCGCAATCCCACAATGCTCCAGAAAAATGGAGGCGTTACCCATAATGCACCAAAAAAAATGGCGGGTGTTACGTGGCCTTATATATGAGTGAAGACATAACCCATGCTTCCAGGCTAAGTAAGCGCTAGCGCCGTGAAAGATCTGCTGGGAGAGTGACAGCACCAGTGACGTATTCAGGTCACGTGGCCCGTGTCGACCAATGAATACGCCTCTTAAAGACGGCGGTGTTTGTTAGTGTAATTCCTCGTCCGTTGTTCAGATGGTGGTGAAGGAGTGTGCGGATCCACGTGCCTCGTGAGGAACACCCTCCACAGTCAACACTGAACAATTTCATTAAGTCGTGATTACATTCACTGAGAACAGCCTCAGAATCTGCTGAGTCATTACTCGTGTCACCACAAGAATTTAGTCTGCCGATATAAGGCCTGTTTTCATTGGCTGACGAAAACGGTTTAGACCTTTTTAATTCTCCTAATAGCCTATTTACATTGGCCGTCTCTGATCTACAGTCGGGCACCACCGACGGACCTTTAGCACTGCTGAGGCAAAATGAAAATGGGCCTTTAGGAGAAATCGGAAAATGCATACCGTTTTCGTCGGCCAATGGAAACGGGCCTTAAGACCAAAGGCATTCTTTGTGTATTTGTATCCAGTCCCTCAATATTCCAAATTATTTCACCTCAGTATTTTTCTTCATACGCTTAACGTTAGGAATTTGTACTCCACGGCCGTGAAGGTATTGTACCCAATACTCAATGCTAATTGGGTGGGTTATCTTTATTGAATGATAATCATGTATTGGGGGTGAGATAAAATCAGAAAACCACTCGATCAAAATAACTTTTTATAAGTTTCTTTATTGAGTCTTTAGTCATAAGTACAATCTTTCATATGTGTATGCATTAATAAATGCTTAGTTATTCGACTCTGATAAAGTGGCAGACGCCTCAATTTGTTTTATAAATAATTATTTTTATGGCGAGGCCGTACCTATGATAAATCCACTTGAAAAAGTGTTTTTTTTTGTGGTCGCTTCACATCCAATTTAAGAGAAACACAATTCCAACCCGTATTTTTACATGATACATGAGCAATAGCAAAATTATTCAGTCAAATTACAAATTTCACATTTCATACCTCCTTATACAGAGTCTATACCAAAGTCTGTAGTATTTTCGCTATTTGGTAGTTTCCCGCCAAAAGGTCATCTGTCAATTGCCGTCTGCTTCATACGTCACGCGGATTTCCCGACGACATATTTTGACAAGTCACGTGGCAGCCTCGGTCGCTGGTTCCCGACCTCTGTCATCTTTTGATGTGTTGTCTCAATACTGCATCCGTAGGGACCAGCGCTCACCTTAAAGCATATCCTACAATTCAGAGTGGCGCCACATATTGATTTATGAATACTGACCATTATCAATTCAAACCAGTTCTTTTCACTTATTCTAATACCAAATAAGTTATTTATAACCTATTGTATAGTGTTTGACCTAACTTAATAGGTAAATTAAATCATTTACATTTTACTAATTTACATAGGATATTTAGTGTAAAATATAGTTTTAAATGATTCTCTCAAAAACAAGGAAGTTGACCTAGATGATTTTTTAAATTTAAATATGTAGTACCATACGTTAAATAATATCTGTGAAAGTTTAGAATGACATCGGTTTTGGGATATTAAAGACAACATAATTTGTGTCTCTAAATAGAAGCATGGTGACTCCAAATTCATAAGTTAAATATGTTTTCCAGGACACTTAGAGATCGTCCTGTTTAATTTTCAGGAAAATGACAGGTTTTATTTTCAAGGTGAATTGTCCGATATGCCTTTAACATGGTGGCGTCATGTCAAAGAGGCTGTCACGTGGTTAGCACAGACCTCTGACGTATCGATGTCATAGCACTTTAAAAGATTGATGGTCCTGCCTTTTCACTGATTACCAGGAACTTATTGGATTTAAATATTTAAGGGTATCGATTCAAAGCATGCAGATAAGTGATAGGTCTTTTGGAGATGATAAACATGTTTCAAAACGCAAAGCTACATGAGCCTTCTAAACGTGAAATGCGACATTGCAAATATCATATAAGTGCAAATTAGAAATAAAGGTTGTTTTCAGAGAATATCTTTATTGGCCAGCTTTATGCTATGGAATACCATGCATTCATGTCGGTAACAATGGAGAGGAATTCAGAAACAACATTTCTCGTTTTTGAGCGTGGGATACACGTCCATATACTCTACCTGAAGGTTAGAGTGGTCACATAGACTTTGACCTTGCTGCAAAAATCTACCCCTTCACTATCTGCGTGCTAGCACTGTGACTTTGAGAAAATGAGCAGTGGACCAGTGTCGCAGTCTCTTAGAGGTGTGCCCAACTGACCATTATCAATCTCTATAGACCGAAATACCTCATTGACCCACTCGCCCTTGATATATTTGAATCCTAGAGTCTCAGTCCCATTGCTGAGGCTCTAAACATCATTGGTTGATGTTTTAAATCTATGTGCATATTATAAAGCATATCTTCAAATGTCAGCCTAAAAATTCTTAAACATAACAAACCTCGATAATCCTTCTGTACAATTTAGAAACTGAAAACCTTCTACCTCGAAACCTACTTGACGAATCAGCCATCGCGGATATTTTGCTCTTTTGACACTGTAGCAATAGTGAAGGTCACCTCACAATGGCAATGACCTTGATAATTAAATCGGAAGTAGTAGGACTGCGCCTGCGTAATAGGTGATAGTTAGGTACGTTTATGTGAGCGTTTCCGGTTCCTGTTCGTGTTCTCCAATCATCTGATCGATAATTCCCCGCCTAATTGCCGCCCAATTTTCCACCTATCGGCGCTCAGAGTTTCCTGTTCTACTGGTAGTGGTTTTTCGGGGCGTTGGTCTTCTAGAATCTCTTTTACACATGTTGTCATTCCGGCAATAACAATCCCATAGCTTAAGGAGAAATGAACGTCCAAGTTGTATCGCCGTTATTGTTAGGTGTTTAATTTCATTGCTTTGTATTTCTATTATTACCAGGAAGAATGATAGTTTTCTATCGAAAGCAGAAAAAAACTTATAGTTTGTTTGTTCATTTCAACGCCCTGCCGTCCATAGCTTGAAGATGCTGGATTCCAAGAAAAATAACTCACAGTCAATCATTCGTGCTATCATATTGGAGTTAAATTTTGTCATTCCAGATACCATATATATATATATATCGTTTGCCATCGAGTTTGGAGTTAACAGTAAAAGGAACGAGGCGATAACTGAGTGAATATTCTGAAGTACTCCAAACGAGATGGCGAACAGGGACGAAGACCAAACTCGAATATGTTTCTGACTTTATCTTTAGCCTGGAAATATTTATGAATTACCATTCTCTCAAGCCCGTTGCGAATGAGTTCCTAATGTTTAGCCTATGGACGTTTATACCAGGCTAAGATAAAGAGGACAGGCACAGGCACAGGAATATGAAAAGCATTATATGACATTTCAATAGAGATTCAACAAACCCCTGTGATACAAATAAAAACAATCAACATTTTAAACAACAAAATGGATATCATTCCAAGCAGTTACAGCAGGTTGCTACATGCCAAAAAAGGAAGTAGTGGTACTAAAAAGATGAAGTGAGTGATTTTATTCTGCAAGGTTCTTGATACAGCTTTGCCTATATAATTTGGCCTCGGATAGACCAAAGTTCGCTATCTTCAATCCCATTTTTCTGATTGAAAAGAGCCATCTCTGATTTACAAAGGTACTTTATTCATCCAGCACCAGTTTTTATCTTACCTGTCTGCTTATTCCATTACCTGTGTCCATGTACCAGTGCGGGGGGCGTGTTGCTTTTTAATACAGAAGTGCATAGACAGAGGAGGTGGGGAATGAAAAATTGAAAAAACAGAACAAACGGAGCAAACTCAGGATATTGATACATCAATCCATGAATTTAACATTTGCTGTGTTAAAACTAAATGTTGACATCAGTTTGTGTAAACAGGTGTTGAAAGAAGCACTCGCACTGGAACTACAAAATGCATTGGCGGTCTGAGTAGGTTGTATTGCTAAAATCTCTTTTTGTTACCTCGCAGCAGCATTGTGGTGGGGATGGAGCTTGTATGATTCTATAGAGGAACCCTATGAAAGTTTATGGTCAGAGCTCATATCCCATCGAGTTTGAATGGGGTGGTGATTCACAAGGCGAAGCCACGTGAATTACGTAGCGATTCAAATGAATATATCCATATCCATGCCATGGAGCAGGGGTCAGGCTGAGGAATAGAATTTATTATTAGTAACTTTCAGACCGTCGGCTCCGTAATCCACTCGAGATTGCCAACATCAAACACTCGCGTTTACTTGTGTATTACTGCCTATCATCCCCTCATGGTTAAAGGTCGCCCGACCGAATATTCATCGATTGTTGTCTATACGTTTACGAGGCGGTTCAAGGCAGTGCGCCCAGGAGGGAGGGAATAGATGCGGCATCCTTAAAGGCGGCCCGGTCAACATGTCAGTCTTGGCTCATGTTTCTCGGGTGAGGTCAGACAGGTGGATTACCTACCTCTCATATAAATCTCCATAGACTTAACATGGTGTAACTACTATGCTACAGATAGTACCCTACCCCTCATATAAATCTCCATAGACTTAACATGGTGTAACTACTATGCCACCGTTAGTACCCTACCCCTCATATAAATCTCCATAGACTTAACATGGTGTAACTACTATGCCATGGTTAGTACCCTACCCCTTATATGAATCTCCATAGACTTAACATGGTGTAACTACTATGCCACTGTTAGTACCCTACCCCTCATATAAATCTCCATGGACTCAACATGGTGTAACTACTATGCCACAGTTAGTACCCTACCCCTCATATAAATCTCCATAGACTTAACATGGTGTAACTACTATGCCACCGTTAGTACCCTACCCCTCATATAAATCTCCATAGACTTAACATGGTGTAACTACTATGCCACTGTTAGTACCCTACCTCTTATATAAATCTCCATGGACTCAACATGGTGTAACTACTATGCCACAGTTGGTACCCTACCCCTCATATAAATCTCCATAGACTTAACATGGTGTAACTACTATGCCACAGATAGTACCCTACCCCTCATATAAATCTCCATAGACTTAACATGGTGTAACTACTATGCTACAGATAGTACCCCACCCCTCATATAAATCTCCATAGACTTAACATAGTGTAACTACTATGCCACAGATAGTACCCTACCCCTCATATAAATCTCCATAGAGTTAACATGGTGTAACTACTATGCTACAGATAGTACCCTACCCCTCATATAAATCTCCATAGACTTAACATGGTGCAACTACTATGCCACAGTTAGTACCCCACCCCTTATATGAATCTCCATAGACTTAACATGGTGTAACTGTATGCCACGGTAGCAACCTACCCCTCATATAATTCTCCATAGACTTAACATGGTGTAACTGTATGCCACAGTTATTCTCCTACCTCTCATATAAATCTTAATAGATTTAGCATGGTGTGACTGTATGCCACAGTTATTATCTAACCCCTCATACAAATCTCCATAGACTTAACATGGTGTGACTGTATGCCAGTTATTTTCCTACCTCTCATACAAATCTCCATAGACTTAACATAGTGTGACTGTATGCCACAGTTATCATCTTACCCCTCATATAAATCTCCATAAACCTAATATGGTATAACTGTATGCCACGGTTATTCATCGATCATTGTCTATGTATATACGAAGCAGAAG
Organism: Alentia gelatinosa; assembly: GCA_950022655.1. NCBI lineage: Eukaryota > Metazoa > Annelida > Polychaeta > Phyllodocida > Polynoidae > Alentia > Alentia gelatinosa. The sequence continues at coordinate 39,984,607 of OX465590.1, read as the reverse complement.
TTAAAGGCAGGGTACCCGTGAGGTAAAATGAAGAAGAAACCAACTAGTTCTTGTCAAAGTCGTCGTTCTCCACGAGTTTGATGAACAGTGATATGAACAAGGCAACAGCCAAGTGAATATCACGTAGCATTCAAACGAGTTGGAGAACTACTTCTTTGACCAAAATGAGTCCCTTTCTATATCTATCTCACCCCTGTAAACACTAAAAGAATGGACGACACACAGGATATAAACTATGGAGAATGGACTACAATACTCATAGGGTCATGGAGAATGAGTTCTCAATGTTAAGTTTATGGGACAAAAATACCAAGGGTGAGATAATATTGGAAACATTCTTACTGTGGCCGAAACGGTTCCTGTTTGAGGTCAGTCGTCGATTGACGCCATAGCGGAAGGCAGTATGAAATCGACGACTGACCATGAAGAGGAACCGTTTCGTCCACAGTCAGGACGTTTGCTTATTATTTTATGCCTTAAATCGACAAAAAAAACAATTTCGTTTTTTTAAATAATGTCTTTATTCCACATTCTGTTACATCAACAGTTCTTCCATTTGGAGCACTAGTATTAGCACTCGTAGAAACAATACGGATGTAAGGTATAAGTGAAATACTTATATAGAACGTCCTGACCATGCTGTACAATTCACAGAACGAGATGTTAATTTACGGTTTGTACGGACCGAGGCATTTATGCCGAGTTCCGTACAAACGGTAAATTATCATCGAGTTCTGTGACTTGAACAAGCATGGTTGGACGTTATATATTTACTATATACCCAAAATTTAAAAAAAAAACAATTTCATTTGGCTTAACAACCAATTTGTTTTTATAAACGTGTATGGCAAGGTGGTCCGTATTTTAGTGTACGGACCAGCTGTCCGTACAGTATTTTTACGTCATATTCCGAAGCGGTGCGTATTTACAGTATATACGGCATGGGTATATAGTCAAATGGAATACAAGCTCTGTAAGAGTGAAGTACAAAGGATGGTGGGTTTCGATCTATGTGTGAATGGGTGATATATGTTGATATGATATACAGATTGTTTGTTCACATCTAGATCAACTTTTGCTACTATTTCTGACTCAGCATGCCCTTAAATGATTTTTTGTCATCTGCCTTTTGTTGCTCGAATGTTAAGTGATTCCATAGTGCGATACCTCGATATTTAGGCGATCGCTTGTAGGACTCGTTTTTAAACCAATTTAATGACTCATTAAGTCACACTAACAGCGGGCATGAACATTATTATTACTGCACCCCTAACAGCGGGTAGTATTTCATAGACGTTCACCAACAGGTATATAGTAATAAGAGAAAACGTGGTTACTGAGCCTGAAGGGATGGCCGTTCGAGGTCTTTTTATACCATAAATACGTCCCGACGCCGCAGGCGGAGTGACGTATTTATGGTATAAAAAGGCCGAGAATGGCATCCCTTCTGGCTCAGTCACTACGTTTTCTTATTATTACATACCTAAATATAAAAAAAACCCCGCCTTTTATGTACTTATTAAATGTACCATTTGACCCAATGGTCACAGTGCGCCCGAATATTTACTACAGGCGTAATGCGCCCGAACATTATTATTACTGCACCCCTAGCAGCGAGCAGTACTTCATAGACATTCGCACATAGGTATATGATAATTAATAGAAACCAAACGAGAGTTAGCCTTGTCAATGTTTATGCCACGATGGGCAGGTCGTGTATTACTACACGAGGCGTTAGCCGAGTTTAGTGAGTAGCAGACCTGACCAGAGTGGTATAAACATTGACAAGGCTAACTCGAGTTCGGTTTCGTATTTATCCTACCCCATCTCACCGATATACAGAGAATATTTGTAATTATCCATGTTAGTAGTTATCAATGCTGCCGGATCTACTTTCGTTATCTCGTCCCTGATTGGTCCGTTTTTTTATTCACCTTGGTGCATAAATAACACTTTATCCAACGCTATGTCAAATACACTGAGTCAATGTTAAACCTATGGCGTTTTTTATTAGGGGTAGGATAATAGATCCTGACCCTGACACGTCGGTCCGGGATCTTGTTCCCCGGCTGAGGTCGGACAGACGGGGGCCGGCTGTATACGTCCCGGGGCCGCACCCCGCGGGCATTTAGGGGTGTCTCCGGATAAGGCCTAATCTCCCCTCGCACCAGATGACTGTCCAGCGGCAGTATTCCCGGATAAACATCACCGTATGGACACAGGAGCCATCCTACCACAATGGAAGCTCCCTTAACCCAGCAACACTTCCCCGGAGTGGAGACAAAAATCAATCGGGCGTCGGCAGCTGGCGACACGTGACAAATTACGTTATACCACGTGACTGGGGAATATGAGGAAGAGAAGAAACACAAGGGCGCCACGTAGCCGGGGATATATTAAGGTTTAAAGGCCATTTTCCATTGGCCGACAAAAACAGTGAAGATTTTCTGTGTTCTCCTAATAACCTATTTACATTTTGTGTCAGCAGTGGTAAAGGTCCGTCGGTGGTTCCTGACTGTATATTGGTGATGACCAATGGAAAGAGGCTATTAGGAGAATACAAAAAATCTACACCATTTTCGTCGGCCAATAGAAACAGGACTTTAGATTGACTGTGTCGTGTTACATTGGCTACGACAAAATGAGAAATATAAATTCACAGATCTAGTCGGATACCCAAGACTTTACGAATGTGATATGTTTAGAGTGTTATGTACAGTAGAACCCTCCAGGGTCACCCTGCGTAAGCGGTCACCCCGCATAAGTGGACACTTTTGCTCGGAATGAAAATTTTCCCTCTATTAGATGTTTGGTTTAACCACGCATAAACGGTAAGGCCCGGCGTCCACCTACTACTATAGAAATTTAGACCTAGCGATATGGTGCCGATACAAATGTCAATATCGGAGACATATCAGGAAGGTGCAAAATCGTAGACATATGTCTAGACATGCCAATCCACCACGCGTTGTATGGGGCTTTTATCGGTGTCTAATCGCAGAGACGGGGTCAACTGCCCCGATATTAGGTGACCTTCTGAGGCGATTTTGATCTTTTATCGGGAGGTGCATCGTAGACCATATCGGAGTTATATCGGAGTAGGTGGACGCCGGGCCTTACTTCACAGAAGGGCTCACCTCACGTAAGCGGACAGTTATATCGGTATGTAAAGGGCTAAAACCCCGTGTAAGCGGACACCTCTGACGGACATCCTACCAAAAATAAATAAATCTGTGTTATTTTTTGAGTGTGTGAGTACATTCACAGAACATGCATTTTGTAAGTCAGTAACTTTGGATCAAATTAAGATATTGGAAAATAAATTTCAGATCTATCATCGCCTCTGCCTCCCCTACGTATCAGTATATAACACATATTAGACCGCCGGAAACTTGAGAACCCTGTTCTTTCTGGGTCGAGTTCTCCAGTTTTCTTTATAATCGGTGCCCTTGTCGTCAACACTAACACTAAATAGTTCCGTTTCAATTGGCTGACGAAAAGCGAGTAGATTTTCTGTGTTCTCCTAATAGCCTATTTCCATTTTACATCAGCATTGCTAAAGGTCCGTCGGGGGCCCCTGACTGTACGTTGGTGAGGGCCAATGTAAATACACCATTTTCGTCGACCAATGGAAATGGGCCTTATGGGGAAGCGGTGACGGTGGTGGGTGACTGTATGGTGTGTGTGTGTGGGGGGGGGGGGGGGGAGGGTAGCGTACTGCTACCAGTTGTCACGTGGTACACTTCCAGTCTGAGATGTAAACCAGAGGCTGTTCCCTGCGTGCGGAAATAATCGACAACGACCACTCCAGGAACCAGCGAACTGCATATTTTGATCTCTCTACAGGAATCTTAAAAAATCGTATTGAATTCATTTTAAATCAGATTACAAGAAATGATCTTTTAGGGAGTATTCCTTACGATTAGGTCCATCGTTCGTGCAGATCAGCTTCAATGGAGGTCATATAGGAAGACGCATTATGCATTTATTATAAACCTAATACAAAGCGTCAATAGAAAAATATAGGGAGTATGCATTACCATACCTGGAACATACAGATATATTCACTTAATACAAGGTGTCCATAAAAAACACATGGGGAGTGTGTATCACCATACCCGGAGCATACAGATATATCCAACTTATACAAAGTGTACATAGAAAACACATAGGGAGTGTGTATCACCATACCCGGAGCATACAGATATATCCACCTAATACAAAGTATATATAGAAAACACATAGGGAGTATGTATCACCATACCCGGCGCATATGGATATGCTGTATGCTCCGGGAGCGCATACGGAAAAATAGTGCGTGCGGAAAAATAGTGCATGACTAAAAGGAATTGATATCGACATGCCATTTGTTAGGAAAAGGTGGATGATAAATACAACATAGACCATATAACCATAGAACCTGACAATATCATCAACAGAAAGTCGTACTGCTGTCAAGCTATTATTATTTCTACTATCTTGGAATTGTGACTCTTTTTTGTCTCCATATCGCGTATTAGATAAGTATCAATTTATTACTTGATATGGAGCCTTTTTCTCTCAACAGAATTCTATATACGCCAATAAATCACCAGGAAGAGGGGAGGTGTACGAAATGAATATAGAGAAGCAAACATGCACGTCAATTGTTGGTTTGAGTGTTATATACTCTAGTCTAAGAGTACCTGATATGAAAAACAGATCTGATATCCGCCCTGATTTCATTGCTGTTATCTGAAATTTCAAGCAATTTTGTAAACGTTTCAAAGAATAACTGCTTTATACTTATACCCTCTGTAGATTGAACATATGTGCAGAAGATGTGTTTAATGTCAACAATGAATACATCAATGAAATGAAAGTTCTGATAAAAAAATGATATTTATATAGAAAGACGCATTATGCATTTATTTGCCAGGCTTCACTGCACACTATTCACGAGCGCCATGAGGGATTCAATATCCATTTACATTTAGACCCACAAAAGATGAATTCAGTGAACATGTATATGAAACTATAGCGCCAGACCAATCACACGAAACATAACGACACACATTGGTGATTCGCCAATGTTATAGTCCGATGATTTGGATTGAAGATGGGGTTGGACACTGGGTGGTAGGTAAAAGACGGTACAATAGTGACTGCTTTCAGATACAAGTGGTTGTATTCTCCGAGGAGTTGAGAAATAATCTGCTCGCATGGATGGATATTACGCAGAGGCAACTCCGAGGAGCATACAACCGCTTTTATCTTAAACCAGTCTATATTGTTTTTATTGTCCACCTTTTACTGACAATATTTCATAAATGAACTAATATCATTACCCCATTTGTCAGGAAAGGTGTCATGTGCCCTGAGAGACGCAAAGATGCCCTGAGGTATTCTTCGAACAGATCGGAAAATGATACAATTAAACCATATTAGTGTATAGTGGACCTTATTTGGTATAAGCTTTTGTCTTTATGGGTGATATAATTGTGAATGTATGTTTATCCCGGCATTAAAACTAGACGACTAAAACGTGACGACTGCAGATCGTCTAGCCAATAGTCGTCAGGTGGTGCTCGATTACGTAATATCGGCCGCAATAGTTCGCAACCAAAGAATTTCCTCAAGCGTTTACACTTTTTAAAAGTACCTATTCCTGGCGATTGCCAGCTAAAGGGCGTCATGTGGTGCAAAATCCAAGAATTGCTGCCTATAATCGTCAAGTGTAAACGGCGGGTAAGAAAATAAATGAATAATAGAAATTTAGAGCTAGCGAATTTTCATTTTTAGATATACGATACATTATAATTCAGGAAATAGTACATCGATAATATCTACCAGTATACATGGAACAACAATTGTATTTTTTTTTCAAGCACTAAAAAGCCCTGTTCCAAGTCAAACTAAAAAGTATTGATTTCAGACACTTTACCCTTATCGAAAATAACTAAATTTGCAGGGCGTACGGTGATATGCATCCTCTATCTTATAAAAAAATTCCATGATTTTCTAATTAGTATCTCACACGTGATAGCAATTTTCCCGGCAGAATACTCTGCGATGCTTCCGATTAGCTACCGACATTTCAACAGGAGACCCTACAATATTGTTTTTTCATTGGGAAGAAATCGTAATAACAGAAACGTGGTCAACTGCCCCTATAAGAGGTCACCTTCCGACGTGATTTTTATTTTGATCGGGAGGCGCATCGTAGGGCATATTGGAGTGTATCGGGAGCTCAGTGGACGCCCAGAGGAGGTGTGAAGCGTAGCGCCTCCTATCGTTTTGGCATGGTCTCAAATGACAGCTAAATGAGGATTCCTATACTAAAATAGGCTAACTAGTAACAGCTACTACATACAAACTGTTAGAGCTCTATCAAAAATCTTTTCAGATATTGATAGAGTGATATCTAATGTACTCCAAACCACAATAGAGCTCAATAGAGCTTCACGTTTTATGGCTGTTAGGTGGTGTGGAATACAGCCTTATTTCTCATAGGCTATGGCTTGCAAGCCTCATACAGTCCTTTCTCAAGAGCTCCTTCCCCTCTGCTGGCAGGTTTGAAAGTGGCGCCATGAACCCTGCCACGATCGCATATATGAGTTGGGTCCCTATAGGGGGCGCTGCGCTTCACACCTCCTCTGGTGGACGCCGGCCCTTAAAATGCGTTTGTCTCGATGTGACTTAATATCCGCAGTCTCATTATAAAACGAAAAGGCTCGATGATGCAAAAAACGTTAGAATCCGCTTTCATTTAAATTAATTATCATTCAAATTACCAAGGACGTAAATCCATCTACAAGAGTTCCTCGAGACCAGGGGCTGAATTTGTTCGAATTAATTGCGAATTCAAATTGAGTCTATTTTTATGGAATCCGCAATGAACGTATTGAGAGGCGTTGGAGTCAGAACTAAATGAATTCAATGAGTATCAATATCGTCATGTCCCCAGCCTCATCCCCCGCCTGCTTCACTCCAAATAAACCCGCTGTTTCCAATGAGCTCCATAAGTTCACGCTACTGTGGTGTTTATACCTGCCGATAGACTTGCTCAAGTCTTTGAGTATGAACATTCATCAAATGATTAAACACAATCAGAAAATTGTTTATTATAATATTATCTTTCTCTGACTGGCCAATGAATCAAAGACTTGTCCACTCTGACCAGAATCTCCTGTTTATGACCCCAAGCCGCCCCCTGTAACCCTACACCTCCTCCTACCCCTCTCCATCCCCTCTTCTAGTTCTCTTGCCGCCTGTGTTTTCATAATTCTACTTCTTAGACCCTACACCCCACATTATATGTTGGTATTACATTTAAATGGGTCAGGTCATCATGGGTATCAATCTCCCAGCAGATAATCTAACCAGAGGCTTGGGACTTCTGCTTGGAGAGTGCTGGCGCTAAATCGCACCAACCTAACCGGCCGTTTACGGATTCTACCAGTCCCTGTATCAAGCGGGTGGAGGGGTAGGGGCGGTGCGGTGGCGGTAGGATACAGGGACTGAGGCCAGTCTAACCTGCCCACGAGAATCCCACCGATACTTTTCATGCTGCACAAAAGTTGGTCGGTGATTCTCCTTGTGAAAAGTCAGTGGTTCTTAATCGGTGACCTGCACTGCCCGCATGTGTTTCCAATTGCCATTTCAAGGTACACTGATAAATGACTTTTGGTTGTAAACTGCAGACCGCCACAGATTAATTCCACCCGGTTTGATTTTATCAGTAGGCTCAAAGATCAGTTGATTATGCCATATTGTGTAAGTATTGAGCATTTCTGTTTCCACCTGATAATTTGTTAGCGGAATGTGCCACATTATCGGTCAGCAGTGCGAAATGCCATTATCGGTGGTCATATTTAGCAGGTAGAAACACCATATAAAACGTATAGTTTTCTCACCCCTGGTATTTTTAGTCCCTTAGGCTTAACATGGGGATCTCGTGCTGCCATTTCAAGTGTTAAAATACATATGTCACCGTCCTTATTTTTTAAAGCAATGAAGAAAACCATATTTTCCAGTACATTTCCAATGTAAATCGAGCAAATATGTAAATTGCTCTGTTTTCCCTATCAATATTGGATAAACTGGGCAAAACGTTAAACTTAAACATTTGGTACTAAAATGAAACACGAGGAACCAGTTTTAACTGGTAATGAAAATATTTAAAAAATCCCCAAGTAAATTGTCCGATATAACTTAAAACGGTTAATATTAGGCCTATATTAGAGTACTTAGTAGAAACCGAACGAGAGTTAGACTTGACAATGTTTATGCCACAACGGGAAGGTCGTGTATTACTACACGAGGCGTAGCCGAGTGTAGTGAGGAGCAGACCTGACCAGAGTGGCATAGACATTGACCAAGTCTAACTCGAGTTCGGTTTCGTATTTATCCTACCCCATCTATGCTTTTGCATTACTGTTAAAAAGATAAATATTGAGTCAACGACCAACAGAACTTTTTTCATAGTACCTGACATCCTGCTCTCTGATTGGTCAATATTGTTATTACTCTAGTGGCATAAAAAACACGGCCTGCCACATAAAATTTCCCTATGTTAAGTCTATGGCGGTTTTTTATTAGGGGTAGGATAATGTAGATTCTTATATGATAGTGCCGCTGAACATGATATTGAGCTTCTGCAGTGAACTCAAAATCGTGGCCTACGAGCCGTACAAGGCTACTTTAATATGCAAAGGCAAACTGTGAATGACCTTCATTGTGGACTTAAAATGGAACTATTGCAGGATCGGAGAGATCGACAGTTAGAGAAGCTTATTTATTACCCACCGAATACGGAGTCTCCATACTCAGCCTATAGAGCCTACAGATCGCTACTGAGTAGAATACGGACCTCCGGAATCTCCTAGGAGAATACGGCTTTTTCATCCACCTGACGGGCATTATCGGAACTAATTCATACAAACAAAGCACGGCGCTAGGGTTAATTTCTAATTATATGCAAGATTTTTCTCCTAATGATTACTCGAAAGGTGAGTAATAAATACAATATTCCCATGATTTCTATCTCTGTGGCCGTATTCTCCTTGTAGTTGACACTACGTAATACTTATCGCTCGGAGTATTACTACGCGTAAACTATGCGTGTGAGAATACGGCCAATCAGATCGAAAACATGGTAATATTGTGTATGTGTGGTCGCTCAAAGAATTGTGAGCTGATTGACAATCGCACTCTAAAAACAAGAGCTGTGAAAAAGATGAGATTCCTACATCCCTATCATTGGTCTCTCGCATCTTCTTAAGTTATCCCGGATTGCGTTGCAACCAGGAAAAGAAAAAGAAAATAAGGAAAATATCCCCAAAATTCCCTTGGCTTGTGTTACAACCAAATTTAACAAATGCTACTAATAATAAATCGACTACACGGTGTTTTTCATGAAGATACTACTTGAGTTACACACATGGAGGTGTGTATCTTTACTTTTCTCATCATGTCTGCCATGAATACATGAATTTGTCCGTTTCTTTAAGTAACCTAGACTCAATTATATGATTGTATAAGCTGAAGAAATCTCTATCGTTGCCTTGTGGAGGACCTGATCATCATTTTTCACATCACTCACTGTCTGTCACTATTTTTCTCTTCGTTTTTCACAACTGTTCAAACTGTGAAGAAAATTTGAAAAATTGGAAAGAAAAATGTCTAATTAACACCAGACTTGTAGACAGTATCATATGGGACCAGACGGAAGACCGGCCTGGCCGAGTCTGGATGAACAGTTATTGTATACTTCAGACCCAATAAAAGAGCTTAAAAAAACTTTAAAAAAACGTACCTCAACCTACGAGAGGTTGCCCTTATTGTAATGCTATTGTAGGATGCTCTTCCAGCTGAAACACAAGCTGCCGAAACAGTCGCAGTCTTTATAAGGATGGTAAAGGCAAGAAGTATAGACAGATGAGATACTAAAGAATGTTAATCGTGTATGGATTAAAAACATAGGCTATGCAAAGACCATGTGTCCCAATCAACCACACCCCTTCCCCAACCGAAAATCATCTTCCCATTATCTTCATTCTCTCCCATCCTGCACGTGATGCTACCAATATATTCTATATAACTAGCTTATCTTGGTGAATACTATAGAGAAACCAAACAAGAGTTAGTCGTGTTGTTGTTTATCGCACGATGGCAAAATCGCGTATTACTGTGCGAGGCAAAGCCGAGAGCAGTAATATGCGATCTTCCCGGAGTGCGATGAACAACAACACGACTAACTCGAGTTTGGTTTAGAATTTATCCTACCCCGCCCGTCTAAATTACTTCTACATTAACCGATAACATCATTTGTCAAGTGTATCCCACTAGAGCGATATTTTTCATTTTTCTGAACTCCAGACTAAATACAGTGACCCAATGTTTAACCTATGGAGTTCTTTTATTAGGGGTAGGATAAACGTCTGCACTGCCAATTGGAAGAACTCCAAACACCGAAATTGGATTGGAAATTTAAAAAAAAAAAGATATATATTTTATCCTGGTTTTAGGAAGCAGGACATGTCCCCTCCACGTAGCATGCTCAGAGCGGCTCAAATGGGTTAACGAGTTGTAAATTGTCTGATATGACTTTAAAGGGTTAATATCTTACCCTGGTTTTGAGGAAGTACAACATGTCCCTTAAACGTGGCATGCTCAGAGCGGCTCAAATGGGTTAACAAGTTGTAAATTCTCTGATATGCCTTTAAAGGGTTAATATCTAACCCTGGTTTTAAGGCAGCACATGTCCCTTCCTCGTGGCATGCTCAGAGCCGCTCAAATGGGTTAACGAGTTGTAAATTGTCTGATATGACTTTAAAGGGTTAATATCTAACCCTGGTTTTATGGCAGCTGCTCAAATGGGTTAACGAGTCTCCATTATTTACCATTTAAGGCAGCGATGACGTCTGAGCTGCTCCTAAACTGGGTCAGGCCTCAATAACACTGATTATACTCAACAAGCGCTCCTTAATGGCACGTGATGGCGTAAATTACACGCGAGACACACCGCAGGCTCGCTGACATTCCTTGTACTTCCCCAGGTGTCACTCTCAGCCTCCCTTATGTCCTGGAGAACCTCGCTGTCGTCTCCCGCCTCTCGCTGCTAAATGATGGCAGTTCCCAGCTTTTTGCATAAGCTCTGTTTCAAGTAAAATTAAGCAGTATTATATACCCATGCCGTATATACTGTAAATACGCACATGGATGTACCTGGTACGCATAGTCACAGACTAGTGGAAAGCATGCAGTTCAAAATGTGCGTCTTGTGGCCCTAGGTGCTCAAGGGTACCGCCAGTCTGAGACTGGGCATACTTGGGTACCTACAGTGAATATACTGGGGAACTCGACGCGTAACGAAGTCGACCAGTGAAAAATTCAGTTGATCCCAATCTCATAAGGTGGACCAATTTCAATCAAAGAATTTTTATGAAGTCAGTTTACCACACAAAACCAAACTCGTTCAATTTATAATTCAAAAAGGTTTATTGATGATACAGGCATGAGTTACAGTTGTATCAATGATATGAGTGATGAATGATTCATAGAATAAATCAATGTTTCGCTTGAATTAAATAATATTCGTTAGGAGTAATGTAGGACTTACATGTTTTTCCAAAGGGCGATTTCTTTTTAAATGCGCGATTTCCCCCGATTTGTCCCGAAGATCGAACGGTCGAAAAGATGAATTATCAAAGACTTACCTGTGACTTACCAGCATCTATGATACTATATTCACACATGTATACGATATTGTATAATGAGAAGATATATATATATATATATATATATATATATATATACTTTCTCATATATACTATATTTACTATATACCCATGCCGTATATACTGTAAATACGCACCGTTTCGGCATATGACGTAAGAATACTGTACGGACCGCCGGTCCGTACACTAAAATACGGACCACCTGGCCATACACATTTATTAAAAAAAATTGATTTTTCTTTAAATTGATTTTTTTTTAGATTTCGGGTATATAGTAAATATATAACGTCCAATCATGCTTGTACAATTCACAGAACCCGATGATAATTTACGCTTGTATGGAACTCGGCATAAATGCCTCGGTCCGTACAAACTGTAAATTATCATCTCGTTCTGTGACTTGTACAGCATGGTCAGGACGTTCTATATAAGTATTGATCTGAGACATTTAAACCTAGTCAAAAATCACCAAATATGCAGGGCATACGGGCATACATATATTCCATCTAAGGTCTGGCATCCACCTGCTACGATAGAAATTTAGACCTACCGATATGGCAACGATACAAAAAGCAAATATCGGAGACATATCGGGAAGGTCAAAAATCGTAGACAAATGTCTAGACATGCCAATCCACCATGCATCTTAATGGGGTTTATTTTCGGTGTCTAATCGTAGAAACTTGGTCAACTGCCCCGATATTAGGTCTCCTTCTGACGCGATTTTGATTTTTTTATCGGAATGTGCATCGTAGACCATATCAGAGCCATATCGTAGTAGGTGGCGCCAGGCCTTATTCTAAAATCCTCCCACCTCTCACTGCTAAATGATGGGAGTTTTCATCTTGCTGCATAATTCGTGTGGTTGTAGTGAATATAGGAGGAACCTCACGAGATAACAATAACTCTGTACTCCATCGAGTGTCACTGCAGAGTGACCAGGGTGAGAGATAATTATAAAGAACTAGATCGAGAATCATATAAATACACAATACTCCACAAGTTTGGATGGGCCGCAATCGTCATCGAGGTGAAGCCTAGTGACGATTACAGCACGTCTAAACGAGTGGAGTATTGTGTATTTTACGATTCAAGTGCGATTTTGGATTTATCTCACCCCTTTCAATGACATTAAATAGCATCACAATATCAGAATAATTCAAATTACTTAGCAAATCCAGTTGGTCAGTATCGTACGATCTCATTTCATATCCACTCTGGCGGTGGTGTACTATTATCACTTTAGCGGGTTGACCGTTGAGTTCTTTTTCTAACGTTATTCCTACGGCTAAACTTGTGCCATTAGTGAGATAAAATCATAGATCACAATGTATTTCAAGAGTAATGATATTATATCATACTTGATTAAATTCTCCAAGCTTGGTGATGATAGTCGAAACGCTAAATATTATTTAGCTGAAAACTATAATGTTGGGAGAACGAGATGTGATCCTATAATGCACGAATTCATTGTATTTATCAAAACGTTTCTGTAAAGATTGTATGAGTTATTGTTACCTTGTTCCCTGCAAGAGCAATTGTCATAATCGAAAGCAATAAAGACCTTTTTAAAACAACGACGAGTAATTCAAGAAGCGAAGCTGAATGAATCACGTAGCGGTCAAACGAGGTGGAGTGCGGTCCAAATTATTTTCATCGAGTGGGTTTCTGATTTTATCTTACCCTGCAGACATGATCGGGAACATTATTAATCAATAGAATAACTCACCCAATTACCCATTGAGTATTGGGTACACTACCTTCACGGCCATGGAGTATGAGTTCCTAATGTTAAGCCTATACGGAGAAAAATACCAGGATGAGATAAAGTCATAGATCTCACTAGGAGGAGGGGCTATGCTTAGGATCATAAAATTGTGCCAGTAAGTTTGTCACAAATTTTTGTTATTTCAAAAAGGCAACATTGGAGATTTCAAAGAGTTTTAAAAGGATTTTGCCAAATAAAAATATGACAAATCAGGTAGATATATCTGTACTCAAACTATCTTTCAAAAAAACCCGTAAGCTGTATCAATTCTCAAGAAAAGGTGGAGAATCCGGGTATAGAAATTGGATATCACTTTGTAGCCTGCAAGGTAGGTAAGTTTGTATATACTACTACGGATAAATGCCTGTGAAATGGGTCCATTTCCCAATACTACTCACAGCCTGCAGCACAATCATTATTTGAGTGGTGTTTCCTCTCCCATAACTTGCAAATAAACCATAAGATTTTCACTACCCAAACAAATCGAGTCGGTTAGATATTGATATAGTTGTTAACCCTTTCCCTTATGCCTTACCGGACCTGATCGCAGGTGCACGTCTCTAAATGCAGCACGCCTGCCATCAGACCACCTCTGTAGTGCAGGTTAAGGCCGGGCGTCCATCTACTACGATAGAAATTTAGACCTACCGACATGGCTCCGATACAAAAAGTCAACATCGGAGACATATCGGGAAGATGCAAAATCGTAGACATATGTCTAGACATGACACGCATTGTATGGGTTTTCTATCTGTGTTTCATCGCAGAAACGTGGTCAATTGCGCCGATATTAAGTGACCTTGCGACGCGATTTTGTTTTATTATCAGTAGGTGCATGGTAGACCATATCGGAGCCATATCGTAGTAGGTGGACGCCGGTACAATTGTTGCGTATTTAAAGGTGTCTAGGTTTCTCACGTTCAGTAAAACTCACTTATTTATAAACGGGACAAGGGGCCTGCTGTATAGATTAAATACGGAAGTACAGGGTACAAGGTGACCTCCCACAAGGATTACAATTTAATAATTCTCATGTCTATTCGCTAAGACATGCGTAGCCGTCCAAAACGTCGTCATAAGTGTTGAATAAAGTTGACCCACTTCGTCCCTGAGTATCCTTTGCGTAAAGAGAAGGGTCTTTATGTACAAGTATATATTGATAAACAGGCCCCAGGTATCATCCTACCCCTCATATAGATCTCTATAGATTTAACATGGTGTGACTGTATGCCACGGTTATGCCTTTAAATATCTATATGCCACACATGAAATGAAGGATAGAACCTGAATGTTTACATGACTTTCTTTGTCTTTAGCTTCATGATATCATTCCGCGAAGACAAATGCAATCGATCATGAAAAATGTGACAGGGTAGGATAAATCTAAATGCCACTCAATTTCATATGATTGTTTCCATGGCCTTCGTTGTCTTCTGCTGCAGATCTCACTCAGCTCTCCTTTGTGATATCATTAGGGGAAGACAACTCACGCCATACAAACAATCATATGAAATTTCGTGACGTTTCTTGATAGCGCCACATGGCAGTCAACATCACGATCCCTTTTCCTCGTTTTTTCTCGCCCGCCATTTTTCGAACGGGAAACGCCACACATCATCTCAACCGGAAATGGCACTGAGATCGCGTGAGGAACCACGAGAGTTGACGACGCCATCGACGCCATCTTGGCGGAAACGCTGCACGCGTCTAGGTGTATAGAGGAGGCTGCTCAGCGTCCGAGTGACACACTTCTGGGCCACGAACACGTCACGTGACCGGAAACGTGTGCCGCTTGTATCTGGTGGTACCAGCGCGCGCGCCTACAGCAAGCTGACAACCAGCGGAGAGGCAGATAAGGAAACGTCGTCATTTTGCTTTGGAGATTGGACGTGGCAGTTCGTGTTTTATTCTGATGTGTATTTGAGACGACAGAATGTGGTGTTAACCTGACAGGCGTTTAAATGAAAAATAGTTCCGCAATGGTGGAGGCTTTGATATGGCAGCCGAGGCATCGCAAACCGGAGATTAAAGATCACGTTTCACAATTGCCTAACACTGCGTTTACACTAGACGATTCTGGTATTTTGTACCTCCTTGACGACTTTCAACAGTAAAATGATAGACATCGTTTAATGTAAACGCCAAACGTGTGGCGACTGTAGATCGTCTGGTTACTAAAGAAGAAACCAACAAGTTTTGGTCAAAGTCGTTGTTCTCCACGAGTTTGATGCAGAGTGATATGAACAAGGCGACAGCCGAGAGAATATCACATAGCATTCAAACGAGTTGCAGAATGACTTCTTTGACCAAAACGAGTTGCTTTCTGTATTTATCTCACCCCTATACACATTAAAAGAATGGATGACACACAGGACATAGACCATGGAGAACGGACCGCAATACTCGTAGGGGCATGGAGAACGAGTTCCCAATGTTAAGCCTATGGGCATTTATTCCAGGGATGAGATAAATCAGATTATACAATTAGGCACCACTTGACGACTATTGCTCACGCTCTGAGGCCAGCGACCATTTCAAGCGGACTTAATCGTCTACACACACTGTAAAAACAGTGTTTGCCATCCACACACCAATGTGTAGAAGTTAAACACTTGTTTAAATACTTTTTTGTCCCACTGTTCTAGGCGCCTTTTTTGGTAAACACGTTCAATCTTAAAGACGTTTGGACAAAGCGTTTAAGTGTGTAAAAAATAAGTGTTTAAGTAATAGAATAAGTGTTTAGGAAAGGATGGTGTTTAGATATATGTGTGTAAATATCAAAGTGTGCGGGAATTAAACGGTGTTTGGAAAATCTAGTGAGTAAAACCAAACACCGTTTTACTGTGCAGGCGGCGATTCTGTGAAAACTTTTAGTCACCAATAGTAAACGCTCGGGTATATTCTGAGGTTAACGACTTTTGCAGTGGACATTGCCACCACCTGACCACCATTGGCATGACGATCAACAGTCGTCACGTTTTTAGTCGTCCAATGTAAACACCGGGTAAGACATATACCATTTAGTTCAACTGGGATGATAAAGTTATTTTACTAGTTTGTTGTATAATAAGGCACACCCCAAGACTGGGAAATAGAGTTGAAATACAGGACAATATTTATTGCTGTTTACAGTAGAATAATTTGGATTTGATCCTTGATCAAGTAGTGATTGTATAAATATTTTATCAGGTTATATCAACTATTGGATCAATTGGGAATGATTACGATGTGTTGCCAGGCAACCTATTTGAATCATTGTTAATTAGTGTGTCACAAGCATCATTTGATTATTTGAGCCGATTGACTTTTTTTTCGTAATTTAAAGATAGAACTGGCATACAAGTGTGATTTGTTAATATTGATAATAACAGACTCCACATTTATTTAACTATCTTACTTGAATTCCGAAAACAATAATAGAATGTATAAATGAATGAATTTCAGTGACCATTCGTATCTTATTTTGACTAACTGTCTTCGTACCACTAAAATACGCGGTAAAATTAGTGATCAGATACAACCCAATGCCAAAGGCATGTATCTGATTGATAATTTCACCAAGTATTTTGACGTTCTAAGAGAGTCAGCCCGTTTTCGTATTATTATATACCAAAAAAATGGCAAAGAATGATCACATGCCCCCGTACGTCACACTGTGATGTACGGCCATAAATACGTCATGGGTAGCAGCGGGCAGTATGTGTAGGTCGTACGGCCATAGGTATATAATAATAGTTGATCATATTTTTTTATGAATATCACGTAGCATTTACAGCCCAATGCCATTTCGTTTAAAAACACTCGGTTACTATCAATAAGCAATGTAGAAAATGTTTGGGGATTTGTTGATGGCATTGAGAAAAAAAATCGACGCAATGCACTTATAAACATAACTTACTTACAGAATGCAAATCATTGTCTTGTTACACGTAGAAGGAGGGAGCGGAATCAATAAAATTAAGACTGACTTGACTGTCTCTTGGTTGTACTGCCTACCAACTTATTCATTAACAATATAAGGCCCAGCGTCCACCTACTACAATATGGCTCTGATATGGTCTACGATGCACCTCCTGATGGAAAGTCAAAATCGTGTCGGAAGGTTACCTGATATCGGGCCAGTTGACCACGTTTCTGTGATTAGACACCTATAAAATAAACCCATACAATGCATGGTAGATTGGCACGCTAGACACATGTCTACGATTTTGCACCTTCACGATATATCTCCGATATTTGGTTTTTGTATCGGTGCCATACCGGGAGGTCTAAATTTCTGTCGTAGTAGGTGGACGCCACACCTTAGGCTATTTGTGTACTTATGATGAAGTCTGCTTCTATAGATTCGAATATGTTTCTCCAAAACAAACTTGGCCTTGAGTCACACAAATCATCCAGGCAGGTAACTTACCGCCCGGCATCCACCTACTACGATAGAAATTTAGACCTACCGATATGGCACCGATACAAGAAGTCAATATCGGAGACATATCAAGAAGGTTAAAAATCGTAGACAGATATCTAGACAACCCACTTCTTCGAGCATTGCATGGGTTTTTTATCGGTGTCTGATCGCAGAAACATGGTCAACCGCCCCGATATTAGGTGACCTTCCAGCACGATTTTGATTTCTTTATCGGGAGGTGCATTGTAGACCATATCGGAGCCATATCGTAGCAGGTGGACGCTGGGCCTTACTGAGTGGATGAGTCCTGGCCTTATTTACCTGACAGACCTCATGAGACTAGACACTACCCACAGAGACTGGGCCCCCACCTGTAGCGTTCAATGTAAGTAGAGTGCCTACCTACGTAATCGTACCCGAGGTCCCAATCTCCGCTCGACCTTGACAAGCACAACCAATGTCCCAAATAACACAAGATGCGCTGTTATTATGTAATTTAGCTGTTTCCCTCAGGACAACATGATGGGGCCTTTCCTGCAGCTTGTGTAGGTGCTGCGGGGTACGATGTTGTTAGTGGGAGGACTCTGTCAGGGGTATTTAAACGTGGGGCAAATCACATACCACAAATGGTGGGGTCAGATAGGTGAGTACCTCAGGCAGGGATGCCCAGAACAAGGGACATGTAAGGATGATGTACACAAAAGCAAGGCATTGCTGGGATGTTAAGCCCCAGGTTATGGAGGAACTTTGTGAAGTGGTTGGTAATGATAAGAGAACCAAAGAAGAAACCAACAAGTTTCCCCCATGTGTATTTTCTCCGCTCTCAGTCTGACAGACTCAAAGTTCTTGTTCCAAAACAACATCAAAGCATACTAATATGAAATTTTGATCATAATAAAATTATGATGTTATTAGCAACCGGATTGCCAAGTTGATATGGCAAGCCTCCAGCCGAATTGTTTTCCCTTAGACACAGTTACTGATGCAACCACCTTACCGTACCTGTAACAATTGCTAAGTCAATTGAGGCTCTCCCACTTTATTGGGCACCTTATTTGTGTAAACCGTTTATATTTAAACGATGACTTTGTTGTATACCCTATTGGACCCAATAAAGAAACTGATTTGAAAAAAAACAAAAAAACCCACGACACCAGGGGTCCGTTACATAAATCCGGAACGATCATATGAAAGACCGTCTGAATGTCCTAGGGCTCATATCGTTACATGAGTTTTATGGTGGTACAGCTACGAACTTCATACGATACAACGCAAAAGTGATTAACAATTGTAATGTCCTGTGCTTTGTCTGTGTTTGTCCGAGGACCCTACAAGGAAAAGAACGCCAATAGGCGATTGTATGTTGTCTGAATATATTATTTGAATTTTAAAAAAAAATATATATATATATATATATATGGGATGCCCCAAAATCGTTACATAAACATTGACCGACATCGTGCAAATGGTGTCCCGTCTATAAAGTCGTAACATACGACACCTCAAGGGGGTGTCGTGGCTGACGGTTGAACTGCAATTCTGGATATATTGTATTTTTTCCAGGAAAATCTAAGGACCAAATAACTTAAGAGAAGAATTGTTAATGAACAATCAGTAAAATACACCGAACTACCTAAGATTAAGTGCTGTGGGATGAATACCAGTGCTGAATGATAGCTATTAGAATCCAATACATCATACGATGTTCCGTACGATTTATGTCAAACATACGACCATTTGTACGAACGATTTTATTTTTTTTGAGAGAGAGAGGTTTTTATTGACAGTAAGGTTCATACATTCAATATACGATTTTCAGCATCACTGTCCAAAAAATATTTACTAACAGTATATAGTGACAGACACAAAGAACCAGTGCATGGTCGACGACATTAAAGTCAATAGACAGGGTTTGCTTCCACCAAAAGCTCAGCGTCATTATCGTACACAGAAGTACAATGAAGTCCAGTTCAGTTCATTGTTTGAGATTGTGACCTCCAATGGGGTCTCTCATTTCTTCATTTCAATCCAATCATTTTGACATCACTTGGGTATCAGCCCAGATGCCCAGTAGACTGGGAAATTACTATCAAATCAGATCAAAAGGTTGAGATTAGGACCTAAATAGGGGTCTCTCATTACAATTCACATGCCATAAATTGGCATAAGAGGTTTACGTAGCTAGGGGAGTTTTTACCCGTTAAACATAGGACAAAACTTACTTAACAAACATACAATTCAGTTACAAAACACAGACATATACACAGGGCCTCTTTATGGATCATTCTCAGTTTTTAAAGACAGGTCCATTGACAGCAAACGTTAACAGCAGAACCAAAAAACCAGTTATGTATATGACTAGGTATAGGTCATTATCTAGGGATTACTTATTAATTATCCCCCTATGTAATATAAAATCTATCTGATTAGGTCTCCGCAGAGTTGATCTAAGTCTACCTTTTATACCTCACTCTTACATGTCTCCCTACGATCTAATTTATGTACCAACAATAGGCGTGGATCGTCTACGACGTCACACATCATCCGATGGATCGTATCGTCCACTGCTCGTATCGTTCAGCACTTATGCAACAGACCCCAGGGCCATATTTTATTTTTCGCCCGACGAGACTTTACATACCCAAGGAGAGGTCGCCCGAGGGTTTGGGTTTGATAATTCAAAGTATCGTCTGGAAGGAGAGTTGTGGCCGACGATCTACGACCTCTCGTCCATTTGCGTTTTATTTTTTATCGTCGGGCCAGGAGATATTGGGTATCGTGGGTGATTCAAAATAATAAATAAAAGCTATTTAATTGATTTGAACTATCGGAAATATATTTATTGTGATTTCGATAAAAACTGAAGGTCTCAAATGAGGAATTACTGTCCTATTTACTTAGATTTATATAATTCATAAATGATAAAATTGGTTCCCAAAAATACCACTATATGTCACTATAGGACTGACTAAAGAAAAGAGTCATTAGCAACCAATAAGAGACCAGTAAACACGTGAATCTGGCCAATAGGAAGAGAGTGATTACGAGACCTCGTTCAAGTCTCCTCGAAAGTCTCTAACAGGCCTATTTTGTCCTGGGATTCTCTCCAATGACGGGGATTTCTCTCCCTACGGACGACAGGGTAAATCGAACGCGATTGACGACCTCTCGTCCAATAGGTCGCCCGTGGAGGTATCCCTCGTGAGAGCACTCCTCACCAACGAGAGTTGAAAATAGAAACGACCCCCAGATTCTTCAACTGGATTGTTCTATGCAGATTTTCGAAGAAACTCCGGGCCGCGATTAGACCTTCAAGTCACATGGGACCGCGCCACCAATCACAAGCTTCCTAAGCCCCTTATTAAACTAGAAAACCTGTCCTTGGCCAATTCTTTCTTGATGCGCTGACTCACATAATCTATTTACTCTACAGTGTTGGGGAAGCCAGCTGCGGCAGAGTGACGTCCACAGCGAGGTGTTTTATTCTTTGCTGTTAATATCACGATGATGAAGGGAAGCCAAAGAGTTTTATTCATGGTCACATGAGAGAATGAACTTTTTGACGAAGGTTTAGCATAGATATCTCTTCTCCTATACAGGAGATTACTAAGCTTGAAGGTTGGTCTTGAGTTGTGGGTTTAGATTTGCTATTAGTCGCATTAACACGGCATACGGCGTTTTATATGCCACTAGTGGCATACAGAATTCTTATCACGTAATATTCCAAAATCGAGGAGACGGGGTAGGATAAAATCAAAACCTGATTCGTTTTAATCTTGGCCACTGCATGTCACTCCTGGAGTATGGCTTCGCCTCATGAAGTCACTATGCCAAACTCCAGTCGTGGCATACGGCTAAGATTAGAACTCATCCAGATTTACGATAGGATGTATAGAAAATATGTGACTGCAGTCTTTTCCACAGGAAGGTAGTTTATTAGCTTCCCTCCTGTGGACAAGTCCAACTAAACTCTAGCCCATCGTAGGTCTACACAAAGTTAGGGTTAACTAAGGGAATCAATGTAAAATGCTGAAGGCCAGATCTTAACTGTATTTCCACTTCTAACAGTAAGAATATGGTCGAGATATCATAGAGGAAACCTATGAAAGTTTAGGATCCGAGCGCGTATTCCATCGAGTTGGAATCACCTAGTAATGTGATCAAACTCTGACCTTAAACTTGAATAGGTTTGTGAATTTATCTCACGCTTCATATTGACTCATAGTCTAACCTTTGTGATATAATCATTAAGTATTTTTCTAAATACTCAATGGGCGTTTGATACAATGTTAAGTCTATGGGGAAATATACCAGGGTTGAGATAGGATGCCGGCCTTAGTCTATTGGCCTTAATTACAACCCCGGAGTGCCAATGAAATAATGTTTATTCAAAAGACATGATCACAGTCCACGTTATTTTGTAAAAGCCCATTGAAAAGGGGTAGTAAGTTATCAACCCTTTAAGGACGGCCACCTGTGGCAGAGCTGTCACTATAAGGACGGCTGCTAGTGATAGTGCATATCTCTAGCGGACAAACACATTTCAGATAAAGTCATAGTTTGATGTTCCATCACGTGATATTATTGGTAATCAATAATATTTCACTTATTTTACTAATATTGATTTTGATGTTACAGCTACATTTCCTGAAGATTTCATGCAGATCGATAAATTATTTCCTTGTCAAAAACAATTTTATTGATTTTAGAGAAATGATGCCTTGAGGCATCATTCGGCCTGGGCTGGATGATGCCTCGAGGCATAATTTTTCCTTAAAGGGTTAAAAAGGGTATTATGTTGTAACAATATTTTACAACGTCCGCAACCGTTGAAGTTAGCAGCGAGTCCGAAAGTCACGTGGCTATACGTAGGAGCTGTCATATAAAGTTCATGTGGGATACGGTAGAGGGCACTCCGGTTCAGATCAAAACCAATTTACAATTAGTCTCCAATCGAAGCCAATATCTAATGTTATGGAAGAGTCCTCTTGATGTAACCCTATTATTAATAACTACAATACTAATATTACTTCCCCACAAACCCCAGACCTGGTACACGTATTGAGGCTTTGGCCTGTCGTAGTATTCAGTCAGTTAGGACACCACGCTTTATCATGCCTCACCACAGCCCCCTACAACATTAAAAAGGGATTAGGAGAGTGAATAGCGACGCCTCAATCTCCTCCCCGAGTGTCTGAACACGCCACGAGGCGTCACTGCTGGCAGCGCCCCAGGGGCCCGTTTAATAATCTAGGATCGTACATGAAGACCCTTTCCTGTATATCGAAGATGTGTGATCATTTAATAATATTCAAGTATGTGCGCTAATACAGTTTAGCCTCCATAAGGTTGTCTATCAGTGTTGAATAAAGTTGACCTACTTCGTCCCCGGGTCTCTTTGGCATGCTATAGACGAAACCTATGAAAGTTTAGGGTTAGAGCTCGTATCCCATCGAATTGCGAAGGAAATTCACAAGGCGAAGCTGCATGAATTACGTAGTGATTCAAACAAGATGGGATCCAGCTCTGACCGTAAACTTGAGTAGGTTTCTGAATTTATCTCACCCTTCAGATTGGCTTGACATCTCGCCCCAGATATTTTTTCTCCATAGACTTAACATTGGGAACTCGTATCTAACGCCCATTAGATATTTATGAAAAATATCCAATGGGGGATAATGTCACAAATATTAGCCCATAAGTCAATTTCAAAGGTGAGATAAATTCAGAAACCCATTCAAGTTTAGGGTCAGAGCTCGATCCCATCTCATTTGAATCACATAGTAATTCAGGTGGCTTCGCCTTGTGAATTACTATGTGATTCAAACTCGATGGGATACGGGCTCAGACCCTAAACTTTCATGGGTTTCCTCTATAATATTTGTTTCTCTGGTGCGAGGTTCTGGTATGTTTTCTTTTTCCAGTTATTGTTCATCATTGGAATGAGCAAGTGTGGTCTATTGGATATACAATTGTGCATCGATGGTTTGTTCACATGTTCGTACAGAATAGGCAACACTGCACGAAAAGCACTATTTTACATATATATACGCCATTGCGATAACGCATGTATCGGCTGTATCGTGGCTTGTTTATACTTGTATACACCTCTTATATGCGTCTACGTTTCGGGCGTCTACAAGACAGTTTCCATATGTAGACGCGCGCGACTTGGCTGTCTTTCACGCCTGGTGTATTGAAGATAAAATATACTCTGCGCAACATATATATACGCCAGGCGTATATATGATACAACAAAAAAAAAAGTGCGACCCGCGGCCCACCCGGGCCTGTGGGTGTTGATAGAGGATACACCAACACTGACCCGCCACCCGCGACCTCCCAACCCCACCCGCGACCTCCCAACCCCACCCCCTACTGGCTGCATTCACACCACATGCGGTCGCATTTCACACGGGGGTAAGATGATTTCAGTAGTTAGCTATAACCTTGAAGAGGGTGCTTATATGCTAAGCCAAGATTGACCACACATAGGCATGGTGTTTTAAAGTCAAATCTATTAGAAAAACGGTAAAAAAACAACAAATACAGGGTTTACTATGTGTAATTAATCAATTTATACTTAATTAGGTTTTTATAAAATAAATTGGTAATATAAGATTGCAATTTTCATATAATATAGACTTGGATGGTTAATGGCAAATGAAATATGCTACCAGTAGTGTCCCCAAGTGGCAGAGAATGGAACTTTTTGAGATTGGTGTATATACAACGGAATCAGGCGTATATATGACGTATATAAGACCGCACCATGGACATGTATATAGGCCACTAGATAAGGCGTCTACGAGACGGATAACAGGTCTAACTTCTAGACGCAAAATCCTACTGTTAGACGCGTTTCGCATACATATGTAAAATAGTGCTTTTCGTGCAGTGCAAGTCACTACTTTGACTATGTACCTGCTTTTTTCTGGATTAATAAATGGAGTTCAGCTCTCTTATGGGGGAAAAAAAGGATCTACACGGACGATCCTTGATTATTAAACGTGCCCCGGTTGTCACAGTCGTCCTGTGTATTGCGCGTATTCCATATCTAATATCAATAGGCGTTGATTAATAAACGTGGAAATCGTAATGTCAAAGGAGAGAGAACTTCGAATTGTTTACATGGGAATAGTCGAATTAATTGAAAACGTAAGATGATACAATGATTGCAGTCATGAAGCAGAGTGAACTATAAGTAGAATAGAAATGCAGTATGTTAATGCAGAGGGATGTAATTAGAAGTTGATATTTAATTCCTGAAGTTATACATCTGATATATGTTGGGTTTTTGCTATTTCTTTGAAACAATGGTCCTAGTGTAGACTCTCAACGGATACTCATAACTTCTCAGTGAGATCACTTTCAGCCCAGTTCTAGATTTATCATTCTCGTTGTACACACGCATACATTAATATTATTATAGTCCTCTAGGTCTCCCTCTGCCTCATTGGTTCATACATTCACCGGGGTCTTATGTTAATTATCATATAGGTCACAGACGTGGGAGGGGGGGGGGGTCATGCGGTTTGGTCAAGAAACGTTACAAAATGTCATACTATGGAGAAACCAAAAAAGAGTTAGTCATGTTGTTTATGCACAATTGCAAAATCGCGTATTACTGCGTGAGGCGAAGCCAAGAGCAGTAATATGCGATCTTGCCGGAGTGCGATGAACAATAACACGCCTGACTCGAGTTTGGTTTAGAATTTATCCTAACCCGCCCATCTAAATTACTTCTTCATTAACAAATGACGTCATTTGTCAAGTGTATCCCACTAGAGTGATATTTTTCATTTTTCTGAACTCCAGACCAAATACAGTGACCCAATGTTAATCCTATGGAGTTTTTTATTAGGGGTAGGATAAAGTTGTTTATTGTGAGTTGTTTTCGCGGAATGATATCATGAAGCGGAGCTGAGTAATATCTGTAGCGGAAGACAACGAACACCATGTAAACAGTCATATGAAATTGAGTGCTGTTTAGATTTTATCCTACCCTGTCACATATTTTTGATTGCATATTACACCCGTGGTATATAAATATTATATGGCATAACCGTGGCATACAGTCATACCATGTTAAATCTATGGATATTTTTATGAGGGGTAGGATGAAGCCTCATGTATATATTCACACAATATAAATGTTCTCGCTTATCCGGTACTTCAATAACATCTCAAGTATTCTACTCTGGTTTTCAATTTCCTATTTGATACATACACAATATTGACTGGTATCAGAAACAAGTGGTCGTATGCTCAGAGGAGTTGACGTGCAGTAATATCCAAGTGTATGCGAGGATATTGCGAATAGTCACCTCCGAGTACAACCGCTTTTATCTGAAACCAGTTAATATTGTTTTTACCATTTACCTTTTCTGGACAAGTGCCATCTTGTTATCAGTTCGTTTTAGTTATGCACTATTTTTGAATATGCAATATTTTTCATATGGCCACCCGAAGCATACAACATATCTGTATGAGTCGGGTATGTCAATACAGACCCACTGTATGTTTTCTATGGACACTTTGTATTAGGTGGATATATCATGCTCCGCGTATGGTGATACACGCTCCCTACGTGTTTTCTATGGACACTTTGTATTAGGTGGATATATCTGTATGAGCCAGGTATGTCCATACACACTCCCTACGTGTTTTCTATGGACACTATGTATTAGGTGGATATATCTGTATGAGCCGGGTATGTCCATACACACTCCCTACGTGTTTTCTATGGACACTTTGTATTAGGTGGATATATCTGTATGCTCTGGGTATGGTGATACACACTCCTATGTGTTTACTATGGACACTTTATATTAGGTGGATAATAAATGTATATATTTAGTTCACTCTACTCCTACTTCTCTTATTCTACACTAGTCTGTCTAAAGGCACCTGTTCGTTGAATGTCACCTAGAAAACTATTTAAATCCATTCTGCATAAAATATGAGTTTCCGATGAGTTAGGTTTTTTTTCTATCAGAGCAAGATGTCTGGTGCCTCAAAGTCCAAGCACCAGGCTATTCATAGTCGATCTGTCCTGGTGTTTGGCATCAGGAATATGTAAACCACAATAAGAGGGTGGCTGCCTGCGTTAGATTTCAGATTATTTAATAGCAGCGTTTATTGACATTTAGAAGATTCAATTATGATGAGGTATCCATCATATCGTTACTGCAAGATGTTAAAGGAAGAACAGTTTATAACAACTACCACATACCAGTTCAATCAAGAAATAGTTACACAATGATGGAATTATTGCTGCTTGTTGTTGATGGAAACTTAGATCCTTCACCTGACAGAATACAGTATGATCATATCGTAAAACTGGATGAGTTTTTATCTTGGCCACCGTATGCCACGACTGGAGTTTGGCATAGTGAGGCGAAGCCGAGTGAAGTCCGGAGCCCAAACTCCAGGAGTGGCATGCTGTGCCCAAGATAAAAACGAATCAGCTTTTGATTTTATCCTATCCGCTCTCTTCGATTTTGGAATATTATGTGATAAAAGTTCTGTATGCCACTAGTGGCATATAAAACTCTGTATGCCAGTCAGCGTGGCATACGGAAACTCAATGTTAAGCCTATGGGATTTTATATTAGGGGTAAGATAATAGGTGGAACATAACTACTTTTTCAGGTGTGTATAAGAGGTAGCGTATATCTTCAGTATGGTAAAGCGGGATTCACACGATGGGATTCATGTACCCCACAGAATGCTTATCTGAGACAATTCCTGCTGAGATTTTGTACTCGAACACAATCTCCTCGTCTAAATTGTATGGTTCCATTTCCCTGAGACATGTTTCTCCCCCTGCAGTTGCTGGCGACATTTACCCCTGAATAGGAACAGAATCTCATGATATCTTGAGCCCTGCGAGGTACATGAAACCCACCGTGTGAATTCCACTTTATAAAAGATTCAGAAGTATCAATCTTAAGGATAACTAAACAGGACAGACACGGGGGAGGGAGATTTCAGATAACTTATCTTTCTGAGATAAGTTCTGATTAATTTCAGCTATTGGCAGGCTTCTATGGTGAATTTTAACAGTCTGTCAACTCGAGTCTGCTGATCGTCTTTAGTACTTCCTGTTTGTACGGGAATTGATGATCATGGACGCGATAATATTCACAATTGTCAATATGACGCACTTTCATATGAGTAAATGGGTCTAGAGCTTTCCATTAATGATTAAGTATTCTAGTTACGTACTGGCCTTAACGTTCTTTGTAAAATCGCATTATAAAACTGCATCTATACTCTGGCGTAAATCCTGCATGGTGTACTGAATAAAAAATAGGATTTTGATTGAGGAATCAGGGGTCTGTTGAATAATCTAGGATCTTACATGTAGGCTCTTTTCTCTACACCAAGGAGACCCAGGGACGATGTGGGTTAACTTTATGAGTAGTTTAATCTCAATTAAGGTATTATATTACTAGAGGGAAACTATGTTCCGGTGAAAGGAAGTCAAAGTTACGAGGTAAGGCTTGGAAAAATTACTGCCCAAGGCCCTGGCCGCGGGCAGTAATTTTTCCAAGCCTTACCGAGTAATTTTGGCTTCCTTTCACTGGTACTTGGTTTCCCTATTCCTATATACCTTCAAATGTGGTTTAATAAGAGACAATCTGATTGGTCTAAATGTCAACCTTGGGTAGTATACGGCAACCTTGGGTAGTATACCAACCTTGGGTAGTATCAGATAGTTACTCCACCCCCCAGAGCGTGGTGTAAGCATAGAGTGTACAGCCATAGGTATATAGGAATAAAGAATACCGACAGGGGGCATAGGTAGCTGACTGTTATACCCCTGGGGGGGGGGGGGGACACTTGGGGGCGTCTTTGACAACTGGCCTCCCTCCCACTCATCGGTCAGCCATTCTTACCTGCCCAGCTGTCGACTCAACACCTTGAACGCTTATATCCGCCTACAGATGAGGCGTATATACACGGGGAATAGGACGACCTTATATACGCAAAAGTCATACTTATATACGCAGGGCGCATTCATATGTAAAATGGTGGTTTTTGTGCAGTGTTCGCTTTTTACTATTGTGCTGTTCCTATTTTAAAATCACTTACTATAAGCCATTTTCCACTGGCCGACTATTCGCCACCAATCTGCAGTCTGGAACCACCGATAGGTCTTTGGGTTGCACAGACGCTAGTTTAGTGAATGCAAACAGACATGAAGAGAAGTGCGCACTGATTGATTGTGCATAGATTATGCAATTAGGGCACCATCGACCAACTTGATCAACATGGTCAAACGCTTCGATTTCATCAGTGAGGATCAAGATTTCAGTATGAAGATTAAATTCGTATGGACATGTGAAATACAGAAGAAACAAGGCATGTACTGCACCCCCAACAATATAATGCATTGGGAGCTCAGTGCACGCCGGGCCTATAGGTCCGTCAGTGGATCCTGACTGTAGATCGGAGACGGCCAATGCAAACATACTTGAAGAGGAACTCATAAAATCTACGCCGTTTTCGTCAGCCAATGGAAATAGCTTTTACTTGGCTTTAACACGAATCTACAGCGAGGCAATCCCCTTTAATGGAGTCCTTCAATGTAATCCTAATAAAAAAACATACATTCAATATATATATATAGATATATATATAGATATATATGTATATATATACAATAAACATGTATATATATTATTATATATTATTAATATATAAATATAAATATCGAATGGCAATGTATTTATTATTCACCTCGGGGTTATTCATACTTCCGTTGTTGGGTTAGTTGATATGTATAATGCGCAGTCCATGGTTACTCTTCTATCTCCAGGTGATCTGAGCTGCTCTAACCGTTTATTGCCACTTCTGTTCCAGCCTCCGACCTGCTCAGCTGAGCAATTCATTGTATTTGGAAAAACTTATATATACATATATATATATATATATGTGGATCATAAAGACTAGTCTTTATGGACATATAAAACAGTAGTTCAATAAAGTCTCACCAGGGGACCACGGCGTTCATGGACCAGGGACCAGCAACTCAGGAACCTGACACCAGAGGGCATCAGATACCAGACCATAAAAGGACGGGCAGGACCAAGGATCGACCTCACTCTACAGGGATCCGCCACCGCCGACCCACCACGCTTCAGATTTTTTTCTCGACTTTGGTCGACTTTTTCATTGACTTTTGTCCGTTTTTGGTATACCTTTTGGTTACCATGCGCAAGTGTGACACTTGTGGCTTGGACTACGATGGTCGGTCACATAGAGAAGGCTGTCCTACCTGTAAATTTAAGGAGTTACAGAGGACTTCTACACAAAGTACAGAGGAGGAATTGGGAGCGGTTGGAGACGGGGCAGAGGGCGGTGGCGGATCCCCGTGGCAAAAGCCCCCTTGGGTGAGTAACCTTTTGTTAGAACATAGCAAACTAAAGAAGGAGGTCTCCTCTATTAAGTCTGATATACAGGTGTTATGTTCCAGTTTTCGAGACTTTGAGTTGAGAAACAGTTCCGAGGAAGGTGCCGGTCAGTCTGACAGGATGCCACGTGGTAGCGATAGTGCAATGCCCAGCGCATTCAGCCATGAAATTGCCGGTCATGCCTCATTGCCTCGGGGGTTACAAACCAACCCTAGTTTAAGACCTGTTTATCCTAATGCAAAAATTTACATTATTATATATTATTAATATATAAATATAAATATCGAATGGCAATGTATTTATTATTCACCTCGGGGTTATTCATACTTCCGTTGTTGGGTTAGTTGATATGTATAATGCGCAGTCCATGGTTACTCTTCTATCTCCAGGTGATCTGAGCTGCTCTAACCGTTTATTGCCACTTCTGTTCCAGCCTCCGACCTGCTCAGCTGAGCAATTCATTGTATTTGGAAAAACTTATATATACATATATATATATATATGTGGATCATAAAGACTAGTCTTTATGGACATATAAAACAGTAGTTCAATAAAGTCTCACCAGGGGACCACGGCGTTCATGGACCAGGGACCAGCAACTCAGGAACCTGACACCAGAGGGCATCAGATACCAGACCATAAAAGGACGGGCAGGACCAAGGATCGACCTCACTCTACAGGGATCCGCCACCGCCGACCCACCACGCTTCAGATTTTTTTCTCGACTTTGGTCGACTTTTTCATTGACTTTTGTCCGTTTTTGGTATACCTTTTGGTTACCATGCGCAAGTGTGACACTTGTGGCTTGGACTACGATGGTCGGTCACATAGAGAAGGCTGTCCTACCTGTAAATTTAAGGAGTTACAGAGGACTTCTACACAAAGTACAGAGGAGGAATTGGGAGCGGTTGGAGACGGGGCAGAGGGCGGTGGCGGATCCCCGTGGCAAAAGCCCCCTTGGGTGAGTAACCTTTTGTTAGAACATAGCAAACTAAAGAAGGAGGTCTCCTCTATTAAGTCTGATATACAGGTGTTATGTTCCAGTTTTCGAGACTTTGAGTTGAGAAACAGTTCCGAGGAAGGTGCCGGTCAGTCTGACAGGATGCCACGTGGTAGCGATAGTGCAATGCCCAGCGCATTCAGCCATGAAATTGCCGGTCATGCCTCATTGCCTCGGGGGTTACAAACCAACCCTAGTTTAAGACCTGTTTATCCTAATGCAAAAATTTACATATATATATATATATATATATATATATATATATAGATATATATAGATATAGATATATATATATATATATAGATATAGATATATAGATAGATATATATATGAATATAAAAATATTGAAGGTTCCAGTCAAACCTACATTTATGCATTGCGATTCCAGTTTAGAGATGGCGTAATTACTTCCATGAGAAATAGAAATTATCCTTTTTTCCAATTTCGCTCCAACAGGAGGCAGTCTGGAGAGAAATCGATAAGCAGCCGTTATGGAGTGCGCATATCGGGGTCTGTGAGGATGATAAGAAGACCACCTATTCTTATGTAGCCTGTTTGCATCCTGCCTTGTATTTATACTCCACACTTAATGAGCCCCACTTCTTCATTGGCTGCTGGGGACTCGGCTTGGCATAATTCTTCTCGATTATTCGCCGTTTTATATGCAGAGTAAGTGGCCTAGTTAACAGTTAACACACATTTCAACTTTTATCAGATGAATAATTATAATCGACCGTTAATTGATTTGATTTTGATTACAATGTTGGCGTTGACTGCCCGAGCGAAGCCGTGGAAATAGAGGCTGACTTTTCTCTAGACTTCAGATGCGTTTAATCACTTGTGGGTGTAGCGATAAAAACAAGTCAAAATTGGGACCCAATGTACGCTTGATGAATGTGCAGTTCCGCCATCTTAACTACCAATCTTTTCCTATCTGACTTTCTAATCCAGCGATTTGTTTTTTCCCCACAGAAAGCCATTTTCCACTTGCTGATGAAAATGGCACCAATTAATTAAGTTCCAGTAAAAGTCTGTCGGTGGTGCCTCAAACTTTACCTCGATATCTAATAATCGGTGAGAGCGGTGTATACCTTGTTTTCACATGCCCATACCGATTTAGTGTTTATCCTTCCCCTAATATAAAATCCCATAGGCTTAACATTGAGTTTCCGTATTCCACGCTGACGGGCATACAGAGTTGTATATGCCACTAGTGGGCATACAGAATTGTTATCACGTAATATTCCAAAATCGAGGAGACAGTGTAGGACAAATTCAAAACCTGATTTGTTTTAATCTTGGCCAGCGCATGCCACTCCTGGAGTTTTGGCTCCGGACTTCACTCGGCGCCTCCTCATGAGGTCACTATGCCAAACTCCAGTCGTGGCATATTGTGGCCAAGATTAAAACTCATCCAGTTTTACGATATTATGCTGAAACCTTGAACCTCGATCACCATTGAAATCAAAGCATTTTAATTCTGTCAGTCGTTGACCAGGTTAGTCAGTGGTCCATCGGCCTCATTGCGTAATCAACGCACGATTAATTCCCGCACACCTCTTTGCATGTCTTTCCTCTCACCGATCTGGTTTTCGGTTTTCCCTAAACATTGATTGGTGGTTTCCGACTGCAGATTGGTGGCGAATAGTCAGCCAGTCGAAAATCCCTTTATGGCGTATTTTGCAAAGGTATCTGCTCTATTGTTACTAGGTTTCTGAAATATGTAACCGGCATCCCAAATCCCGTTGATCAATTGGAGAATGACATTAACCCTTTAAGGGCGAATGATGCCTTGAGGCATCATCCAGCCCATGGCGAATGATGCCTTGAGGCATCAACTGGTCCAGGCCGAATGATGCCTCAAGGCATTATTTCTCTTAAATCAGTAAAGTTGTTTTTGACAAGAAAATAATTTATCAATGTCCATGAAATCTTCAGGAAATGTAGTTACAACATCAAAATCAATATTAGTAAGCTGAAATAAGTGAAATATTATTGATTACCAATGATATCACATGATGGAACATCAAATTATGACTTTATTAAAAATGTGTTCGTCCTCTACAGATATACACTATCACTAGTACCCGTTCTTATGGTGACCACTCTGCCACAGGTGGCGGTCCTTAAAGGGTTAAATGGTAACACTTTGTGGCTCTACCAATCCATGTGGCAACATTCTTTTCATAATTCCTCCATAAACCATCACGGGTTAGTAAATCGCAACTGAAGTGTTTAGGCGGATTTTTGTCTTTAAAAACGACAGGTTTTTCATTGCGACGGGTTTTGTATTGGGGCTCTAATTAGGAGAAGTCCTTATTACTATTCTTTCACCAACAATAGTACTTCCCCAAGATCTCCCGCTTGTCAATGCATTATGATCATCTAAATCACTTATTAGTTTAAGTCTCCTTGACCTATGAATTTTTTTTTTATTAGGTTTGATTCGATAGTACAAGACTCCGATCTTCCATCAACCTTGTGACATCCCTACTTCTCCATTCATTGTTTTCTAAATATTTCATTCGTCACATTTTGAGTATACTAGTTAACCAGTGTATAACAGGTGTTGTTAAGTAGTAGTTCTGAAGTAATTGTTTTAAGGGCTGATTCCACCAGCCCGATTTTTCTCTTTTTTTGCCTGGCAAGGTCAGGCCTACGTCTTGTAACGTCTTGCTGTATCTTGATGGATCGTTTTAAATCATGTAAGATCTGGTCGTGCACTTCTTGTCGTGTGGCCCCTATTATCGCTCAAAGGGGACTATTCCACTACAGCGATTCAACCAGATATTCTCACGATTCATCCCGACCTAGCGAGTCAACAAATCGGCCATGATCGGGATATCGCACGTCCTGGTGGAATCAACCCTTAAAAGTATTAATATCCATTCAATAGAACATAGAAAGAAAAAGGTGTAGATTGCGATCCCTAGTTACTTCCACCAGGGACCTGTTTCACTAGTTTCATGACATGTCTAGATGGCGTCTAGATGGTGTGTCCAGTTTCATAAGAACTAGACATTAGACTTCGTTTTGTCCATTCTTGCTTGCACTGTTGGAGCCGCTTTTCATGTCTGTCTAACACTTTTGTCACGAAACTAGTGAAACAGGTCCATGATGTGTAGATTTGTCTGAGGTCTGTCTTTTCCTAAGGGCAGCTACTTGTGTTGTCACGAACCTAGACAACCCCAATGTCTGTATGGTGTCACAGACATGTCGCGGAACTAGTGAAACAGGTCCATGATGTGTAGATTTGTCTAATTCTTTTGTTTGGGGTCTGTCTTTTCCCAAGGGCAGCTACTTGTGTTGTCACGAACCTAGACAACCCCAATGTTTGTATGGTGTCACAGACATGTCATGAAACTAGTGAAACAGGGCCCAGGTCTCCCTGAAGGCTGTTATAAGATAGCCCTGCAGACTCATGTCCATCTCTAAGAAGTTGCTTTTCACAAAGTAAACTTCATGTTAGTTTCCTCAAACTTCCACAGAATATAGTAGATGTATAGTACTACACATCTTAGTTTTAAAAACTATAGGTCACCGTTCTTCCTTTTGGAAGAATTGAATAAATCCATATTTTTCAGTAAATTTCCTATGTAATTCAAGCAAATGAAAATTAGCCTAAAATACCTGTTAAAATTGGGGAAACTGGACAGAACATTAAATCTACTCATTTAGAATTAGAATGAAAAAGTTTTAATAATAGTTTTGACTGATAATTGACAATATGGAAAGATCACTAGGTGGCGCCACTGTGAATGGCCCGATTTGCCTTTAACACGTTTTCGATCCCCAGTAACTTCCACCAGGTCTTCCTGTTATAAGATAACCCCTACAAGTCATGTCCATCTCTAAGACTGATTCCTCGCTTCTCCTCATTTCAAATATGGTGTCACAAACAAAAGGAGCCGATATCTGAAACTAATTGAACAGCTTTGATGTCAAACCAAGTCTTCAATTCCCTTACAGTCCCTTACAGCTAGATAGTAATGTGCCCCATCGATTTTCATATTTGACAACGAACATTGCTAGAAAATGTGTAAATTGTGTGACTTCATTTCACCAAACGGTGTTATCTGTGCATATTATCATACTCGTACCTTACATCCTGTTAATGTAATAATATTAGCAACAACAATAAGACTGAGTGATATAAATCTACTGGATACAAGCTACACGGTTGGTCCCTGATTTCAATTGCTCTCTGTTTTAATAGAATACCAACAATCGTAGCTTGTTGCTGTTAGGCCTGTGTGGAAAATCTATTGGGAAATACCAAATTATCCTGATTAACAGTAGTTCCCACACTATAGTGCACATAGTTATTGTGCTGTGGAGGCGGCCATCTTGCCCCCCCCCCCCCCCTAGCCCCATCCAAACAGCAGGTGGCGGGACCAACTATTGATGGATTTTATCAAAAGTATTTTATGGGTCTGCCCATACAGGAAGTGTAGCCTCATCTTATTATTATCTATAGATTATAACGACGGATAGCTGTGGTCGTCCCCCGACTACAGTGGCGCCATCCTACAATTTCCTGGTGGATGATGCCAGAACTAGCAATCACTGTGTGCCCTAAAGATCCTTTAAAGAGGATTCTCGAGAGGTTGTTGGCAACGATGGTATTTAACCATTACTTGGGATTCACATGTTGAGACTAATATACCTAAGACGGGTGTATTTCACACCTTTCCCTAGTCTCAAACAAATCTACTTTGGTACAAAATTCTCATGGCAAAGTGATTTTACCAGTCTCAAGGGATAATTGTGAATTTGATTCACATTGAAGGAGACACCTGGTACATAGTCTTAGACATAGTCACAGTGAACACTCACTCGGGTACTCAAGTACCCTTGAAGTGAGGGGTGTGGCAAATATGTAATCATGTTTGCTGGCTTCCTATTGGCCAGCGCAGATACTTAGTCGGCAACTCTGCAGCAGGTCCATTTGTCTCCCCAAGATGACCCTATAGATTTTAAATGTGTTTAAAATCAAAATTTAATGGGACGTTGTACCTTGTTGGGCGTAATTGTCGCCGGCAATTACAGGGGAAAAATCTTGTCTCAGGGAAATGAAACCATACAATTCAGTTGAGGAGATTGTGTTCAAGTACAGAAGCTAAGCAGGATTTTTCCCAGACAAACACCCCATGAGGTATATGAACCCCACTGTGTTAATCCCACTTAACAGGTTACAGAATCTCAGCAGGATTTGTCTTAAATGGGATCCACAAGGAGGGATTCACGTACCTGACAGGCCGTTTATCTGAGATAAATCCTGTTGTGAATTGGTACTGAAACACAATCTCCTCGTGTGAATGACAGGGTTCCATTTTGCTGAGACAACTGTTTTCTTTTGCAATTGTCGGCGACAATCACCCCAACAAGGAACAGAATCTCATGAGATTTTTACTTTATACAGATTTTAAATTTAGAGGGGCACTTTGGTGAGACAAATGTGTTTCATACGTTCTCCCCCAATCTGTGAGTCTCAGTGGTCCCAAATAACACCTATTCACACGAGGAAGTACCCTGAGTCGGCGACTGTGTACCCTGTGTACCCTGTGTAGGGGTGTATAGGGGTGAGAATATGTACCTGGTAAGTCTTCCCGTGTGAATTGAATCTGCCATGTTACCATGAGACTGCAGGACACCCCAATCTGTGAAACTTTTCACCTAGTTGGAAATAGTAGCCGACTGGTGCAAAGGTGTGAAGTACACCAGTCTCAGGTCCATTTGTCCCATTTGTCCCATTTGTAGCCGATTCCGTAGCCAGACAATCGCTGATTATTTTCGGATACCCTAGAATTTCTCAAATCTTGTTGTCCATCAAATCGGGTGAGAAATCGGCCTGGTGGATTGTGCCCTTTAGACAAACACCCTGTGAGGTACGTGAATCCAATCATGTGAATCCCACTTCCTTCCGTCAGGCTGTAATGCGCGAGTCGACATGCTGATGTTCCCACCACACCAGCACAAGCAGAAAATAGGAATATACATTGTCAATTACCTTTTTTTATATCATTCTAGCGGATGTTACAGCAATTGGGGATCTCATTTGCAGTTTTTACAATGCCTTAATCCCTAGATGATGTAGAGTAGGAGACATCTGCATGCCCCGGCTTTCTAATACGGCCTGATTATAGACGTACAAATGATAACAACCCTTTTTTACTGCAAGAAAATGGAAATGAGTCGATGTTTTATTTCATCAACCCGCCGGAGATAGTGTATATCGCGAAGCGTGGGATGGGTTTTATGTCGTATCTTATTTACATAAATTAATAGCGAAAGCAGTATAAGTGTCCCTAATCGACATAACATGAAAAAATAATCCCCTTCTCTATTGCCTTCTCGCAAAGTGTCAGCCAGGCTTAATCCGTGTACAGTGGTTTACGTGAGCCGGGCTATTTGTCAGTGTGTTGGACGGGGGAAAGTGTGATAGGCCGCGAGATATATCGACGGTTATATCAGAATGAATGGCATGATCATTTCAAAGGGGATTGTCAGGAAGTGTTACTGAAATTGATTCAAAGCAAGGCACGATTTTATAGGATCCTTAACAGTTCGTTCGGGTCTGAGTAGAACATTGCCTCACAGCCATTTAGAATGAAAACTGCATACAACATATCATATTATATTATATTATATGATATGATATTCTATCATGATGTTATATTTCAGACACTTAAATAATCAAATTGAAAAATATAACTGTATTAGAATCACAATTCTGTTATGAAACTATTATTTTCAGACCATTAGACTTATTGAAGTTGATTTCAAAGTATGGTGAAACAGTAAATTACCATCTCGTTCTGTGACTTGTACAGCATGGTCAGGACGTTTTATATAATTACGCGCCTGTCTCACGTCCATAATGAGTAGACTCCCATTGACATCTTCCTTAATATGCGAAAGTCGTATTCATTCTTTGTCCAGCCCCTGGTATTTTTCTCTATAGACTTAACATTGGGAACTCGTACTCAAAGCCTGGCCCCAGGCCTGCTCCATGGCAGTTTTAGATATGGATAAGGCATACTGATAACCATCCTCTTCCTGTTTGTAGATTCACCTTTGTCTCACCCCTTGTGTTTTCCCCCCATAGACTTGACATTGGGAGCCTGTATCCAACGCCCATTGAGTATTTAGAAACAATAATATCCAAAGAGGGATTATGTCACAAATGTTGGCCCATTAGTCGATGTGATGGGTGACATAAATTACAAACGGGTGGCCATTCAAGGTCTTTTGTAATATGACATAAGAGGCGTAGGGACGTACATGTACTTGTATTTTACAAAAGGCCGAGAACAGCAGCCCTACGGGCTCAGTGACTCCGTTAACTTACCATAATATACATCAATAACATAAAAATGCTCCCGTTGATTCACTTATGAAGTCGCCAATTCCCAGCCTGTTGACCCAATATTGGTGTTCATTCACTGTGTCACAGTGCACCCAAACATTGTTTATTCTGCATCACTAGCAGCAGTTAGTATTTCACAGACATTCAACCACAGTTATATACATGTAATGATATCAGAAACAGAAAAAAGATCCAAACACTGGAAACCCATATAGCTTTCCAAGTGAACGAAAAAATACACGTACATGATATCAGAAACAGGTTCATATTCATTCATTATTTATATTCATTCATTGCAAATTTATATTATCAATGAAAAGACAAAATGGCCGCCATTTTCTCAGAAATATCGTAAAACTGGATGAGTTTAAATCTTGGCCACCGTATGCCACGACTGGGGTTTGGCATAGAGATTTCACGAGGTGAAGCCGAGCGAAGTCCGGAGTCAAAACTCCAGGAGTGGAATGCGATGGCCAAGATTAAAACGAATCAGGTTTTGATTGTATCCTACACTGTCTCCTCGTTTTTGTAATATTACATGATAATAATTCTGTATGTCACTAAACTCAATGTTAAGTCTATGGGATTTTATATTAGCGGTAGGATAATAACATTGATGCTCCAGTGACATTTTCTGCCGGATTCTCCAATGAGAATCTGATGTTTGTATTCTCCTTAGTAACGATATCGAGACTCTATACGTTTAGAGGGACTAACGAAGAAACCAAGAAGTTTTGGTCAAAGTCGTTATACTCCACAATTTTAATGCGGAGTGATATTAATGAAGCGACAGCTGAGTTAATATCACGTAGCATTCAAATGTGTTGCAGAACAGCAACTTTGATGAAAACGATTTGTTTTCTGTTTTTATCTCACCCCTTTACACACTAGAAGAATGAACGACACACAGAATATATACCACGGAGAACGGACTGCAATACCTATGGGAGCATGGAGAATGAATTCCCAATGTTAAGCCTATATATGGGACAAATATATCAGGGGTGGGATAAATGTTCGTATTTGGTGGATAATAAATTCTCATTCTCTCATTACCGAAGTTCTTTCAGTTTCAAACTTCTACACGCCCCTACCCCTGCCATATACCTGCGTGCTCATCTTTCACCATTCACTTCTTATCTCCTATACTGTTTTCTTTATCTCCGTGCTTACTTATTCCATCCCCAATGTCAATGCAAAGCATACTCCTAATTGGACTACTCTTCCTTATCAGCCTGTTACGTACTCAAGAAGAACCCAACAAATTTTGGTCAAAGTCATCGTTCTCCATGACTTTGATGTGGAATAATATGAACTAGGGGACAGTCGGACAGTCGAGTGAATATCACGCAGTCACAAACAAGTTAGAGAACAATGACATTCATCAAAACCAGTTGCTTTCTGTATTTATCTCACCCCTTTACACATTAAAAGAATGGATGTTGCACTGGATATAGAACATGGAGAACGGACTGCAATACTCGTAGGGGCATCGAGAACGAGTTTTCAATGTTGAGCCAATGGGACAAAAGTACAAGGGGTGAAATAAATATGTCTTCTTGATACTTCAATTCGTTCGGCCTTAAATCGCATTGTTTACACTGTCCAACTTGGTCTGTTGGTCTCTCTTTCACATTGTGCCAATCCTAATTTCACGTTTTCTATTTTTGGTTATTTCTAATCTTCGTTTACCAATATTCTCTGTTCCTCTCTTTTCTCCTTCTCCGCACCCCTTTCTCTGTGAATGTCTCTTCCTCATCTCAACAATCTGTGTTTCACCATTTCTATATCATCTTCCATTAGCCATCTGCTGCCTTCCTCAATCCCAATCTTTCTTTCTCAGTTCAAACCCTGTCAACTAACATCCGCGTCCACCCTAATCCATCCCGCAAAGCCTTTGTTCTGGTAGCTGTCGACTACCTCCCGCAATGACGGATCCCTTTACAGGCTGACAGTAATGACTGATCCCTCGTACTCCGTCCTCCAGTCAACCCCCAACACTCCCCAACAACACACCAAGAACCTAATTTCCTCTTTTTCCCGCTCAGTTTGGCTTTCCCGCCTGTTTTATCAGCTTCTGTTCGCTTCGGAAGCTCTCTCTTTCCCCTCTTGAATAAGATGGAAATAATTAGTTGAATTAGTTTTCTAGAAAATGATGGCAATTCAAAAAGGACTAAAAGGTGGGATAACCCCAGGGGAAGAAATTAAGACCTGGTTTGAGGTGGGGTGTTCGGCTTTTAAAAAGTGTCATATTCGCCGTTGCGGCAATCTGGAGTTAGATTAAAGAATGATAAACTATTGATCGATATCTGAAATTAGTTTCAGTTCATGAGCTATTTGTCCACGTCCTAACGGAACAAAGCCTGCCACATTTCCCCGTTTCTAGATCGATAAGAACTGTAAAAAGGAGCCGGTTGTGTCTGGGGGAGTAGCTCACGGCTTATCTGGTCTGGTGTGGCGCTTATCTGTTAACTAGTTTAATCTCGGACTGGAGGTATGATGTAGGGTCCAGATGGTGGTGGTAGAATCTAGTACTCAGAGCTAGAGAGATCAAGTTTTTTTTATAAATCGTTTATTTGTTCTGTCGAAGTTCAGCATTTTATAATGCTGGTTTTAGTACATAAGGCCCGTTTCCATTGGCCGACGAAGATTGCTTAGACTTTTTGAGTTACACCGAAAGTCTGTTGGTGGTGCCACTGACTGTGTGTAGGTATAGAAAAATCACTGAGGGTAGTAGATTTCACTCAGTGACCAAGCTTTCACTCAGTGGTGGGTGGTGCCACATTGCATAATCTAATCAGAAAAAAGTCGTGGGTCATTTCATGAACTTGGTTGTTTCCATTGACCGATATTGGGTCCACAGTGCCAAAAGTCCGTCGGTGGTTCCTGACTGTAGATCGGTGATCGGAAATTGGCCAATAGAACCGGGCCTATAGACAGCGATACACTTAACCCTTTTCTCACCGGACGTCTTTAAATGCAGCATGCCTGACACCAGACCACCTCTGTAGTGCAGGCCTATGTTACAATTGTTGAGAAAATCGATTCTTTTTTACCGTATTCAAAGTTGTCTGTCAATGTTTCTTTGGTAGAAACTGTAAATTGTTATCAATTATCACTATAAAGGCGTTTTAGGCCCGGCGTCCACCTACTACGATATGGCACCGATATGGTCTACGATGCACCTCCCGATACAAAATCAAAATCGCGTCGGAAGGTCACCTGATATCGGGGCAGTTGACCACGTTTCTACGATTAAGCACCGAAAAACACCTATTCAGGTGCATGGTGGATTGGCATGTCTAGACATCTATCTACGATTTTGCACCTTCCCGATAGGTCTCCGATATTTGCTTTTTGTATCGGTGCCATATCGGTAGGTCTAAATTTCTATCGTAGTAGGTGGACGCCAGGCCTTACATGATCCCTGAAAACATGTAAAGGTCCTTGAGATAAATTACATTTTAACAAAAAAATAGAAAATGATGCATTGATGCATCATTTCCAATAGCTACGGGAGTGCCCTGTGGCATCATTTGCCAATTTGACTATTTGTCAAATAGTTGGCACCCAAATAGCGATGTGGTAGTCTATATGACCACTCTAACCGTTCAGAGGGACATATCAGCGTGTGGCCCACGTTCAATAAAACGAAAGAACTCGCCAAGCAGGGGTCCTGTAGCTGTACGGCACGTCACTCACACACAGATACTAATCAGAACCGTTAACAAGGGAAGGCAAATGTTTAAGTGTTTAAAATATCGATTCTACTCGTGTTGCACTGCAGAGCTCGCAGTCACCTCAGCGTGGGCTTTACGAGGACATTGAGCGCTGCATTGTGAAGCTCCCACGTAACTCCCTTTCCGTTCACTATCTATTTCCCTGATTAATTCATAGGTTGAACTCATTGACCTGCCACTGGAGTAGGTCTTGCTCATACGGAAATTTACCTCAACTAAAAATCATAATCCCGATTTCACACTGTGTGACTGT
Source organism: Alentia gelatinosa (assembly GCA_950022655.1). Classification (NCBI taxonomy): domain Eukaryota; kingdom Metazoa; phylum Annelida; class Polychaeta; order Phyllodocida; family Polynoidae; genus Alentia; species Alentia gelatinosa. The sequence goes on along the minus strand of OX465590.1, from coordinate 39,941,930 downwards.
ATACATGTATGCCCAGTCTCGGACTGGCGATACCCTTGAGCACCTAGGGCCGCAAGACGCACAGTGGGAACTGCAAGCTTTCCGCTAGTCTGTGACTATGCGTTCCAGGTACGCCAAGACGCAGGCTTTGTGAATATCAAACATGTTTGATATTTGCTACTGCTAGCCGCTGGCTGGGCTTACCAAGTCCCACATAGTACACATAGTACACATAGTCGCTAGCTTTCTAGTCGCAGTGGTTCACACGTATATTTGAGCGTACCTTGCGACTAGGCCTACCCAAGGGCCCCGTTGCTCCACTTTTTGTGGTATCGCTATCTATAATCGGATCGCGTTTTGTTTTACGATTATTTTAACGATCCGACTGAAAAAGCGTTGCTCCTGTATTATCGGATCGTATCCCTATATTCCCACGGTATCGCTATTTTTTTATGATGCGATAGTGATACAACAATTCAGGGGCACATATTGGATGGGACAGGGCGAAATTAAGTAGTTCTTCAATTAAATACAGATGGCATCACAGTTAAAACTGATCTGACACCTGGTGGTGTGGATCACTATTTCCTATAGGTTGAAGTACAAGTGGCGGGGGTTGGTGGTGCCACCATGGATCGTTATTTGAAATATCAGATAAGGCTGTATTTAACCCACAGCAATACTATCCACAGTGCTGTGAAGGTCCGCGTAAAAAGTATCGCAAAAAGCAGTATTTTACGCGGCGATGCGCCTATGCGATTACGACACGATCAGCAAAATTTCAGGAGCAACGTTTAGGCCCTCGAATCGCTATTCTGAGATCCGCAGCTCTATCGTAAGCGTGGAGCAACGGGGCCCCTGTACGCTCAGTCGCAAACTTTATAGTCGCAGGGGCAGTGATTCACGCACATATTTGAGTGTATCATGCGACTGTGCATACCCCTTGCGCGCCTAGTCGCAAGCAATTTTCAACGTCCAGTTTCAAGCTAGGTACCGCTAGTTGTAAGCCCTCCAGTCGTACAGTGTCAACGGGACTTAAGCGCACTAGTGTTTCATCTCTGTCAGATATTGGGAAGTAGTTTTCAAAGTTATTCTTGCCTTGATATGCCCTTTATCTGACTGTATATATGTTGTGTGGAAACTATAAAAGGTAATACGCAACAGTAATTAGATTCTGCAAAAATCTGCCCGTAATCCGGCAAAAATTTGTGCAATATCATTGACCTAGGAACTAACGCTGACTAGCGATACATACTGCCAGGCCCTATTCAGTTCCATGACCTACAGACATGTCTAAAACGGGTATACATAAACAAATACTAATAGCAACGACGTTGGCGATGCCCTGTTATTAGTCAATCTTGTTAAAAATGTAAGATATGATTAATAATCCTTACTCATTAACTAGTTCTTGAATCAGTCAGACAACAACATTAGTTCATAACGTTTTGTACAACTTCAATTATGTATCCTTCTTCTTAAATTAACATGAACGTTCCGAGCAACCATCACAAGTAATATGTAGAGAATGATCGATGGTTTTGTGAACAGGTGGCCGTAAACCACGATCGGTTGACACAGAGTAACACATGACGACAACCTGGCGTGGTTAACAGAGCCGCCCGTTCATAACATCAACATTGGTCCTATTCACTAGTAATCTTCTCGAATGAACTAAACGCAGCAATTGCCATATTAAAGGGCATATCAATAGGAACCATTTCTTACTCTCTAGCACGAAGGGACTATTCCCATATACAATGGCTATGAAGCCGTATGTATACAATTGATTTGAATCCGTATACGATGGTTATATGGTTTATCTGACAGTTTCGAAACTATGGGTAGTGCTGTAGCGCGTCCTTATAGATTTCCAATGGAGAATTTGTACACGATGGATAATAGTCTTTTTTGCGCCTTTTACCGCGAACTATTTATTTCTTTTATTACCCACCTAATAGGGTGCTAAGCCTATGGAGCCTACAGATCTCTACTGAGTAGAATACGGACCTCCGGAATCTCCTAGGAGAATACGGCTTTTTGGGCCACCTGACGGGCATTATGGGAACTAATTTATATAAACAATGCACTGCGCTTGGGTCGAATTTCTAATCATTTACAATATTTTTTCCATAATAATTACTCGAAAAGTGAGTAATAAATACAACATTACGATGATTTCCATCTGTGTGGCCGTATTCTCCTTGTAGTTGACACTACGTAATACTTCGTGAGAATACGGGCGCTCAGATCGAAATCATGGTAATATTGTGTATTTCTTGCACCTGAGGGCTCCTTCTAAGTCTAACAATCACTGCAGAAAAAGCCAGCAATCTTCGACTGTTGCCTCACAGTGCAATTGCGCATTTCATTGGCATCTGTATTCACCAGTGAGAATCCCCCACGCCCCTAAAGGTCCTTGGGTTATCTGAATAACACATGACTAAGGCCCACCCGTGTTAGCTCAGTTGGTAGAGCGGAGGACTGTAGCGGTAAATAAAACATGACTTGTATGTTCGTGATTCTGCAGGTACAGTATGATTTCCTTTAGTAGTTCCCAATTTACATGTCATCAGGGTAAGTCCTAATCAATATTTCCGAAGGGTACCAACGATATACGATGTAAAGATATGGGGAAACATCCTTACTGTGGATGAAACGGTTTCCGTTCGAGGTCAGTGGTCGATTTCATACAGCCTAATCGTCCATAATAAGGATGTTTGTTTATTATCATACACCTCAAATTGATGAAAAAACGTCATTTTAATGACTTATCAAGTCACAGACACAGCGGGCATGAATATTAATACTACTGCACCCCTAGCAGCAGGCAGTATTTGATAGACATACGCACACAGGTATATATTAAAACATGCGTCTTTAGGAATGCGCTGTGAATGTATATATATATATATATATATATATATATATATATATATATATATATATATATATATATATATATATGTATACATATACATATATTATCATGAAACATCACAAAATTTCATGTGATTGTTTGTATGGCATGAGTTGTCTTCGTGGCGGGTTATCACGAAGCGGAGCTGAGTGATATCTTTAGCAGAAGACAACAAATGGCATTATGTGGAATTGAGTGATGTTTATATTTTATCCTACTCTGTTACACGTTTTTAACTTCATATGTCACCAGTGGCATAACAATATTTTATGCCATAACCGTGGCATACAGTTACACCATGTTAAGTCTAGGGAGATTTATATAAGGGGTAGGATAAATACATATATTGGATTGAATTGTCAGCAAACTGACGCATTCAAATAGGCCACTGGGGGAGCATTACTCTCTAGACACAAACCAAATATTGATGCCCAGTTGACTTTGATTCTCTTTATTCGTCTCCTTTATAAGAGCCATGTGCTGCAAAATCAATAGCCTCACCGAAAAAAAGCCACGGTCGAGGCCGAGTCAAACGGGCAGGCTTCAGCGACCGCTGTCTTTGTCGTCTTGCCAAGATCAAATAAAGGTTTTTCCTTCGTTTCAAGACGCTCAACGATCAGGGGTGACCTTTCATTCTAGGTCTGTGGTAAAAAAAAAAAACTCAACCGATTGTCTCTTCCGTTTGACAAGAGAGAGAGTGGGACTGGGAATGGGGATGGTCGATAGCATTGGCAGCGCCGGACTAAAAGCCACCAAAGCCAATGCCGTATTAGATTTCAGTGGGAGAGCAATATTAAATCCACGGCTGACATGGAGATTGGAGGATATCAATGCCTGTAATGACAAAACAAGCGGCACCCACAAAATGCGTCCGCTGGAAAAATAGTCTTGTTGAGCGATATTGCTTTGTTGGTGATTAGTCTGACAAGGTGTTGGAAGATGGCGCTTTGATCGGTGTAAATAATCGTCACGTGATGAGGGATGGTGTCTCATCTAATGTGAGTCCTTGGAAGTTTGTCTCCCTCCGCCAATCTACTTCAAAGACGCGGGGATTGGTGACAGTTTGTTGAATCATGCTGGAAATTTGAACGGAAAGATGCAGAGTGTTGTTAGAGCGTGCTTGTACGCACTTTATAATTATCCATCGTATACAAAGCCCCCATTGGAAATGTATAGGGACTCAGTAAACCAAGACCCATTATATAAAACCTGTCAGATGCCATAACTGTGGTATACGGATTCAAACCTGTGGTATACACGGCCTCAAAACCATGGTATATGGGGAAAATAGTCCCTTTTGCTATAGAGCAAAGAAACAGTTCCTATTGTTATACCCGTTAATATGGCAATTATTGGGTTTAATTTATTCGAAAATATGGATAATAAATACAACAAACGATGATTTTGTGGACAGGCAGCTCTGTAAACCACTCGAGGTTGATGTCGTAATACACTCGCTAGCGCTCGTGTATTACTACGCGTCAACCTCTCGTGGTTTACGGCCGCCTATCCACAAAACCATCGATTAATGTATACATTGCCTAGAGTTTAGAGTGGTCACATAAACTCGTTCAGCGCACTGCAAAGACACTATCCCTTCACTATCTGTATGTTATTCACTGGGACTTTTTTAAAGGAGCAGGGTGCCAGTGTCTCAGGGTCTCAGAGGCATGCCCAGCTGACCATGACCAATCTCTAGAGGCCAAAATAGCTCATTGACCCACAGGGACCTGTTTCACTAGTTTCGTGACATGTCTAGATGGCGTGACATGTCTAGATGGCGTCTAGATGGTGTGTCCGGTTTCATAAGAACTAGACATTAGACTTCATTTTGTGCGTTCTTGCTTGCACTGTTGGTGCCGCTTTTCATGTCTGTCTAACACTTTTGTCACGAAACTAGTGAAACAGGTCCATGACGTGCAGATTTGTCTAATTCCTTTGTTTGGCGTCTGTCTTTTCCTAAGGCAGCTACTTGTGTTGTCACAAAACCAGACAACCCAATCTGTCTGTATGGTGTCACAGACATGTCACAAAACTAGTGAAACAGGTCCCTGGTGATTGATATGTTTGGATCTTAGACATTTTCAGAAAATGCAAGTTGATTTCGTGCAAGTGGGTTAAAGAAAGCTATTCAGAGACTGAATGTAGCGCAAACCCTTTACTCATTACCTTTTATTCAATTATAAATAATTACACGCTGATTCTTCACTGATGAACATACAATTTGCTCCTAGTTTCCACCAGAAACTTCGCTGGGACATGTCTAATACCACCACACCCGAGGCTGCCACTGCATGTAGAAAATCTAATATGACTGTATGTGTGCCTGCAGATGGCAATAATGACATCATGTTGTTTGGGAGCCTATACCTTCCCTCTCGAGAATAATCCTGGTGTAATTCCATCTGACAGGTATCCTTTCTAATCTCTTTTGCAGACAGGAACCACTCTCCTTCAGTCATCTGCGCTGAAATGGGTAAGTTGTCAATCTCTTCTCAACACATTCTAGTGGAACAGATTCCTGTAGAGGCCTTTTTTTTATTCAGTATAAAGACGTACAAATTCGCCAAAATATTAGGCGTTCTTCCATTGTAGTCATAAGCAAACAAAGAAATGCTTGCAACTGGATGTACCTGGTACGCATAGTCACAGACTAGTGGGAAGCCTCCAGTTCAAACTGTGCGTCTTGTGGCCCTAGGTGCTCAAGGGTACCGCCAGTCCGAGACTGGGCATACTTGGGTACCTACAGTGAATATACTGGGGAACTCGACGCGTAACGAAGTCGACCAGTGAAAAATTCAGTTGATCCCAATCTCATAAGGTGGACCAATTTCAATCAAAGAATTTTTATGAAGTCAGTTTACCACACAAAACCAAACTCGTTCAATTTATAATTCAAAAAGGTTTATTGATGATAGAGGCATGAGTTACAGTTCAATGATCATGAGTTACAGTATCAATGATATGAGTGATGAATGATTCATAGAATAAATCAATGTTTCGCTTGAATTAAATAATATTCGTTAGGAGTAATGTAGGACTTACATGTTTTTCCAAAGGGCGATTTGTTTTTAAATGCGCGATTTCCCCCGGTTTGTCCCGAAGATCGAACGGTCGAAAAGATGAATTATCAAAGACTTACCTGTGACTTACCAGCATCTATGATACTATATTCACACATGTATACGATATTGTATAATGAGAAGATATATATATATATATATATATATATATATATATATATATATATATATATACATATATATATATATATATATATATATACTTTCTCATATATACTATATTTACTATATACCCATGCCGTATATACTGTAAATATGCACCGTTTCGGCATATGACGTAAAAATACTGCACGGACTGCTGGTCCATACGCTAAAATACGGACCACCTTGCCATACACGTTTATTAACATATCAGTTGTTAAAAATTAAATTAATGATTTTCAAATTTCTTTTGGGGTATATAGTAAATATATAACGTCCAACCATGCTTGTTCAAGTCACAGAACTGGATGATAATTTACGGTTTGTACGGAACTCCTCGGTCCGTACAAACCGTAAATTACCATCTCGTTCTGTGAATTGTAGAGCATGGTCAGGACGTTCTATATAAATACTATATATACTATATAGTAGATACTATATATGTATATGAATATAAATATATATATCTGTATATATATATATATATATATATATATATATATATATATATATATATATATATATATATATATAAAAGAGGTCGCCAAGTAGTACACTGTGGACTACATCATCATGATCAACTTGCCATAGTTTCTCCAGCACAAGTGACACAACCAGTTGTACAACAGATTATACAACTCAGACTTACAGTCTCCAGCATACAGAAACACGGGGCCGCATGCAGGACACACCCGCCCTGCCCGCTGTCGTTACGTGTCGCCCTCTCACCCTCCTCCAGTACCCTCCTCCACCCTCCTCCTGCTCCAGGCTGCCTCCAGCTGCCGACCTCCGTCCCTCTCCTATTGCTAAACGCCCGTCGCCAACAAGTTTAGCTAGGAGCACATGGTATAGTATGTTCATCATTGATGAATGAGCGTGCAACCATAAAAGAAAAATAATTAGTTTAGTTCAGTACAAAGTACAAAAGGCAAAGAATAGAAAGGGCTTCAAAGACTGTGTAAAGAGGTTGCAATATACTTGATTAGCGCTTAAGCGATTCTCAGTCTTGATGGCCATCCCCCATCTTGTTCGTATCTTAAATCTTAGGTTGATGTAAAAGTCCATAGGCTTAACATTAGGAACTCATTCTCAACAGGCTTGTACTAATGGTAACTCATACTCAACGGATGATACATGGATAAATATTTCCAGGCTAAGATAAAATCAGAAACATATTCATGCTTGGTCTGAGTCCCTGTTCACTATCTCGTTTGGAGTGTTTCAGAATATTCACTCGGCTATCGCCTCGTTCATATTACTGAGCACTCCAAACTCTATAGCGAATGAGGACAAAGGCTAAACACTCATCAATTTCTTTCTGAACCCCCTTCATGGAGTACTTAAATTGGCTCCACATGGAAGATTTGTAATATAACAGATTGTGGAATAAAGCATTATTAAAACTAGGAGCAAATAGACTGTTCATCATTGATGAATGAGCGTGCAATTATAGATGAATAACAATTAAAGGATTTTGGAAATATTCAGTCTATAGATCATTTTCTGTAATCCCCTTGCTATATACTACCAGTCAACTTGCCGTTCCTGAGTCTAGGATCCAAACATATCTAGCACCTCTAGGTCAATGAGATATTTCGGTCTCAAATGATTGGTCATGGTCAGTTGGGCACACCTCTTAGACCCTGAGACACTGGCCCTCTGCTCCTTTTACAATAGCACAGTGAATAGCATGCAGAAAGTGAAGGGATAGCTTTCTGGAAGCATGCTGGAAGTTCAATGTGAATACTCTAACCTTAAGGCAACATATATAGATCATACAAGCACGCTCTTATAATGTTCTTACACCACTGATTATACCTGATAGGTTTCTGAATTATCACCCCTCATATTGACTAATTGGCTAACATTTGTGACATAATCATCCATTGAATTTTTTTTCTCCAAAATACTCCATGCGCACTGATTACGAGTTCCAAATGTCAAGTCTATGGGGAAAAGATACCAGGGATGGGATAAAGCTTGCTACGAGACACCAACCATCTGCTATATATATTTTTTGGGGGGTAAAATTTCTTTATTGAGATCTACGGTACAATAGTCGTCATGTAACATAAAGTGAGTAAGCAGTGGTACTCAACAAAGAGGCTAGGGCCTCAGCTTTTTTTATAAAGCTGGTTTCAATGGCACGCCTTAGTTAACCATTGTAGTCCAGTTTAAAGAACGGATTTCGCCTTATAGGGTTAAACAAATGTAACATCATATGTGCTAGAGATCACAGCATCTTATGTGCCAACAACAAAAAGAAGAACTTCACATCCCAACACTTAGGAAATAAAGTACAAATTGGGATTATACAAGTATGACAAGAGGTATTTCTAGAACAGACGATTAATTCATTGCCCCCTCCCTATCCTGCAACAACTTAGGCCTTTTACTAACCCTTACAACTCAATACCCAATGTTTACGTATACTGCTCCTTAAGTGTTTGATTATGAAAACATTGATTATGAAATACATGATACACTGTGGAGCAATTCAATAACTATGGATGCACTGAACCACTGCTTTGTGAATATCCTCAACTGACTGTACCATTTTAAAAAGACCCCCACATCGGATGAACAATTTTTTATCAATATTTCCTTTAGAAAATTAAATTGGGACTATCCAATGCAGCCTCCTATCACCTGATTATTCAACAACTGATTCCGACCACTCATTGTGTGACACTGCCCTCTATCACTCGGCTCCTACCACCTGCCACCTGCTGTCTTCTGTTTACAATCAACCCATTACAACTAGCCACCTGCCACCCAATACCCATGTAAATGCAGCGTAATGCCATTAAAGGCGCCAATTCGGCTAAGGAGTGAAGCCTAGGAGCAGCTATTAGGGCCTCGCTCCCTACACGATTCATCAAGCTTAGACTGGCTATAGGCCCGTTTCCATTGACCGACAAGTCATCAAGCTTTCTAGCCATGCGACATAAAGCCCGTTACCATTGGCCGACGGAAATAGTGTAGATTATATGAGTTTTCCTAAAAGCCCATTTCTATTTTGCGTCAGCGATGCTAAAGGCCTGTCAGTGATTCTTGAGTGTATATCAGTGATGGCCAATAGTGCTGCAGGCAAAGTTATTTTGGGTATGCCTTATTAGTGGAGTAGATAAAAGCGCATTTTCAAGGAAACCGTGCAAATGATGATACAAGCACCAAAGTTTGTACAGTAATTCTCCTTGGTATACTAAGTAATTCTATCCAACCAGCCACTTGGAAATCCAAGATGGCGACTGTTTTTCAAGATGGCCACCAAAGTACCTGCTGAGAATGAAGATACAATGGAAATGGGCTATTAGGAGAACTAAAAGAATCTACACTGGTTTCGTCGGCCAATGGAAACGGGTCTTGGAAGCCATTTTCTACTGGTTGACTATTCGCCACCGATCTGCAGTCGGGAATCACTAATCAATTTGTTTGATATACCGAGACCAGATCAGTGAATGGAATAAGGCATGTAACTTGTTCACCAATTAATCATGCATAGATTATGCAATAAAGTCAGCACTGAACGACTTCTTCAACGACAGAATCAAAGGGGATGGAAATTGTCGTTGACCATTACCGTCCGTGGGGTGGGGAGTTAGCTCAGTGGTTAAGGCAGTGGAATTGTAACCCTAAGGTTGTAGGACTTTGTGGGTTCGAGTCCCACTGCAGTCACCCTTCTCCTTCACCTCCAGCAGTGGTAGATCTTCTACCATATCAAAGACCAGTCCTTCTCATACTATGTCTACTGTATTCATCTTATAGATTTGATCACCATCAAACCCAAAGTAAGTCTAATAGAACATATTGGACGTTAAACTACCCAAACAAACCACCACCACCGACTATAAGGAGAACTCAATTAATCGGTGCCGCTTTCATCGGCCTATAGAAAATTACACTGCACGAAAACCACTATTTTACATATATATACGCCATCGCGATAGCGCACATATCAGCTGTATAGTGGCTTGTTTATATTTATATACACCTCTTATACGCATCTGCGTCTCGGGCGTCTATGAGACAGTGTCCATATGTAGACGCGTGCGACTTGGCTGTCTTTCACGCCTGGCGTATCCAAGATAAAACATGCTCTGTGCAATATATATACGCTAGGCGTATATATGATACAAAACAAAAAAAAAGCGACCCACCGCCAGCCAAGTCCTGTGGGTGTTGGTAGAGGATGCACCAACACTGACCCGCCACCCGTGACCTCCCAACCCTACCCCCTACACTCACTCTACCCACAGTGAAGCCCTGGTATAGGACCCCCGCCTCCCTGCAGTGTGTGTGGATGGATTAGCGGCCGCTCGGCGTGTGTGAGATGCCCCCCACCACCCCCCGTCACCCCCCGTCACCCCCCACCACCCCCTGTCACTCCCCGACTCCCCCACACCACCCCACGCCACCCCCAGCCAGCCTCAGTGAGAAGCCCGCCGCTGCCTGCTGCCCACCGCCCACCGCCCGCCACCAGCCGCGTTTGTACAGGTTGACTCAGTGGGAAACCCTACCCCGCCCCCCACCGCCCACCGATGCCCACCGCTGCCCGCCGCCCGTTCTTAGGGACTCCATCTCCATAGTGTTAACTTGTTAAAGGCTTATATATGGGAATACCCAGAACAGTACAGAAGAGTGGTGATTTCAAGGCAAAATCTATTAAAAAAATGTTTAAGAAAACCAAAGAATGCAGGGTTTATTATGTGTAATTAATCAATTTATATTTAATCGGGTTTTATAAAGGTTTTATAAAATAAATTGGTAATATAAGATTGTAATTTTTATACAATCCAGACTTGGATGATTAATGGAAGATGAAATATGCTACCAGTAGTGTCCCCAAGTTGCAAAGATCGGAACTATTAGATGGTGGTGTACATACAACGGAATCAGGCGTATATATGACGTATATGAGACCGCACCATGGACATGTATATACGCCACTAGATAAGGCGTCTATGAGACGGAGTACAGGTCGAACTTCTAGACGCAAAATCCTACTGTTAGACGCGTTTCGCATACATATGACGAGCGGTTAGTTTCGTGCAGTGTTACTACAGGCCCGTTTCCATTGGCCGACGAAAACGGTTTAGATATTTTTGTGTTTTCCTAATAGCCCATTTGCATTGTGCCTCAGTAGTTTTAAAAGTATGTCGATGGTTCCTGACTGTATATCGGTGATGGTCAATGTAAATAGGCTATTAGGAGAACACCGAAAATCTACAACGTTTTTGTCAGCCAATGGAAACGGGCCTAAAGGGGCAGTCAAAAATTCTACACCCTTTTTGTCAGCCAATGGAAACGGGCCTTATACGGGAGTGAGACAGACACGGAGGTTCACGAGGGGGACTGAGGGCGGGGTCGCACCGCAATGCGCCTGGCCGCTCCACCTTTGAACTGCCTGGCTTACCGCCTTGTCCAGTCAGGAATATAATATCCGTTATTTGGCGGGCGGTCAGGGTAATGATATTGGCGGCAGCGAGGCCTATGTTTACGAGGTGAGCAGCTCTGTCGTCTGCTCCTTATTGATATTGGATTTTTCTCATAATCCCCTTCACTCCCGCCCCACGATACCCCATCCTCTACGGGCCCTCATTGGGGACTCAGGCCTAATGGGTCGGGAGGAGGAAGCGGCCGTGTGCGGGAAGATGTAGGATGTAGCTCACCCGGTGTTCAGGCCAGTTCACACTGTGCGACTTGCGAGCGAGTACCTCCAGTGTCAGACTGGAAGTACCGCGCTTGAGACTGGAGGTACGCCAAGTCGCAGGGTACACGCAAATATGTGTGTGAGCCACCACCCTTGCAACTGGAATACTTGTGATTGGAGATTCTTAGGTACGCCGAGTCTCAGACTAGCTGTACCAATTTCCATATATATTTGATGGGGCCATCCATAAAGTACGTACACACTGAGGGTGGTGGGGGTGGGGGGGGGGGGGTAAAAAATTTCGGAAATTTTGCGTATACTCCTTCTTTGTTCTATTGCGTACAAAATCGGGAGGGGGTGGGGGTCAAAGATTTAGGAATTTCTGCGTACGTACTTAACAGGACACTTGAAGTTCACACTGTGCGTTCTGAGGTATATGGTAGGCCCAGTCTCAGGCTAGGTATTAGGTACCTATGTACTTCAAAATACACAGTGTGAATTGCTCATTTCACTGAACCATTATGGCCGGCGAATTGCCGCCCATAATCGCCTAGTGTAAATGCTGGGTGAAGCCCAATACACATCTACCGATTTTAGAACATTGATGTACCTTTGTCGGCAACAAAAGCAACTGTAATATGTCTCAGGCGAGGCATCCTAATGGAGTCGGCATTAGTGGATAGATGTAGGACAGCTAGGAAGTGTCAGCCAATGATTAGTGAAACCCCGTTCTTGATACATTCTTTTGCCGCTTACTAGTTGTCATTCAATGTTCGGAACGTTGGTAAATGGCCTTTGATTGGGTGACCAACACTGGCTAAAGCCTGATGCCCATCTACCGATTCAGGGTTGAACGATTAGTTCCCAAATCGTATAGGAGTCGGTCGACTTGTCGCAGGCAAATTACGTAACTCTTCGCTCGACCGGCGGACATTGAGAAGATGGGGTGGTGGATATTAGTCCCAAGCAAATCGGTCTACTAATCGGTGGCTCACCCTTGCCTAGCTGTCCTACATCTACCGACTACGGCTGACTCCGTTAGGATGCCTTTGGTGAGACAAATTACCGTCCGTTTGTCGCCGACAAAGGTACATGAATGTTCCGGAATTGGTAGATGGGCATTGTGCTTAAGGGGTTACGAAATTTGCCTGTAACAAGCTCACCGACTCCTATACGATTTGGGAACTAATCGTTCAACCCTGAATCGGTAGATGTGTATTGGGCTTAAGGGTGTGGACGGGGGCTGTAGACATGGCAGCGGGTTTCCTGCTCATTTGGGCGGGATTTATATGGCGTTTTGATGGATCGACATCTCGCCAATTGGGACGTCGGGAAATTAATGACACTCGTGCAAGGATCAAAAAGACATTATCGGGCGAGGTGTCCCTGTTTACTTGTAAACGCCGAAGAAAGGAGACACCGAAGGAGGAGTGCTATGAGAAATGAATTATGACTCTCACAGTCCAAGGCTGCTATGCGGGAGGAATAGGCAGGAGGCACTATCTACTAGTGTTAGGATAATATATGGGGAATTATCCAAGGCTGACATGGGCGCAAACTGGGAATCAATCGGGATTATGTACTGATTGGAGTCATCTTTACGTCACAGATAGACGAGAATACGTGACATTCCGGTAAATATACAGGAATATATATATATATATATATATATATATATATATATATATATATATATATATATACATAAAAGAAAAATCACATGTCACATACAAAATCTTGTAATTCTCACTTGTATCGCTACTTTATATAACACCATATTTCCAGTGAAAGGTTCATTAGATTTCTGGTTGAATATAGATGGTGACATAGTTGGGATGCAATCCGCAAAGAATCTAGAGCACCTATTTCGACCTCAGGTCGCTATTCTGGGATCCGCAAAACGTAGAGCAACGTTCCAGGTGGCATTAAACCATGAGGGGCTGATGCATGATAATAAACGAGCGTTTTATAGAACTGCCTGTCCACAAATCTATCATTTACTAGCCATCACCTCCAGGAAATACCATTTTAAAGGATATATTAATAGTTTGGTATTATTTCTTGATGTCATTCATACCTTGGTATTGCGGATCCCTTAGTACAAATATAAAGAAATGCATTTCTTTTTTATCAAGAAAAAATAAATATCAATTGTTACTCTATTCGTTTGCTTTATAGCACAAAGGGACTATTTTCCGGTAAGGGGCCATCCATAAAGTATGTACACACAGAAGGGGGGGGGGTGAGGGGTAAATGATTTTTGGAAATTTTGCGTATTCTCCTTCTTTGTTCTATTGCATACAAATTCGGGAGGGCGTGTGAGGGGGTTGTTAAAAACATTTCCGAAATTCTTTGTACATACTTTATGGATTGTCCTCAAACAATAGCTTTGAGGACATGTACAACGGATTTGAAATATGTATACAATGGTAATAGTGATTCACTGTTTTTAATTGGTCCCAATTCACCATAGGTCATGTTAACGGTGCCAATTCTCCTGTGGATGTGTGAAGTTATACCACACGGCAAAGCTGTGGCCTGGTCCCGTAATCGATCAGGAGATATGATCAGGACACAGCAGACCGTCCAGGAGATCGCAGCGGGCTTCGGTCTCGTCTGCCCATCTACAGATTCCATCTCAGTGTAATCTGACCGGGCTGGCAGATAGAACACCAGGTATTACTATACACCTATGGCCGAAGCTGTATGAAATACTGCCCGCTGCTGGGGGTGTAGTATAAATAATGTTCGCGCCCGCTGTGGCAGCGGACCGTAGTGAATAGCAGTGGCTTTTTGTGGAACAGAAAAGTTAATAAAACAGATTTGTCAACGAGTATGAGGTATATAGTAAATGTAGTGACTGAGCCCGTACGGTGTCCGTTCTCGGTCATTTGATGAAAAAATCAGTGCGGGCTCAGTAACCACGTTTTCTCATATTACTGACCATTGACAGAAATCTTTTTACTATATACCAATGCCGTATATACTGTAAATACGCACCATTTCGGCATATCACGTAAAAATATTGTACGGACCAGTAGTCCGTACAGGATAATACGGACTACCTACCCATACAGATTTATTAAAATATTGGTAGTTAAGCCAAATGAAATTGATCTTTTTTTTAGATATCGGGTATAAAGTAAATATATAACATGCAACCATGCTCGTACAAGTCACAGAACTCGTTTGTAAAGAACTTGGCGTAAACGCCTCGGTCCGTACAAACCGTAAATTACCATCTCGTTCTGTGAGAAGATAATTCCTTGTCATAATTTATATCATAGGTAAGGGCTCGGTGCTTCACCCTTCTTGCTTAGTTGCATGGTAAGGATACATAGACAATAAACGGTGATTTTGTGGACAGGCGGCTGTAAACCACGAGAGGTAGACGCGTTGTAATACACGAGTTAGCTGGTGTATAACGAAGTCAACCTTGAATAACAAAACCATCGTTTGTTGTTTTTATTATCCGTCTTCTCCAATGAATTAAACCTATGAATTGCCATTTTAAAGGTCAAATTAAATTTGTTTGCTCGAGAGTACAAATGGGCTATTTTCCCGGAGACAATAGTTTTGAGGCAGTTTTTAAACCATGGGTAGTGGTTTACTAAGTCCCCATACATTCTCAATGAGTACTTTGTGCACCATGGAAAATAAATACACAATAATCGATGTTTTTGTGGACGGGCGGCCGTATACCACGAGAGGTTGACGCGTAGTAATACACGAGCGCTAGCGAGTGTATTACGAGGTCAACCGCGAGTGGTATACGAAGCCGACCATCCACAAATCATCGTTTATTGTATTTATTATCCATGCGCCAAATAGGTTTTTTATACTTAGCGAGTTATGATATAAATCGCTCAAAACCAACCAAGTACATAACAGCAGCATTTATAGTGCAGTGGTTAAGTCGATCGCTTCGTGATCCCGGGGTTGTGGGTACAATTCCCGGTTACGGCCTCTATGTTTTTCTTTTTAAATGGAAAAGAAAACGCCAGTGTATAGAGATTCAGTAAAAATGTATAAACACATTTAACAAAATAAGATATATTATATTAATTTTAGGTAGTCAAGGCACTGAGTGACAGTGAGTCTAGATCTAGTCAAAGAACTATACGACGGGTCATAGTTCTTTGGTCTAGTGTCCATAAGATATGTTATAATGTTTTTGATGAGTATTCCTTTTGTATTTCGGAGTAATTCCGTAATTCATGTTTGGATGCTGTACTTCAATGTCCTACATGCCCTAGTTCACGATAACTGGCCACTAAATATTGCCGTAATCGAAGCGATTACAAGTCGAACAAGGCAGTTCACTGTATAATGGCGCAATAATATAGTTCCTTAAGTTATATATATTTTTTCTTTAAATAGTTAAAATTTATCTAATTTAAAAATAACATTAACTAATATTTGTCGTAATAATATTAATCTGAACAAAAGACATTATTGTCTATGTACAGTTCCTTGACTACCATTCGCCATGTAATGTAGCCTAACTTAGCCCTAACAATAACATTAGTCATTAGGCTACAATGAGACTTGAGAGAGTCAAAATGTAAACATTGACACATTGTTTGCACATAAAACTAATTTAATTCAGCTTAGTTTTTAAAATTTGTTTATGCAATTTTAATAAATCTCAATACACTTGCATTTTCTTTTTATTTAAAAAGAAAAGCATAAAAACGATTCCGCCGCGACTGGGGATCGTACCCGCCACCTTTCGATCAACAGGCAGATGCTCTAACTACTACACTATAAAATTCAATGTTGAGTAGTTGTTGAAGGGTCTATTTATCGAAGAGCGAGGAACTACTTTCTCTCACTCTCCAAGCACAGTCACAGTGCCGCAAATTGAAACAAATAGATGAAACATCAGATTGAGGAGTGAAATTTCCGTATACCACAGGTTTGAGGGCCGTATACCACAGTTGTGAAATCCGTATACCACAGTTATGGTATCTGACAGGTTTTATATAATGGGTCGTGGTTTACTGAGTCCCCATACATTTTCAATGGGGGCTTTGTATACGATGGATAATAAATGTATATCTCTCTTCATCAAATGTGATATACAACTTGAATCGCATAGTATTTCACAAGGCGAAGCCGCATGAATAACATAGTGGTTCAAACGAGAGGGGATCGAGCTCTGACCCTAAACATTAACTTCGGCACATAACATTTGCGATATAACCCCCATTTATTTTTTTTTTCTAAAACTTCAATGGGCGTTGAGTACGAGTTCCCAACGTTAAGTCAATGGGTAAAATAAATGTATATCTCTCTTCATCAAATGTGATATACAACTTTGTATTTCTAACTTAAGCTTATAGCTGAACAACTTAAATTTCCAACTACTAGGGCTGGTAGTAGAGCAAGGTCAGCTTGAACAATGACTGTACTAGTACCAATATGTATGAGAGAAGAATATAGCCGGACATCACCAATCAATCATTTTGGATAATCTTTAATAGAAAACGTCCCCTGCAGGGCGGCAGTGAAAAGGAAATTGTTTAATTTGATTGAATATGATGT
Organism: Alentia gelatinosa; assembly: GCA_950022655.1. Taxonomy (NCBI): domain Eukaryota; kingdom Metazoa; phylum Annelida; class Polychaeta; order Phyllodocida; family Polynoidae; genus Alentia; species Alentia gelatinosa. The sequence goes on along the minus strand of OX465590.1, from coordinate 39,924,607 downwards.
ATTGCCGCGGGTGAACGCTGAGAAAACAACCCTCGATAGAAGAACCTACAATCTCTGTGTTATTATTGTATCCAATACAATACAAACACAGCTAGCGCACTGAACTTTACTACTATAGTGGAGAAATGCCTCGGGAATGTCAGGTCCCCTCTTTTGTGTTTGACAATGTTGACCGGAAGATGCTTGCGGCATAGCACAATAAACTGATATTTAATCATTTTGCGACGACTGTTTGGGTTCATAGTGCCATTCTGCAAGGCAATACAATGGCATCATAAAATACTTCCAAGAAATGAATGTATTGAATGAAAATAAGAATACAACTCTAAATAAAGAAACTATATTCATGATAAAATGGAAGTGTCTACTATTGAGAAGAGACACAATACCTGCCTATTTTGCCAGGGTTCTATAAGATATCATTTATTTGCAATATTAGTTTTATGAGCTATGTTTGAGACATTATAGAGGAAACCTATAAAAATTCACAGCCAGAACTCGTATCTCATCGAGTTTGAATCGCATAGTATTTCACAAGGCGAAGCCGCATGAATAACATAGTGGTTCAAACGAGAGGGGATCGAGCTCTGACCGTAAACATTGACTTCGGCACATAACATTTGCGACATAACCCCCATTGAGTATTTCTTTCTAAAACTTCAATGGGCGTTGAGTACGAGTTCCCAACGTTAAGTCAATTGGGTAAAAAATACCAGGGGTGATATATATTTATTATCCATCGTATACAAAGCCCCAATTGAAAATGTATGGGGACTCAGTAAACCACTACCCATGGTATAAAACCTGTCAGATACCATATCTGTGGTATACGGATTCAAACCTGTGGTATACAGCCTCAAAACCATGGTATACGGGAAAAATAGTCCCTTTTGCCATAGAGCAAAGAAATAGTTCTTATTGTGATACCCGTTAATATGGCAATTACTGGTTTTAATTTATTTGAATAGATGGATAATAAATGCAACAATCGATGATTTTGTGGACAGGTGGCTCTGTAAACCGCTCGCGGTTGACGTCGTAATTCACTCGCTAGCGCTCGTGTATTTCTACGTGTCAACCCCTCGTGGTTTACCGCCGCCTGTCCACAAAACCATCGATTATTGTCTATATTTATACAAGTGACTGTTATGACAAGCTGACATCTTCTCCAGGTTTCAGAATGAAACAGAACCACCTCTGAAACAGTCGCTAGCATCCCAGTCCAAAGGTCAGCACACATTGTCCACAACTATATTGCAATTTCATATCGAAGATTGGGGTCACTCTGTGTCAAATGGCCATTCCGTTTATATCACTGAATGGCAACCCGACTAACATCGACAGGAAGGACGTGGTATTTGTTCGCTGTTCCCTAGACTGGTTCCCTGTCTCAATGAAATATGGGACTGGTAACGCCTTCCTACGTTATGCCTAACGCATGACATTGAACTTTTGTTGGTTCCCCGCTTATTTGCAGTGGCAAGGATAAGCAGTAAAACCTCTCTCGCGCTCTCCCAGAAGGATCTCCGCTAGGAGAGTGCCTCTCCCTCTCAAGATGTTTCCTAAATACCTTATTTTTAATTGTTTACGATAAATGATAATTAAAAAAGGTAATGTCAACTTTTCAAAAGTTAAAAGATAATTTATCAGGAATGTTTCTTTAAATACCAGCGTTGAACACTATTACCCATGATGTACCAGGAGGCGTTACCCAGAGGCATTACCCAGAGTGCATCTATGATTGTGAATGAGGCTTAGAGAGACTAGGAGCCAAAAGTATGTTCATCACAGATGAATGAGCGTGCAATTATAAATGAATAACAATTAAAAGGTTTGAGTCAGATTTAGCCTATCGATAGTTTTCTGTAACCCACCTGCACCCAGTCAACTTGTCATTTCTCTAACTGCCTGAGTCTAGGATCAAAACATATCAAGCACCAGTGGGTCAATGAGGTATTTCAGTCTTGAGTGATTGGTCATGGTCAGCTGGGCAAACCTCTAAGACCCTGAGACACTGGCACCCTGCTCTGTTCTCACTATAACAGAGAACAGCATGCAGATAATAAAGGGTTTTCTGGAAGCACACTGAAAGTTCAATGTGACCACTCTAACCCTGACTCTAACCTCTAGATGACGTATTTATTGTGTGCAAGCACGCTCTAAAAAGGGTAGAGGAGCGGGGGAAGTTCCCGCGCCTGATCTGCATACCCAGGTTTCGTCGATTTGATTGGTCCTGCAAGTCACGTGACCTGTAGGGGGCGTGTTTATTTGATTAGAACTAGGTCGCGGTCGACTGAGCATGTCGATGCGTGAAGTGTGTTGTGTGGGTTGCTGTGTGTTGTCTTTTTACACACAGTTCCTATGGAGTTCAGTCAGTGTGAACTCTCAAGCTGGGAAAACCGTGTTTCCTAGCCCCAGTCACTTTTTGACAGGGAGGAAGACCCTCTTCTTGTAGTTCAACCATGCCATGTCAAGTTGGGTAAGTGCCAGCTTGGGGGGTTGTCACATTGACATTGTTTTGTGTCAATGTTAACCTTTCAAAAGAAGATGCACCCAAAGATAGAAGGTGTTACCTGGCCTTATATGTGAGCAAACACATAAACCAGGAGCTCATTTAATAATCTAGGATCGTACATAAAGACACTTTTCTGGGTTTTCGTTTAAATATATTGAGGTTCGTTGTGCAGCATTAGCCGTCCATAAAGCCGTCCATAAGTGCTGAATAAAATTGACTCACATCGTTCCTGGGTCTCTATGGCATACAGAAAAGGGCCTACATGCACGATCCTAGATTATTAAACGGGACCCAGGTGCCCGTTTAATAATCTAGGATCGTACATGAAGACCGTTTTCTGTACCTTGTACAAGGGTTATTGGTTAATAATATTTAAGACTTTTCGCTAAAACAGTATTAGCCATCCATAAAGTCATCCATAAGGGTTAAATAAAATTTACCCACATCGTTGCTGGGCCTCTATGGCATACAGAAAAGGGTCTGCATGCACGATCCTAGATTATTAAACAGGCCCCAGGCTTCCAGGCTAGTTGTTCCCCTGCTGTTTTCTGAACATTGACAATCTGTGCGCGTGTGAAACATTGACTTTGTACTATGCTTTATTAAAGAGGCAGACGTGTTGAGACAGGCATCTCCTTTTATGTTGCCGTTTCGATCATCTTCATTCTCCACGCAGAGGCCTTTCATTAGACACACAGGATGAAATCTCCTAGTGTCGGCGACGCATTGACTATTTTAAACCATGACTAGATTGATTCTTGTATTGAATTACATATTACTTCCGACTTTGGAAGCCGACACTGGGATGCTCTGCCGTTATCTGAACCTGCGCTATCAGTAATACAATGCAGAATTGTTCGGATATTTAGTGGTTCAGCAGTTTTATTTCGGGCAAGGATGTATCAAATTATTACGGGCAACTTTTCTGTTTTTTGAGCTGGACAATATCTAATAATTTTGAAGAGACTTTCGAGCGGAAGTTAGTCTGTGGAGTCAGCAGTATTATGATAAAGCCCAAGCTAATACAATATAAAAAATACTATCTCACCCCTGGTATTTTTTTCTCAAATGCTTAACATTGGTAACTGATTTTCCATGCTTTTTTTTTTTTATCAAGAAGTGTTTATTCAACAAATCTACAAGTATGTGTACTCACATCTTACGATGGGATCTTCCGTACAACATACGAACAAGCGTGTACAAATCATATAATGTAATAAATTGAAAAATATGCAACATGTAAATATGTGAATAAGCACAAGAGGTAGTTTTATCCTACTTTATCAAAAATTCTTTAACATGCATTTTAAAACTATCACCATAGCGTCTTTCTTGAACATTTAGTGGTAGCTTCTCCCAGAGCTTAGTTCCAACGTAAATTGCAGATTTTTAAAACTTTTCAGTTTGTGTTTTTTTCTGTCTTAAAGCAGATCTTCTTAGAACTTCTTGTTTGTCTTGTTTGGTTTACCACACAATTTTCTCTTACAGTTTGTTCTTCATGGTCTATGACGTCATGTATCTGGTGTCCTTTCCTTAAGTTTCTCCAGGGCTGAGTTGAATACAGAAAGCGTCTTTTTATGGTCAAATCTGTTATTTTCCTAGTCGTTTGAACGCTACGCAATATTCAATTGGCTTCACCTCTTTTATCCCATGCCCCTATGAGTATTACAGTTTTTTCTCCATGGTCTATACCCTGTGGGTCATCCCTTCTTTTAGTGTATACAGGGGCGACATGAATACAGAAAGCAACTAGTTTAGGTAAAAGTTTGAACGCTATGTGATATTAACTCCGCTGTCGCCTCATTCATATAATTCTACATCAAACTCGTGGAGAACGATGACATTGACCAAAACGGTTTGGTTTCTTCTTAATCATCTCACCCCTGGTATTTTTGTACCATAGGCTTTACATTGGGAACTCGTTCTTGTCGTCCCTATTAGTATTGCAGTCCGTTCTCTATGGTCTGCATCCTGTGTGTCATCCCTCCTTTGTTTGTGTGTATACAGGGGTGAGACAAATATAAAAAGCAACTATTTTAGGTAAAATCTGTCATTTTCCAACTCATTTGAACGCTAAGCAATATTCACTCTGCTGTCGCCTCAGTCTTTTTATTCTGCATCGAACACGTGGGGAACAATAACTTTGACCAAAACGTTTTGGTTTCTTCTTCTGTCCTCCCCCTGTGATTCTGTAGACTCTGGGGGTTAGACTGGACTCAGTGCACTCTGTCCTCTCTCTGTGATTCTGTAGTCTCTGGGGGTTAGACTGGACTCAGTGCACTCTGTCCTCTCCCTGTGATTCTGTAGACTCTGGGGTTAGACTGGACTCAGTGCACTCTGTCCTCACTGTGTGATTCTGTAGACTCTGGGGGTTAGACTGGACTCAGTGCACTCTGTCCTCCCCCTGTGATTCTGTAGTCTCAGGGGTTAGACTGGACTCAGTGCACTCTGTCCTCTCTCTGTGATTCTGTAGTCTCTGGGGTTAGACTGGACTCAGTGCACTCTGTCCTCTCAATGTGATTCTGTAGACTCTGGGGGTTAGACTGGACTCAGTGCACTCTGTCCTCTCCCTGTGATTCTGTAGTCTCTGGGGTTAGACTGGACTCAGTGCACTCTGTCCTCTCTCTGTGATTCTGTAGTCTCTGGGGTTAGACTGGACTCAGTGCACTCTGTCCTCTCAATGTGATTCTGTAGACTCTGGGGGTTAGACTGGACTCAGTGCACTCTGTCCTCTCTCTGTGATTCTGTAGTCTCTGGGGGTTAGACTGGACTCAGTGCACTCTGTCCTCTCTCTGTGATTCTGTAGTCTCTGGGGGTTAGACTGGACTCAGTGCACTCTGTCCTCTCTCTGTGATTCTGTAGTCTCTGGGGTTAGACTGGACTCAGTGCACTCTGTCCTCCCCCTGTGATTCTGTAGACTCTGGGGTTAGACTGGACTCAGTGCACTCTGTCCTCTCTCTCTGTGATTCTGTAGTCTCTGGGGGTTAGACTGGACTCAGTGCACTCTGTCCCCTCAATGTGATTCTGTAGACTTTGGGGGTTAGACTGGACTCAGTGCACTCTGTCCTCTCTCTGTGATTCTGTAGACTCTGGGGGTTAGACTGGACTCAGTGCACTCTGTCCCCTCAATGTGATTCTGTAGACTTTGGGGGTTAGACTCAGTGCATTATCCTACCCCTAATAAAAAATTCCATAGGCTTAACATTAGCGGACTGCATTTGGTCTAGGGTGCAGGAAAATAAAATTTATCGCTCTATTGGGATACAGTTGTCAAATGACGCCATTTGAAAAGTGACCAATGATTATCACTGATTATCGGTGAGTTTTGTGTTAATTCTTAATTTGCTGAAGTAATTTAGATGGGCTAGGATAAATTCTCTGTCGTCGCGTTGTGATTACTGAGGCCGTGGACAACGACTCATGAGCAGCTCAGCCACACCCCGGCGACACCTGGCGACCTCCCACACCTCCAGCTGGAGGCTTCCGGCTGTAAACGGGGGATGAGCGGGGCTAGATGGGCCACCACCTCTGTCTCCACTCCAACAGGCTGGTCGGGTTAAAGCAGTTACGGTATCTGCGGTGTGCACCTCAAACCAAATACTTTTGTTCCATTTAAGTTCTGAAAGCAGATCTATCTAATAGGAAACAGTATTAGCCTAACAAATTGAGATAGCTTATACTCATTATATATTTATTTTTTAATATACACTAAAGGAAATAAGAACAAGTTAAATTGGGTTCGTGAGTACAAAATTACTCATTCTCCAAGCAGTACAGACAATCTGGATGGAGAGTAAGAGACACTTACAAGTGCTGGTTAAAGGTCCCCAAAGATTTAACCCGACCACAGCTAGAGTGGAATTCACACGTTGGGATTCATGTACCTCACAGGATTCAAAATCTCATGAGATTCTGTTCCTTTTCAGGGGTAAATATCGCCAAAAATTGTCGGGGAAAAAATGGGTCTCAGGGAAATGGGACACTACAATTTAGACGAAGAAATTGTATTCCAGTACAGAATCGCCGCAGGATTTCTCAGGCAAACACCCTGTGGGGTGCAAGAATCCCACCTTGTGAATCCCACTTAACGGGTACAGAATCTCAGCAGAATTTGTCTCAGACAAACACCCTGTGAGGTACACGAATCCTATCATGTGAATCCTACTTAACAGGGTACAGAATCTCAGCAGGATTTATGTCAGACAAACACCCTGTGAGGTACATTAATCCCATCGTGTGAATCCCACTTAACGGGTACAGAATCTCAGCAGGAATTGTGTCAGACAAACACCCTGTGAAGTACATTAATCCCACCGTGTGAAACCCACTTCACACGGTACAGAATCTCAGCAGGATTTGTCTCAGACAAACACCCTGTGAGCTACATGAATCCCACCGTGTGAATCCCACTTAACGGGTACAGAATCTCAGCAGGATTTGTCTCAGACAAACACCCTGTGAGGTATATTAATCCCATCGTGTGAATATCACTTAACATAGTGTAGCTCTGGCGGCCAGTGTAGAGCAGGGCGTACTCGGGGCAGGGCCTGTGTGAATCGCTTATGTTCAAAGTGCCGCTCGCTGTACCAATAAGGTGTTGAAACACAAACTGCCGCTGTAGTGCCGCTGAGACCAACAACGATCGGATTTTTAAATAGTGAAACGGGTCCCAGTTCTTTGTTAACAAACTAGAATTTGTATATTTCTGAAATGATATACACTAGATATAGTCTTTATTTTCATAAAATTCAACCGACTTTGAAAGTTTTACAATTCCTCGTTTGTCTCTTCACTCACCTCAGTATAGGATAACTTAAAGATGAAACCTAGGACATATTTGGTTTTACATGAGAGGCTCTATACTCGGGATTCCTGACAGTGGCCTATTATCACTCACTTACTTTTGCACCTCCAGTTGTAGACAACATCTCCTTTTTCGCCTCAAGCAGTGGAGAACACCTACTCGTGGTCAAAATGGCACCGTCCTGGGAACATTACCTAGCTTTATTCAGTTAGATATATTATAGTTAGCTTTGAACAAACTAGGTTCACACATGTAATGTAGAAGAGACAAGACTGTAAAAACACCTAAAAGGCGTATCCCACTATCACGATTTGAGCCTCCGACACACTACGATAGCCTTACGGCAAGCGTTCCGATGGAAAAATGAAATTTTTATCGAAAGGAACGAGTCTAGCTTTCACGATAGACCCGTTCCTTCCGATAAAAATTTTATTTTTTCATCGGAACGCTTGTCGTAAGGCTATCGTAGTGTGTCGGAGGCTCAAACCGTGATAGTGGGATACGCCTTTAATGGTAATCACTAACAACCAATAATTCATGTTTACCGCTAGTGTTAGTTCTCACTGTAACTGTAAGATGAACATTGTGTTTGTACGAAGATTTATATTAGCTACCTATGTATAGATTGAAATTCTGTAAACTGTTGTGTGTGTTGATCTTTTTATTTTTTTTATAACATGGGAAGGTGGAAGACCGCTACTGATCATGTAAGCGAACTGACTCAAATAAAAAAAATAAAAGAATTCATGTCCTTTATACATGGAGAGATTTATCTTAAAAACTTTACCACGGAACTCTTTGCACTAGCCCCTAATAGTTAGTTTCAATGGCAGGGCAGTTGAGGAAATACTTTCTAGAGAGACCTTCAGCACGCAGGTGAGAAAGGGCCTCTGATGGCTGCTTTGTTGACCTTCCGCGAAAGGGCCCTGGAGCCTGAGGGCATCCATCATGGGAGGGAGCCCTGTTTGCCCTTCACCAGGTGCCCATCAATTACTGGTAGTTCACCTGCCTACACACCAGGTGGCGTCGCTGTCACCGCGAGCTCATTGGTCAAGAGCTCTGACTCACCACCTGCCTGTTGAGCAGCTCGACAATGAGTGCTTCAGCATCTACTGACACTGTATTGAGAGACTGTAAGAGGTCCCAGTATGTACAGATACTGTATGGTGAGAGAGAATGAGGCACCCCTCTCATAAGATCTCGCACTCTCTAAGTCGTATTCTGTACTATTACTACGCTCTATAGGAGAAGGATTTATAACGAACTAGGCTTGGAACCTTGAGAATCCACTGAAAAGATTTATAATCTCAATGATGCCACCTAGCAAGGATACTGTGTGCCAATGGATTCTCAAGGCTCTAAGCCTAGTTCGTTAAGAATTCTTCTCCCAAAGAGCGCAGTGAGAACCTAGTACGGAATACGGCTTACAGAGTGTGAGATCTTATGATAGGAGTTCACGAGGCTCACTGTGTTAGGAAACAGATGTGGCAGTATCTACAGGCTCTGTATGGGGAGACTGTATGAAACCCACTGTGTGATCAGGGATGGCAGTTTTCCTCTTTTCCAAGAAAATCCTTGTTTTTATTTTCAGTTTGTATAATCATTTTTTTGTTCTGTAAAAGAAAGAGAGAATAAATTGGGCCTCATTCATATTGATTAACAATGGTTCAAACCTTCCCACACACCCAAGCCCCAATCCATGGCCAATATGATGTGTTTTCCATGTTTTCTCAGTTTCTCTGAGGCAGAAAATTCTACAGGAAAAATATTTCCTCGTTTTTTTTCATGACCCCAACTGACATCCCTGTGTGATGAAACAGAGGTGTTAGTATCTACAGGCACTGTATTGAGAGACTGTATGAGGCTCACAGTGTGAGGAAACAGAGGTCTCACCGTCTACAGTCACTGTATTGAGAGACTGTATGAGGCTCACAGTGTGAGGCAACAGAGGTCTCACCGTCTACAGTCACTGTATGGAGTGACTGTATGAGGCTCACATTGTGAGGAAACAGAGGTGTTAGTATCTACAGGCACTGTATGGAGAGATTGTTATGAGGCTCACAGTGTGAGGCAACAGAGGTGTCAGAATCTACAGGCACTGTATGGGGAGACGTTTTAAGCCCGTTTCCATTGGCTGATTGTTTTGCACGGATCTCCAGTCGGGAACCTGCGGCATTGGTTCGTTTTATCGTCAATTTTACCGCGTATTTATCACGTACAGCCACAGTAACCCTGTTTCCGTATATTTCAAGGTCTGATTATGTTCGTTAAAAACAGATAAAAATGATCTAAGGGTATTTGTAGATGTTCAGGGACATATTTAGGAGAATGGTTTCTGATGAAAGCTGAAGACAACTCTAAAGAAACTCAAGAGCGAATTGACAATTCAAGTTTTGTAAAAGGAGTTTAGAATCTCCTCTGTTCTGATAGGTGTGTACAATAGGTACAATCTACGGAAACTAGCTGACTGTCTACTTATGTCAGAAATACGTGGTGAAATTATTGATCAGATTCCGAAAGCAGAGGGATGTATCTGATTGGTGATATGACCAAGTATTTTGACGATCAGAGATAGTCAGCCTGTTTTCGTATTATCATATAGCTAGAAATGGCGCGATTCTACCTAGTCACGTGGTGTCATACCCCGTACGTCACAGTGTGACGTACGGCCATTAATAAGTCATGGGTTGCAGTGTGCAGTATGTATAGGTCGTATGGCCATAGGTATATGATAATGAAAGAAGACCTATTCCTATATACCTATGGCTGTACACTCTATGCTTACACCACGTTCTGGGGGGTGGAGTAACTTATGGATACTACCCAAGGCTGCCGTATACTACCCAAGGTTGCCGTATACTACCCAAGGTTGACATTTAGACCAATCAGATTGTTTCTTACAATATTCATATGAAAAGCGCAGTGGGGAGTAAACATAAAGTGTCAAGTTACTCGATAAGGTTGGATCTGGCTTCAGGTTTGATGGTGGATGAGCAAATAATACTAATTATCGTTATTAAATCACAGTTGAAGGTATATAGGAATAGGGAAACCAAGTACCAGTGAAAGGAACATAGTTTCCCTCTATTTCCAAATGTCAATTAGAAAGTAAAAGGTAATATAATAACAGCAAAAGGAATATGATAATAAAAATCAAAGGTGAAGTTTTGATGGAAGTACGTCAGCTGAGACCACTACCTGTTTGTGACAAGGCTTGCTTGCGTGCATGGACTAATCATGCAGTACCACATGTGAGCTTGGCACCCATTGGACCTATCTGTCATGTGATCTCTGATATCCCATGAACAATTGGTTTGGTTATAGACACTATTCCCCCTGAAGATATGCAAAACAATCCCACACCCCGAGGGAAAGAGAAGGTGAGGGTATCACGTGGGAAGCACATCTTTACTATAATTGAGTCTAGGATGACCATGAAAACTCAGTCAGTTGTCACAAGCAACAAGTGTTCAGATGTCACCTGTAGGATGAATGTGTGTATGTGCTATTACTATACACCTATGGCCTAACATGTATGAAACACTGCCCGCTGCTGGGGGTGCAGTATAAATAATGTTCGCGCCCGCTATGGCAGCGGGCCGTAGTGAATAGCAGTGGCTTTTTGAGGTGCAGAAAAGTTAATAAAAACATATTTTTCAACGAGTAGGAGGTGTATAGTAATAAGAAAACGTAGTGACTGAGCCTGTACAGTGTCCGTTCTCGGTCATTTGATGGAAAAATACGGCCCTCTAGCCTGCGGCATAGGGCCGTATTTTTTCATCAAATGACCTCGAACAGCCACCTGTACGGGCTCAGTAACCACGTTTTCTCATATTACCTCACCCCAGTATTTTTCTATATAGGCTTAACATTAGGAACTCGTACTCCACGGCCGTGAAGTTCGTGTATCCAATACTCAATGGCTAATTGGGTGAGTCATTTTATTAATAAATAATGTTATATGGGGTGAGATAAAATCAGATACGCACTCAATGAAAATAACTTGGTCCACAATCCACCTCGTTTGACTGCAGAGTAATTCACGAAGCTTCGTTTTAATGCGCCGTAATGGTCACATGGTTTCACCTCGATGATAATTGTAGTCTCATGGAGTATTGCCTTGTTATACAATTCTCAATCCAGTTCTATATGACTATGTAGTGTGTGGGTGTGGGTGAGGCAGAGCCGAGTATGATTACCCACATGACCTGCTCAGCTAATAAACTATACTCCACTCGTTTGAATGTGCCGTAATTGTCACACGGTTTCACCTCAATGATAATTGTAGTGCATCCAATCTCGTCACTCAATGACGACGGCAGTGCATCCAATCTCGTGGAGTATTGTCTTGTTATACGATGTACTGTGTGGGTGTGGCAGAGCCGAGTATGAATACCTACATGAGCTGCTCAGCTAATGAACAATACTCCACTTGTTTGAATGCGCCATAATCGTCACCCGGCTTTGCCTCAATGACAAATGCTGCACATAAAGCTAATAAACAATACTCCGCTCATTTGAATGTGCCGTAATCATCACACGGTTTCACCTCGATAATAATTGTAGTGCATCCAATCTCATGGAGTATTGTCTTGTTCATTTCTATGATTATAATTATGAGTTGCTCAGATAATAAACAATACTCCACTCATTTGAATGTGCCATAATCGTCACTCGGCTTTGCATCAATGACAACTGCAGTGCATCCAATCTCGTGGAGTATTGTTATACGATTCTTGATCCAGTTCTATATAAGTATGTAGTGTGTGGGTGTGGGTGTGCCAGAGCTGAGTATAATTACCCACATGAGCTGTTCAGCTACAAAACAATACTCCACTCGTTTGAATGCGCCATAATCGTTACCCGGCTTTGCCGAAACTCATTAAGTATTGTCTATTCATACTATTCCCGATCCAGTTCTATATGACTATGAGGTATTTGGGTGTGGCAGAGCTGGGTATGATTACCAACATGAGTTGCTCAGCTAATAAACAATACTGGAATCGTTTGAATGTGCCATAATCGTCACCAGGCTTTGCCTCAATGACGACTGTGCCGCATCCAATCTCATGGCATATGTCTTGTTATACGATTCTTGATCTAGTTCTATATGACTATGTAGTGTGTGGGTGTGGCAGAGCCGAGTATGATTACCAACATGACCTGCTCAGCTAATAAACAATACTCCACTCATTTGAATGTGCCATAATCGTCACCCGGCTTTGCCTCAATGACGACTGTGCCGCATCCAATCTCATGCAAATGTCTTGTTATACGATTCTTGATCCAGTTCTATATGACTATGTAATGTGTGGGTGTGGCAGAGCCGAGTATAATGACCCACATGAGCTGCTCAGCTAATGAACAATACTGGAATCGTTTGAATGCGCCATAATCGTCACTTGGCTTTGCGTCAATGACAACTGCGCCGCATCCAATCTCATGGCGTATGTCTTGTTATACGATTCTTGATCTAGTTCTATATGACTATGTAGTGTGTGGGTGTGGGTGTGGCAGAGCCGAGTATGATTATGAGCTGCTGAGCACACCAGAAGTCCTGAGAAGCTCAACGTCTGTGTCTGCAGTCCTCATAAGGCAGCAGTAAGTTGAGCCGTACACCTCATACAGTAACCGGACCAGAGCCACCCCCTCAGCGGCCCCAGTCGACCCCCAGTCCACAGACACTTTACATCTCAGCTACTATTCCCATCGATCTGTGCACCTTTCCTCTGTGCCGTGGCCACTTACACACCTGCTTCCCTGCCCTGTGTATTAAACGCATATCCTACGTGCCATGCATGATTAGCTGGGGGAATATCTACCTGTTCTTAAACCTTTAACTGCAACTTGATGCCTCCAGGCATCATTGAGGCATCATTGATACTTATATACAAAATTCAATAAATCAAAAAATAATTGTTTGAAATTTTGACATAGTAAAAATTCCACCTTGACCTTTGCTTTGATATAACAAAATATCATCAGCTACCTACGAGCTCAGGACGTATAACTGGACCTAGGACCACGTACAAAACGATGTCCACGTAGCCTAAGCCAGTATTCTCTAAGTCTTCAATGTTTATTGTAGTAGGTGGACGTCGGGCCTTATATGTAAAAGGAAAGCCCTGTGAAACTCAGACTTGAACAGCGTTCACCTTCTGGAGCACCCCTCTCATAAGATCTAAGTGGTATTCTGTACAAGGTTCTCACTATGCTATATGGAGAAGAATTTTTAGCAAACTAGGCTTAAAGCCTTGAGAATCCACTGGCACACAGTATTCCGGCTAGGTGGCATCATTGAGATTATAGGAATCTTTGGGTCGCATTGATGTACGTCTTTAGCACGGGAGGTAGGCCAGTGGATTCTCAAGGCTCTACGTCTAGTTCATTAAGAACTTGTCTCCTATAGAGCGTAGTGAGAGTGCAGAATACCACAGATCTCATGAGAGGGGTGCACCAGGTGAAGGTTTCGTGTAGGTCAGGGGAGACAGCTGTAGTCGACAGAGAGCTATAAACAGGGCCGTAGAGCTGTGTTGACCGCGGAGATGTCGGGGGACTGTGTCAAGGTGGAGCTGAAGCTGGGACAGGGGTCTTCAATCACCGCAGGCAACACACAGAGGAGGGACAGAGTGACAGCGGGCTCACGGAGGGTATGTAGACGTTAGGGCCCACCACCCGAAAGTCGGCACGTTAGGGCCCACTCATCGGGACGTTAGGGCCCGCCTAGAGCCAACCTAGGGTTAGGGTTAGGGTTAGGTTTAAGGTTAGGGTTAGGGTTAAGGTTAGGGTTAGGGTAAGGGTTAGGGATAGGGTTAGGGAAAGGGTTAGGGTTAGGGTAAGGGTTAGGCTTAGGGATAGGGTTAGGCTTAGGATAAGGGTTAGGGATAGGGTTACTTACTTATACTTACTGCTAAATATGGTATTTATTCATAGTTGAGATGCTTAAGTAGGGAAGGTTTAAAACGGGTCAAGTTCATTAAGGGTCAAGTTTTTTACAGGTCGATTTCTCCAGTATTCAAACATTAACCAATTATGCAAAATTAGGTGGGCCCTAACGTCTATTTATGCCACATCTCCCTCCCGGCACCACAGGTGTGACCACGGCATTGCAATGCGGCCGAGGCGCAACTGAGGCTTTCACACCCCCAGTGTATAGGGTGGGCCCTAACGTCTCGACTTTAAGGTGGTGGGCCCTAACGTCCTGCAAACTCACAGAGGAGTAACTGCGCACTAACATTGTACAGTGCCCCAGGGGCCCATTGAACAATCTAGGATCGTATACATGAAGACCCTTTTCTGTACGCCATGGAGACCTAGAGACGATGTGGGTCAACTTTATTCAACACTTATGGACGGCTACGATTGTCTTAGTGAACGAACTTAAAACGTATTTAACAATAAACCTTGTACGAGGTACAGAAAAGAGTCGACCTAGGTCTCTAGATTATTATAGAGATTTATTCACTTCACACTATCCAATACTAAACTGCACGGATTTTAACCGCAAGAGTGCAAGGTACAATAAGAACAGGAATACTGGTAGTATTACTCATAGTCTATGACAACTTAGTTATTGGCTAGAAGATTGTTGTATTATGTTATATATAGCATAAATGTGGTCATGGAAATGGAAGGGCTCTGTCTGTTAGCCCTTGAGATGGTCTGTTGTATTGTTAGCCTCCCTGAGTTGTGATCATGGCGAGTATTAATGCTTTAAATATTGCTGGAATCTCTTACTAATTGCTCTAATTGCTGTAATAATGGTTATTACTATATACCTGTGTGCGAATGTCTATGAAATACTGCCCGCTGCTAGGGATTTAGTATAAATAATGTTCGTGTCCGCTGTAACAGCGGGCTGTAGTGAATCGCAGTGACTTTTATTAGAGCAGAAAAGTTAATAAAACGGGTTTTAAACGAGTTGGAGGTATATAGTAATAAGAAAACGTAGTGACTCAGCCTGTACGGTGTCCGTTCTTGGTCATTTGATGAAAAAATACGGCCCTCACGCCTACGGCATCGGGCCGTATTTTTTCATCAAACGACCTCGAACGGCCACCCGTACGGGCTCAGTAACTATGTTTTCTCATATTCATCCCATCTGTAGAAGCCAGTTATCCTGGAATGGTAACCCTTCTGAAATACTCCTGCTGTTTTATGTTTGGTGAAGGAGTTGCTTTTCCCTCCTTGGACCTATACTGCTCTACTCACTTATCATATTATAAGCTGTCTTTGTTGTTACCTGAGGGACCAGGCGGCAGAACGGCCTAGACCGAGCCTGGGATTCATTTGTAGTGAGAAACCCTAAATAAACATGACAAAAAAAAATAATTTAAAAACCGGTTAGGGTTAGGGGTAGGGATAGGGTTAGGGATAGGGTTAGGACTAGGGATAGGTTCGTTATAGGTCAAATTCCTCTTAGGGGTCGAGCTTGTTACGGGTCAGGTTCTTTACGGGTCGAGTTCGTTTCAGGTCGTGTTCTCCAGTATTCCCTTGAACAAGGCAGTGTATCTAAAGCCCAATGCCCATCTACCGATTCCGGAACATTCATGTACCTTTGTCGGCGACAAACGGACAGTATTTTGTCTCACCAAAGGCATCCTGACGGAGTCGGCCGTAGTCGGTAGATGTAGGACAGCTAGCTAAGGGTAAGCCAATAATTAGTAAACCAATTTTCTTAGGACTCCATCTTAGCACCCCATCTTCTAAATGTCCGTTGGCCGAACGAAGAGTTACGTAATTTGCCTGCGACAAGGTGACCGACTCCTATACGATTTGGGAACTAATCGTTCAGCCCTGAATCGGTAGATGGGCATCAAGCTTTAGGCTTTCCCACATGAACAAGGCACGCCATGCAGTCTTTGATTGGGAGTCCTTCAGATGCATGTCTAGACCCAACACTCATCATTTATTGTGTGTGTTTAGAAGACGGTGATGCACCTCCTACCCGCCAGGGGGCAGTCAGGAGGCGCCACCTGGTGGCCTTGTGATCGGGGGCTGCCAGATGAAAGTAGTTCCGGTAGAGACCGACAAGAAGATGTTGACTGCGCATGATCAATGCGCCCACACTTCCGGCCGCTCCAGACAGAGATTGTTTTATGTCGAGCGTCATGTTTCATGTTGGTTTCAGATGGCAAACCACCTTTTCAGATGATAAACTGTATCTGGAATAAGAGAAAACGTGGTCACTGAGCCCAAAGGGATGGCCGTTCGAGGTCTTTTAATGCGATAAATACGTCCCGACGCCGCAGGGGGATGGACTTATTTATGGCATGAAAATGCCGAGAATGGCATCCCTACAGGCTCAGTCACTCATTTGCTTATTATTACATACCTAAATATTTTTTTTAAAAAGGCCATTTTAGATACTTATCAAATGTACCAAATGACCCGATGGTCACAGCGCGCCCAAATATTCACTACTGGCGCAGTGCGCCCAAACATTATTTATACTGCACCCCTAGCAGCAGGTAGTATTTCATAGATGTTCGGCCATAGGTATGTAATAATATTAGGAAACGTTCTTACTGTGGACGAAATGGTTCATGTTCGAGGTCAGGCATTGATTTCATACTGCCTGACGCCGTAGGTGGAAGGCTGTATAAAATCAACGACTGGCCGAGAATGAGAACCGTTTCATCGACAGTAAGGACGTTTGCTTATCATTATGTACCTAAAATCGTTGCAAAAAAGATATTTTAGTGACTTTATCATTACTGCACACATGGCAGCAGGCAGTTTTTGATAAACATTTGCATGCTGGTATATAACAATACAATCTAAATCATGTATGTTGACCTCACTAAATGGGCCACCCCAGTAAATGGACCACAACACTATATGGACCACCCCACTGTTTGGACCACTCCACCATATGGACCACAACATTATGGACAGTCCAACTAGATGGACCACCCCTACAACAATAAATGGACAACCCCACTATATGGACCAAACACTAGATGGACCACAACACTATATGGATGACCCCATTAGATGGACCATACCACCAATTCGGTCCAATTCGGAACAGAGGGTGGTAGGCTTAGCACATTTCCATTTTATATATATATATATATATATATATCATATTTATCCTACCCCTAATAAAAAACGCCATAATGTCACTCGTCTTCGACTCGTGAAATTATGGAGCCAACAAAATGCGTGGCATAAATAAACTCAGACTCAAACTCGTGACGTCTCTTGATATTATGTGACTATACCCCAGGGAGTTATCTGTACTAATATAAATATTCTGTAGTTATCACAAGCGACAGTTCCTATGGTATCTAGGGTATCCAGGGTATCCAGGGTAACGCCCTTACCTGTACATGTGACGTGATAGGTTCTTCACGGCTCACGCCAGGTACCTGTGAGTCATCATTGTAGATACACCTGGGTATAAAATGTTCCGGTTACGGGGAAAAATAAGGGGTTTGGACCCCATCCAGTCTTAATGGTCGAGGTTGGTCTATGATCATAAACGTCAACGATTTAGGCTATACTGTCCGATGTTTTAATCCTGTGTATTTATTACCCACCTAGTACGGAGTCTCCATACGAAATGTATAGAGCACCTGGAATCGCCTACCGGGAAATTCTGACATGTCAGAATCTCCTGCATGAGATTCCGGAAAAAAAGTCCCATCAACAATGAGGTCAAATTATGATGTACTTCAAAATAACTGTTTGGAATGTTCATTCAATATTGATTATCTATAATCAGTCATAATAATCTCATTTACCATCAGAAATCCCTGTCATAGCATGCTTTTCATGCTAAAATCAGGGGAAATGGTGAACTATATCATTGGTGTAAGTTTACACCAAATTACTGCCAGGCTTGACAGTGCTGTGGTGTTCGGAACTAAATGTCTTGCAGAAACATATTTATTCCAATAGATTTGTTATTAATCTTGTAGGTGGGTAATAAATGCAATAACAACTGGTTTTGTATACGAGTGACCGTAATCTCCTCGTAGTTGACGACGTAACTACGCGTCAACTACTCGGAGATTACGGCCACTCGTACACAGAACAAGTCATTATTGTGTATTTATACAGGACTGAATACTATGCTCTGCTTTCGAGTTAACCCATTCAAGCCGGGTGATGCCTTGAGGCATCAACCAGGGCTGGCCGGGTGATGCCTTGAGGCATCATTTACTAAATATACGGTTTTTTTTATAAAATTAAAAATAATGACTTAATAAATTTGAAACTTTCGGAGAATGTAGAGATAACATCATATTTTATTTTTCTAAGTGAAATGAAAAATAATAATAACTATCACGTGTCATGTCACGAGATCGAATAACCAAATTTTCACAATAGGCCTATGTATCCGGCCTCTAGCGGCATACATTGGCACTAGTACCCGACTCCATGACTGTAGCCATACCGTGGGTACCCGGCGCTATAGGGTTAACTCTGCTGTTTTGGAAATTAAAAGGTATGAACATACCTGTAGTATTTAATTATGTATCCATGTATCTCCATGCAGGTTTGTGTGTGGTCGTGTCTGAACTATCTCTAGTTGTAGCGCCTACTTCCTTAAGCGGGATTCAGGACTAATGTACCTGAGACACGTGTACTTCAAACCTTTCCCCTAGTTTTAAGTGGGATTCACACGATGGGATTCATGTACCTCGCAGGGTGTTTGTCTGAGACAAATCCTGCTGAGATTCATGTACCTCGCAGGGTGTTTGTCTGAGACAAATCCTGCTGAGATTCATGTAACTCGCAGGGTGTTTATCTGAGACAAATCCTGCTGAGATTCATGTACCTCGCAGGGTGTTTGTCTGAGACAAATCCTGCACGGCATCTGAACTGGAACGCAATCTCTTAGTCTAGATTGTATGGTTTCATTTTCATTAGACATATTTTTCCCTGCAATTGTTGGCGACATTTGCCCCTAAAAAGGAACAGAATGTTTAACCCTGTGAGGAACATGGATCCCAACGTCTGAATTCCACTTTAGGACTAAAGTACCTGAGACGCGTGTATTTCAGACCTTTCCCCTAGTGTCAAACATTGCTCCTATGTTACAGAAATCTTATAGCACGTTGCTTTTACCAGTCTCAATGAAAAATGGTGAATTGGATTCATATGGAAGGACATACCTGGCACATGGTCCCTGGCATTTCTTTTAGAAAGTAACATTCCAATGAAATAGGACCTAAGGATTCAGACACTGATATGTTAAACCTCAAAATATGAATTATTTCTGAGACATTCGCGCCGAGCCTCACGTTTTATTACCAACCTACTACGGTGCACTGCACGGAGCGCTGCGCGAAAACCCCCAGAAAACCCATGATTTACATATGTATACGTAAGGCGTATATATATCTATCATTTTGTGTAAATAAATTAATCTTGCCATTGTGTATATGCTTTATCTCTAGATGTATACATATATATATATATAATGGAAATGTGCTAAGCCTACCACTGCGTAAAGGCGCGTATACAATGTATATTGAAGTGTTTATATATGCATACATCCATATTGCACGCCAGCGTATACAGCGTATATAACTGTGTTTTTCCTTGTATACGAAAGTATAATGGCTGTGTTTGCCGCAAATGTAACAGAATCAGGCTGCAACATGGGCATATGTATACATCTAGAGATAAAGCATATACACAAAGGCAAGATTAATTTATTTACACAAAATGATAGATATATATACGCCTTACGTATACATATGTTAATCACGGTCTTTCACGCTGGGGAGTCTTAATAGGAAATGTATAGAGCGCCTGGAATTCGCTACCTGGAGATTCTAAAAGAATAGTTCCCTCCATTATGAGGTTAAATCATCATTTACTTCGGAATAGTTTTTTTAATGTTCATTCAATATAGGTTATTTACTATCAGTCATAATAATCTCATTTTATCATCAGAAACCACTACCAGAACACGTTTTGCAGCCTAAACCATGGAAAAAAGCGAACTATATAGCTATACACCGAACCACCACCATACTTGAATGCTTATTAGTGTGATCTTTAACTGCATTTGTATTGCAATAACCTTTTTACTAAAATATACTTGTAATAAATTATCTTGATGGATAATAAATACAATAACGAGTGTCTCCTCGTAATTGACGGCGTAATATCCTTGCTTACCCTCGGACATTACCACGCGTCAACTACTCGGAGATTACGGCCACTCATACACAAAACCAGTCATTATTGTGTACGCACAACCCCATCAACCGGACTCCTCCTTCTGTTCCTCCCATCTTCCTAATAACATGAAGATAGGCCACTGTAAGCCGCTATTGAACCCCGTGCCCCTAATTGTAGAGGGTGATCAATCGACAGAGCACACAGTGAACTAATGAAGCTTATTCTGCTCCTTTATCGACGTTTACCGTAACCACTGTCGGCGGGTCACCTTGGGGCTCATGGTCACGTGGTACCTGAGACTCCGCCTGAGAGATAAGAGGGGAGATAGTGTGGCGGGGGGGGGTGTGGGGGGGGGGGTGAGATGAGGGATGGGGGTCTTAAATGGGTGGTGTTCATGTGGGGGGGGGGATCAATAGGACAAGGTACGGTCTCATCGATATATAAATACGTTGTGGCGTACAGCATGTATACACTTAACCCTTTAGCTACGCTGCGATGCCTGGAGGCATTCCTCGGCATAGTACACTATGATGCCTGGAGGCATTCCTGGGCATAGTACACTATGATGCCTGGAGGCATTCCTGGGCATAGTACACTATGATGCCTTGAGGCATTCCTGGGCGTTGTACGCTATGTTGCCTGAAGGCATTCCCGGGCATAGTACACTATGATGCCTGGAGGCATTCCTGGGCATAGTACACTATGTTGCCTTGAGGCATTCCTGGGCATTGTACAGTATGATGCCTAGAGGCATTTCTGGGCATAGTGCACTATGATTCCTTGAGACATACCGGTCATGGTATGCTATGTTGCCTTGAGGCATTCCCGGGCATAGTACATTATGATGCCTGGAGGCATTCCCGGGCATAGTACATTATGATGCCTGGAGGCATTCCCGGGCATAGTACATTATGATGCCTGGAGGCATTCCCGGGCAGAGTACACTATGATGCCTATAAGGCATTCCTGTGCATAGTGCACTATGATGCCAAGAGGCATTCCCATGTATAGTACACTATGATGCTTGGATGCATTCCTGGGCATAGTATACTATGATGCTTTGTGGCATTCCCGGGTGTAGTACACAGTGGTGCCTGGAGGCATTCCTGGGCATAATAATTTACCGAAATTTAAGTGATTGCTACTTTTATTAATGAAATAATGCAAATATATTGATAATATTTTCCAAACATGTGTAGAACCATACCATAATTGATATCATTACTTTCATATAATATCCTTTTTATTTTGGATTACCATGGAGGTGTAATATAATGACGTCACTATGGATATTGCAAAAAGTGCCAGGTCTGCAGAGGTGAAAAAAAGTGCTGCATCGGCGTATTTCAGGGTGTGTATTTGGTGCGTAGTGAAAGAATTAAGTGGAGTCGAACTAGTACTACCATACAGGTATTCCATCACATTAACTACTAGGGTTTTAACCTCTGGTTAATGTCACAGCAAATATAGATTTTAAGTTCTTTGGAAAGTTGCATATCGCTTACATCTTGTTTCTCTTCACTTACCACGTTAGAAATGCACCTCTGGAGTAATGTGGATCTGCTTATTTTGAACAGAAGAAAGTTGACAGACAGAAATATCCCTCCAACATCAATTCATCTATGCCATATATATGTTTGCATTTTTTCATTTGGTCTTACTTTCCTTTATATATCACAATGTATAGCCTCTACATACTACAGTTATATTCCACTAATTAGAACTCAGGAATCTATAGATGCTCTTGGGAAATTCATGATTTACTGAATTATAAATACTATACAGAGTAAGTACTTCGGATATTTTAATGGCAGAACGCCGCCGCGGACGAATGTATCTGTCTAAAAATGTTTTTAAAAGATACAAGAACTTGCTTACCACAGTTAATTAGAGAAACTGTATAGCGTCATACGGGCAGGTCAGACGGATTTTACAACTGGAGACGCGATGTAAAATGAATATCCCATTTATAGATAACGATAATAAAATGTGTACCACCTCATTACCACATTCAGACCCACAGCATAGACATTTCAAGCTCTGAAGATAAAGCCCGTTTCCATTGGCCGACGAAAACGGCGGAGATTATTTTTGAGTTCCCTAAAAAGCCGATCTACGGTCAGGAACCTCCGACGGACTTGAAGCACCACTGAGGCAAAATCCCTCAAAGGAAACAGACTTTAAGTGGAACCCAAAAAATCTCCACTGCCGGCCAATAGAAACAGGCTTTATACACGTATTTTCACTGTTCCTACATAATTGTCACGGGTTGTAGCTTAATCAAAGAAAGTTTTTAACTAATTTCTCAAAGTAATAGAAATTGCCTACAGCTCGTTCTTCACTTCAAGTAATAAGGCTGGACTGTGTGATAAACGATGGAGGCACATCAATTCCATCAGAAGTCATCTGAGGTGGGGTTTTATAATTACTCCGCCAATACAGGGCACTAGGCTTAACCGAACGTGGAATTCACATGATGCACTGCGCAAAAACCACCAGTTTATTCATATGTACGCCATCTCGTAAGTGCATTTATCCTACCCCTAATAGAAAACGCCATAGGCTTAACATGGGATTTGTTTATGTCACGGGTAGTGACATAAAGTGTTGTTTATGCCACTACTTTCTGATACTGAAAAAATATGGAAACGGGGTAGGATAAAATCTAGATGCCCCTCGTTTGAGTTTGAGCTTATTTATGCCACCCATTTTGTTGGCTCCGTAATTTCACAAGTCGAAATTATGGAGCCAACAAAATGGGTGGCATAAATAAACTCAGACTGAAACTCGTGACGTCTCTTGATAGTATTGGCTGTATATTGACACGTTTCCACGTCTATACATCAGCGTAATGGTTGTATTTGCCGCAAAGCGTATATGAAGAGAGATATCATGTGCGGGACATGTATACGCGGGTCGTATACCTTTTACAGGTCTATAGATGAGGCGTATACACAACGGAAAATAGGACTACCATGTATACGCAAAATCCTGCTGAGATTATGTACTCGAACACAAATACTTCATATGAATGGTAAGATTCCATTTCCTTAAGACAAGTTTTTTTCCCTGCAATTGTCGGCGACAATTACCACTTACAAGGTACAGAATCCCCTAATGTTTTGATTTTGAACATGTTTCAAATTTTCAGGGGGCATTTTGCTGAGTCGTCTCCTAAGTATCCAACCTAGCCAATAGGAAGCCAGCAAGCTGGATCACTAGTTTTTACAACCCCTCGCCTCAAGGGTACTTCAGCTCCAGGGTGATTGTTCACTGTGACCATGTTTGAACTTAGGTACCAAGTGTGTCCTTCCATGTAAATTCGCCATTTTCTATGAGACTGCTAAAAGTACTTTACCATGACCATGTTGTACTGGTTACTTTTGATACCAACAGATTGCATGCTTTGAATGACAAAATGCACGCTTTGAACCTTACCTGCATGCTTTGAGCTACAGATTGCACGCTTTGAAGAAATAAAGCATTTTGATTGGTCGAGAGGCCGACAACAGAATTCTAGGCGCAAGATTAAAAAATGGCGGATCGCTTCACTTCGCGAGTTCCATGGCGTCGTACAGCACCCATGGAGTGAGTTAGTGCGAAAATACATCAAACATTGAGGTGGAATACGATAATGAATCACGTGATACACTTTAGATAGCTTAGATATGCGAGAAATATCGATTTGGATACGTTCACGGGCCAAGCGGGCGACTCGTCGATGTCAACAAATAGCGGTACCCCTGTGATACACTGCACTGCTCGAGTACAGCTGTCCAATGGGATGATCGAGCGTAGCAGGGTGATGGCTCGCTAATTTATGCGGCGCTATAATGTATTCGTGCATGCGCGGTGATCACTTCCGGTTGTCCACTTCCGGTGTGTCTGCTAGTGTACGCATCGTCTTTGCGAGTTGTGCCAAGTCACTGCGACGTCAAATTACGGTCAGTTTTAGCGAATTAAGACCGAACTAAGGTATATAATAATGTGAAACAATTTATATAGAACTGCATCAAGAATCGTATAAATAGACAATACTCCACGAGTTTGGCTGGGCCGCAATCGTCATCGAGGCAAAGCCGAGTGACGATTATAGCACAGCCAAACGAGTGGAGTATTGTCGATTTTACGATTCGAGAGCGGTTCTGGATTTATCTTACCCCTTTCTATCGTTTAAATAACATCACAACTTCAGAATAATCAGAATATACTATAAGCAAATCCACTACGCCACGGCAGTGGCATAGTATTGTCACTTTACCAGGGTGATCGTTGAGTATATTTTCCTAATGTTATTCCTATGGCTAAACTTGTACCAGGGGTGAGATAAAGTGATGGTGCCAATACGGGGTAGATTTACTCATTGTTTTGGAGAAATTCGTTCTGAACAAACCAGAACAAATTTCTCCGAAACAACGAGTAAATCTACCCCGTATTGTCACCATAACTATGGTTTCACATACTACTCAGAGATAACAGCCAGCCTCTACAATACAAGAAACTAATTTTGTCAATAACAATACAACTAATGAATAATCACAAAGGTAAATGTCACACAAGGGTCCGTATACTCAAAGCACAATCGATATCGTATTCATCTCTACATTACCTCTTTTTCAGAAAGACCTGCATGGCTTGAAAACCATACATCAAGATGTCTACGTCTGTCTGTCTTTTATAGTTGTTTACCTTCTTCCTGCTTTCACCTCTATGAATCTGGGAGAGGATCATCTGAGGCTCATGCCTTGACGGTCGGTATCAAGTGGGGCTTTTCCATTGTGACATTTATCCTACCCCTAATATAAAATCCCATGGGCTTAACATTGACTATCCGTATGCGCCCGTATGTCGCATACGGATGAAAAATTGCTCCTAGGGAGCGTACAAAAAATGGACCAATCAGAGATCAGCAGCTGAAAGTAGTTCCAAGCGCCTTCAGAGCAGCAAGGAGAGCTATATGGAGGACTTCAGAAAGTTTTTATCATGTTTTTTGTTATTATCCTCACATAAAAATATCATTTACACGGGTTAGGATAAAATCAAAACCTTATTCGTTTTAATCTGGGCTCCCGTATGCGACGACTGGAGTTTGGCGTGGTGATCCGGTTTTACGATATTGTCGTACGTTTGTTCAAGTTATATTATACTTAGGTCAAATTTTACAAGTCATAATATATTCTTCACTTAACATTTGGAACCGGATCGAGAATCATGTAAATAGGCAATACTCCATGAGTTTGGATTTGCTGCGATCTTCATCGAGGTGAAGCCGAGTGACGATTACGATACATCCAAACAAGTGAAGTATTGTTTAATTTACGATTCAAGTGTGTTTCTGGATTTAAATCACCCCTCTCATGGACATTAGAATAGCATCACAATATCACAATGATTCAAGTTACTTCACAACCCCAATTAGGAACAGAATAATTCAAATTACTTTGTGAATCCAATTAGAAACGTATAAATCTCCAAGTTTAAATGTCTTGTCTGCTCTATGATCTCCTGGCCGCTGATTGGTCAATCGCATATATGACGTCGTCGTCATTCTATTGCGTACATAATCGGGAGGGGTTTGGGATTGGGTAAAAAAAATCGGAAATTCGGCGTACATACTTTATGGACGGCCCCATAGCATAAGTAAATAACACTAGAAGTATAGAGAGTCCTATATTATAGTGGTAAACCTCCCCGGCTTCGTCAAAACGGCGTCACATGGGACAGCGCCTGTTTCCCCGTCAGGCACAGTGCAGCCCACGTGATGCATTGTTAACGTGACGTATTGATCACGTGTCAGCTGGGAGAGGTCTGCTGACATGACACTTTTCAATAAGACGTTTCATAAACAGATCAATAAGAGACAGATGCTAAGCCATCGAACGGCGACTATATTTACACCAACACAAGTCCAGAGGTGACCGACAACAAAGGATACCTTCTGGTGTCTAAGGATAAATCAAAATCTCTATTCATACGTGTAGTTTATTATCCGTCGTATACAAAGTCCCCATTGAAAATCTATGGAGTAAACTACCACCCATTGTTCAAAGACTGTCAGATACCATAACTGTGGTATACGGATTCAGGGGTCTGTTTAATAATCGAGGATCGTACATGAAGATCACTTTCTGTACCCCAAGGAGACCCAAGGACGATGTGGGTCAACTTTATTCAACACTTACAGACGACCTTATGGACGGTTGATACTGTCTTAGCGAACAGACTTAAGATTATCAAACGATAATCCTTGTACGAGGTACAGAAAAGGGTCTTCATATATACGAGCCTCGGTTATTAAACGGGCCCCAGGTACATAATATACGGCCTTCAAAACCATGGTATACGGAAAAATAGTCCCTTTGGGCTTTAGAACAAAGAAATAGTCCCTATTGATATACCCTTCAATGTGGAAATTACTAGGTTTAATTTATTCGAAAAGATTGATAATAAATGCAGCACACGATGGTTTTGTGGACACGCAGCTTTGTAAACCACTCGAGGTTGACATCGAAATTCAACCTCGAGTTCATCCAGTTTAGCAAATAAAGTTGTATATTGTAAACCAATAGGGTACAAAGAGATTGCTAGTTCCGCCATTATCTGTCAGGAATTGGAAGATAGCGCCACTGTAGTCGGGGGACAACCACTATTTTGTGTTGTCATTATCTATGGATAATCATGAGACGAGGCTAAAACCCTTTATGCAAACTCCAAATTAAAAAAAAACATAACATAAAAATCCATTGCTAACTGGACCTGCCATCTATTGCTTTGTTTAGCGTTGGAGGGCAAGATGACCGCCTCCATAACACAATAGATATGTGCCCTATACAGGTGTCATTAGGCATACATGTGGTATTCTTCTTTTCTCATTCTTGCTCTACCTATAACTATCCACCTCTCTCATATGATGTCACACTCTCTAAGTGGTATTCTGTACAAGGTTCTCACTACGCTCTATGGTAGAGGAATTCTTAACGAACTATGCTTAGAGCCTTGAGAACCCCCTGGCACACAGTATTCCCGCTAGGTTGCATCATTGAGATATAGGAATCTTTGGGTTGCATTGTACGTCTTTAGCACCGGAGGCAGGCCAGTGGATTCTCAAGGCTCTAAGCCTATTTCGTTAAGAACTCTTCTCCTATAGAGCGTAGTGAGAGTACAGAATACCACTTAGAGAGTGTGAGATCTTATGAGAGGGGTGCACCATCGCTATCCTCATTTAACCCTTTAGCTACGCTATGATGCCTTCAGGCATCATTTCCAAAATCTAAATAATTACTATTTTTCAATGAAATAAAGTGAATATTTCGATGATATTTTTCTAGCCAATGTAAAAGTATATCATAGTTAATTCATATCTATCATATAACATCATAGCTATTTTGGATTACAATGGGGGTGTGATATGATGACGTCACTGTGGATATTGTGAAAAGAGCCACCGTGCTACAGGGGTGAAAATGGTACTACAACAGTGTATTACAGGGTGTGTATTTGGTATTAGGGGGTGCGTCCACCAACCACGACAGGGCTGAG
This sequence comes from Alentia gelatinosa, assembly GCA_950022655.1. NCBI lineage: Eukaryota > Metazoa > Annelida > Polychaeta > Phyllodocida > Polynoidae > Alentia > Alentia gelatinosa. The sequence goes on along the minus strand of OX465590.1, from coordinate 39,896,606 downwards.
ACACGCGCCGACAAGAAAGTTCCAATCGCAGCCTTGTCTCAGCCTTGTCGTGAGAAGGGGGGCTGTCGTGACCCCTTGTCGCAGCCTGTCAGGACGTCCACGCTCCACCTAAATATTCTATCGTAGACCTCTGCGACAACCTCCCGACACGCCACGACACGCCACGACACGGCTCCAAAATCGAACATGTTCGATTCTGTCGTAACCTTGTCGGAAGGCCCCCGACAGGCCCCCGATAAGCTTCATGTCGCAGCCTATCGTGGCCTTGTCGTAGCCTCTTGTCGGGAACTGTGGTCCACCAACCACGACAAGGCTACGACAAGGCTTCCAATCGTAGAGCTGTCGTGGACCCTGTCGGAAAGCCCTTGTCGCAGCCTTGTCGTGGTTGGTGGACGCACCGCCTAATGCAGCGTAGTGAAAGGGTAAGAAGAGCACTCCACGTGGGAGTACACCTCATCTGCCATCTTGATTCCATTGTCATAAAACACATATACACGGCAAGTACGGTGTCTAATTAAGGTGGGAGCTCTCTTTCTGCTAATTAAGTATAAGTCTTGTGATATGCGCGCTTTATTTAAGAGGCTTAAGCTGCCAGGTAGATGTGGTTTATGGGTGAGATGCATTCGCCGAACAATACTTCCCGTCTTATCAGGAAGACGGGAAGAGTCGCCAGCACATCCCATGAGCAATAATATCAAACATGTTTGATATTCTCGCCAAGAGAGTGCAAAATTCGCCGACATTATCGCCAAAGCAGAATTGCTAGGGTTGTTCTGAAAATGCAGACACACCAAGTTTTTGGTTCATGTTAGCGATATATGAGCAAGTACTATCAACGACAACCCATCAGCCAATCAGATTGAGTTTTATAGTCGCATGATCACTCACTCTTCTCACTTTACTCGTCAATATAGTAATCGCCAAATATCAAACATCGCACATACTTGGCAAGTTTTTCAGTAATCGCTCATAGGAGTTAATCGCTACCATTTTCTCTCTGCCTTGACTTGCCTAGTGTGTCGGAACATCATAGACGAGTGGGCAAAACTCCCTCCTACCTTGAAGGCGAGAAATATTGAGCGATTCCATTTCTCGCTTGTCCATAATTGCGGAGGGTTCCTACCTGACGATTATCGGACACGCTCTGACACCGGCGAATAATTCAAGTGAGCTTGAATAAGTCGACTACACACATGGAGATTCTGTGAAAACTCATAGTCGTCAGTGTAAACGCTTGTGTATATTCTGAGTTCGACAACTTTTTGCGGTGGACATTGCCACAACCTGACGACTATTGGCTGACAATCTACAGTCGCCACATATTTAGTCGTCCAGTGTAAATGCCAGGTTAGTCGTCAATGTAAATGCTCGAGTATATTCTGAGGCTTATGACTTTTGCGGTGGACATTGCCACCACCTGAGGACTACTTGCTTGACGATCTATAGTCACCACCTATTTAGTCATCTGGGACCTGTTTCACTAGTTTTGTGACATGTCTGTGACACCATTCAGACATTGGGGTTGTCTAGTTTTGTGACAACACAAGGAGCTGTCCTTAGGAAAAGACAGACTCCAAACATAAGAATTAGACGAATCTACACATCATGAGAATTAGACAAATCTACATATCACAGGAATCACATATCATTTCGGGTTTATGATATTGTCACGTTAGGTCTGCAGTTTTTTTAAAGGAATTGAGATCAACTTTTACTTAACGTTTACACGTATCGACCAATACTCTTCGTTATGAAACGTGATTTCGTTTTGTCCATTCTTGCTTGCACTGTTGCTGCCACTTTTCATGTCTGACTTGACACTTTTGTCACGAAACTAGTGAAACAGGTCCCTGATGTAAACGCCGGGATAGGCGCAGAATCTATGCTGGGAGAGTGCTAGCAACTATGTCAGCTCGTCTCTAATTAGCGTTTTTCTCTCCCTGCGTCGCGGTTCTGGGATCTTAATCCGTTAGCGTGTCACACCAAGCGTCCAGAGAAACTGCCTTTTTGGAATCCTGTCATTTCCTCAAGCCCTCACCAGGTGGCGCGCTTGACGATCCATTACCGCCGCTGATTACCGGCATCCCTGACCACCTGAATGTTCGCCCTCCGGGAACATTCGCCTCAGCCTCATTTGAATACGCCTCCTTTCCAGGAACTACTTTCTGCCGAAAGCCGTCTGCGAATTCGTGAAAGTGTAATGTCGTAAAAGACCAATGTCGTAAAAGATGGTGAATCCGGAATGGAATGTGAACTTTTCGACAGATCCCAAACAACAGCGTCCTCCAGATCATCCCCAATCTCATAACTATTTGATGCTCCTTAATTCCTTTCAGTTTTGAAACATTGTAGTTGGAGTGGGTCTGGATTTTATATTCTCCTCAATGCTCTGACCTTTGTCCCAAATTCTTCCGCGCATTGCCATCAAATTACACACTGGATATTAGCAATTCATGGCCGCGCTCACAACAAATCGTGCTGTGAAAAACGCCCCTCCTTCTGTGCTGACTATTGAGCCGACAAATCCTTCATTACTTGAACACCTATCACACCATAGAGGCGACACATCGCCGTGTGAGCGCACTTTTTTAACATTGCCTATAAAGCACATAGCTATTGTGCTATGGAGGCGGCCATCTTGCCCTCTGACACTATCCAAAACACCAGGTGGCGGGACCAATTATCAATCGATTTCATCAATATTTTTGGGGCTTGCCAAGCAGGAGTGTCAGCTTTTTCTCAGTATTATCTATAGATTATAACAACTGATAATAGTGGTTGTCCCCCGACTACAATGGCGCTATCTTACAATTTCCTGGCAGATAATGGCAGACCTACCAAAGTCTGTGTCCTATATGTATTATGAATATAGAAAAGTACCAAAAAGCCCATTTTTTTATGCCTGCCATAAATCAAAGCATTGTCGTCGTGGGCGAAAAATGGAGAAACAGGTTTAGTTGGGAAAGATGCAATATTTTGATATTGTAATTTCAGTGAATGTTTTCTTCACTTGATATATACAAACAAGTGCTTACTTAAGCTAATTAGATATGCAGCACAAGTTAATCTATAAGATCTTTTAGGGAAAGACTATTTAATTTCACATTCTACAATAGTCCCTAATATGCCTTCCTGGCCTGTGTGGCACATATCTATTGTGCTATGGACGCGGCCATCTTGCCCCCCCCCCCCCCCCCGACTCTTTCCAAAACACAAGGTGGCAGGACCAATCATCAATGGATTTTATCAAAAATTATTTTGGGGGGCTTGCCAAGGAAGACTTTCAGCCTTGTCCTAATATCATCTATAAGTTATAACAACTGATAACAGTTGCGCTATCTTACAATTTCCTGGTGGATGATGACCGAACTAGCGATCACTCTGTGCCCTATAAATGTTCAATGGGTGTATTTAACACCGAATGAAAGGTAATTTCCCCCCTCCACGGGCCCTGCACGGCGGTGGGGTGGAGATTGGGGCTGACAGGCACCCTGTGGTGTGTGATACCAGGCACTGCCATCATCATCCGGCCAGCATCGCCGCAAACAGCACAGAAAAATCCCATTAAGGTGTCAGGATGGGGTCATCAAAACTCACCACGCCAGGAGGACGGTGCGTCGGAAATAACCGCTGTCACTGGGCAGGTTTCTGAACGTGGGCTCCAGATTAAATCTCTTCTTAAGGCGGGCGTCCACCAACCACGACAAGGCTACGACATTGGCTTTCCGACAAGGTCCACGACAGGCCTATGATTGGAAGGCTTATTGTATAGCCTTGTCGTGGTTGGTGGACCCCAGTTCCTGACAAGAGTCTACGACAAGGCCATGACAGGCTGCGACTGGAAGCTTGTTGTGGGCCTTCTGACAAGGTTACGACAAAATGGAACATGTTTTTTCCTATGACTGGACCTTTGTCGTGGAGTGTCATGGCGTGTCGAGAGCATGTTGCAGAGGTCTACGATAGTCAATTTTGGTGGAGCGTGCACTTCCCGACACCCTCTGACAACGCTGTCGTAAAACCCCCTACCTTACGACAAGGCCGCGACAAGCAGCGATTGGAAATTTCTTGTCAGCGCTTGTCGTAGCCTTGTCGTGTTTTGTGGACGCCACCCTTTAGGCCTCGTGTCCACTGAGCTCACGATACCCTACGATAGATCTCACGATGCGTGCATCTGGGTGCATCCTCGGGTGCATCAGCTGCGGATTAAAGTTGACTTTTCAACGCAATATCGATTTTGTGTCTGGAGATACATAATAAGGTATATCGCAGTGTCTCGGGAGCACAATAGACGCCAGGCTTTACGACAGAAATTTAGACCTATCGATATGGCTCTGATAGAAAAGGTTGATATCGGGGCTTATCGAGGGAGTCAATATCGTAGACAAATGTCTGGACACGCCTCTTCACCATGCATCAAAATGGATTCTTCTGTATAAAAAGGGATCATGGTCCCGATATGCCCCACAATACAACCAGGGCACATGTGCATATCCTGGGGTGTTATTCTCATTTTTAGATATATGATTCACGATATAGCACATCAATGTTAACCATGACATATAGATCAACAATTTATTTTCTAGAACCTCTGTATCAGGTAAAAATAAGAAAGTATTAATTTGAGACACTTAAACCTTATTGTAACTCACTAAATTTGCAAGGCATACGGGCATATATGTATCTTTTATCTATCTAATTCAAAATCCTTAAACAGAGTCTAATCGCAGAGGCATGGTCGCAGAGGCTTCGTGTCGATGTCGATTGCGGCGCATCCCACCTCGTGGAGTATTGTCTATTCATACGATTCTCGACGCAGTTCTATATAAGTACTTTCCAACAAAGAAATAATTCCTTTCATATTCCAATGCGACTATACAATGGAGCACTATGCATTATACACATTCTCCCAAAAATATATCACCTACACCAAAGGCCTAGCACTATACATCGTGGGAACATCTATCCAACCATTATAGCCCTAGAACATATATATACAGCCTTCTACGTCCCCATGCTGTTTATATGCCCTACACCAAGCCTCCACCCACCTAATAGCAGACCCCTCCCTCCCCGTCGCATCACACGCCCTGTTCCCACGGGTCACAGTCCCTGTGTCTACCACTAACTCAATGAGCTGCTCGCATTTAATGACTGGACTAGACTTTCTCAAGTCTTTAATTTCTAAAAAGAAATTTGTAAAACTTTCTTTATTGAGCATAAGAGATACTAAGAGAAACCAAACAAGAGTTAGTCGTTGTTGTTTATCGCACGACGGCAAGATCGCTTATTACTGTGCAAGGCGAAGCCGAGAGCAGTAATACGCGATCTTGCCGGAGTGCGATGAACAATAATACAACTAACTCGAGTTAGAATCGGTTAGACTCGGTTTAGAATTTACCCTACCCCACCCGTCTAAATTACTTCTACATTAACAAATGACGTCATTTGTCAAGTATATCCCAGTAGAGCGATATTTTTCATTTTTCTGAACTCCAGACCGAATACAGTGACCCAATATTAAGCCTATGGAGTTTTTTATTAGGGGTAGGATAAAAATTGATAGTTTACCATAAGTATTGGCCCCGGTTGGGCTCAATAAAGTGGCATAAGGCCTCAGGCTATTTTTAAAGCTGGTCTTAACGGCTTTGCCATGCTTATCATGTGAGATCAAAATTTATATACATGATTTTAGAAACAACAATTTCACATCTAATAGAGTTCTTCACACTCTATGCAGCATGAACACCTTAAAAGCCTGCCCCCACCTACCACGATTCTGGTCCCGATTGGCCTTACGACGGCCTTCCCGACACCATTCCGATTGTAGCCTGAGGTCTGGCAAAATCGTGGTAGGTGGAACAGGTTTCTGCGATTCCGTCCACGACAGCTCACGATAGGCTGCGATGAAAACGCCAATCGTAGAGGTCCCGATAATTTCCAACATGTTGGAAATTTCGTAGCCTGTCGTAGGGTATTGTAGTGTATTTGAATGGGAAAATATCTCTTGTGGGTGAAATACTAGATGGAAAATTATGAAATTCTAGGATTAGGTAGGCCGTATACAGATATATATTCGGTGAAAATATGATATCATTTGATTAAGGATAAAGGTCTGAAAATAATAGTTTCAGATCGGAATCACGATTCTATCACAGTTATCTTTTTCAATTTGATTGTATTATAGTCTGAAAAATAACTTCAAATTATGTTGTGAATACCTCTAAAAAACTATTCAGATTCATTTAATGTTTCCAAAATTATGATATATTTCAATATCAAAACTCATATACATTGATACACAGATTGAATCGTGACCATGGTTTATGTTTTTGGTCCTCCAAAGGCGTTTCTATGCTCTACGATTTCAAACCATGTCCACGATTTGAAACTATCGGTGACCTCCCGATAGGCCACGATTTGGGCATTTCAAATCATAGCGATCGGGAAGCATGTCGTGGCCTATCGTGGTAGGAAGCTATACATTCTGAAATGGCAAAATAGTGGAGTCCAGGTTAGGGAGACCATATTCTACTAATCATATTTGCCTTTGTGATCGATTTGAACATCGAATTATGGATATAATTAAGAAACTAGTAGCAAATAGATTGTTTGTCATGGATGAATGAGCGTGCAATTATAAATGAATAACAATTAAAAGGTTTGGTTCCATTCAATTTATGGATGGCTTTTCTGTAACCCACTTGCACCCAGTCAACATGCTATTTATGAACTGCCTGTGTCGAGGATCCAAATATAATCAAGCACCAGTTGGTCAATGAGGTATTTCTGCCTTGAGTTGTTGGTCATGGTCGGCTGAGCATGCCTCTAAACCCCTGAAACACTGGCACCCTGCTCCTTTCCCACTATTACAGTGAATAGCACGCAGATAGTGAAGGGATAGTTTTCTGGAAGCATGCTGTAAGTCTATATGTGACCACTCTAACCTTTAGGCAATGTATTTAGAGGGCAAGCAAGCTTTAATAAAACTACTTTGCAACAGTGGGACTTCCTAATGCCTGACAGCCCCAGGAATCAGTGACTGAGGTGGAGGGTAGTGGGTGGGGTAATGCTGAGCACACACCAAGCGAGTCATGGTGGCGATCTATGGAATCGCCAAAACAAAATAGCATATATGTGAGATATCATTTCATAGTAAGATCTCCCACCGATGATTTTGCGTCTTGGAAGCAATAATCAGGTGAGATATGAAATAATAGCTCACATACATGTCATTTTGTGTTTTGCAGCATTTTTCGATTGGTGTGTCTCCAGCTTAAAGTGGGATTCACACGGTGGGATTCACGTACCTCACAGGCCGTTTGTCTGAGACAAACTCTGCTGAGAATTAGTACTGGAACACAATCTCCTCAGGTGAATGACAGGGTTCCTTTTTGCTGAGACAACTTTTCCCCCTTGCAATTGCTGGCCACAATCACCCCAAACAAGGAACAGAATTTCATGAGATTTTGACTTTAAACAGGTTTTAAATTTACAGGGGCATTTTGGTGAGCAAATGTATTTCACATGTTCTCCCCCAATCTGTGAGTCTCAGTGGTCTCAAATAACACCTATTCACACTGGGAAGTACCCTGAGTCGGCGACTGTGTACTTTGTACCCAGCAGGAAATAGTTGGCGACTGGTGCAAAGGTGTGAAGTACACCAGTCTCAGGTCCATTTGTCCCATCGTGTAAATCCCACTTAAGGAAAGCGGTGGTGGCACAGGTGGAGGGCTAGGACACAGGGACTGAGGCCAGTTAGAAAGAAATCCCCAACGATCACCCTGGTAAAGCCCTTTTTTTATATTATTTGGTCTGGGCCCCATTGCTCCTGTTTTTGTGGTATTGCTAGCTATAATCGGATCACAATTTTATTTTTACGATCACTTTAACGATCTGACTAAAAAAGCGTTGCTCCAGTAATATCGGACCGTATTGCTATATTTCCGTAGTATCGCTAATTTTTACAATGCAAATACGACACAACAATTCAGGGGCACATATTGAATGAGACAGGGGAAGATTAATTAGTCCTTTAATTGAATACAGATGGCACCATAGTTAAAACTGATCTGACACCTGGTGGTTTGGATCGCTATTTCCTATAGGTTAAAGAACAAGGGGCAGGGGTTGGTGGTGCCACCATGGATCGTTATTTGAAATATCAGACAAGGCTAGTTTAAACCTACAGCGATACAATCCACAGTGCTGTGAAGGTCCGCTTTAAAAGTATTGATAACTTACGCGGCGATGCGCCTATGCTATTGTGACACGATCCGCAAAATTTCAGGAGCAACATTTTGGCCCTCGGATCGCTATTCTGCGATCCGTAGCTCTGTCGTAATCCTGGAGCAACGGGGCCCTGATTCGTTAGTACAATGACTCCGATCTTCCATCAACACCTGTGACAGTTTATATTCTAAATTTATTCAAGGTGGCACTCCCTGGAATCACCAACACAAAATAGCATCTTTGAACCAATAATCAGGTGAGATATGAAATAATAGCTCACATACATGTCATTTTGTGTTGGCGATTCCGGAAATCGCTGCATTTTTTGCATGGTGTGTCTCCAGCTTAAGCAAAGCGATGGCAGCACGGGTTTTGGAGTAGGACACAGAAACTGAGGCCCGTCTACAGGGGGACGGGTAGGACACGGGGACTGAGGCCAGTCTATGACGGGCTTTGAGCTGCTTAATGAAGTTGGTTAGAGGCAAGGATGTGTGTTGTGATCCGGGATTATATATTAGAGCCTCATAGAGCAGACTGGTTGGTCCTGTAGCGGCCTGCTCTGATTAGCACTGAGGTGTTGAGTGGTGTAATGAGCTGCTCAGGGCGATGTGAAGCCCATCTCAAATTTAGGAATAACGTTACAAAAAAAATACTCAACGATCACCCCGGTAAAGCGGTGGCTCTAAAAAATATCCTACTCGATGATATGTATATACTAACAATGCAATGCCTAGTGGTTTATATGCTTGATAAAAAAAAATCTGAAAATTGCGGCCATGAATCTTGATGTACCTCGAAAAAAATGGTTCACAGGTATCACGAAAACCAGCCTCTTGGCTGATGATACCGTTTATTGGTCTATTTAATTATCTTGTTAAATAACTGACTATTGTAAACATCATGAACCAATAAAGTATTTTGATTATAAAAAAAAATTTAAAAGCTCATAATTCTTTTTAAAAAAATTATTGGGTCAGGGATCTGTTTCACTAGTTTCGTGACATGTCTAGATGGCGTCTAGATAGTGTGTCCGGTTTCATAAGAACTAGACATAAGACTTTGTTTTGTCCATTCTTGCTTGCACTGTTGGTGCCGCTTTTCATGTCTGTCTAACACTATTGTCACGAAACAGGTCCATGATATGTAGATTTGTCTAATTCTTATGTTTGGGGTTTGTCTTTTCCTAGTAGGGCAGCTACTTGTGTCGTCACAAAACTAGACAACCTCAATGTCTGTATGGTGTCACAGACATGTCACGAAACTAGTGATACGGGATCCCTGGTCTCCCAAGTCTCCTGAAGTGATTCGCCTGTGTGGGGAGGTATTCACGGACGTAGAAGGATTCAGATGGATCTACTTGTAGCTGTGTGAGGCCTTTTAGTGACATGCCCGGGCCTTTTAAACTGTTCCATGACGGATTTCCCGCTAATCCCCTCCTATGTAAGAGGGTAATGTATATTACCTCTCAGTCTCTCAAGGCCTCTGGGACATAAATGTCTTTAACGGCATATCGGACAATTAGCCTTGAAAATTAAAGCCCATGTCATTATCCTGGTAATTGAATGTGGTTATCTACAAGTGTTGCATAATACATATCTAACTTAAAAATCAGGGGTCACCATGCTAGTTTTTGATTTAGAGATATATATCATGTTGATATCATAAAAGAATATATAGAATGTATGGATTTCTGAAAAGTTGCTTTTCACATATAAAGCAACCATGTCATTTTCTTTAAACTTTCACAGATTATAGGAAATGTAAAGTATTATACATTTAAGTTTCAAAAATCATAAGTTCCTTGTTCATGAAAGAACTGAATTTCTCAGTACTTTTCCCATATGAAACAGTCATATCACTGCACGAACTTCATTATTTTACAGTAAGTATTACAGTAAGTATTTTGCGTATACAAGGTCGTCCAATTCCCCGTGTGTATACACCTCATCTGTAGGCTTATATAAGCATCCAGTGAAGAGGGCTTCACTGACAGCGGGCGGGGGGAGGTGGGGGAGGGGGGCGAGGGGAGGGCTTCCTACTGAAGACACCTGTACTTCTACCAACACAAACGGGTGGGAGGCGGTGGGGGAGAGGATATTTCCTCTCATATACGCCGAGTGTGAAATACAGCCAAGACGCGTCCATATATAAACACTGGGCGTATAAATATGAAAACAAGTCAATATTCAGCCAATACATGCACTTCCGCGATGGCGTATATATGAATAGAATAGTGGTTTTCTTGCAGGATATGTAAATTGGCCTAATTTACCAATTTGGTTATGTTCAACTCGTTCATACGTTATATTTCACTCATTCTATACTAGGATTCGCAAAGGAACCAGTCTGAATTGATAATTGCCAGTATTTTAAAAGCAGCAGTTGGCGCCACCGTGTATTGTAGGATATGCCTTTAAATGACTGAAACATATTAAGGCAAAAGAAGATTTTCACACTGTTTGTCTTACTTGATGTAAAATTCGTATTCTGTATATTGGACCATTGAGCCATGAGTGCTCTGAAAAACTCACTCAAGTGAGATGACGCTCATTACCTAATAAAAAAAGAGCCCAAATAGAGATGGATAGATATGATTGTTATAAATGCACAAAGATGATGGGGACCTGACAAGCCTGATTGAAGATGGAATTAATTTGAGATTAACTGGCAGATGAAAATGGACATGGATGATTGAAGATAGTCATGGTTGATTGAATATGGTCAGAGATGGACATGGCTGATGGAATGAGGATAAATCGAGAAGCCAGTTCCTAAATATTGTCTTTGAGGATATGGATAACCATGACTATTCCTCACCATTCCTAAAGTCTGTTCTGAACAGGAATAGCTGGAGCATCATGTTTTTGTTTTATAATATTATCTTTACGTCTTTACATCATATTGTCACGGTTCAAGATGGATGGATGACCTTTCGACTTGCATTTTGAACTTTCTGAATCATGTCGCCAGTTTTTTTTCATAACCGGCGTTGAGACTAGACGATTAAATATGTTGCAAATGTAGATTATCAAGCCAATAGTTGTCAGGTGGTGGCAATGTCCACCGCAAAAGTTGCCGACCTCAGTATGTACCCGAGCATTTACACTGATGACTATAAGTTTTTGCAGAATCGCTACCCATGTCGGTGACAAATTCAAGCCTGCTTGAAATAGTCGCAGGCGTCAGAGCGTGTCCAAGAGTCGTCAGGTGGTGCCTAATTTTATAGTCTGATGTAACTAGACGATCTGGGGTCACTATATGCTTGGCGTTTACATTAGATGATTTCTGGCTTTTCACTGCTGAAAGTTCACAGCCGGTGCAAATGCCAGAATCGCCAGACAGAATTGTCTAGTGTAAACGCCAGGCAACTGTTACGATGAACTTAGTTAAAGGAGAACCTTCGTACAAGGCCTCTTTGTACTTTCATAGCGTAAGTTATTAAACAGACCATGCTTGATATTGAGGAAACATAGATAATTTTATCCTACCCCACATATAAATCTCCATAGACTTAACATGGTGTGACTGTATGTCACGGTTATGCCATAAAATATCTATACGCCACTGGTAACATATGAAGTTAAAAACATGTGACAGGATAGGATAAAATCTATGATAATATAACATAGATAATTATATGCAGAGATAAGATACCTCAGGGCCGAACCTTGATAAACATCGCTTGATAAACCAGATCGTGGTAATGCCAATGCATCCCAAGTTCATTTCAAACTTTTGATTTCAAACTTTGGAAAATAAATCCATACAGAGGTAGTTACCAGATGTTTCAGGGACATCTGTATTATTAGACTTCTGAGACACACAACAATCGGAGTTGTCAGGCATCTGCCATATTACCGATTGATCATCTCAGTATTGATAGACTGGCTCTATATATAGATGATCTCAGACAAAAGGGCTTTGATGTATCCTCCTTTAGTCAATATTAATCAGATGGAGAGGAGCACTGAGGTTCTTATTAGTGTTCAATATCTACCTTCAGGTGTATCCTCGTTAACAGTAGAGCACGAATTATTTATTGGATTGACTGCTTGGTTGCTTGATTGGTAATGTTTTACCTCCATAGCATATGAGCTATTATTTATATAGAACGTCCTGACCATGCTGTACAAGTCACAGAACAAGATGCTAATTTATGGTTTGTACGGACCGAGGCATTTATGCCGAGTTCCGTACATACGGTAAATTATCATCGAGTTCTGTGACCTGTATAAGCATGGTTGGACGTTATATATTTACTATATACCCGAAATTTTAAAAAAAAATCAATTTCATTTGGTATAACAACCGATTTCTTAATAAACGTGTATGGTAAGGTGGTCCGTACATTATTTTTACGTCATATGCCGAAACGGTGTATATTTACAGTATATACGGCATAGGTATATAGTAAAATATAATAATGGATCAAATATATGATCAGGATGAGTAGTATGCAATCTAGTTCAAGGAAGAAACTTGATCAACTCAAACTTCAAGTTTATGTTGTTCCTATTCTTATGTATACCTATGAGCGAACAACCTATGATTACCTAAAGCTGCTGGAGGTGGAATAACTTTTTGTTACTGCCCAGGTTGACGTTTACTGCCCAGGTTGACGTTTACTGCCCAGGTTGACGTTCAGAGACGTTCGGTTTTTATCAATATCAGCCGACAATTGAAGGTATTTAGGAAAAGGGAAACTATGTACGCCTTGGGCAGTAATTTTTTCAAGCCTCGTAACTTTGACTTATTCCCACCGTAAGGCCCGGCGTCCACCTACTACGATATGGCACCGATATGGTCTACGATGCACCTCCTGATAAAAAAATCAAAATCGCATCGGAAGGTTACCTGATATCGGGGCAGTTGACCACATTTCTGCGATTAGACACCGATAAAAAACCCATACAACGCATGGTGGATTGGCTTGTCTAGACATATGTCTACGATTTTGCACCTTCCCGATATGGCACCGATTTTGACATTTTGTATCGGTGCCATATCGGGAGGTCTACGATTCTATCGCAGTAGGTGGGCCTAACATAGTTTCCCTTTATGCTTACAAACATGTTCCTGGTCAATATATCGATGATAAATATTTGCCTTTTGGCCTTGATGTTCTGGATGTGATATTCACACAGCTCATACTGAAATAGAATTTCATGAAGTGTATACACTCATAGTTCTGTGACAAATTGATTGGTTTGCTGAGGTAGAGTACGGAATACACTTCGTATATGTGACATGCCCGTAGTTATATTTGGTTGACTTTGCTAGGGCCACGCCCTTCCGTGCTATATACTTGGAATCATCGACCCCATGTCAGATGCTAATTAGAATTAAACTCACGAGATGGAAATAACTTGGTCTGTGCTCCACCGAGTTTGACCACAGAGTAATTCACAAAGCAAAGCTGAGTAAATTACGTTGCGGTCAATTGAGGTGGAGTGCGGACCAAGTTATTTTTATCGATTGGGTTTCTGATTTTATCTCTGCCGTATAACATTATTAATCAAAGAAAAAAACCACCAAATTAGCTATTGAGTATTTGGTACACTTCTTTCATGGCCGTGGAGTATTAAAGAAGAAACCAACAAGTTTTGGTCAAGGTGGTCGTTCTCCACGAGTTTGATGCGGAGGGATATGAGCGAGGCGCCAGCCAAGTGAATATCACATAGCATTCAAACGAGTTGGAGAATGACTTCTTTGACCAAAACGAGTCGCTTTCTGTATTTATCTCATTCCTGTACACACTAAAAGAATGGACAACACACAGGATATAGACCATGCAGAACGGACTGCAATATTTGTAGGGGCATGGAGAACGAGTTCCCAATGTTAAGCCTATGGACATTTATTCCAGGGGTGAGATAAGAGTTCCTAATTTAAGCCTCTGGAGAAAAATACCGGGGTGAGATAATTGATGTCCTAGCACTGCCGTCCGTTAGACCCACAGAATTATCTGAGTTGTACGACCATCATCTGATTACTGACAATAAGTGACACGAGTTTGGACGCATCCCAATCATCATCCAAGTTGAGTGATGATTACAGCACATCCAAAGTGGAGTGTTGTGTAATTTACGAGTCGCTTTTGGATTTATCTCACCCCTGTGTGGACGTTAGAATAGCATCAGAATATCAGAATAATTCAAATCACTTCACAAAGCCAGTTGATCTCATCTGCTTTGTCATATCCTGACCACTAATTGGCCAGTCCCTTGTGATGTCGTCTCCATTTCTTTTTTCAAAAGTTTCTTTATTGATGTCATTGGTTTACAATTAGTTGCTTAGTTGCTTCGTCATATAAAATATTTGACAGCAATAACGTGGCCGACAGGGTCACCTATATGTAGAAGCTGATTTCCACCACTTGGTCTCCGATCTTCTGAATAACATACCATAGCGTAGTATTGTCACTTTACGTGGTTAATCGTTGGGTATATTTTTCTTTCAATGTTATTCCTCTGCCTAAACTTGAACCAGATATGAGAAAAAGTACACCAACGGCTTATACAGACCAAGGACTGCTTGAATTCTGAAGCTATCCCTCCTAGAGCCAACCCCACTTCCTATCGCTGCAGAGCAAGCACCACCAACATATCGATTTTCATAGACCATCATTGGAATCTAATTCCCCGCCTAGAATTATCGTCATATAGTGATTTCAGAAACAATTTTCTGAATTGAATGTGTGCACTTAGCGTAGCCTCCCCGGTCTGTCTGTGAGACCAAAGGGAGGCTTGGTTCCCATTACAAACAGGATGAAAGCGAGTCTATATGTTGTGGGATTCAATTAGCGGCTGCCTTCTGTGCAGCAACCAATGACATTTCACAAGTCATTGAAGTGATCCCACTAGTCTGCGCCTGTGGCAAACACCCATATGAAGTTAGCTGCCTTTCGTGTTTGTGTTCACGGGTGTTTCTGCACCGTATACACAGTCATTCGGAGTGCCGCTAAAGGGGTGTCCACCAACCACGACAAGGCTACGACAAAGGATTCCCGACAAGGTCCATGATTGGCCTATGATTAGAGGCCTTGTCATGGTTGGTGGACGCCAGTTCCCGACAAGAGTCTACAACAAGGCCACGACAAGGCCACCATTGGAAGCTTATCGGGAGCATTCCGACAAGGCTACGGCAACATTGAAGGTGTTTGATTTTTCCCACGACTAGACCCTTTTCGTCGAGTGCCATGGCGTGTCGGGAGTGTGTTGCAGAGGTCTACAATAGGAAATTTTGGTGGAGCGTGCACTTCCCAAATGCCCTGACAACACTGTCATAAAGCCCCCCTTCTTATGACAAGGCTGCGACAAGCACCGATTGGAACTTTCTTGTCGGCGCTTGTCGTAGCCTTGTCGTGGTTGGTCGACACCTCCTTTAAGCCCAATACACATCTACCGATTTAGGGTTGAACGATTAGTTCCCAAATCATATAGGAGTTAATGAACTTGTCGCAGTCGAATTACGTAACCCCTCGGCCCAAGTCAGCCAACAAATTAAAGGCCATTTACCAACGTTCCGTTGTTGGCGACTGGATTTATCAACATGTTGATAAACTTTTGGTGAATGACTTAAGAACATTGAATGACAACTCCTCGGTGACAAAAGAATGTCTCAACGATGGGGTTTCACTAATCGTTGGCTGACACTTCCTAGCTGTCCTACATCTACCAACTGGGGCCGACTCCGTTAGGATGGCTCGCCTGAGACAAATTACCGTTTCCTTGGTGCCGACAAAGGTACATCAATGCTCTGAAATCGGTAGATGTGTATTGGGCTTAAAGTGGGATTCACACGGAGAGACTCGTGTACCTTCAGCAGGGTTTATCTCAGACAATTTTACTGAGATTATTTGCAGGTAAATAGTCTCCCCATGTGACACCCCGAAGTCTCAGTTCCCTGAGACTGAGGGGGAGAGGGGAAAATCGTCGGTGTCAATTTTCCTGCCAAAGAACATAGTCTCAAGCATTTTGGATTTTAAATCTGTTTAAAAAATTTCGGGCAGTCTGGTGAGACTGGCGTACCTCCCACTGATAATGAGGGTCCCCTAGTCTCAGTGGTAAAGCTTGACCGAGACTATGTACCGGGCGTGTCCTTCCATGTGAATCAGATCCGCCATTTTACCTAGAGACTGGGAAAACTCAATGTCATGATTCTGCTCTGAGATTATTGGACGGAAGGAAAGTAACCAGAAACTGATAAAAAAAATGTAAAAGTACACCAATCCGAAGTCCATGAGTTCCTCCGTATAGATCCGACTCTAGGTACACATAATGCCCATTTGAATTGGCCGATTATTCTGCACTGATCTGCAATCGGGAACCACCAATAGATATTTTGGGTACATTGTTGACAGATCGATGAATGGAAACTAGAACTACAGAGAATACTCAAAGATTAATTGGGTATAGATTATTAAGCTAGGCCACCAATAACAGATTTTCTCACAGAAAATCTGTGTGTAGCTGGAAAATGCAGTAGAAACAGTGCATATAATACACCCTCACCGATACTGACATACAGTCAGTGCCGCCACAGATGGTACCTCAAAGAAATCCGCCGTTTTCGTAGTCCTATGGAATCTATGGAGGTTATAGACAGTAAAAGAATGCTAGATGCCGAAGGTATCATAGTAATATAGTCATTAACCAAACTACACCATAGCTATATCCAAACTTTGTTTTATAATTATAAACAACTGTATTACTATACATATGAGGGAAATTTACTTTGAAGCATGCCTTTGTTTAGATGAAGGTTTATTGTTTATAAATAAGTTGGTTTCAAAACGTGTTGGTAAGTTAGGGCAGTAGACACTACTAACATACTCCACCGTCATTATTTCACCATTGTACTCACTAAAGGACGTACAATCTTGATGTAACCTGCTTTATCCACTGGAAGAACTGTTAAACTAAACAGAAGTGATATAAGATGTTCGTGTTCGTCACTGGGGTGTCGAATTTTCAACAACACCTGGGACCTGTTTCACTAGTTTTGTGACATGTCTGTGACACCATACAGACCGATTGGGTTGTCTGGTTTTGTGACAACACAAGTAGCTGCCCTTAGGAAAAGACAGACCCCAAACATAGGATTTAGACAAATCTACACGTCATGGACCTGTTTCACTAGTTTCATGACAAAAGTGTTAGACAGACATGAAAAGCGGCACCAACAGTGCAAGCAAGAAGCTCAGATTGGAATCTGAAGGCCTCCCACTGACTCCCTAATTGTGGTGGAAGCCACATCAATCTGCACGTCCACCTAATCAAGAGTGAAATGAAGCATGGTCCGAGTGGCTTCAACTATCAAAGCGACCCTTGTTCCTACCAAGGAGCTTGATCCCTTCTTTTCACTACACTCTCCACCAGAGAACCCTTTCTCTCAAGTACCCGTGCCCACCGTTTCCCTCACGCCCAGGGCAAATTAATATTTGCGGAGAACCAGGGCATGACAAACATTATTGGAATTATCCAAATAGACGTCTGACTCCATTGGTAGTGGGGAGGAAATAACCTTAATGAAGCCCCAAGTGTTGTCAATTCGCATTGATTGTGTTCCGGTCAGGGGAATTGCCTATTTAGTGGCACCTTTTGTGGAGTCTAATGGCCTCCTCGCTAGCTAACAAGCCCTGTGACGTTCGTTCGTTGTTTGGCTATAATAAATCAGGTCACATGATCGGAGAAGGTCACGTGGTCTCAACCTGGGACTTGGGACTTGTTTCACTAGTTTTGTGACATGTCTAGATGGCGTCTAGATGGTGTGTCTGGTTTCATAAGAACTAGACATTAGACTTTGTTTTGTCTGTTCTTGCTTGCATTGTTGGTGCTGCTTTTCATGTCTGTCTAATACTTTTGTCACAAAACTAGTGAAGCAGGTCCATGATGTGTAGTCTTGTCTAATTCTTATGTTTGGGTCTGTCTTTTCCTAAGGGCAGCCACTTGGGTTGTCATGAAACTAGTCAACCCCAATGTCTGTATGGTGTCACAGACATGTCACCGAACTAGTGAAACAGGTCCCTGTTTCACTAGTTACGTGACATGTCTAGATGGCGTCTGTGACATCATACAGACAGATTGGGGTTGACTAGTTTTGTGACAACACAAGTAGCCCTGGCACAAGTAACACTGTAGTGTCACTGTTCACAACATCAACATTGTGACACAACATGCGACAATAGATGTGACATGCACTATGAAATGTGACTTCCTTTTGTCCGTTCTTGCTTGCATTATTGGTGCCGCTTTTCATGTCTGTCTAACACTTTGTCACGAAACTAGTGAAACAGGTCCCTGCTGCTCTCTCCATCCCTGTCCTCTACTTGGGTTCCTTGCTCCTAGAAATGTGGGAAAAGCGTTGCTCCTGTGATATTGAATCGTGTCGTGTGGTATTCTTTTTTTCATGTTGCATCGCTACTTTTTACAACACCACATTTTCAGTGACATAGATGAAAGATCCATAAGATTTTTAATTGAATATAGATTGTGACATATCTATGATGCGTACCGCAAAGAATCTGGAGCAACGGTTTCAACCTCAGGTCGCTATTCTGCGATCCGCAAAACGTGGAGCATCGCCCCCCCCCCCCACTTGGCCTTTGATGGTAGGAGCCTATACTCGTTGGAGAAGGGCCACCTTCCCCAAAGACCAGAGGCCAAATTGGTTGTTAAGCTGGCATTCAGCATCAAAGGCACACTGTAAGGGGCTGAGAAGTTTGATGTCATTTCATCCCCATCACAGATGTTTGCTAGCCTATGGGCCCACCTTTGACATTCCTACAGGAGGCCATGAAGCTGTGGGTGCATGGATGTTCTCATACCTCTTTCCTTGGCTTCACTCGCTCTCATTATCGATTGTTATTGCTGAAGTGTTCAGGCTATATTATATCAGGCTCCGACAATGCTGTCGTAAAGCCCCCCTTCTTACAATTGGAACTTTCTTGTGGCGCTTGTTGTGGCCTTGTGGTTGGTGGACGCCCCCTTTAAGCCGGATACACATCTACTAATTTAGGGTTGAACGATTAGATCCCAAATTGTATAGGAGTTAGTGAACTTGTCGGATGCAAATTACGTAACCCCTCGGCCCGTGTCGGCCACCCAATCAAAGGCCATTTACCAATGTCCCGTTGTCGGCAACTGGATTTATCGACATGTTGATAAACTTTTGGTGGATGACTTAAGAACATTGAATGAGAACTCATCGGCGACAAAAGAATGTCTCAAGGATGGGGTTTCACTAATAGTTGGCTGACACTTCCTAGCTGTCTTACATCTACCGACTGGGGCCGACTCCGTTAGAATGGCTCAACTGGGACAAATTACTGTTTCCTTGGTGTCGACAAAGGTACATCAATGTTCCGAAATCGGTGGATGTGTATTGGGCTTAAAGTGGGATTCACACGGAGAGACTCGTGTACCTTCGTCGTGTGACATCCTCGGGTCTCAATTCCCTGAGACTGAGGGGGAGAAGAGAAAATCGTCGGTGTCAATTTTTCCTGCCAAGGAACACAGTTTCAAGCAATTTGGATTTTAAACCTGTTTAGAATATTTTGGGCAGTCTGGTGAGACTGGTGTACCTCCCACTGATAATGAGGGTCCCCTAGTCTCAGTGGTAAAACTTGACTGATGCTGTAGCAGGTGTGTCCTTCCATGTGAATCAAATCCGCCATTTTCACTAGAGAATGGAAAAACTCTTTTTCAGCATTCGGCTCTGAGATTATTGGACAGTGGGAAAATTACCAGAGACTGGGGCAATATGTAAAGTACACCAATCCCAAGTCCATGAGTCTCTCCGTATAAATCACACTCTAAATACACATAAAGCCCATTTTCATTGGCCAATTGTTCTGTACCGATCTGCAGTCTGGAACGACCAAAAGATTTTTTGGGGGTACATTGTTGTCAGGTCGATGAATGGAAACTAGAACTACAGGTAATACTCAAAGATTAATTGGGTATAGATTATGAAGCTAGGCCACCAATGACGGATTTCCCCACAGAAAATCAGTGTGTACCTGTAAAATGCAGTAGAAACAGTGCATACAATACACCCTCACCGATACTGACATACAGTCAGTGCCGCCACAGAGGGTACCTAAAAATATATCCGCCGTTTTCGTAGTCCTATGGAAACAAGGTTATAGACAGCAAAAGAATGCTAGACGCCGAAGGGATCATAGCTATAGTCGTTGGCCAAACTACACCATAGCTATATCCAAACATTGTTTTATAAGTATAAATTACTGTATGATTATGCATTTGAGGGAAATTTACTCTGAGGCATGTCCTTTGTTTAGACTAGGAACCAAAAGTATGTTCATCACAGATGAATGAGCATGCAATTATAAATGAATAACAATTAAAAGGTTTGAGTCAGATTTAGCCAATGGATAGCTTTCTGTAACCCACCTGCACTCAGTCAACTTGTCATTTCTCTAACTGCCTGAGTCAAGGATCAAAACATATCAAGCAACAGTGGGTCAATGAGGTATTTCAGTCTTGAGTGATTGGTCATGTTCAGCTGGGCACACCTCTAAGACCCTGAGACACTGGCTCCCTGCTCTGTTCTCACTATCACAGTGAACAGCATACAGATAGTAAGGGGATAGTTTTCTGGAAGCACATTGAAAGTTCAATGTGACCACTCTAACTCTGACTCTAACCCTGACTCTAACCTCTAGATGATGTATTTAGCGCGTGCAAGCACGCTCTAAAAAGGGTTATTGTTTATAAATAAGTTGGTTTCAAAACGTGTTGGTAAGTTATGGCAGTAGACACTACTAACATACTCCATCGTAATTATTTCACCATTGTACTCACTTGAGGACGTTCAATCTTGCTTTAACCTGCTTTATTCACTGGAAGAACTGATAAACAGAAGTGAAATAAGATGTTCGTGTTCGTCACTGGGGTGTCGAATTTTCAACAACACCTGGGACCTGTTTCACTAGTTTTGTGACATGTCTGTGACACCATACAGACAGATTGGGTTGTCTGGTTTTGTGACAACACAAGTAGCTGCCCTTAGGAAAAGACAGACCCCAAACATAGGATTTAGACAAATCTACACGTCATGGACCTGTTTCACTAGTTTCATGACAAAAGTGTTAGACAGACATGAAAAGCGGCACCAACAATGCAAGCAAGAACGGACAAAATGAAGTCTAATGTCTAGTTCTTATGAAACCGGACACACCATCTAGACGCCATCTAGACATGTCACACCATCTAGACATGTCACGAAACTAGTGAAACAGGTCCCAGTTCTATAATCACAGCCATGAAGCTCAGATTGGAATCTGAAGGCCTCCCACTGACTCCCTAATTGTGTTGGAAGCCACATCAATCTGCACGTCCACCTAATCATGACTGAAATGAAGCATGGTCCGAGTGGCTTCAACTATCAAAGCCACCCTTGTTCCTACCAAGGAGCTTGATCCCTTCTTTTCACTACACTCTCCACCAGAGAACCCCTTCTCTCAAGTACCCGTCCCCACCGTTTCCCTCACGCCCGGGGCAAATTAATATTTGCGGAGAACCAGGGCATGACAAACATTATTGGAATTATCCAAATAGACGTCTGACTCCATTGGTAGTGGGGAGGAAATAACCTTAATGAAGCCCCAAGTGTTGTCAATTCACATTGATTGTGTTCCGGTCAGGGGAATTGCCTATTTAGTGGCACCTTTTGTGGAGTCTAATGGCCTCCTCGCGAGCTAACAAGCCCTGTGACGTTCGCTCGTTGTTTGACTGTAATAAATCAGGTCACATGATCGGAGAAGGTCACGTGGTCTCAAACTGGGACCTGGGACCTGTTTCACTAGTTTTGTGACATGTCTAGATGGCGTCTAGATGGTATGTCTGGTTTCATAAGAACTAGACATTAGACTTTTTTTGTCCGTTTTTGCTTGCACTGTTGGTGCTGCTTTTCATGTCTGTCTAATACTTTTGTCACAAAACTAGTGAAGCAGGTCCATTATGTGTAGACTTGTCTAATTCTTATGTTTGGGGTCTGTCTTTTCCTAAGGGCAGCCACTTGGGTTGTCATGAAACTAGACAACCCCAATGTCTGTATGGTGTGACAGACATGTCACCGAACTAGTGAAACAGGTCCCTGTTTTACTAGTTCTGTGACTTGTCTAGATGGCGTCTGTGACATCATACAGACAGATTGGGGTTGACTAGTTTTGTGACAACACAAGTAGCCCTGGCACAAGTAACACTGTAGTGTCACTGTTCACAACATCAACATTGTGACACAACATGCGACAATAGATGTGACATGCATTATGAAATGTGACTTCCTTTTGTCCGTTCTTGCTTGCATTATTGGTGCCGCTTTTCATGTCTGTCTAACCCTTTGTCACGAAACTATCTCCTTCCCTGCCCTCTACTTGGGTTCCTTGCTCCTAGAAATGTGGGAAAAGCGTTGCTCCAGTGATATTGAATCGTGTCGTGTGGTAGTCTTTTTTTCATGTTGCATCGCTACTTTTTACAACACCACATTTTCAGTGACATAGTCGAAAGATCCATTAGATCTTTAATTGAATATAGATTGCGACATATCTATGATGCGTACCGCAAAGAATCTGGAGCAACGGTTTCAACCTCAGGTCGCTATTCTGCGATCCGCAAAACGTGGAGCATCCCCCTCCGCACCCCACTTGGCCTTTGATGGTAGGAGCCTATACTCGTTGGAGAAGGGCCACCTTCCCCAAAGACCAGAGGCCAAATTGGTTGTTAAGCTGGCATTCAGTATCAAACGCACACTGTAAGGGGCTGAGAAGTTTGATGTCATTTCATCCCCATCACAGATGTTTGCTAGCCTATGGGCCCACCTTTGACATTCCTACAAGAGGCCATGAAAGCTGTGGGTGCATGGATGTTCCCATACCTCTCTCCTTGGCTTCACTCGTTCTCATTATCGATTGTTATTGCTGAGGTGTTCCGGCTATATTAATACAGTATAACCCAGCTGAGCAAGTCATATGGGCCACAAAGAACAGGTAAAAGATTATTACGTTCCGAGCAATTGTTCCGAAGTAGCTGGGGGTTATTTTCTCCTGTACTTTCAGTCATCCATCGTAATCGATCACTTTTATTGCTGACATTTCCAAACAGGTTTTCCTCGACAACTGTATTAGAAAAGGTAAATCATGGTGTTTTTAGGATTAGCATTAGAAAAATCAACTGAAGGGTAAAACAATGAATCATGCCATTGCCTATTAGCATATAAACTAAACATATTCAACCAGCTAACCCGGGACCCGTTTAATAATCTAGATTGTACATGAAGACCTTTTTCTATACCTCGTACAAGGGTTATCGTTTGATGATATTTAACTCTGTTCGCTAAGATAGTCTTAGCTGTCCATATGCTCGTTCATAAGTGTTGAATAAAGTTGACACATATTTTTCCTGGGTCTCTATGGCATACAGAAAAGGTCTACATGTACAATCCTAGATTATTTAACGGGTCCCAGGATTTGTAAATGAAAAAAGTTATTTGGTGCTGATCAAGTTTGTCTGAAAAATCCTTGATATCAATTTGTTGTAATTCTTGTTTGCACTGTCCAGGTCGAATATGAATGGCGCCATGTTAGGCCTGGCGTCCAACTACTACGATATGGCTCCGAAATGGTCTACGATGCACCTTCAGATACAAAATCAAAATCGCGTCAGAAGGTAACCTAATATCGGGGCAGTTGACCACGTTTCTGCGATTAGGCAACGAAAAAAAAACCTTACGATGCATGGTGAAATGGGGTGTCTAGACATATGTCTACGATTTTGCACCTTCCCGATATGTCTCCGATATTGCACTGTCCACCTACTACGATAGAAATTTAGACCTACCGATTTATCCACCATGCATTGTATGGGGTTTTTATCTGTGTCTAATCGCAGAGATGTGGTCAACTGCCCCGATATTAGATGACCTTCCGACGCGATTTAGATTTTTTATCGGGAGGTGCATCGTAGACCATATCGGAGCCATATCCTATTAGGTGGACGCCGGGCCTTACCCTTCAGAGATGTTTCCAAAGAAGGAGAGAGGCCCGTCACACCACCGACATGGAGGAAAGTGCCAAGACTGATTTCTGCATCAGAGTAATGATTTGAGTATTCCACTTGTTTTACTGCTTATGTTAAAAAACATCGCTTTTCAAAACACCTCCAACGTAATGCTTTCAGAATGTGTAAAATCAAACAATCAGGTGATGAATTAAGGGTTATGATGTTCCGGGTCTGCCACTTTACTCCCTTCCCATTTTTAAGAAATTTAACAACAGTAGGTTTTTCTGTGGCATCAGATTTCTGAAAGGACCCGCAGCCTTTATTGACTGTGACGTCTTGATGTTTTTACACCAAGCATGCCTTCTTTTCTTGACGTTCTGAAATCGTCCGACCTCTTTTCTCACCTTGCACTCCATCAGAAATTGTCAAGGGTTCGTGTATTAAATCAGTGATGGGGTCAAGATAACACCACACTGTTAAGTTAACAATTTCCTGGGAATTTTACGGGTTTCCCTGACAACTGAGGTGCCAGGGAAATACCGTAAATCTTATGGGTGACCATTATATATTTCTGACCGTAATTCTTTTATATATTGTTTTTTTTTTTTTTAATACGAACAATTACAATCACCCTTGGCAGGGCGTTCTTCCTTGTGGTGTCCGGAACAGATACAAACAAATCTTAACTGTTATAAACTGTAATTTGACAATTGTTGTAACCTGTAAATATGAAAGCGAAAATCTTCATAAATATATTATACAAACAACCCTTTAATATGCATGTACCATAAATCTTGTTATCTTGATATGTTTTATGCGATAGATATTTAGTATCTTAACCCTTTAAGGGTGAATTATGCCTTTAGGCATCACCCAGGCCAGGGCGAATGATGCCTTGAGGCATCATTTCTCAAAAATCTACAAAATTGTATTTAACAAAAAATTATGGAGGAACATTAATGAAATTTTCATAGAATGTATGTATGATACGATTATTAATATTTCTATTCAAAAGAAATAAAATATCTAAGATTATATATCATATCACATGATTAAACAATAGAATTGTGTTTTTAACGCCTATGTGCCCGTCCTTTAGCTGTATAAAGTGCCACCAGCACCCGTCCTCCAGGATGTACCTTGGCCACAAGCACCCGTCCTTAAAGGGTTAATACAATAGTGAATATTTTGTGGTCACTACTATCATAGTGACCAACACCAGGCAGCATATTGGCTCATCAATATCAATAATCATATCTAAGTTTTCTCTACTCTGATGTTATCAGTGCAGACTTTATCACTCATCAGAATAACACTCTACAAGGGTGCACTTTATAGGATAAAGTCATTCCTATTTACTATGTTTTAATATTTCTCATAAAGCTGGTGTTTAATCTTCTGAATAATCATGTCATTAAAACTTGAGAACTAGTATGGTTTAAATGGTAGAATCTTTACAGATGATAAATCAATATTTATTACACATTTCGACGAACTTCTGGATTTTATTCACTATACTTTAATTTATTGTTGTTGTTAGAATTGTTCTAGGTTTATCCAATATTTACAGTTTCATACTGCAAACCGATCGTAGATTGGGTGGTTTATGGTAATGAATACGATCTCAGTTTAATACCAAATATACGGTATGAAACTTTAGAACCGTCCACGTTTACGGTAGTATATTTTACTGAATTTTCTTACAATGCACCCAGCATTTTTTCTATAGCCTAATCGAAGGTTGGTGGATTACTCATATTGATCATTATAAAAGGACATACACGTGATTGTACTTATGCTACTCACTGACTGCATTCAAGGAAGAATACCTAAACTTCTCTGGCGATTGCATACAAGTCCATTTTCCCCTTGATTAAGGCCCGTTTCCATTGGCCGATGAAGGTTGCCTAGACTTTTTGAGTTACACAGAAAGTCTGTCGGTGGTGCCACTGACTCTGTGTCGGTATAGAAAAATCGCCGAGGTTAGTAGATTTCACTCAGTGACCTAGCTCTCAGTCAGTGGTGGGTGGTGCCACATTGCATAATCTAAGCACAAAAAGTTGTGGGGCATTTCACAAGTTTGGTTGTTTCCATTGACCGATATTGGGTCCACAGTGCCAAAAGTCCGTCGGTGGTTCCTGACTGTAGATCTGTGATGGGAAATGGGCCAATGGAAATGGGCCTTAAGAAATATCAATTCAATCGACAAGTCCACCTCGGTGGAAGCTGGTAAAACACAGTGATTGGACTCTGAGAACTGTGTGCCGAGTCATGCGTGAATTCCTGCAATCCGATCCAGAGCCAAGCAATCAACAGTGATCAACAACAATCAAATTCTGCATGAATTTTTCCTGAATGTTTTTTTTTTACAGAATTTTCTTTTACTCAACTGCTCTGCGCACTGAATGGGGCTAACCCTTTAAATGCAATGCAGGCTCTGTAAATTCGGCCCGAAGAGAATATGATACATACTATCGTAAAACCGGATCAGTTTTAATCTTGGCTACCATATGCCAGAATTGGAATTTGGCATAGTAATTTCATGAGGTGAAGCCGAGTGAAGTCCAGAGCGAAAACATCAGTAGTGGAATGCAGTGGCCATGATGAAAACGAATCAGGTTTTGATTTTATCCTACCCCGTCTCCTCGATTTTGGAATATTCCGTGATAACAATTCTGTATGCCACTAGTGTCATATAAAACTCTGTATGCCAGTCAGCATGGCACAGAGAAACTCATTGTTAAGTCTATGGGATTTTATATTAGGGGTAGGATAATACATATTATCCCACCTCTCATACAAATCTCCATCGACTTAACACGGTGTGACTGTATGCCACGGATATACCATAAAATATGTATATGCCACGCTTGACATACAGTGGACCATGTTTCAATGATTGACTCTATGATAGCCCACAATTGGATACCGATAGGCTACAATTGGGTACGCCATACGTAGAACTCACGATAAGATCCAACATGTTGTATCTTTTATAGCCTATTGCAGCCTATCAGTAGCTAATCGTAGCCATAGAGCACCGTTCACCGATTGGATCATGGCAGAGCAACACGAATCAGGTCGTCTTCCAAATAGCTCCCGATAGGCGTATTTGGGTGAGGGTTAGGTCAGGGATAGGGTAGAGTTAGGAATAAGGATAGGGATAGGGATAGGGATAGGGTAGGGTAGAGTTAGGAATAGAGATAGGGATAGTGTAGGGATAGAGTAGGTTTAGAGATAGGGTAAGGTTAGGGTTATGGTAGAGACTAGTAAGGAACTGCATCGAGATCCATAGCCACTGACAATACGCCATGAGTTTTGGTTGCGGAGTGAGATTATGTAGCAAATCAAAATGAATGGCATATTATCAGTGGCTATGGGTCGAGTGCAGTTCATGTTTTATCTCACCCCATTATGGCTAATTGGTTTAAATTGTGTGGCATCATCCCCCATTGAATATTTTTCTACAATACTCCATGGCCGTTGAGTACAGGTTCACAATGTAAGGTTTATGGGAAAAAGATACCAGGGGTGAGATAAAGTGTAGGGCTAGGGTTAGGTTAAAGATTATGGAGAAACCAAACAAGAGTTAGTCGTGTTGTTGTTTATCGCATGATGGCAAGATCGCGTATTACTGCGCGAGGCAAAGCCGAGAGCAGTAATACACGATCTTGCCGGAGTGCGATGAACATAACACAACTAACTCGAGTTTGGTTTAGAATTTATCCTACCAAGCCCGTCTAAATTGTATTCTCATGGGCTCTGCTCAGGGGGAGTCATTGCCACCTCCGGTGTCCCCCTCTACCGCGCCTCCCGGGCGCCCCTCCTGCCCCCTCGCGGCTTTCTCACCCACCACGAGGTCACGTGGTACAGCCCGGTCCGGACCCCGGCCTCACTTCTCCTTCAACCTCCCTGCAGTACACACGTACTACAGTACTTTTTCGTTATTCTTGGCCACGTGCTCGCAGCCTCATACTCCACGAGTATAGGCCAGCACACCATACACACGTGAAAGTACCTCTACGACTATAGGAGAATGGGTCCCACGACAAGAAATACTCCCGTGGCCAGCACCTCGAGGGCACCGGAGGTTTCTGTTCAGGTACAGTCGGATGGAACGCCGAGAGGGAGCGAGGCGGCAAACGATCAGATTGAATCCGTCTCGGAACGAGGATCAACGGTCAAGACGTCTCGTATGACCGCACTGGAGGCGAAGATGGACACCATGATGGCCACCCTAGCAGCGATGTCCAGACAACGGTCGCCCAGCCGGGTCTCTCATCACCCGCCGACCGTGCGCGAGGCACGCTCCCCGGCTGAGGATCGGACGCGGGAATGGGCCGAGGACCAGGCCTCGCGCCTCCCCGCCCCACGGGCCCTCCGTGACCGTTACCTACCGGAACATCACCTGCAGCGAGAGATAGACCGAGAGGCCATGCCCCACGACCGTACGGCCGGTAAGAGTACTACTGACTTTCATTCTAAAAGTATTTTGAAGCCGTATATGTATGTTGAGCGCGAGGGTCTGTACACCCTCGCGCAGAAACTCGAGGTCAGGGGCACCCTCGGACCTATGGAATACGTCAGTGCGTTCCTCGTGATGATGGAGGACCACAGAGCGGTCCCCGAGGAACACAGGAGGGATATGTACAGGCATCTCTCACAAGTATCGGTGGATGCGCAGTCTCGACCGTGGGCCGGGGTCCGCCGTTGGTCCGACTTTGTATTCGACCAAGTCGAGGCTGGGCGGATTTACTGGTCGGATCACGTGCGGATCCAGGATGAACGTGTGCGCCTGGCTATGACGGCTACGACCACCACGACCAACGGCCACGACGGCGGCAAGGCCGGGGGGCGGGAGCTCCCCTGCCGAGCTTACAACTCAGAGAGGGGGTGCCGCCAACGGAACGGGCACCAGGACGGTAACATCAAATGGATTCACGTGTGCTTCTTCTGTGATTCCGTTGGCCGGATGTGCACGCACTCCATACACGCGTGCAACAGGAAGCTGATGTACGGTGGCGGGTATGAGAGTGCTGCCCAAACATCCGCACCCCCGACACACCGGATGCCGCACGCCGGACACTCGCTCCACACCAGTGATCCTCAACCGCTGAAACAACAGGGGTCAAAAAACGGCCCGGACGCGTCCCGCGAGTGAGCGTGGCGCGTCGTACACCCCCTACCCTCAGGACGCCTGCACTCGGGGAGGGGGTACCAGGGAGCGAGTGCACGCAGGATGACGCAACACCCCACGTGACAACAACAACACGTGCCGCCCACGTGGGGGATCGTAGTAAACACAGGACCCCGCCCACCAACGACTCCACTCCCGTGGTTATGCGTGTTGGCGGGGAGCAGGAGCAATTGGCTCGGCAATTGCCCCGGGAGGAGGTGAACACCGGAATGGATATTGACTTCGCCGCTGTGAGGGAGGTATGCGAGACCGGGGTTCCCTCCCCCGGAGTCCGGACGGACCCCGAGAGGTTCGCCGGACACCGGCGGACTCACTGGCCCTCCTTCTCGGCCCCCGGGCCCCCGGGCCACGCCTACATCTACGAGGAGGTGCGGCGCACGGGCTTACCCAACGCGCTCGCGGCGCGCATCGACCTCCCCACAGACTTGTGTATCCCGGCGTGGGAGCGGTACCTCACGGGCCTCCCCGGGAGGGAGGAGCTCCTGGGCTTCATCAGATACGGCTTTCCCCTGGGATACACCGGCCCCGTTAGCGATACGAGGGGCGTGCCCAATCACCCCAGTGCCACGGGATACCCTGATCAGCTGGACAGTTTCATCAACAAGGAACGAGGGTTCAGCAACCTCCTAGGGCCGTACGAGGCTCCCCCCTTTGAACCCTGGTGTCACGTGTCGCCGTTGATGACACGCGAGAAAAGGGGGACCGACGACCGTCGTGTCATCACCGACATGACGTACCCTAAAAACGACAGCGTCAACAGTTTTGTGGTGAAGAATTCGGTGTACGGCGAGGAGAGAGAGCATGGCCTCCCGACCGTCGACAGTTTCGTCGGCCGCCTGGTGGCCTCGGGGACCGGAAGTTATATGTGCTCGATCGACATCGCGAGGGCGTATAAAAACTTCCGGTGCGACCCCCTGGACTGGCCCCTTCTGTGTTTCGCGTGGAGGGACGGGTACTTCTGTGATACGGCGATGCCCTTTGGTGCCCGTGCCTCCTCGTACCATATGCAGTGTGTCGCGGAGGCAGTCGTCGCGATACTCGCACAGAAGGGGGTCGAGGCCTGCATGTACCTCGACGACGTCATAATCCTCTCACCCAACAGAGAGAAATCCGAGGCCGACTTCCGGACGGCCCGAGAACTGCTGACGGAACTCGGGCTCCCCGAGGCCCGTAGTAAAGCCCAGCCCCCGAGCCAGGTCGTGACGTGGCTAGGCATAGTGATCAACGCCGCCGAGATGTCACTTACCGTGCCCGAGGACAAGCTTCACGAGGTCCGAGAACACGTGAGGGCCGTGTCCATGAAGCGGTCTCTGACGAAACGCCAGCTTCAATCCGTCCTCGGGCGGGTACTACATGTGTCAAAGTGCATCAGGGCGGCACGCCCATTCGTCAGTAAACTCCTCGAGGCCCTCCGAGGCATGAGTGGGTATTACCTGAACATTAACTCCGATATGAGGCAGGACCTCAGTTGGTTCCTTCGCTTTGCCGAGGGATGGAATGGCCACGCCATTATCCCGCGAGGACCCCCGACCAAGTGCCTCATCGTGGACGCGTGTCTCTCGGGCATCGGAGGTACGGACGGCACGTACTGCTACTCCGGACAGGTCTGTCCGGTCAACGACCCGGTCGGCTGCATCGCTGAGTTGGAGGCCCTAAACACGGTGTTCGCGATGTGCACGTTCATCACAGACCGGGACAGGGGGTCTCGCGTGGAAGTCTACTGCGACAATATGGGAACCGTCCAGGCACTCACATCGGGGCGTGCCAGGAACCCCGTTCTGGCCGAGTGTGCCCGCCAGGCCTGGATGGTTCAGGCAAAAATGCAGGTAGATTTCATCTACACGCACGTCCCAGGAAAACTCAACACCGTCGCGGATGCTCTCAGTCGGGCCCATCTGACCTCGAGGGACTTCGATACGGCTTCGATGTTCAGAAATTTCCATTCCCTCCTCGAGGTCTTTCCCTGCACCCACGTGTGTTTTAACCCTGTCTTCCGTCTCGTCTGCAGATCCGGAGCTGCTCTTACTCCAGACGAGGGCATCTGCGCGGCAATGCGAGGCGCGTGCCCCCGGAACGGTCGCGAACCAGCAGAGTGCCGTCGCGACATACCTCGCATTCTGCCGGCGGATGGGTGCCGACGCCCAGAAACCCACTACCAGCTTCATCACGGCGTACCTCGAATACGTCTCGGACCACGCCCCCTCCCCGGCGACGGTCGCGAATCAACTATCCCATGTGCGGTCCCATCTGCGACTGACGGGAGGGGACGTCGCGCCGACAGAGGACTACAGAGTGAAGCGCGCCCTGGAGGCAATGAGGCGCAACAAATCGTACGTCCCAAATATCAAGCCTCCGGTCCCCATGGAGGTCCTCAGGGCGGCCCTCGCGGCCCTCACACACTCGCCGACCCACCTGGTGCTGCGGGCTGGGATACTCATCATATACTACGCGGCCCTGCGGCAGAGCGAGGTCGCCCCACCGTCGGCCGCCAAGTTCGACCCTGCGCGACACCTGTCGCGCCGCGACGTGGTGGTCACGCCGACGGAAGTGACCGTCCGTATCAAGGCGGCCAAGAACCTACAACTGGTGGGGGAGGAAAAAACTGTGGTCATCCAGGCGTCCCCCGAGGTCCCAGCGTGTCCGGTACGCGCTATCACCGATATGATCGCGGCCGTCGCTACGACCAGCCCCGAGGCCCCGTTCCTCACCCTCGCGGCCGGGGACGTGGTCACCACGAGACTTCTCACCCGAGAATGGAAGGCCCTGCTGAAGGCAGCAGGACAGCCTTCCACGTACACCCTCCACAGCCTACGTAAGGCCGCCGCAACTCAGGCATACCAGGCGGGCCTGCCTGAGTTGTCCATCCAGCGCTACGGTGGCTGGAAATCCAATGCCCACCGGGCATACATCAAGGCCAACGATGCAAAGGCCGTCAATCGAGCCTTGATCCAGTCACTACACAAAGACTAAAAACATTTCCCACCCCCCCTCTCCTTATCTTGCCTTTTTGGCTTTTTATTATTTATACAATTACCTGTATTGTATTTCATACAATTATCATGTGTATTGTATTTCATATTTTACTTATCATAATTGACTTCTATTCTACCTGTCAATTATCATTTACTTACCTTCATATTATCTTATCATTAATATGCTCGTCCAGTAAGGTCGACATAATTTTACTTACTATTATTCCATATTATTCCATAAAATTAAATAAAATTTTATTCTCCCAAGCCACTGCTTGTCTACTTTTATCCGGGGGTAGGGTAATGGTATTCTCATGGGCTCTGCTCAGGGGGAGTCATTGCCACCTCCGGTGTCCCCCTCTACCGCGCCTCCCGGGCGCCCCTCCTGCCCCCTCGCGGCTTTCTCACCCACCACGAGGTCACGTGGTACAGCCCGGTCCGGACCCCGGCCTCACTTCTCCTTCAACCTCCCTGCAGTACACACGTACTACAGTACTTTTTCGTCCCACCCACCCACAACCTTCTCTCTTCTCTCCCTACTCACGTAGAGCTTTTTATTATTTATACAATTACCTGTATTGTATTTCATACAATTATCATGTGTATTGTATTTCATATTTTACTTATCATAATTGACTTCTATTCTACCTGTCAATTATCATTTACTTACCTTCATATTATCTTATCATTAATATGCTCGTCCAGTAAGGTCGACATAATTTTACTTACTATTATTCCATATTATTCCATAAAATTAAATAAAATTTTATTCTCCCAAGCCACTGCTTGTCTACTTTTATCCGGGGGTAGGGTAATGACTTCTACATTAACAAATGACGTCATTTGTCGAGTGTATCCCAATAGAGCGATATTCTTCATTTTTCTGAACTCCAGACCGAATACAGTGACCTAATGTTAAGCCTATGGAGTTTTTTATTGGGGGTAGGATAATAGGTTGGGGATGTGTTACGGTTAGGGTTATGGTTAGGGTTAGGGCCGGGACCCCAGGCGGTATCGACTTCACAATTTCGCGGTTTCGAATCCGTAGCAGTAACGAGTCCACTGGTATTGGTAGCAGTGATGGGGAACTGCAATATTGGCACGTCTCAAGATTGGATGCCAAAGTCAATGGCACCATCTTGTGGTGGCCACTGTGTTAATATGTTAAAAAACCTAGCTACACGCCCGCATGTTAAGGTCTTTCCCACCACATGGGAATTCACGAAGCTGTTATACAAGAAGGGCCTCTAAAGTGGACTTCGACTATTTGCATTTCAATGTCTGGATGGATTTCTAGCGTTGGCGACAACTTCGGATTAGTGATGTTAATGGAAGTGGAGTGAATGCAGTTTCTCCGATGGGTTAGATGAAGTTGTAATCCACCACTAAAGGGTCTTACGTGGAAATGGAAAAGGGATTAAAGAGAATCAGGTAATGGCACAGCTGCCGGGGTTATTGATTTTATTGACCTGACTTCTCATTGCCAACCTTCACTCTCCCAGCAGAGTCCAATTAGAGAGCTATGTGAGCCTCTGCCGCTTCATCGCTTCGGATACATACTAAGAAAGAAATTGATGAGTGTTTGGTCTGTGTCCTCGTTCGCCATTGAGATTGGAGTGCGCAGTAGTATGAACGAGGCGATAGCCAAGTGAATATTCTGAAGCACTACAAACGAGATGGTGAATGGGGACTCAGACAAAATGATTTAAATGAGATGAAATATACCTTCTTAATTTGGTAGTTTTTGTAACTATTTCTATAGGCAGTTTTTTAAAGTTGTTACATTAACTGACCTTTAATATGTGAAGGTGTTTCACAATTAACTTGATAGTAGCTTAGATAACATACTAAGCACACTGGATACAAGAACTGTACCAACTGGTGTTTATCTCACCCCTGGTATTTATTCTCCATAGACTTAACATTGGGAACATGTATCTAACGCCCATGAGATATTTAGGAAAAAATATTCAATGGGGGATTATGTCAGAAATGTTAGCCCATTAGTCAATGTGAAGGATAAATCAGAAACCCATTTAAGTTTAGGGTCAGAACTCGATTCCATCTAGTTTAAATTGTACGTAATTCAAACTCGATGGGATACAAGCCCAGACCCTTAACTTTCATAGTTTTCCTCTAAAATACCCTATAAGAGAGACGAGATATGATATTATCGCAAAACTGGATAGGTTTTCATCTTGGCCACCGTATGCCATGACTGGAGTTTGGCTTAGTGATTTCACGAGGCGAAGCCGAGTAAAGTCCGGAGCCAAAACTCCAGGAGTGGAATGCGGTTGACCATGATTAAAAGGATTTTATTCTACCTCGTGTCCTCGATTTTGGAATATTATTTTATAACAATTCTGTATGCCACTAGTGACATATTAAGCTCCGTATGCCAGTCATCGTGGCATACGGAAACTCAATGTTAAGCCTATCCGATTTTATATTAGGGGTAGGATAAAGAAGAATATCTATCTGATTCGGTGCAATATGTCCTTCAGCACCCTCGTTTCTTCGGGTTTTGGTCTGTGACTTTTCGATATGGTTTCATCCCTTTGGTTTTCCTATTCGGGCTTCTGCTGTCCCTTAACCTTGCCTTGCACTTAACTAGAGAACCCATGATCGTGCAGTGCTTGGGAAGGTCAAATTAATACACCTTCGATATCCATTATGGGATTTCCTTTTCCAAAGAATTCCATTTTATTAGTTTAAATGTTAATGGACATTATCCAAGAATCACCTTTGATTTCGCTCTGGAATTCTTCCTGCTGTTATGCCTGCATAGTGGGCCGCTGAAACGTTATATGATTATCCATTGACATAAGAGTCAATGCTGCATCTGTTGGGTCTAATAAGTCTGTCAATATTTGGATACAAGATTAAAATCAACCCCTTTCCTCATCCTCACAAATTTAATATTGTCTCACTCTGCAATCATTATCTCACCCCTGGAATAAATGGCCATAGGCTTAACATTGGGAACTCGTTCTCCATGCCCCTATGAGTACTGCAGTCCGTTCTCCATGGTCTATATCCTGTGCGACGTCCATTCTTTTAGTGTGTACAGGGGTGAGATAAATACAGAAAGCAACTTGTTTTGGTCAAAGAAGTCGTTCTCCAACTCGTTTGAATGCTATGTGATATCTGATGTAACCAGACGAGCTGCAGTCGCCACACGCTTGGCGTTTACACTAGACGATTTCTATCATTTTATTGCTGAAAGTCGTCAGGAGATGCAAAATGCAAGAATCGCCGGCCAGAATCGTCTAGTGTAAACGCCGGGTATCACGCGTATGCTCATGCCATGGGGCACCTTTGCTATGGTTGACCATCTCCAAAAGCGTGTATCAACAGCCATTGTGAATTGTGGCTTTTAAATCACCCTTGGTATTTTTGTCAATACTTCACTACAACAACATTAGTGTTCTTATTGGTATTAACATCGAGTTACTATTATTTTTTCACGATTTATTTACAGTCAAAATGTGTAACTACAATGCGGTGTTGAAGATGGCATCCGTAAAGTAAGATGAATATGTTGGAGTGTATACATTGGCATAAGAAGTGATAACTGATTAAAGATGAACCAACAAACACTATGTGTGGACAATTATTAGTATGATAGGACCTACCCATTTTTTAAGGCTCAAAATCTCCTAGATTCGTCCACCCTTCATCGCAACAAGCACACTGGGGCCTGTTTGATAATCTAGGCTCGTATATGAAGATCTCTTTTTGTACCTTGTACAAGGGTTATCATTTAATGAGATTTAGGTTTGTTCGTTAAGACAGCCTATAAGTATTGACTTAAGTTGACCCACATACAAAACAGGGTCTACATGTACTAGCTTAGATTATTAAACAGGCCCCTGTTGCCAAGTCCCTGGTACACCCACGAATTAACCAACACTCCAAAGTGGAAGATCACCCCTGATCGGTTAAGTTTGTAAGTCGTGAAACTTTTCATTGAATAATAAAAAACAACACTTGGATATCAAATTAGCCCCTAATTCAGCGCTTTAAACTGCCGTCCACCTGCACAAATATTTTTTATTGAAGGACAGGTCGTCAGTATAAAATGTCTTCTGTTTTTGAAATAGGTATTCTATACATTCATCATACAGTATTTACATAGGATACAACTGAAACGATTCTCACCCATGTTGATATAGCTTAATACAAACGGTGTATAGGGTGACATGAAAGTAACAAAGATGAGGAATAAGACAGAAAACGACCAAAACTGTACTTGACTTGAATTTTAAATCAAAAATGCATCACTTCAAGCTATTTGGTAAGACATGGCCTAGTCTGATACTCTCAAAAACGAAGGGTTGTGGTAGTACAGTGAATAACGATCCACACCATGAGATGTCAGTCTAATTTTAACTGTCGCGCCATCTATGTACAATTAAAACCTAATGAATCTTCCCCTGTCTCATTCAATATGCTCCCGTGTAATTGCTGTATGCCAATCACATTGTAAAAATTAGCGATACCACATAAATGATCTGATATTATGAGAGCAATACTTTTTAGCTTTTTG
Organism: Alentia gelatinosa; assembly: GCA_950022655.1. NCBI lineage: Eukaryota > Metazoa > Annelida > Polychaeta > Phyllodocida > Polynoidae > Alentia > Alentia gelatinosa. The sequence continues at coordinate 39,859,634 of OX465590.1, read as the reverse complement.
TGTTTATCGTTAAAGTTATCATAAAAACAAATTTGCCATCCTATTAAAGCCAACTATACCATAAAAGCAGGAGCAACGACCGACCGTGGTATTACAACCAAGTAGAATGCACCTGACAAACTCGACACTTAATTCATTCAGCACGTAAATAATATATTCCCGAGAAATCCGGTCGCAATAAAAAGTAAGGGAAGGAATTCGAGCCTCATTCGTGCTTGTCAATTGCAGATGCGGTTTTTTTTTCTGGCAGTCCGTGTTATAGTTTTTACATGTTTGCTTTCAGGTGTCATTGACCCTGGGCGTTGATTTTAAGTCCATGTGAATGACATCTAAGTGGGTGGAGTCAGAATAGTTCATTTTTTCTCTTCAAGTGGAAAGCATGGCTCTGTCAGCTTCTGTTTTGACGCCCTTTTCTTGCTCGGCGGTCTTTCTTGGAAGTTATAATGAAGGTAGGCATTAGTGGTGCAACCAAAACAAACACTAGGAACAAATAGTGTGCACATCCTTGATGAACGAGCAGGGAATTGTAAAGGGGGTGCTCCACCAGGCCGATTTCTCACCCGATCAATTGTACCTGGGCCCTTAAGAGGAAGCTCACCTATTGTAATTTATTTAATTCTGACAATAATAGTTTAATAATTGACCATTTTCAAAGATTTGAGAAATTCTAGGGCATCCGATAATTATCGGCGATTGTCTGCCTACGAAATCGGCTACCGTCGGTCAAGTGGAACCAACCCTTTAAGGAGAACAATTAAAAGTTTTGGGTTTTATCCTGTCAGTGGGCCAGGTGTTTGAACTTACTTGGGGCCCAGCTAACCAGCACATGCCTACATAGGTCCAAATATGTGAAGCACCAGTGCGTCAACAAGATACCTTTGTCTGAAGTTATTGGTTAAGGTGAGCTAGGCATTTCTACCCCAAGACGTACTGGCCCTCTACACCTTGCCAATGCCACAGGGCTATCAGGGACCTGTTTCAGTAGTCTCGTGACATTAGGCCTAGACAGACATCAACATCGACACCAACAGTATAAGCAACAGCGGAAAAAGACTAGCAAATATCAGAAGAGCGAAGTGGCCAATCTTCTTCATATTTGGAACGATTATAGATTAGATGTATCCCCTACTCATGTTAAAGTGTCATTGTTTAATTCCTACGAGAAGTGAGTGAAACTCGTTGTGTCATCGATTGCAATCTTGTGACCTGTCCGTATGGTGTCACAGACGCCATCTAGACATGTCACGAAACTACTGAAACAGGTCCCTGGTCCGCGTGTGAAGCACACACAAAGTCTCTACAAGCTCTCCCTAATCTATGCAGTGTATCCCCGCGTTCATATTGGACGAGTAAAAAAGTGATGACTGTAAACCATCAAACCATAATCAATCTCAACCATAATAGTCGTCAGGTGGTGGCAATGTCCCCATAAAAGTCATCAACTTCAAAATGTACCCAAGGGTTTACACTGACGACTAAAAGTTTTCACAAAATCGCCGCCTATCTTTGACGACTAATCACGGGCATCAGAGCATAACCAATAGTCTTGAGGTGGTGCCGCATTGAGTAATCTGATGTAATCAGACGATCTGCAGTCGCCACACACTTAGCCTTTACATGACAATTTCTATCTTTTTACTGCAGAAGGTCGTCAGGAGGTGCAAATTTCTATCGTAGTAGGTGGACGCCAGGCCTTACACTGGACAATTAAAAGGTGGAGGCTGTAGATCGCCAAGCCAACCACCATGGAGTTGTCCCATTACACTAAGTCCATATAAGGAATAGAGTAGACCCAGTAGCCAATGACTGCATTCGCAGCAAACCCCGACCTTGACCCTGACCTCCTTACATGATATTTTCCAGCACCTTGGAATGCTTCTTCAGTCGAGAGTTGACCTACAATCTAATGGGCCACAGCCATCGTATATTATTAGAAATTCGACCCTAGCGCCATGCTTTGTTTATATAAATTAGTTCCTATAACGCCCGTTAGGTGCCGAAAAAGCCGTATTCTCCTAGGAAATTCCGGAGGTCCGTATTCTACTTAGTAGCGATCTGTAAGCTCCATAGGCTTAGTATGGAGACTCCGTTCTAGGTGGGTAATAATATGACATAATCAGACGATCTGCAGTCACCACAAGCTTGCCGTTACGCTAGACCGTCCGATGACAGTCCTAGGAGAATCCCTTCAGATAATAAGCGGCCCCCTGGATACTGACGGCCAAGTGGTATACGTTGGTGAATGGTGCCAGAACCAGGTTTCTATTGATCTGCAATGCAGAATTAATGAAATATCGGATTGCTGTGGATCAGAATGGATGACCATTAATGAATTCAAAACAAAGACCTGTTGGTGCACCACTACGCTACGACTGAAACTTCTTGATCATATTCGTCTTGGGGGACTATATGTCCGATGCCACCTCATATAAATATCCAGAGAGTATACGGAAACTGGCTTACTGGCTTTGTACATCACAAAATACGCGGTGAAATTATTGATCAGAAACATCCCGATGCCGAAGGTAGAGGGATGTTTCTGATAATTTTACCAAGTATTTTGAAGTACTAAGACAGTCAGCCCGTTTTCGTATTATTATATACCTAGAAATATACCTAGAATTAGCTAGTTACTTGATGTCATACACCGTACGTCACAGTGTGACGTACGGCCAAATATACGTCATGGGTAGCACCAGGCAGTATGTGTAGGTTATACATCAACAGGTATATAATACTGTGTTAGACTCATGACTGAGATCTCACCCCAACCGTATCTCCGAACGCGTTAAACCTCGTCTTAAGGCCTCGTTTTAAACATTCAACGAAAACGGATTTTGTGAATTAATATTACGTGCACAGGAATACAATTTCCTTATATTATTAAAATTGAAATATGTGGGTTTTATTTTGTGTATGCACACAAATGAAATTGTTCATGGCAAATAATGAACCTTGTCAAGGTCCCGGCCCTATTTCCCACTTTAGGTAACATTGATATATTATTCTTTACCTTAAACCATTATTCATATTACCTGTAGGCTATTCATAACTTGTAAACCTGTTTGGAGATGGCAAAAACAAATTGCATCCTGGAAATATCATTGGGTATTATTCTGCTTCTTTCATCATAAGATGCCTACAAGCCATCTAAACCAACAATAAATGCTAGTAGAACCGGTGTTGAATTGCATTCATAGACAATAATCGATGGTTTTGTTGACAGGCGGCCGTAAACCACGAGAGGTTGACGCGTAGTAATACACGTAAGTGGTTTACAGAGCCGCCTATCCACAAAATCATCGTTTGTTGTATTTATTATCCATCTTTTTGAATGAATTAAAACCAGTATTTGCGATATATTAAATGGTATAACAATAGGGACTATTTCTTTGCTCTATAACAAAAGGGACTATTTTTCCCGTATACCATGGTTTTGAGGCCGTATACCACAGGTTTGAATCCGTATACCACAGTTATGATATCTGACAGTTTTTATACAATGGATCGTGGTTTACTGAGTCCCCATACATTTTCAATGGGGACTTTCTATACGATGGATAATAAGAGTTGATTCCGAATCTACATTGTAGAAACATCTACAGCCACACAATGTGCAGGAATATGATATTGCTATAAATGTGAGATTTATACAGTGTTACATCGGATGGAATGGGACGTAGAATTGGGCGCATATGGGAAGGCGACCAGAATAATTTGGCGCTAATTGCCGAGGTTCTCTTCAGGGGCTTCCACCTAATGAGCACCTGCTGGTTCCCCGTAAGCAATTATAGAAAATATATTCTTCTCGAGGGTAACCAGCGAGAGGAGTCAATACTGTGAATAGCCTCTCTCTGACATCAGTCTATAAAAAGACATTTACTGTGAATGGTTACTGGAGAACTCGACCCGAAACGAACTCGACCCGTAGTTGACAGGAGAACTCGACCCGTTTTGGAGGAATCGATTGGAGAACTTGACCTGTTTTAGATACTTATAGATAAGACATTTTCATATAGAAGGAAAGGTCTGGAAAAAAAGTCCAGTTTTTTTCATAAACGTATTCTATTCTTACCTCCCTCTCTCTCTCTCCCTCTCTCTCTCTCTTTCTCTCTCTCTCTCTCTCTCTCACTCTCTATCTCACTCTCTCTCTCTCTCTTCACAACACATTATCTCACGATATGTGAAATAGGAGGAAATGGTATGTTCATCTTAGAATGACCTTGGAATTCTAGATTAATACCAATTAAATGGTTTTGATGTATTCAGTTTATTGATCGTTTTCTGTAACCCACTTGCATCTATTCAACTTGCCCTTTCTGCAACTGTAAATCTCTCCAGAGGATCCAAACACCTCAAGCACCTGTGCGTCTTGAGTTATTTTGGTCTCAAGTGATTGGTCATGGGCAGCTGGGCATGCCTCCAAGACTCTGAGACACTGGCCTCTGCTCTTTTTCCAATATCACAGTGAATGGCATGCAGATGGTGAAGGGATAGTTTTGGGTAGTAAGCTTAGAGTCCATGTGGTCGCTTTAACCTTTAAGCACCGAAGATAGCTCGTGCAAGCATGCTCTGACACCTGAGCTGTCATTTGTTAGGTCTCTCTCTCTCTCTCTTTCTCTCTCTATAACTTTTAAGCACCGAAGATAGTGCGTGCAAGCATGCTCTGACACCTGAGCTGCCATTTGTTAGGTCTCTCTCTCTCTCTCTCTCTCTCTCTCTCTCTCTCTATATATATAACCGTTGAGCACCGTAGATAGTGCGTACAAGCAGGCTGTAAAACCTGAGTTCCCATTCGTTAGGTCTCTCTCTCTACCCCCCCCCCCCCTCTCTCTCTCTCTCTCTCTCTCTCTCTCTCTCTCTCTCTCTCTCTCTCTCTTCAGAGCACACCATCTCACAATATTTTAATAACTGAGCGGCCATTTGTCAGGTAACATAACAGTGAAATGAATCAGTATTCTGGGCAGGTAACAGGTAACAGTCATCATTGTTCTCAGCCTCTCTATCTATTACTCGTTCCGCAGACGACATTTTTTCCCGCGCTTTTCCATACGTGACCCGTGCGGTAAACCAGTTAACACTAATTTTCCCTCGTTGTCCTCGTACTTTTTTCCCAGTGGCGTACTGGCACACGGCGCCCAATCGCAGCCTTATATCTCGGTGCCACACTTTCCACTATTGAATTATCCTCCAATTACCTGATTTTCTCTGGTTTCTCCCTCCGGCACTGGAGAGTTCTTGTCGGCGTCTCCCCGGTCGTTAGTAGAGCTGGGTCTCGATGGTACCCGGCCTGTTACCTCTATCTGAAGGGCCACGCCGGCATCGATTGTTCATCATAACGAGATCTCGCGACGTCTGACGAGATCTCGCCGGCGTCTGACAGATGCCCTAATTACTCTGTCAGCCAGCACCGGAAGTTGTCAGCGTCTCTGTGACGTCATTGGTAGAGACGCTAGAGGTTCGCCTCTCGGCGTCTTCCGGCCACATCGGCGCTTGTCTCTTGTGGTGCTTGGAATTTTGAGGGGTACCTGCCGGGAACAGGCGATGTGGGAGTGCTGATTGCCGGCGGTAATCGGTTATACTTAATAGGGCTCTTGTGGAACCAGCGCAACAATACCCGGAGTCGTCTGACAATGTCCAATACCCGACTTCCATGGACCCCAACTAGGTATTCACTACACGAACGTCTCCATCCAGTCCAAGTATTCACTACACAAACGTCTCCGCCTCACTTTATACCTCGGCAGTAGTTAGTCAGTTGAGAGTTACAATTGATCCTATTCTGTCACGTACCGTCCGCCATGTCTGCCAATTACTGGAGTCTTTGTGGAGAGCTGTAGCCGCCAGATTGTCAGGTACCTCCCTGATTGCTTCGCGGAGGCATCCCAAGGGGGCGCCATGGTCAATACAGAAATGGCGGGAAATTCAAATTTCTCCATCAACCTTCCTTGTCACCTGTTATTGACACATGCCTCCGTTTTCTGATGCTCACATATTGACTGTGGAGGTTAGAACGCAGTCTGGTGAAAAGATGTCATTGTGCCTATTTAAGACTTGGTAGCCATTCAGCTTTTTCATTCTGGTGTGAGGTGTTCTGTCAATATATCACTTTCTTAAGAGAGCTTCAAAAAGACAGAATCCTACAGAATATAGATTTTTAGGTCCTTTTTAGTTATTTTCATTAAGGGAATATTGTGTGTACACAATCACCGAATTCGGCTTTATAGCCATATTTCCTTTCCACTCAGGCCCTAGCCCCCTACTCCTCATTCTAATGGCGAATGGGCAGTGGGTACCATTTTTGTGTAAGTCTTTGGTATGACCCGGCTGGGGTTTGAACCCCTGGGGGGAGATTAATAATGTGGTCCTAGGAGAGTTATGCCTGTAAGAGAGGTCCTAGGACGGTTTGCGTTTAACTATTAAGACAATCTTAGCGGGGGACTGTCTTAGCCCAGGGTATTAGCAAGATTGTCAAAAAGTGTTTAACAAGTTTGACCCACATCTTAAAAACTGTCCTCCACATACCCAAAAGGGTCCTAGATGTGGACACCTATATAGGTGTCTTAGATGATTCAAATTCACAGAGGACAACCTCATGTATCAATTTAACTACAGGCAACATGTACATTATGGTATGTAATACAAATCGGCAGTGTTAGAGGGGAAATTAGTTAAATTCATTGATAATTGAAAATAATGAAATTAGTTTCCACAACCCCCCTTAATGTGGCACTACCTGTAGTTCTTAGGAACTCTCTTCCATAGGGGTCCCTGTCTTACAGGCTGTTTTGTCTTAGCCCAAGACCGAATCCAGTCCTAGGAGACTGATTATACAAGATTTCACACCCCGCGGAGGACACCACTTGTTAAATGGGAAAGGTCTTTCATCCTAAAATGGGATTCACACGGTGGGACAAATGGACCTGAGACTGGTGTACTTCACACCTTTGCACCAGTCGGCTACTATTTCCAACTGGGAACAAAGTTTCACAGATTGGGGTGTTCTACAGTCTCAGGGGAACATGGCGGATTCAATTCACATGAGAAGATTTAACAGGTACATAGTCTCACCCCTACACCCCTACACAGAGTACACAGGGTACACAGGGTACACAGTCGCCGACTCAGGGTACTTCCCCGTGTGAATAGGTGTTATTTGAGACCGCTGAGACTCACAGATTGGGGGAGAACGTGTGAAATACATTTGTCTCACCAAAATGTCCCTCTAAATTTTAAACCTGTTTAAAGTCAAAATCTCATGAGATTCTGTTCCTTGTTAGGGGCGATTGTCGCCGACAATTGCAAGAGAAAAAAGTTGTCTCAGCAAAATGAAAGCCTGTCATTCACACGAGGAGATTGTGTTCCAGTACCGAATCTCAACAGGATTTGTCTCAGACAAACGGCCTGTGAGGTACATGAATCCCACCGTGTGAATCCCGTTTAAGATATGTCTTGGATTTCTAGTCTAATCCTAGGATGATTCTTACGCTAGGACCAAAACTTGTTGAATGGTGCCCAGATCTCCCATGCTTGAGGTGAACACCCCTACCACTTAGCCACTAAGCTTGGTCCTCGCTGTAATCAGAAATAACAAGGAGGCAAAAGTTTGTTCATCACAGATGAATGAGCATGCAATGTTAAATGAATAATACATGTAGTTAAAAGGCTTGAGTCAGATTTAGCCTATGGATAGTTTTCTGTAATCCACCTGCACCCAGTTAACTTGTCATTTCTCTAACTGCCTGAGTCTAGGATCAAACCAAATCAAGCAACAGTGGGTTAATGAGGTATTTCAGTCTCTAGTGATTGGTCATGGTCAGCTGGGCACACCTCTAACACCCTGAGACACTGGCTCCCTGCTCTGTTCTCACTATCACAGTAAAGAGCATGTAGATATTAAAGGTATAGTTTTCTGGAAGCAAACTGAAGTTCAATGTGACCACTCTAACCCAGACTCTAACCTCTAGATGATGTATTTAGTGCTTGCAAGCACGCTCTAAAAAAGGATGTGAAACTTGGTTATAGAAAGAGTATGAACAGATGTTTAAAGGCATGTCCTACAAATTGCAGTGGCACCACCCGGTGATTTTTTATATTCATATTTATCCATTCATATTGGTTCCTTGCGATACAATATGCTCTTATACCAAATGAATATATCTTTAAACTTTGTCTAGTTTGACTTAACCCGATCGGTAAAAACAGACTATTTACATTTGCCTGATTATGTAGGAAATGTACTGAAAACTATAGTTTTCAAAAATAAGGACGGTGACCTATAGTATTTAATATCCGAATGAATAGTACTACACATTTGTTATAGCCTGTGAAAGTCTCAGGAAAATAATATGGGTTTCACCATGTCATTTTGTGGCACAATGTGTCTGAAGTGTACTTCGCAAGTACATATAATGACATTTATTCATGTTTTAGGTGTATAATGATAAGAAAACGAAGAACGAGTGAACCTGTAGTGATTCCGTTCTTGGTCTTTTATCCCATAAGATACGTGCCTCTGCCTCTGGCGTTGGGACATATTTAATGAGACAAAAGACCTCGAACTGCAATCGCTACGGGCTCACTAACTACGTTTTCTCTTATTACGCTTCGACTTTGAGTTTTCCAACCACACCGCCTTTAAACACTTCCTCTAAGATATAATGTCGACCACTGTCAAGGCAGGCCAATTAGCGACCATATTCTGTCTTCCTCTGGTTGCTTGACTATCACCATTTTGAATGCCGCGTTTCTAGCTTCTCTAGAAGGATCTTCTCTGCATCTTAAGGCCTACATCCACCAAAGTTGATGAATCCGTCCGTCAAGAAAAGTCGAAAAAAAAATTAAAAAATCGACGGAATTCAGTATCCGTCGGCAGTGGAAGCGTATTTCTCCGTCAACGTTTGCACTGTTCCGTCGGAAAAATTGTACGGATCTTTCATTCCCTCTTCCACAGAGGCCGTCGCCGTCCAAAATTGAGCAAACCGTCAACTTTTAAATCAAATAACCTGTACGGAAGTTGGTGGAAGTCATTTTGTCCGTTCAACGTCCGTCTAAATACTTTAAATTTACCACCAGAATTCCAATAAAATGTCAATTCTGACGGACGGATCCAATATCAAACCATGTTTGATATTTTTTCCCCGTCGACGGATATCTGCGCATTCACCATTCACTCCGTTGTCGCCATCTAGTGTCAAATGTCTCAACTATTACTACGTTTCCTATCCGCTAGAGGTTGTGTTTGGCAGTCATGTGGCCTGATCATGTGACCAGGTTTGTACGGCTGAATAAAATGGCGCCCAAGGTACGCGGAAAGCGCTCCAACGCTGGAAAGAAAGAGCAACCCGCATCTAAACGTGGTAAGACTGCATCAAAAACTGTTGAGTCAGTAGCGGGAACATCTGAGGATAAAAAAGAACCAGTTAAACGTGGCCGTGGGCGTCCAAGGCGTAACTCCACCCCGGATAAAGTTTGTGTGCTCGACTCTAATGTCCCGGAAACAAGTAACGCAGCCCCCCGTAAAGCAACACTCGGCGGGCGGCGGGCGGTTCCTAGGCAGGACCCAAGCAAATCTGAAGACTGTGATGCTGACAAAAGTTCAATTGTTGATGTCCCTGACGGCGCTGACGGCACAGATGGTGGGGGAGAAAGTGAGTCAGAACTATTTGGAGTTTCCCTAAAAGACAAGAAAGCCATTTTAGCCATTATACAAAAATCTAGGGAGGATGAGGCAAATCTTAAAGTCAAAAGTCTACCAGAATCCGACCACGCTTCTGATGTAGTGAGCATAGACGATTCTGAAGATTTTGCCACTGGCAGTGTACATGAAGATAGTCAGCTTACCATGGACGGTGCTCTTGATTATAGTAAACTACCTGTGGATGAATCCGATTCACTACCCTCGGACATTGAAGCACACGATGACGACGCTGGTACTTCGACAAAATTGAGGATGTCTCAATTGGATACTTCCATCTACGATGATCCTAACAAAAATCATGAAGATTGGTGGACGGAGGATCAGACACGGGAGGTGACCCTGTGCGAATTATGGGAAGACGAAACCTCATTGTACGACTTCAAACACAAAGGGTATCTTAATGCCGATGACAGGAATACGATAATGAAAAGATTTGCAACTATACTGCAAGTACCACGTAAGTTATGAAATTGTACTTCTGAAAATGTTTTGTAATTTCTTTGCCGGCGATCCATATTTTGCATGTCATCCTAATTAAATTTGCTCAAAAGATATTATCAACTAGTTGCACACTTTAAAATGCACATTTTGTCTGTAATACCAACCAAAAAACTTTAATGCCACAATATTTTACTTAAACTATAGAATAGTATTTAGCCATTAACAGGCAGAATATTATAAGTTGGTCCTTTAATTTGTCAAATTGTAAGGTCAAATTAGTTTAATGTTAGAATTAAAACAAATTATCACTGTAAAAAACACAAATCTCAAAATAATCATAAATCATTTATTTATTCCCTTGTTAATACAGGAATTTAATTATATTTGAATGTTTCTCTTCTTTCAGCTCACATCATCGAGACACGCATGGCCAGCCTTCGGAATCACTATCAACGTATGCACCGTTCCGTCAAAAGTGGCTCTGAACCTGAGGGAAGAACAGAACGTCAGCGAGAAATATTGAGCATGCTATCCTTCCTACGGCAGCACATTAAAACGTCATCCAGCCTGTCATCGTATACTGGGAAAAGTCCAGCTCACAAGGGATCCCTGAAAGTCAAAGAGAACTTAAAGTCAACTCCAAGATGTACTGGAAAGACAAAGGTATGTTGTTTGTAAATTAATGGTTAATACTAGCTACTGGAACATTATTTTCTTCATTACATAAAAGTCAAACATGCCATTGTTTCTATCAGCAGTTACATACTCGTACTTGGAATGTTGCCGGACGGTAAACACATTTCCGGGGAACAGAGACTAAACTACAATATAAAAGAATTTTGCGTCTGTAGTGACAATGGGCTGTAGCAAAAGGCTATGGCATTTTGTGTATCATTTCTTTTATTAGAATCTATTCAGTAAACAGTACTAGGTGTATAGTGTATAATTACAATGTAACATATTGATTGAGCCTGTAGGGAGTTAGTTGTCCGTCAATTTTATTTCAAAAATAGCCGTCGAGCCTGCGGTATGAAGCCATACTTTGTCATCAGTTGACCTTGTATGGGCACCCGTCTGCGTCTTGTAGATCAATACGTTCTCCAATAAATGAATAACAGATTATATTTAGCTAAAGTTTAAGTGAGATCTCAAATTTTTAAAGCTATTGCAATCATGTAAAAGTTGGTATAAAGTCTAACAAATATATAAGTCAACACAGTCGGTCTATAGATAATTATTTTTTGGGACTTACTTAAACAAATTTTGACATTACACATTTGTTTGATTAAATAGTTTGGCACCAAATTAATACATTCAACAACGTCGCATGTATTTAACAAATTCATACTTATCCACATATTTATTATTTGATTTTTTAGGACATAACATCTGATGACGAAGCGTCGTTGGACAAGGAACTACCATGCGGCGCAGTGTTACTGGATAATACATTGTCACCGATACCAAAACCGCCCACGCCAACCCCATCCGAGGTTGGCAGTGAAATAGACTTCATAGTGAATACAAAACATTACAGTTTCAACTCACGATTGTCCGATGAGAAAGCTGTTGATGCCTCGATCAAAAGATCAGATCGACTGTCAAAAAAGACAAAAACTCAAAAAAAAACAGAAGACCCATCAAAAATTAAAAAAACCCATCGGGGCCTGGGTAGTGATGTAGGCGTCAACGTCGACACTGGTAGTTCTTCATGTCGTGATACAGCACCCCTTGCAAAACGTCAGTTGCTGAAAAAGACGTTCCAAAACAATACAAATGTCGGCCTAAAAGAAATTGAAAAAAAGTCTGGGAAAGAAGCCGTTGAAGGGATCCAGGACTCTTACGATCTGTTTGCTGTTAAAGCAAAGTTGGTGAAAACAACAGCGGCTGAACGCCGTCTCTTCCTGGATCTTCAGGCAGGAGACTCAACCTTGACAGTCGATAAACAAAAAAACAAAGACAATGTAAGTAATGTCAAAGAAATGCCGAAGCCGAGTACTACTAAGAAAACAGCCGCTGAAAGGAAAAAAGCTGCGATGGTTGACACAGTCCCAAAAGTTCAAAAGTCATATGATGTTAAACTTGACATGAGCACCTGGTTCAAGCAACAGGGTCCTTCCTACCGCTCAGCTCAAGAGGCAACTAAAAAAACGAAGGATAAAGAGAAGGAGAAGGCAGTGATGCTGTTCATGGAAGAAAAGAAAAAAAAAATGGACAAATTCCAAGAAGACATTTCTCAAATGGCAGCAAAGACGGAGGCTACAGCTGCGGCCGTGAACTCAGTTTCCCCGGAGCAGTTGTGGGCGGATTCACTCGTGCCTCAACTTCAACGTATGGAGCAGGATCGTCGTGATTTTTTTATGCATCATGTCTACGGACTTGCCTTGAAAGCTATTAGAGGAAAATGGCCGTCGGAGGATATGGACTAGGTTGTTGAGATAATCGATCATGTGTCATCATAATTATGGTGACTTTATAATTACTTTAAACCTGACTGGTGCTATGCAGATACTTGTTTTAGCTAGTAGTGTGTATTGTTCGTTTGTTTGACATGAGAGGAGTCTGGTACGACCCGTCCAAGTTTATTTAGTATACAAAAGGAACGGATAATTTTGTTAACCATGCTTGTATTCTCCTTTGAGAAAAGTTTGCAGATTTGTTAAGTTATTTTATTAGTAATAAGGTAGTTGAAGTTTATTATATTTTTCTATTTTGAAAGTTTATTTTTACGGGTGTTCTCATATATTCTTTTTCATATATTTAATTTAATTTATGGTAGTACTTGTCATATAGGTATAGTTTGAATAACGGTGGAAATCTACATGTTGGTTATCATTCTCATTTAAAGGTACAAAAAAGATGTACTTCCTAGATTCTTCTATTGGAAAATGTGTAGTTCTAAGTCATGTTTTTCTTGCAGTATCGGAAAAGTTCTACCTGCATCTGCATTAATTACTCTGCGCATGGTCCATCCAGATTACTGTATTGGCCTTGGTGGATGTGCCTTTCAATCAAAAAGTGTTTGGATTTTTGTTAACGATAAATAACCTGTGACTGGAGAAGTGATCAAACTGTATCAAAAAACTTTTATTTGGATGGCATAAAGGAGATATTATGCTGACAATCAGATACCACCTTCATTTAAATAGTTGCTAGCTTAAATGTCAAAGATAGCATGACTATGAGTACAAGAAATCATTCCAGAAATTACATTTTCATGTTATCCAAAGCATAATTAGAAGTCCGTACGGTGGACGGAACAGTTAGTGTTTACAGTCAGTAGTCAACTTCATACATATAGATGACATCGGCAGGAGGCAGTATGAAATTGACGACTGGCCAAGAGCGAAATCCGTACTGTCCACAGTACGGATGTCTGTTTTATATTATAGGAGTAAATATTAATAAAAAATACTCAGAAAATTACAAATTTTTGCGTCACAACAGATAGACAGTTACGTACTATTTTTTATTTGTTGGCACAGTTAAATACTTGAATGTGCTATATATACTCTTGTTTTTGTTGATACTACACAATAAAGTTGTTCTTTCACAGTTAAAAGATCATCTACATGTATGTTTTATTTCTTCCGGTAAAATAACATGATTGGAGTAGAAAGATTACTTTAATCTTAACGTTCAAAAAAGAAATCATGTTGCAGGATCACATCATACTGATACTGCAGTTCCCCTTCCTTTGTCATACACCAGTCGGCAAGGTTGTTCCGCATTTGCTTCACCCGAGCACTCCTATTTCTGATCACGGTCGGATCACCGCCAGCTAGGGCAGGTTCACCCCTCCAAATTCCCCTGTGTTGCACATAGTCACGGTCTTCCCAATCCGTTGCTTCCTTTGGAATATACACTTTGCCAGCACGTTCCCGTAGGAAGTTGTGAAGCACAATGCACGCCATGACTACTTCAGCAGCATGTTCAGGTGTCATATCAATCTCTCTTCTCAGAATCCGGAAACGTGTTGCCAAAATTCCAAAGGCATTTTCGACAATCCTACGGCAACGTGATAGACGGTAGTTGAAAATCCGTTGTTTCATGGTTAACTTGGAAGAGGGATACGGTTTCATGAGGTGCTCCGTCATCTCGAACGCATCATCTGCGACAAAATAGTATGGCAGGTCACCCTTGTAGCCCGGGAATGGGACAGCTTCTGGAACCCCCAACGGATTGCTCTCATCTTTGAGATCTTGCTGCAGGGAACAGAACTTCCACAAAGTTGAATCGGATGATCGTCCCTCAGCCCCAACGTCCACGTACATGAAAGAGTAGTTGGCATCTACCATGGCGAAGAGGACTATACTGAAGAATTTCTTATAGTTGTGATACAGGGTTCCGGTTTTCTTGGGCTTTATTATGCGGATATGTTTCCCATCTAGTGCCCCGAGTACATGGGGCATGTTCCAGCGGTCGTGGAAATCTTGTGAAACTCTATCCCACTCTTCTTTCGTTTTAGGTGACTGAAAAAAAGACCACAAACATTTAGCAAACATATAAAGTAATGATATTAATAATAAAGAATATTTTCATAATTAATACATAACATAAAGTAACAGATTAATTGTCCAAATAATAGTATTTTACTTTTATAAACTAATAGGAAACGTTCTTTATGTGACAAAATTAGTAATTAGTGAACTATAATACCAAATTACATGATTCTTAATTAAGAGATACTATTATATACTTTAAATTTATAAGTGCATATTAACAGGACTTGTAATACCTTTAGAAATTCTTCATGTAGCACAGCGTAAAGGGCTTTGCAGGTGTCTCTCACTATAGGAAGGACGGAACTTTCACCGACGAGGTAACTTTGATGAAGAGTGGTGACACTGTCCCCTGGAAAAGTAATGCCGAAATTACAGTAAAAATTATGTAATAAATAGATAAAGATGATTTATGTGAAATAATTGGTTTATGATGGAACATTCAGAGGATTCTATTTCTTCATATTTATAATACAGGAATTTTAATTTGCTATTAGGAAAAGGCACATTAGGAATTTTGACGCTGACATATATTTTATGGTAAATTAAGTGCACAGTCTAACTTATGTACCGGTATATATATTTTTTATTACTAATATTCAACCAACAAAATTATTATTTGATAATGAACACGTACCTCTAGTGAGATACCTGATAGTAAGGCTCAGACGCTCCTCTGGGGTTATGGCCTTCCTGTAGTTGGTGTCTTGCCTACGGATGAGGGGGGCAACACGGTCTAGTAGCTCCATGTAAACTGCTGGAGGCATCCTTGTTGTTTTTGTGAACACACTTTGACAGCCTAGCTGAAAATAATAATTACAGGAGGTCAATTATTATACATACAAGTTGATTATCTTAATAATTTCTTTAGTTTAACCAGCTTACAGTTCAAGCGTGCGTTAACATGTTTTTAAGGTTTATTATAAAATTTGGACGTACGGTCAAGTCTGAGCAGCCCGCCCTTTTCGGTGGAGGCATAAATACAAGTCGAACCATGGTTGACAGGGAGTGGGGTTGGGGGGGGGGCTGTTCTAATTTAAAATATAAACTATAGTTTAATATGCTGCGATGGACTGACATGATCATTACCACAGTAGCTGAAGATGCTTGATGTATATAAGATTTAAGATAAAGATTTATAAATACATACTCGCACAAAATCAGATTCGAGCTTTGCCAAGGTGTTCCGCTGTGTCACGTCTGTTCGTGGCTCGAGGAACGGGGACATCCAGAAAGCATGTTGGCGCGGACGTTTTATCCCTCCAACGATTAAGCAGTCGTCATCAGCATCTTCCAGAGCTATGCTTACTGCCAACGAAATCACTTTGAACCTGTTTACAGATACATCAGTTAGAAGCCTTTGGCGCTTCGACATGTTTGAACAACGTGTTGGAACTGCGTGTGTGCTAGAACGAAAGTAGTCAATTTGTTCATGCGTAGTACCCGATGTCACGTGACTGTCACATGGCTTTTCTAGGTCAGGTTTACTAATCCGTGACTACGGACGGGCTTCAATAAGTAGACGGACGGACGGACGGACGGACGGATGGACGGACGGATGGTTGGTGGAAGACGGTTTTTCCCGTCCGTCGGGTAACCGTCGACACATCTGTCGAGTTTTTTGACGGACGGCTCAATAAAATGACGGACGGATTCAATACCAACTTTGGTGGATGTAGGCCTTTAAAAAGGCGGCGCGTTGGGCGCAAAGTCTAATTTCAGGCTGTTATGCACCACCGCGATCTAGAGCCTCCAACAGAGTAAAAACAAGTAGAGCCATCGAATTCCCAATTGAACAAAAACTTCCTCAAGGCTTCATCAATAGACTTGACATCTTCCTAGAAGACTCTATTTTGATCCTTGAGCTGCAAGCGCCAAACGCTCTGAATTTGCAGTGTGTTCGTCGGCCTGGGCCCAATAATGTAGGTGTGTTTCTCGTTATCAGCTACTACATAGGAAAACCTTGCTCTATTTAAAAGAATGTTTCTCTCAACGATGTGAGTGACTGTTTTGTTACATATTGATCATGAAGCTAATTATAACGAGACATTACTTACGGGGCAAGACCATGAAAACCAGCTATAACAGTACAATAGCTGATTGTCACAAGCCCTCTTTTATTGAGGAACCATAAACCGAATGATTGTTGAAATATTTCAAATTGTATACATGAAGGATCAATAAAGGAAGATTTGAAAAAAAAAAATTGTGTTCTGCAATTTCAGTAGACCTAGAAGAGTAAAAATACCCAAGGAGAAAACAGACACGAAAATGTGGCCTTTAAATCTCAGAATTTAATAAAGAAGATTTATTGATTTTTCAAAGATGACAACAAATATCATCATTCATTTTTGGGATATTTAGCGTTATTGTTTTAGTTATTTACTAAAGTAAATTAGTGCAAAATGCTATGTTCAATATTGAAGATTTTGTGCTTTTTCTCTGCAACACCAAACCTAGGAGAGCAGCATCCACTAAAGATGTAAGACAGTGCTTAAGCTATCAAGCGCCTTGCTCATAGCTTCAGGTCATTAGCTGGAGGAGAAATTTAAAGCATTAATGTTTCTGAAGTGTAAAGTGCTGGTTCCAGCAACACGATTCATTCGCCGTGTTATATCTTGTAATATCTTGTTTTGTCTTACAATATCGCAATATGTCTTTGAGGCAACACGTCATGCGCCATGCTATGTCTATATTTTTCACGATGTCGTGTCTATATACACAATATTAACTGGTTTCAGATACAAACGGCCGTAATCTCCGAGGGCCAGACACGTAGTAATCTCCAAACGATAGTGATGTGATTACGTAGAGTCTAGTCCGAGGAGATTACGGCCAGTTTTATCTGAAACCAGTTTATATTGTACTTATTAACCACCGTTACTTTTTATTATCCTACCCCTAATATAAAAGCCCATAGGGTTAACATTGTGAATCCATATTCAACTATGAACTGGATACGGAGTTTCGTAACCCACTAGTGTATTACAGTATTTTAATCATGTGAGTAAAATATGGACCAATCATAGAGCAGCACCCCAGCATCTGTGAAAGTAGTTCCAGCAGTTTCGTGGGGCCCTCGCGTGTGTTTGTTATTGTTAGGACAGTGAAAGTGACGCGATATCAACTTCTACACAAACTCATGCGTACTTGATAGAGTTTAATTTAATAATTTTTACATTCAGTGGGGGGTAGGATAAAATCAAAACCTTAGGTGTGTTTCTCGTTCTGCTCCGGATTTCACTCGGCTCCGCCTCGTGAAATCACTACGCCAAACTCCAGTCGTCGAATACGGGAGCCAATATCAAAGCTCATCCAGTTTTACGATAATAATTACGATGCTCTTATCGCTAATAATAATATCGTTCCTAAATTGCCCGTGAGGTGGCAGTATGTATCCCTTCGCCATGTTGATTTCATGTTGTCATCGGAGGAGGGACTTATAGCTAAAATACAGGACAAAACAAGGTATGAATTTGCTGCTTACTGTAATCGGACCGATTATAGACCGATTATAAGACACTGCCAAAGATGATTTCACCAAACTTGAACTTTAGACACTGTTGATTGCGATCTTGTGATCGTAATATCGTCTGCTGCTGTCATATTATGTCAAACTCAAAATGACGTTTTGGGAACTATTTCCAGTAATCTCCTGATTTTAGGAGCAGGAGGCTACGGGCCTCAGTAACCTCCTAAGGTGCTTAACCAAACGGTGGTTTTCGGCAAATATGTACGCAATTGTTCTAAACCTAGCAAGATTTAGCAATGCAACCAGATCATGACAAATTTCGCTATGTCTTGTGCGTTGGGGGAACCAGCACTTTAGATCTTAAAACCATATGAAAGTCAATTTATTGAGATATTGTATCCGACATATATCAATATTCTGTTGGCCGTGATGAAAAAGGACCACTGCCGAACGGGAAGCCACCAATGTTTATGACTCTGAATCACAGAATACAACGATGCATTCAACGAAAGATATATAGCCAGGTAATATATTTGTTATTTGGGTGAACCAGAAAAACCCTGCACTATTAACAAAGTTTTTTTCTTTTTGAGATTATTCATTTCAAATGTATGTACAATTTCTTAAAATTTTGATTAAGCACGTCCAATCTCCATCCTGCATATGCAATAGATTACAGAAGAGATGTGTGAATATTTTGGACCCCTTTCCCCGTACTGCATACCTAATTCACACAGATAACAAAATAACACGTCTGCGATGTGCAGTAGATAAGCATACACGTAGACTACAGTAGATACCCAGGCCCAAAGTATATCATTCTATTTCTAAAGAAAGAATTCATTACAAGTGGGGAAAATGCTTACGGAAATACACTCAGGTAGAAATAGCAAACCGCAGGTGCAACTAGATTCAGCTAAGTAGATCTATACATGTTCTTGAATAAATCGACAAGATCCGGAGAATACGGTATTTTGGTCCCTTTTACCTGTGATTAATCTGATTTCTGGTCTATGGAAAAAATTGTACCAGAATAGGCAAAATGACGCGGGCCGAGATGTCAGGTGAGTGAGACTCCCAAAGTGGGCAATCTGAGAAGTGTGGAACGGACGGAGAATGCATTATCCTACCCCTAATAAAAAACGCCATAGGCTTAACATTGGGTCACTGTATTCGGTCTGGAGTTCTGAAAAATGAAAAATGTCGCTCTAGTGGGATACACTTGACAAATGACATCATTTGTAGAAGTAATTCAGACGGGCGGGGTAGGATAAATTCTAAACCAAACTCGAGTTAGTCGTGTTATTGTTCATCGCACTCCGGCAAGATCGCGTATTACTGCTCTTGGCTTCGCCTCGCGCAGTAATACGCAATCTTGCCGTCAGGCGATAAACAACAACACAACTAACTCTTGTTTGGTTTCTCCATATTATTCGCTATCGGGTATCTCGTATTGAGGGAGACATATTGGTTTCAATCCCGACATTTGTTGTGGGCAGACTTCAGACAGTGTATATCTCATGCTGGCTCTTGTATTGTGAGCATGTCTGGTTATTTATATCTAGAGCCGATATATCATATATCCCACCGTTCACACTAGACAATTAAAATGTTGCAACTCTTTATCGTTTTTATTCAGATATATAGCATACATTCACCAAGGTGGGCGTTCTTACATGCAACATTGAATATCAATATTTATCTTACCCCTCATATAAATCTCCATTGACTTAACATGGTGTGACTCTATGCCACGGTTATGGCATAAAGTATTTATATTCCACTGGTGACATATGAAGTTAAAAACATGTGACAGGGTAGGATAAAATCTAAACATCACTCAATTTCATATAACTGTTTATATGCCATTCATTGTCTTCTGCTACAGATATCACTCAGCTCTGCTTCGTGATACCATGCCGCAAAGACAACTCATGCCATATAAACAATCATATGAAATTTTGTGATGTTTCCTGATAATACATCATTTTGCTCATAGGCGAGAGTAGTTCATAAGTAACAAGACAAATACAGGACAGTGCAGTATAGTCCAGGGTATAGGTCATCAAAGCAAGAGTCGTTAGGTGGTGCTCGATTATGGAATCTTGGCTTTAATAGTTCTTGACCAAAGAGTTTCCTCTAGCATTTACACTAGATGATTTATTTTAGAAATACACATTAGAGATTAATCTCCACTTGTCTAGACAACTAATTCAAGCCGATTGAAGAAGTCGCCGGCGTCAGAGCATGCCAAATAGTCGTCAGGTGGTGCCACACGTCTGGCGTTTACACTAAACAATTTCTAGCCTTTTCCGGCTGAAAGTCGTCAGGTGTTTTTTTGTTGTTTTTTTAGATAGATTTTATTAGGGTCAATCTTACAATATCCAGGCTCGGCTACAGCCGTTCTGCCGCCTGGCCCCTCTCACATACCAAGACAGTTTCTTATCTTATTTTCTTTAGCGTACAGGCTAAAACAAGACATATACGTTTGTGTGCTACAACTATACAAGCATTCTTAGTTGGTATGCTACAAATTAATGCAACACCTCATAGGTTCATGGAGATACGGTGGTTCAATGAAATGTGATGAGATGGATGATAGGCTACTTATTGGTAAACAAGTTCACTTAAGTATTCTTACAACTAACATAGTAATACATAAGCACTCACGTAGACGTCGGTATAATTTACTTAGCAATCCTTGTTATCATAGGATTCGGTGTATTAACATTAACAATTAACATGTGTCCCATCCGCTATCATTTTCATAAATGTTTTAGACATCATCTGCTTCAAGTAACTCAGCTTAACACTAGCCAAATTCAAGAATCGCCGCCCATAAACGTCTAGTTTAAACGCCGGTAAATCCACATCGTGCTGTTGCATGTATCATTTCTCGCGATATCTAATATCGAACGGAGAGATTCTTTATCCTACCCCTAATAAAAACGCCATAGGTTTAACATTGTTTCAATATATTTGACGGAGGGATGAATAAAGTGTTATTTATGCACCGAGGTGAATAAAAAAACGGACCAATCAGGGACGAGATTACTAAAGTAGATCCGGCAGCATAGATAAATGTGGCCATCCTCCGATGAGTGTCAACACGCTACTAACATGGGTATTTACAAAATTTTCTCTGTATATCGGTGATATGGGGAAGGATAAATACGAAACCAAACGAGAGTTAGCCTTTCAATGTTTATGCCACGATGGGCAGGTTGTGTATTACTACACGAGGCGTTAGCCGAGTTTAGTGAGTAGCAGACCTGACGAGAGTCCTGTGTATTATCCTACCCCTAATATAAAATCCCACAGGCTTAACATTGAGTTTCCGTATGCCACGCTGCCTGGCATACAGAGTTTTATATGCCACTAGTGGCATACATAATTTTTATCACATAATATTCCAAAATCGAGGAGAAAGGGTAGGATGAACTTTTGGCTCCGGACTTCACTCGGCTTCGCCTCGAGAAATCATTCTGCCAAACTCCAGTTGTGGAATAAGGTGGCCAAGATTAAAACTCATCCAGTTTTACGATAATATCAAACAACGAGAAGAAATGGTGTTATGTATGTTGTTCCTTCTATACTTTGAAATGAATAAAACCCTTCTCTCAAAACCGAAAATAAAATATGATTTTAATAATTGAGGGATAATTTGATTGATAACGTTGAGTTGGCTAAACAGTCCATATTGTTATCAGTGGCGATACTCTAGATTTTCACGGGTGTTGTTCAAATGGTCCAACTATTCAGCGTAGAGTATTTCCATCCTGTCTAATCGTAGCTCTATGTTAGCATTTGGCGGGTGTTCCCTCTAGTTACTGATCTAATTGCTTGATTTCTTTGCCGGCTCACTGAAATGGACGCCAATCTCTCCAGAGTTGGACTCTATCCCGTAGCAGACGATCTTCTGCCTTGAAAATGGCGGGAAGGAGTAACGAGAGAAGCTCCCGTTGGGCGGCGCCTCTGCAGGCAATTTCAGCAACCGGAAGTGCCTGGCCTTCCCTCAAACCTAGCTTCCGGTGGGCCTTATGGTGCCATCAATGGATGCCCTGTTGTCGGAATGCCGGTGGGGGCTGAATGGGACCCCATTATCGCTCACAGTAGCCAGGTAGCAACTGGTTGAGGGGACTGAATCCAAGGGGATGATAAGAGATGATAGGACACTGACCGAGGGTGTTGAAGGTACATGTGATGTAAGTTGGCAAGTTAAAGGTGTATCCTACAATCTACGGCGGCGCCACCTGGTGATTTTTTAATACGATTTATCATCAGATAGAATTGGTTCATTTGGATTTATTCTATTGCAAAATGAATAAATCTAACGTTGTGTCCGGTTTATCCAATCCTAATATGTAACATAGACCAATTAACATGTATGTGATTTATATAGGAAAAATGAAAAATATGGTTTTCCTTAATGATTCTTTCAAAAACAAAGATTATCAACTATTATTTTCAAAATGAAATATGTAGTAACATACATTTATTATATTATGAGAAAATCTTGGTTTTACTATATGAAAAGCAACTTTTTAGAATTTCGAAATATTCTTTTATCATAATATAGATCTCTTAATCAAAATCTAGCATGGTGGTTCATGATTTCTAAGTTAGATATCTGTTCTAAAACACTTTGAGCTCAATATATTTAATTTTCAGGAAAGTGACATGGGTTTGAATTGTTAAGGAAACAGTCGGATATGCCTTTAAAGTATAGAAATAAGTGAAATCTGAAAGCGGCCAACATATGCATTTCTGTATCTTCTATTCTCATAGCTACTCCGCAACATATCGTGATATGCACCACACCACTGCAGGACATTGGTACCCCTCCTATGAGCATAAAAATAGACCTGGGGGTTGTTTTATTTTCAACTCTCCTTGGCGAGGAGAGTCCCCACGATGGATAGCTGCATTGAGGATATTTTTGAGGAGACCTCCTCAATCCCGTTCGATTTACCCTGTCCTCGGGAGGAAGAGAAATCCTCGGCCGAAGTCTCCTTTGAGAGAGCCCCAGGAGAAAATAAACCTGTAGGAGACTTTTGAGGAGACTTGAAAGAGAGGCTGTGTATACTGCAGGTGGTGGCACATAGTGGTATTTTTGGGAACTAATTTCATCATTTATGGATGTATGTTAATCTAAGTAAATAGCAAAGTAATTCTCCATCTGAGACCTCCAGTTTTAATTAAAATCATAATAAATATATTTCCGATAGTTCAAATGAATTAAATAGCTTTTATTTGTTATTTTGAATCACCCACGACACCCCTAGACGTGTCCCCAACCAGGAGAGCTGCAGGACACTTTTCGGGAGCTCTCCTGGCCCCAGGATTGAAAATAAAACGATATTTCAGGAGACCTCCTAGAATCTGGCCCAAGACTCTCCTTCCCCGGGAGACTTTCAAATATCGAACCCAAACTGTCCTGGGACCTCTCCCCGGGCGCCCCAGGACTCCTCGGGCAGAAAATAAAACACCCCCCTGGTCTGCAGTGAGAGCATTTACAAGGGAGGAATGTGAAATAGAGCTGTCACACAGCCACCCCCACCTACATCCCACACCCCACCCCTCCTGCAGTACCCCACCTACATCCCACACCCCACCCCTCCTGCCACTCTCCCAGCAGATCTGTCGTGGAGCTAGCGCTAATCTCTGCCTCAACCCAATGACATCATACAGGGGGAACCAGCCAACATTTCGGATTCAAAACAAGGGATCTGTCAAAAGTTATGAAACTCAAACAACTCATATCTTATGAGTTTGGAAATATAAGAATTGTTAAAGGAGCTTCAAAGACAATCCTGCTGTTTCTTCTTCAGCTTTAAACCACTTTATAATGTGAATCCACATTTGGTTAGACTGTGATTTAAGTTAGCACATGTGACATGTTGACAAAGAAAACCATGCAACACATGAGGTGCTTTAGAATAAAGAAAGAAATCCCTATGACTATGTCTGATTTGATATAACAAATAACAGAAATGAGTGTATATCATTTAACATATGAATATGTGCATCTCTATTTACAAGTTAACCACAAAATAATCTCCAAAGTGCTAAGAATTAAGGACATTTTAAAAACTGGCGTTTGGGCCAGATTTGGTCTCAAACAGGCAGGTTTGGGCAAAGATATGATCGGCCACAGGAAGTAGTATAGAGAAAACATATCAAAATTTAGGGTCTGTGCTTCTATCCCATCGAGTTTGAATCGTGTAGTAGTTTACAAGGTGAAGCCGCGTGAATTATATCGCAATTCAAACGAGATGGGAATGTGCTCTGACCCTAAATTTGAATGGGTTTCTGAATTAACCTCAATCCCCACAGTCACTAATGGGCTAATATTTGTGACATAATCTTCCATTGGATATTTTTTCTAAATATCTCATAGGCATTGGATACGAGTCAATGTTAAGTCTATGGTGAAAAAATACCAGGGGTGAGATAAAGCGCAGAATCTCTGCTAGGAGAGTGCCCTCCTGCAGTACCCCCCTGATATACAGTAATGATAAAACATGTGAATAACGCCAGTGAATTAAGCTAGATCCAAGATTGCAATAATCATGAACGCCTGACATATATATATCATAGTGTCCTATGAAATAGGTCCAATTCGTCGTAATCCGAAAGCGGCCAACATATGCATTTCTGTATCTTCTATTCTCATAGCTACTCCGCAACATATCGTGATATGCACCACACCACTGCAGGACATTGGTACCCCTCCTATGAGCATAAAAATAGACCTGGTCTGCAGTGAGAGCATTTACAAGGGAGGAATGTGAAATAGAGCTGTCACACAGCCAGCCCCACCTTCATCCCACACCCCACCCCTCCTACAGTGCCCCACCTACATCCCACACCCCACCCCTCCTGCAGTACCCCACCCGCCTCATTCACAACCAGCATCTAGCGTCACAACTCCTGCCAGCCCCCTCCCTGCAGGCTCTGCCACCATTAAGACCATCAATCAACACCCCATTCCCTTCACGTCCAGAAGGATACTTACCCACTGCTGTCAGTACTAGGGCTGATAGTATCTGATCCTTACCACCCACTAGTGTGAAGTGTTCTCTGACTGTAGTCAACAACTATCTGCTTCTAACTGTAGGCTGCATGGGGACTTGTGAGTGTATAGAAGCTATGATAACAACTGTGCCATTAGGACCATCATAAGCAAGGCAATCACATGTTCTCAACATACAACATTTTCATATTTATTTCTCTGATGTTTTTTTTGTTTTTTTTTTCTTTATCTTTTTATTTGGTTGCAAGCGTTTCCATCAGGCATTTCAGATTTTACGCATTGTTTTATAAGCATTTCTTTGAATTACCAATAAAAGGGTTCATGATTTATTTTTCATATATATATATATACATATATTTATTAATACATGTATACATGCATGTATATATATATACATAAACAATTTTCAAGTTTACTTCTCTCTTGTTGGTGGGTCTTTTTCTTATTATGATTTATTTTTTTATTTGATAGCAAGCATTTATTTCTGTATCCATCAGGCATTTCAGATTTTACACATCTTAAAAACATTTCTGTGAATCACCAACAGAAGGATTGCCTTACCCTGTTTCTTTGCTCCCATGATTTCTTTATGTTACAATTATCTATTTTATATATAAGTTAAGTACTAATATTTTACAAAGTTCTTTATCTTTCTCCCTGAATACCTCAGCCCTGGTATTACCCATAGACCTAACATTGGGAACTCGTATCCAATGGCCGTGAGATAATAAGGAAAAATACTCAATGGGGGGATTATGTCACAAATGTTAGCCCATTAGTCAATGTGAAGGGTGAGATAAATTCAGAATCCCATTCAAGATTAGGGTCAGAGCTCGATCCCATCTCGTTTGGTTTAGCCTTGTGAATTTCTATGCGATTTAAACTTGATGGGATACGAGCTCTGACGGTAAACATTCATAGGTTTCCTCTATACTCTATTTACGTGCCACCTCTTATTTTAATCAAAGTTTCATTCTTCTTTGAACATTCTTGGATTCAATGCTATGTATTGGCAGCTAATATCTATATTCCAATTAGCAGTCCTTACTTATGTTGGTTATCTATGATTAGTACATAGTACAGTTTCTGTGTAGATCATTAACCAATTAGTCAATACTCCCTAGTATCTAATTACGTTGCAATGCACCCTCCTTCAAGTAGTTTTCTACCTCTTTGATCTTTTAGTAAACTTTGCTAACGACCACTTCTATAGCCCTCTGAATGCCAAAAGAAGCAGATTCCTAAAGCCAATTACATGTGGCTTCCTTGACCCTAACCTCTTTGATGATTTCTCTACTGGCACTCGTGGTTCAGATAGAACCATCTTCAGTGGGTAACTGGACCGATGGCACCACAGACCGATGGCACCTGGACTGATGGCACCTCTTTTCAGTTTTACCCAGACTGATGGCACCCGTACCTGGACTGATGGCACCACTTGCCTGGACTGATGGCACTACCACATGTTTTTTACCTGGACTTCTGGGCAACTCTTGATTAATGTGTTTAAATGGAAAATATCTACCCATATGTATATATATACCCATAATTCATTTAAATTTAAAGTTAAAGTGCTGGTATGGCCGGCCGCGTGGCCGGCCGGGACCGCGTATAGACGGCCCCGGCTGCCCCCGGTTGCCAGCGCTGAGGGGGCCGGAGCCGTTTTTTTTGTTTTTTTTAAATCATCAGATAAATTCTCTTATTGCAAATATAATATACCCCATAGTTGAAAGGTGGTGTAGTCAGTATAACTTGGCAATAACCATCAGTTTCAGTGAGTGGTGCCATCAGTCTAGGTAGTGGTGCCATCAGTCTAGGAAAAATGTTGCCATCAGGTCCGAAGAGGTGCCATCAGTCCAGGTGCCATCGGTCTATGGTGCCATCGGTCTAGTAATCCTTCAGTGATTCCTTGAGCGCTTCAGCAAAAGCTACATCTGGAATATTTCACGTGTGACACGTAATCAATACAACATAGAGAAATGTCGGATACAATCTATATCATTTAGAAAGGGAGACTAGTACTCTACCCTACACCGGTTGACAATACGTCCATATTTTTCTTTTTATACTAGTGTCGATAGATGGAAATCGATATTAATCGTTGGGATGTGGGTATAAACTTGTCCCGGCTTCAGTGGCTGGCAGATATGTGTCGCAGGGGGCGCGGCGACACGGCAGTATGATGACATGGAGCGAATCAGTCACTCCGGCAGATCAATACAGGTCTGAGACCCGCCTATACTGCCACTACAGTAAGCCGTATAGAGAACCACGGGATGTCTATACATAGCCTGAACAGGCTATAAAGGGCTCAGGGTAACTGCATGGAGTTGTCCGTGTAGGCCTGTTTCCATTGGCCAACGAAAATGGTGTAGATTTTAGAAAAATGGTGTAGATTTTTTTATTTCTCCTAAAGCCTGATGCCCATCTACCGATTCAGGGCTGAACGATTAGTTCCCAAATCGTATAGGAGTCGGTCGACTTGTCGCAGGCAAATTACGTAACTCTTCGCTCGACCGGCGGACATTGAGAAGATGGGGTGCTGGATATTAGTCCTAAGAAAATCAGTCTACTAATCGTTAGCTCACCCTTGCCTAGCTGTCCTACATCTACCGACTACAGCCGGATGCCTTTGGTGAGACAGATTACCGTCCGTTTGTCGCCGACAAAGGTACATGAATGTTCCGGAATCGGTAGATGGGCATTGGGCTTTATAGTCTATTTCCATTGGTCATCACCGATATACAGTCAGGGACCACCAACGGACTGCTGACGCAAAATAAAAATAGGCTATTGGGAGAACTAAAAAGATCAGAGCAAACCACAACCTTCACCCTGACCTCCTTATAGATAGTGTTAATAGCGCCTTGGGATTGTTCCACAGTCTAAAGTTGACCTGAAATTCTTAGGCCAAAACCACTCTCCTAGCGAGCCACAATTCTTTAACAATAAACCCAGTTAATAACTAACGCGGAGAAAGGTTGGAACAATATTTGAACTTTATTAAGAATATTGTGGGAATAGATTATGGTTGAAGTAGACTGGCCTCAGTCCCTGTATCCTACCCCTCCACCCCTTCTGAGTGACACAGGGACTGGTCTCATCCGTAATCGGCCGTGTAGACTGGTGCGATTTTGTGCCGCACTCCCCAAGCAGAGGTCTGGCTACTGGTCAGGATATCTGCTGGGAGATTGATACCCTCTCACTTTGATCTCAATCAAGACATAGTCAGGAGAAGGCGAAATATATTGCTATGACAACACAGGCAGGCAGGGAACTGGAGGAAGGGAGGGGGGGAGGGGTAGAGTTAGGTATAGGGTTACAGGGAGTGGCTTGGGGTCATAAACAGCAGATTCTGGTCAGAGTGGACAAGTCTTTGATTCATGGGCCAGTCAGAGAAGGACACATGCTATAATGAATTGTATTCCAATTTTCTTAAATCATTTAATGAATGTTCATAATCAAAGACTTGAGCAAGTCTACGGTTGAAGGAGCAGTCTTTTGTCTTTGGATCACTGAGTAAGTGACCCTACGAATGAGTGTATGGAAAGAGGGAGTAGCAACTTGTACGGTGGGTGTGTGGAGAGGTTTTTTATCTCACCCCAGATATTTTTTCTCCATAGACTCAACATTGGAAACTCGTATCTAACGCCCATTAGATATTTAGGAAAGATATCTAATGGGGGATGATGTCACAAATGTTAGCCCATTAGTCAATAATAAGGGTGAGATAAATTCAGAAACCCATTCAAGTTTAGGGTCAGAGCTCGATCCCATCTCATTTGAATCACATAGTAATTCACGCAGCTTCGCCTTGTGAATTACTATGAGATTCAAACTCGATGGGATACAGGCTCAGACCCCAAACTTTCGTGGGTTTACTCTATAGTCCCGTGCAGGAGCCCGTTGGAAGCCGGTTGATAGTGAAGGTTACATGTCATTACCCTATCCCTGGATGAAAGGAGAGAAGCAGTAGCTGGGAGAATAAAATTTTATTGAATTTTATACGTAGTAAAATGTAGTAAAATATCTATGTCGACCTTATTGGACGACATATGAAATAAGGTTATGAATATGAAGTACAATAATAGATAAGATAATATATAATTGACAATAAGAGGGATGAGTCAATCATAATGATAACAATAGAATATTGTTATGAATATACATGATAATAACAATAGCCCTACGTGAGTAGGAAAAGAGAAAGAAGGTTGTGGGTGGGTGGGACGAAAAAGTGTAGTACGTGTGTACTGGATGAAGTGTAGAGTAGAAGTGAGGGGTAGGTGAGTGTTGAGCGCACACACTTTGATGTGCAGCATGGAGTTGTCCCATTACTTTAATTCCATATAAGGAATACAGTAGACCGAGTAGCCAATGACTGCATTCGCAGCAAACCCCGACCTTCACCCTGACCTCCTTACATAATATTTTCTCGCGCCTTGGGATGGCTCTGTTGTCAAGAGTTGACCTCGAATCTTAGGGGCCACAACCACCTTCTGTGTGGTGAGTGCGAAAGCCGTGAGGTGGCAGGAGGGGCGCCCGTGAGGCGCGGTAGAGGGGGACACCAGGGAGTGCAATGACTACCCCTGAGCATAGCCCATGAGTAACCCATCTGGAATGTGAGTCCAGTGGCTCTGGTCTGGTGGTTGGAGAGTGTTACCCTCTCCCACCCGCATTACAGCCAACAAGTTAGCCACAATGATAGCAATAATGCCTACAAAAGGTCACAAAAACCACAATACCTAGCCGCACCCCCCAGGCCCATGAGGCTGTATGAGGGACCAGTCTTAACCATAACAAACCCAATACTAAACAACAAATACAAAAGGTCGGTAGCCTATAAGGCCGGCAGCCTGTGGAATGACCTAGAGGTAGCCACACGAAACCTTCCCAGCTATCTTGAATTCCAAACTTATACCAGGAACAAGTTACGAACTAAGCTACATCAGGATATCTAACTAAGTAGACCTGACCTTCCTTCTTGCACACTTTCTTTGAATATGTCATTATTGTATAATGTATCGGTGCCTTTTGCACTATGTTGCCTTAGTTAAGAAGATTTCTTGCTATATAACTCGTCATGTAAGTCCACTAGCTGGACAGGACGGACAAAATTTTGACTAACTGGAGCGGATGGAAGATAGGCGACTGTCGCCTAACCCTAATCTCCAGTATAAATAAAATCTTTTAACAAAATTTAAAAAAATTAAAAACAATAAGGAAATATCATGCAGGCTGTGCTACATACATGTACGCATGCTTGGAGGTGAAACTTTCAGTACGGTTCGGCCATTTATCTTAGCTTGGTATGAGGTATGATAAGCACTGTTATTTATTGAAAGGATCAGCTACAGAAGCACAATAGCTATGTGCCCTATAGGACCCTTTAGATAGAAGCGTCTTATGGTTAGATGATCGTGATTGCATTATAGAAATGGGTATATTTGCACCATCGCAAAATATCTGAAATCGATCCATATAAGGTTGGTTTCAGGAGGCATTTCAGTAAGGAATAATCATCTCTAGTAGAGATTGTATTGTCTATCACCTCAGAACGAGCGCAGGTAAAATGTAGAAATCCATGAACCGCCTGTTTTAAAACACTCTTGGCAATGGCGCGTTTAAACAAGCATTGCTCTGCTTTCTGTTCGTTCCGTTTACATTTTAGACCTTGCTTGCACAGTATAACAAAAGAGAGTGAACGTCAATAGATTTTTAGTCTGAAATAGGAGTAACTTAGAGTTGCCTGAAAACTGGTTCATAGTGTAATATGATTTTATTCACAACTTACAGATTTTGTAAAATGGACAGTGAGATATGCTTTTATATTGATCAATGTTTGTTTACCACCTTCCCCATTTTGAACATTGTACCACAGTTTTATGCTCCAACAACACTGCAGGTGTGCTTGCCCCAGTTTCTATTCATTGCCTTCTTCAAATCCATCATGGAAAGATTCATATAAGAACTGCATTGAGAATAATATAAATAGACAATACTGCACGAGTTTGGATGCGCCACAATTGTCATCGAGGCAAATCCAAGTGACAATTACGGCGCATCCAACAAGTGGACTACTGTTTATTCTATGACAGTCAGACGTGGCCTTGTGCGTAACGCTACCACAATGTTCTCCTAACGCTCTGCACCTCACGAAGTCGGCTTTCGCCGGTCACTAGACGTTACTGTTTATTCTATGATTTGAGTGCAGTTCTGGATTTATCTCACCTCTTTCTCAGACATCAGTATAGCATAACAATATCAGAATAATTTAAATTACTTCACAAATCCAATAAAGAACATTTAAATCTCCATGTTGATATCTTATCTGCTCTCGGAAATCCTTGCCGCTGGTTGGCCAGTCAACTAGGACATCATCTCACATCACTCCACCACGACCATGGCATAGTATTTTCACTTTGAGTATAATGCTAGTTTAATGCTATACCTATGGCTAAACTTGTAAAAGGGATGAGATAAAAGGGGTAGCTTTCATGTAATTAATGGGCCACGTTTCCGTTCATAAAGCATGCCAAAGGATAGTTGCTCGGTAGTGAAGAGAAATCCATTTTGTGAGGGTTTGGTTTGAATGATGACTGCCCTTCAATTTAAATTATTTCAAATACGTAGAAGATAATGGCCTTCAGGGCTGAAATTATCGTAAAACCGGATGAGTTTTAATCTGGGCTCCCGTATGCGATGACTGGAGTTTGGCGTAGTGATATCCAGAGCCAAAACTCCAGGAGTCGCATACGGGAGCCCAGATTAAAACGAATAAGGTTTAGATTTTATCCTACTTCTGTGAACAATATTTTTATGTAAGGATAATAACAAAAAACATGATAAAAAACCTTCTGAAGTCCTCCATATAGCTCTCCTTGCTGCTCTGAAGGCGCTTGGAACTACTTTCAGCTGCTGATCTCTGATTGGTCCATTTTTTGTACGCTCCTAGGAGCGATTTTTTATCCATATGCGACATACGGGCGCATACGGAAAGTCAATGTTAAGCCTATGGGATTTTATATTAGGGGTAGGATAAAACTTTATATATGTAAGGCCATGCTGGAGTCCATGCTATCCTACTTATAGAGGGAAACGATGTTCCGGTGAGCAAAAAGTCACGAGGTAAGGCTCGGAAACATTTTTTTCCAAGCCTTACCGAGTAACTTTGACTTTTGATTACCGGTACTTGGTTTCCCTATTCCTATATACCTTCATACATCTATAAAAAATGATTATTTCTTTTCCTGCGATAGCCCCAGAAAAATGGCCACCCTTATCGAGTAACTGCATTAACTAAGTTTTTGTCCCGCTGCTCTTTATGTCACGTGATCAGGCCGGGACGAAAACGTCAGCCAGGGACGAAAACGTCAGCCTGGGACGAAAACGTCAGCCTCGCTACATAACTTATAGTTACTGCACCCCCAGCAGCGGTATGTAACTATAGAGGTTTCGGAAATGGGTATATAGGAATAGAGGGAAACTATGTTCTGGTGGGAATAAGTCAAAGTTACGAGGTAAGGCTAGGAAAAATTACTGCCCAAAGCGTAGGCGCGGGCAGTAATTTTTCCAAGCCTTACCGAGTAACTTTGACTTATTTCCACTGGTACGTGGTTTCCCTATTCCTATATACCTTCAATTGGCGGCTAATATCGATAAAAACCGAATGTCTCTGAACGTCAACCTGGGCAGTAAACATCAACCTGGGCAGTAAACATCAACCTGGGCAGTAACTTCAACCTGGGCAGTAAACAAAAGTTATTCCACCCCCAGCAGCGTTAAGTAATCATAGGTTGTTCGCTCATAGGTATATAGGAATAAAGGATATTGCCTTTATCATGTATGTATTTTCTTTGTGAGTTAAATAAGGAATAACATCACCAGAAAGTATAGATTTCTTAGTATTATGAGTGGATATTCTCCACCCCAGTATCTAATGGATACACACAAAACTTTGTTAGGCCAAAGACTTTAAACTCAAGCAAAACTGGAAGCAAACTTGGACACTAATCAAATCGTCGCTTAAGAGGTTTAATGACGTCATGACGAAATGACGTCAGAGGGTCCCTGGAGGTTTCCTATATATAAACCTCCGGACATCCTCCGGAAATCAGTACGTCTCCAGACGGGGCTCGGAACCACCTTCGGAAATTATATAGAACTGCATCGAGAATCGTATAAATAGACAATACTCCACGAGTTTGGATGGGCCCCAATCGTCATCTAGGCGAAGCCGAGTGACGCTTAAGGCACAACCAAACTAGTGGAGTATTGTGTATTTTACGATTCGAGTGTGGTTCTGGATTTATCTCACCCCTTTCTATGACATTAAATATCATCAAAATTCCAGAATAACTAGAATATTCTTAGCAAACTCATATGGCGTCATCTCAAACTCGCTACGCCGTGGCCGTGGGGTAGTATTGTCACTTTATGTGGGATGATCGTTGAGTATTTTTTTCTAACGTTATTCCTATGGCTAAACTTGTACCAGGGGTGAGATAAAGGCTCCTACACTCAACCTGCTTAAGCCTGATGCCCATCTACCGATTCAGGGTTGAGCGATTTGTTCCCAAATCGTATAGGAGTCGGTGAACTTGTCGCAGGCAAATTACGTAGCCCTTCGCTCGACCAGCAGACATTGAGGAGATGGGGTGGTGAATATTAGTCCTAAGCAAATCAGTCTACTAATCAGGGGCTCACCCTTGCCTAGCTGTCCTACATCTACCGACTACAGCCGACTCCGTTAGGATGCCTTGGCTGAGACAACTTCCTGTCCGTTTGTCGCCAACAAAGGTACACAAATGTTCCGAAATCGGTAGATGGGCATTGAGCTTAAAGCCGGATACTCATCTACCGATTTAGGGTTGAACGATTAGTCGGTCACTTTGTCGCAGGCAAATTACGTAACCCCTCGCTCGACCCACACACTGAAAAATCGGTGTATGGTCCACTAATCGCTGGGGGAGGGCAAAATCCAAAGAAACCGAGTTTTCACTAATCGCTGGGTAGCCTTGCCTAGCTGTCCTACATCTACCGACTCCGTTAGGATGGCTTGGCTGAGACAAATAACCCTCCATTTGTCGCCGACAAACGTACATAAATGCTCCGAAATCGGTAGATGGGCATTGGGCTTTACCAGTTACCCTCCGAAACGTCGTAGTGGTCGCCTGAGTGCATGGTGTATCTAATCATTAGAGCTGGAGTTGTGGTTGATAAAGACCCTCAATTATACAGTAAACTGGTGTCCTCGTTGTGTACATAGACAATAATCGATGGTTTTGTGGACAGGCGGCCGTAAACCACGAGAGGTTGACGCGTAGTAATATACAAGCGCTACTGAGTGTATTACGACGTCAACCTCGAGAGGTTTACAGAGCCGCCTCTCCACAAAATAATTGTTTGTTGCATTTATTATCCAGTAATTGCCATATTAAAAGGTATAACAATAGGGAATATTTCTTTGCTCTATAGCAAAATGGACTATTTTTCCTGTATACCATTGTTTTGAGGCCGTATACCACAGGTTTGAATCTTTATCTCACCCCAGATATTTTTTCTCCATAGACTTAACATTGGAAACTCGTATCTAACACCCATTAGATATTTAGGAAAAATATCCAATGGGTGATAATGTCACAAATGTTAGCCCATTAGTCAATATTAAGGGTGAGATAAATTCAGAAACCCATTCAAGTTTAGGGTCAGAGCTCGATCCCATCTCATTTGAATCACGTAGCAATTCACGCGGCTTCGCCTTGTGAATTACTACATGATTCAAACTCGATGGGATACGAGCTCAGACCCTAAACTTTCATGGGTTTCCTCTATAGTATACCACAGTTATGGTATCAGACAGGTTGTATACAATGGGTTGTGGTTTACTGAGTCCCCATACATTTTCAATGGGGGCTTTGTATACAATGGATAATAATACAATAGATTACATGCTCTATGATGACCAGAACAAACAAAGAATAATGCCCAATTATTGGTGTAAGTCATTTTAAACCCTCAAACCACCAGATCTGTTCCTGGATTGTCCACGAATACCCGGGAGACGGATTAAGTTGTTGTAGTTCTTACTGATCCCACAGGTTCTGTGATTTGATTGGACCGATGATTAGGGGATGCTCTTAAGGGATTGGACCAGCAGATAAACTGTAAAAAGTTGAGAGTTTTGATTTCATTGATTATGTCCTTATCAGATGAAGTCCGTGAAATGATCATTTCATGCCTCCAGCGGATCTCCAGCGTTTTCTGTGTTCCAGGCTTAATACAGAAGGGGGATTACCTGCAATTCAAATTTAACTTTGCATCCCATTCATATTTTCTGTGGAACAATGAAACCAGGTGTTACCCAGCATTAACCCTATAATATCCCCTGGGCAAAGGTATTATTCAGTCAGGAATTTCATGTGTTTTCGCCCATTGGCGTTTTTCCATATATCAGTCAGAGTTAGATCCATAGACAATAATCGATGATTTTGTGGACAGGCGGCCGTAAACCACGAGAGGTTGACGCTAAGTAATACAGAGCTGCCTGTCCACAAAATCATCGTTTGTTGCATTTATTATCCATCTTTTTGAATAAATTAAACCCATTAATTGCCATATTGACGGGTATAACAACAGGAACTATTTCTTTGCTCTATAGCGAAAGGGACTATTTTTCCCGTATACCATGGTTTTGAGGCCGTATACCACAGGTTTGAATCCGTATACCACAGTTATGGTATACGACAGGTTTTATACAATGGGTCGTAGTTTACTGAGTCCCCATACATTCTCAATGGGGGCTTTGTATACGATGGATAATAAAGACAAATACAATAGACAAGCACATATGACAGTAACTGATGAGCATTTGGTCTGTGTCCCTGTACGCCATCCACTTTAGAGCACACAGGAATCTTTCTTTTTTTATTTTTTAGTCAAGAATTTTAGGTGTATTCGCCAACTGGCGTTAGATTCAGAGTTAGATCCAAACAGATCTGTGTCTGTTCAGAGCACACACGAATTTGAATGAGGTGATAACCGAGTGAATATTCTGAAGCGCTCCAAAGGAGATGGTGAACCGGTACTCAGACCAAACATGAATATGTTTCTGATTTTATCTTAGCCTCGACAAGTTATCTGTTTGTCACCATTGAGTATGAGCTACCATACTCGCAAGCCTGTTGAGCACAAGTTCCTAACGTTAAGCCTATGGACGTTCATACCAGTATAAGATAAAAACACAAACAAATGAATCACAGATTACCAGGCCATTTAAACAGCTCATAACTCTATTTCATATGACCTTTTGATCATTCTACTTGAGTTAAATCTAACCAGTCCATAATTATTAATTCCTTTATACACTGACAATTTAGAAAATTCAACCCTCCCCCAAAACTTATTGGTGTATGATTGACTACTCTTGCCTCTTCTGCCTAATTATGTCTCTCAATCATAATTGACAAGTATCCATAAATTATCTGTAAGTCATGTCGGTGAATATTATCCTGAACATGCTACATGTGTCTAATCTTCTCTGCAACATGTGATTATCTTTTTCTCGGAGGTGCGGGAAATACAAATAGTAAATACCCAACTGATCGTGATTTTGATGTTTTTATTCAAAGTCATAATTCCCTCTGATGAACAGATATTGGCTTTTGTGTCTTCGGACTTAGAAGCTGATAGATGTGAACAACGTCATATGAGTAGCCAATAATCTGTTTTATTAGATTTTACTATGTAGAATTGTATACATTACTGTACGAAACATCCCCTTGTCCCTTATACAGCAACCTTCACACGATAATACTCTGTCAAAGCTTTGTAAATTGATTCGACCTCGACAGTTGAACAAAGAATTTATATCTTTTTTACGATCAAGTCTAACCCAGCGTTTATACTAGACGACTATGGGTGGCGACTCTTGATTTTTGCACCACCTGACGATTTGCAGCCATAAAAGGCTGGAAATCTTCTAGTGTAAACATCAAGTGCCTTATGACTGCAGATCGTCTGGTTAAGTAAGATGACGGAATTTAGCACCACCTTATGGCCATATGACAAGCTCTGATGCCGGCGACTATTTCAATCCAGCTTGAATTAGTCGTCTAGACAGGTGGCGATCACCCAGGTGCATCCCTAGAAAATGTCATCTAGGGTGAATATTCAAGGAAACTGTTGGGTCGATGACTATCATAGCCAAGATTGCGTAATCTAGCACCAGTTAGCGACTTTTGGCCAGACGATCTACAGTCGCCATGTTTTTAGTCGTCTAATGTAAACGCCGGATAAGCCACATCAAAAAGACAGAAAAAGATGCCTTGCCAGCAGTTGTCTAGGAAGCCCACTACATCCTTTAGTTGTAGGTTTTTTGGGTGTTTTTTTTTTAATTTATTGCACAAAAGGAAGGTGTACATATTCAGGCCTCTGCAAAGCAGATCTTATGGCCGTCCAGCTAACAGATTACATAAGCAACAGACTTTAACAAGGTCCAGTCTTGTATAGTACAGGGTATACAAATGATGAAACTAATGAGTATGTGGTTATGAGTAACAGAAGACCAAGGTCACTGATAACTCATCTGAATTCCATAGATTCCATTTCAGATAAGATTTGAACTCAAAAACAGAACCCTGCTGAACCTTCATCGGTAACCCATTCCAAGGTGCCATAGCTACATATAGGTTATACCTTATATTTTTAGGCCAGGGGGTCGTTTTATTTTCAACTCTCGTTGGTGAGGAGAGCTCTCACGAGGGATACCTCCACGGGCGACCTATTGGACGAGAGGTCGTCAATCGCGTTCGATTTACCCTGTCGTCCGTAGGTAGAGAAATCCTTGTCATTGGAGAGAAGCATTTATGAATGTATGTAAATCTAAGTAAATGGGACAGTAATTCTCCATCTGA
The DNA here is from genome assembly GCA_950022655.1 of Alentia gelatinosa. Classification (NCBI taxonomy): domain Eukaryota; kingdom Metazoa; phylum Annelida; class Polychaeta; order Phyllodocida; family Polynoidae; genus Alentia; species Alentia gelatinosa. The sequence continues at coordinate 39,821,569 of OX465590.1, read as the reverse complement.
GACCTCCAGTTTTTATTAAAATCATAATAAATATATTTCCGAAAGTTCAAATGAATTAAAAAGCTTTAGATTTGTTATTTTGAATCACCCACGATACCCCTAGAGGTGTCGCCCGCCAGGAGAGCTGCAGGTAACTTTTCAGGAGGTCTCCCCGCCCGAGGATAAAAAAAACAACGTGAATGGACGAGAGGTCGTACATCGTCACCTACAACTCTCCTTCCCCAGGATACTTTGAATTGTCGAAACCAAACCCTCGTACGACCTCTCCTTGGGCATTTCAAGTCTCCTCGGGCTGAAAATAAAACGACCCCCAGATGATCTACAGTCGTCATGTTCCTAGTCACCTCGTGTAAACCTCAGATGTGCATAAACAATCTGAATTCTCATTATTATTTCAAATAATTAACCTGGATTTCTTCATCTCATTCCAGATTACCAGTGAGGCCACAAGATGAAAACCAAGTGCTGACAAACAGACAGACACCCAGTGTGCACAGTGCCCGCCAGATGGCCACACCTTTACGTCACCAGGGCGGCACGTGACCCGCCCACGTGACCCGCCCACGTGACCCAGCCCAGCCTATAAATAGAACAATAATAAAAAAAACATGGCGTCCTCGCACCAGCGGCTCTTGTCGTACCTCTACACGGAGGAGAACGTCACGGAGTCGCCGGTGGTGCCGGGAGACAGTCTCCCGGAGCCCGTCCCGGAGTGGGAGGCCGCCCGGGACACCTGGAGGTGGGGGTGGCAGGTGCACACCTACGGCTGTGGCGCGGGTTTCTTCATGCTCGCCCTGTACGCCATCGTGGCCGTGTTCGAGTTCCGGCGCCGACTCAAGGTACAGCAATACCTGCTGGGCATCAACGGAATGCTGTTCGTGTTGGGGATGAGCAGGGCGTTGTATTTATTCGTCGATCCTTACCACTCCACCTTCCACCTCCCTCCTGGGTTGTCCCAGGTGTTATACGGCATCACCTTCCCTTGCCTCACCTCCTCCTTCTCCCTCATCCAGATGGTCTTCATGCGGATCACCAAAGTGCGTATGGGGCCCAACAAGCTGCAGAATTACCGCGTACTGGCAGCCATCATCACATCCCACTTCACTATTGTTATTGTCATTGATGTGACTGTAGCCTACAGGAATAACCTCAAGCTGCTGTTGCTTCTCTGTCAGAGTATCTTCATCACGTGGGGTCTGGTGCTTTGCTTTGGCTTCATTTACGGTGGCTTCAAGATGACCCAGTTTACAAACGAGACGCAGCGTGTTCTGAAGCAGCTGGTGGCTTATAACCGTGTCAAGCAGGAGACAATGCGGAACGGCAACCACAGGGAGTTAGCCTTACACAGGATCAGCAAACCCAAGATCAGAATCACCGATGAAGAGAATAAGACTCTGAGCTACGGCAGCGACTCTTCGGCTTTAGATTCCTCAGACACGCTGTCGTTTTATAATGAGGCCCACTTGGAGTTTGACGAGGAGGCCATTGCTAAAGCGTACAGGTTGGGGAACTTCGACCGAGGTTATAGGCTGAGGGAGAGCGATACGGACAAGCAGAAACAGTACGAGGTCAGTTCGCATCTCAATAAGAGTGAGTCCCAGGCGGAGTTTAGTAGTGAGAGTGATTACGTGACTGATACTCCCTCCACGGCTGGCCCGGCTTTGGAGGACCGGGTCCCAGACTTAGGGACCTTCCCGGAGGTAGGGGGAGCCTTCCGGGAAGCGGGGACCTTCGAGGAGGTGGACCTCATGTCGCAGTCTGTGTGTTCTAGCACGGCTGCCATGCTCATAGAGGAAACCGAATCACCTCCAACGTTCATCAACCCAGCTCTGGACCTCCATCGCCACCACTCCCAACACAACACCATCCTGACGCCCAACGTCATGACCAGTGACGTCATCGCTAATGGCTACGTCACCAACCTCGACTTCCTACGTCAGCGACCGGATGCTGACGTCATCGCTAACGGCACACAACCCACAGCGACCCTAGTGGTGGACGGGATGGAAAGCATAAGCATGGAGGAGTTACCACAGGAATCCGGCTACATGGCGGATACGGAGCTCAACTCTCCGGTCCGGAGAAAGAAGCGCAGTAAATCCGGAGGGAGGCACCGGAGTGTGGAGGAGCCGGACCCGGAGGATGTGTGTCCGGAGGAGTCCGGGGGGAGTCCGGTCCACCAGCCGTACCCGTTGAAGACGGCGGACGGCACGGTAAGCCTGTACCGGATACGTCAGGGCCGCGTACTCCACAAGACGCTGCGGATCACCTACGTCACCACGCTCTTCGGGTTCATCACGTGCATACTTCAGCTGTACGCCATGTTCGGAGTATACGGCGTGCTGTCACGTGACCGCCAGGCCGACGCATGGCCCTGGTTCGTCTTTCATACATTTTACAGGTCAGTGTGATTATATTACTTATATATTATTATATACCTATGGCCGAATGACCTACACATACTGCCTGCTGCTACCCATGACGTATATATAGTCGTACGTTACAGTGTGACGTACAGGGTATGTGATCACATGACTAGCTAAGATTTTACCATTTTTAGGTATATAATAATATGAAAATGGGCTGACTGTCTTAGAACGTCAAAATACTTGGTAAAATAATTGATCAGATACATCCCTCTGCCTTTGGCATCGGGATGTTTCTGATCAATAATTTCACCGTGTATTTTTGACGTACGAAGACAGTAAGCCAGTTTCCGTATAGAACGTCCTGACCATGCTGTACAAGTCACAGAACGAGATGCTAATTTACCGTTTGTACGGACCGAGGCGTTTACTTTAAGAGAAAACGTAGTGAGTGTGTCCGTAGCGATTGCCGTTCGAGGTCTTTTATCCCATAAAGTATGTCCCTACGCAAGAGGTGGAGGGATATATTTCATGGGATTAAATGCCAAGAATGAAATTGCTGCAGGTTCACTTACCACGTTTTATTTAATTGTTATACACCTAAATGAACACGAAAAAATGCTATTGTATGTACAGTAAAACTCCGCTTCTAAGACACCCAGCTTAAGGGGCCACCCCGCTTAATGGGCCATTTTTCAGAACGGCGGGTGTTTCCTAAGGTGGAGTTTTACTATACTTGCGAAGTACACTACGGGCACAGTGCGCCCGAACATTCACTACGTTTTATTCAACCCGAATATGATACTACACTCCTAGCAGCAGGTAGTATTTCGAAGACGTTGGGCCATAGGTGTATAATAACACACCCTACAGCTCGTCCAAAAAGTGTTCATCCATTTTCTTATCTTTAATTCTTACAGGTAACCTGTCATAGTTTCCTTTTCAGGAATTATCTTGCATTCTGTGTCTGTAAGTCTCGATGTTCCTCTACAATACTGCTACATGAGGTCTTTATCTTACGACCTATAATATTCTCAGAAGTTACTAAGCTAGGAGATTCATATTCACCGAGAATATGCCATGAGTTTGGGTTGCGGAGTAATCTTATGATGCAAAGACAAGAGATATTACGTAGTAAACCAAAATAGATGGCATATTTTCAGTGCCTATGGGAGTGTAGTTCAGATTTTATCTCACCCCTATAACTAACTTATTAGCTAATATTTGAGATAGCATCCCCCATTGAGTATATTCTTACAATACTACATGGGCGTTGAGTTCCCAATGTGAAGTTCATGGGAGGAAAATACCAGGGGTGAGATAATTAGAAGGAAACTCACGAAATGAAAATAACTTGGTCCATACTCCACTGAGTTTGACCGCAGAGTAATTCACAAAGCGAAGCTGAGTGAATACTGTAGCGGTCAAACGAAGTGGAGTGCGGACCAAGTTATTTTCATCGAGTGGGTTTCTGATTTTATCTCACCCCATATACACGATCAGGAACATCATCTATCAATGAAATAACTCACCCAATTAGTAATTGAGTATTGGGTACACTACCTTCACGGCTGTGGAGTATGAGTTCCTTACGTTAAGCCTGGGGAGAAAAATACTGGGGTGAGATAAATCTTAATATAGACACAGATATACCGTGATATCACGAACATGATTTATGTGCTCTCATATAGCCTACATTTTATCGGCCGATCACTTGCCGTATTATTACTTTGAATTTCCATTATCGTCAATCCTCTCCATAAAGTGAATCTCTGGACGGATATTCCTGCTTGAATCCTATGGTGATTTATGTCTGCATGGTTTTTTTCAAGGTTTTTATTGGAATATAGTTCGCTAGTACAAGTTAGGCGGTCTACCACTATACCCATTGGCCCTATGACAGTCTGGTAACGGTTATATTACATCGAGATGGAGAAGAAAGTTATTCAATACTGATTCATGTAAAGACAAAACTTACTTATTTGTTATAAATATGTCAAAAATTTGTCAAAATGTGAAACCACAATTGACAGAAAGAACTCTCTGACATCTAAGTCTGAGGTTATTGCGATTGTATAAGTGGTGATTCTGATGGTGATGGAATGGGTTGGATGAGGAAGAAGAATAAAAAAAATAAGTCTAGGTAGATATCCCTCGGTATCAGAATTATAATTAACTGACGGTGGGTGGACTATGATGATCCGATTATGATTTACGAGTTTAGAATTAGAGTGGACTGATATGGGAGAGTAAATGTCCAGACATCTGCAGACTTTTTTTTTCCTTTTTTTTATGTGTTCTCGATGCAGTTCTATAAAATAACCATATAAGTTGTGAGTGAAGGTGGAACGAAGCACCCCCCGACCCCGTCAACCACCAAACTGTGCGAATACATACACAATATTGACTGGTTTTAGATACAAGCGGCCGTATGCTCCGAGGAGTTGACGCGTAGTAATATCCGAGCGTATGCGAGGATATTGCGGAGAGTCAACTCCGAGGAGCATACAACCGCTTGTATCTGAAACTAGTCTATATTGTATTTATTATCTACATTTTTCTAGACAAGTGGCATGTCAATATCAGTTCGTTTTAGCTATGCACTATTTTTCCATACGCACTATTTTTCCGTATGCGCCACCCGGAGCATACAACATATCCGTATGCGCCGGGTATGTCCATACAAACTCCCTATGTGTTTTCTATGGACACTTTGTATTAGGTGGATGATAAAACCCGTTACTATCAATCCCCCAGAGAGATGAATATCTGGTGAGGTATAAGGCCTGGCGTCCACCTACTACGATAGAAATTTAGACCTACCGATTTGGCACCGATACAAAAAGCAAATATCGGAGACATATTGAGAATGTCCAAAATCGTAGACATATATTTAGACATGCCAATCCACCGCGCATTGTATGGGGTTTTATCGGTGTCTAATCGCAGAAACGTGGTCAACTGCCCCGATATTAGGTGACCTCCTGACACGATTTTGATTTTTTTATCGGGAGTTGCATTATAGACCATATCGGAGCCATATCGTAGTAGGTGGACGCCGGGCCTTAGTATGCACGCTGGGAAGGCATTTGGGCGATTAGTGCTGGCCACATCGGTTCATACCACGGTAGAGGATAGACATACCTATTTATTACAGATAAATAATATCTAGTAACCGATAAGAATCACCTTCATTGATTAGACATCAGATAAGGTGATACGATGAAATGGTAAAGAAGAAAGCTGTAAATGATTGCTAATAAGTCGTAAAGAGAGACAAAGAGATTGTGTTCCAGAACAGAATCTCAGCAGGATTTGTCTCATACAAACACCCTTTGACGTACACGAATATCAGCTGGATTTGTCTCATACAAACGCCCTGTGAGGTCCATGAATCCCACCGTGTAAATTCTACTTTAGCATGGTAGAATATAGGATACAGAGTGATTACTAGTTCCGTCAACATCCACCAGAAAATAGTGAGGTCGTGCCACTGTAGTCGGGGGCGGCCATTGTTATTAGTCATAATCCATTGATAATCGTGAGACAAGCCTAAACCATGGCAAGCCGACAAAAAGACACGGGAAGACAATACAAGGATAACTTTACCCTCCACCTGGTGTTTTTTTGGCGTCAGGTGACACAATAGCTTTGTGCCCCGTACTTCTTCTGAGTCGGAGGTGTTATTCAAGTAGGTACATCCATTAAGCCTATAGCCTTGACATTTGAATAAGTGCACGTTCCTGAATACATGAAAACCGCTATTTTATGCTTCAAGATGAACCGTGTATGTAAGACATAAGGCCCGTTTCCATTGGCCGACGAAGATTGCTTAGACTTTTTGAGTTACACAGAAAGTCTGAGGTGGTGCCACTGACTGGGCGTCGGTATAGAAAAATCGCTGAGGGTAGTAGATTTCACTCAGTGACCAAGCTTTGACTCAGTGGTGGGTGGTGCCACATTGCATAATCTAAGCAGAAAAAGTCGTGGGGCATTTCACGACCTTGGTTGTTTCCATTGACCGATATTGAGTCCACAGTGCCAAAAGTCTGTCGGTGGTCCCTGACTGTAGATCGGTGACGGGAAATCGGCCAATGGAAACAGGCCTATAGCTATCTAATGACTCTAGTATCAGTTTAGGGGCCATGCATAAAGTATGTGCGCAGAATTTCCGAAATTTTTGACCCCCCGCCCCCAACCCCCCTCAGTGCGTACGTACTTTATGGATGGCCCCTTACTGATATGCAGCCAGCAGTTTATTTTAAAGCAAGGCTCTATGCAGTTGTCACGGGGATAGAATTAGATTCTCGTCTACAATGGGTGATCCCTTTGTTCTTCACAATGCAGGATGCTCAAACCATTATCTCTCCATCCTTTTTTTTTAATTTGAGCAAAACATATCTATGCCATCAGTCTTACGTTGGCTGTGAGAGCTAGTTTTTACATTTCAAGCTAATGGAAATCAGGCAAAATTAAAAAGCATCCTATCGGTTTTCTGTCCTAGTATCCAAGCACAAAAAGAGGTAGAACTGTAAGATAGCGAACATATTGAGGTTGGTTAATTGATTTAAATAATTGTAGGATGTAAGGCGAACGGACTAATGATGATTCTAGGACAAAGACCCAGTCATTAAGACCTAAAGCTGTGCAGAACGGCAGCCTTGAGGAAAGCAGATTAATATGGACTTAAAAAACCCTAGAACCCCATTGAGTTTAACACACGTGAGATGGGAATGTGAATATGAAAACGCCAGGGCCCCGTTGCTCCAGGATTACGACAGAGCTGCAGATCGCAGAATAGCGATCCGAGGGCCAAAACGTTGATCCTGAAATTTTGCGGATCATGCCGCAATCGTATAGGTGCATCACCGCGTAAAATACGGCATTTAGCGATACTTTTTACGCCGACCTTCACACACTGCGGATCGTATCGCTGTAGGTTAAAACCAGCCTTGTCTGATATTTCAAATAACGATCCATGGTGGCACCACCAACCCCTACCTCTTGTTCTTTTACCTATAGGAAATAGCGATCCTCACCTCCAGGTGTCAGATCAGTTTTAACTATGGTGCCATCTGTATTTAATCAAAGAACTAATTAATCTTCTTATCTCATTTAATATGTGCCCCTGAATTGTTGTATCGTAATCGCATCGTAAAAGTTGAAATATAGCGATACAATCCGATATTACTGGAGCAATGCTTTTTTAGTCGGATCGTTAAAGTAATCGTAAAAGTAAAATTGCGATCCGATTATAGCTAGCGATACCACAAAAAGTGGAGCAACTGGTGAGGTGGGTATGGGGATCTGGTTGTTTGTAAGAGACTACTATGAAAGAGGACGAACTATCATTAAAAAAAAATTATTAGAGCGTGCTCGCACACATATAAACGTTGACTAGAGGTTAGATTGCTTACATATACACTGCCAGCTTACTGCAAAGAAAAACTATTTCTTCACTATCTGTGTGCTATTGACTGTGGTATGGGGAAAGGAGTTGGGTGTCAGTGTCTCAGGGTCTTAGAGGCGTGCCCAGCTGACAATGAACAATCACTAAATATCGAAATAGCTGCAAACCCACTTGATATTTTGGATACTAGACCCAGGCAGCTGCAGGAATAACAAGCTGACAAGTGGGTTACAGAAAACAATTCATAGACTGATTGTAACCCAAACCTTTTAATTGATATTCATTTATAATTGCACGCTCGTTCATCAATAATGAACATACCATCATATTATGAGTAATATTTTGATTATGCGCAAACAAACAACTGTCGAATGTGAAGCCGTCTCCTGGTACAAATTTTGTGCTACAATAAAATCTTTAAAAAACACACAGATCCTTTCAAGAATCTTACCAAAACTGAAATGGTTAAATTCCACTCATGAGACAACATCTCCTGTCAACAGTTTCCGGTAAAAGGATCAGGGAATGGGTGATGTGTAGTTATTTTAACACTCATAATTCTGCCCATGAAATTTTGGTGCAGAATTAACATTAATGGGCAGTTCTGTTGTTCACGCGATGGAGGCTCCCAAATGCTTAGAGGTGCCACTGCCAGGATATAGTCTCCATTCAAGCCCGGGATAGCAATAGATCATTGTGTACCATAAGGTAGCGTTAGACCATATTATATTACACAATATTTCTAACAACGATGGAGTATGTAGATGTAATGGACCAAGTTTATATTCATCAGAGAATTCACATTCATACAAGATTTAGGTGGTGATTCCACCTGCCAACAAAAAACCCACCGATAATTTACATGCTGTACAAAAAGTCGGTGGCTGGTTCTCCTGCTGATAAGCCGGTGGCACATAATCAGTGACCTGTACTGCCTGCATGTGTTTCCATTTGCCATTTCAAGGTACACTGGTCAATGGCCTTGGTTGTAAACTGCAGACTGCCACTGATTAATTCAGCACAGGTTTATTTCGTTGGTGGGCTAAAAAATCAGTCGTAGGTGCAATATTGCATGAGGAAGGAGAGAAGATTTGTTGTCCTTTCTGTTTCCATCTGACGATTATTGCATCGAATGTGTCGCATAATCGGTTGGCCATGCGAAATGGAATAATCGGTGATTATTATCGGCAGGTGGAAACGCCACATGATGAGATAACGGCTGGACGATGTTTGACAGGATAGGACTCCCACCTCTATGGGCAACGTATTTAACAATCCATAGTAGATCCAGCTTTACCAGTAAAAGGGATCCAGAGCCTTTTTCATATCGGAAGGTGAAACGTAAGTGGATATGAACTGAATGAGTCCCAGTTACACCCACATTAGCTTAACCCTTTAAGGACGGCTGCCTGGGGCCCAGCTAGTTCCATAAGGACGGGTGCTGGTGGCAGTCTGTCTGGCTGGAGGACGGCCACATTATTGTTAAACCGATATCAAAGGTTGTAATCATGAAATATGATACATAATCACAAATATTTTATTTCATTTTAATAGAAATACTAAATATCATGTGCTATCTACATTTTCTGAAGATTTCATGAATATTGCTCTATTATCTCATTGTTAAAACATTTTTGTTAATATCTGGACAATGATGCCTCCAGGCATCATGCGTCTATAGTGCAGTGATGCCTCCAGGCATCATGCGTCTTTAGTGTGGTGATTCCTCCAGGCAACATGCGTCCTTAAAGGGTTAATGTATGGACAAGCACATTTTTACTAATGTTAAGTACCTTTTTCTGTTCCGACTCCAATTGGATCCATTTACGTGGATTCTGACCCAATTCCCTGAAGAGAAAAAAATCCTAAAGAAGCAGAGAGTAAACCAAGTCCCGCTAATGCCTTAATGCCAGCTCTCTAGAAATTGAAGCTCTAGAAAGCAATTTCTTTTCTCTTTTTTTCTATCTTGTTTTCCAACAAGGGAGAAAGACAGTGACAGAAAGGCAAACAATAGGAACTCACTCTGCTTATGTAAAACATCAATACGAAAAGACAAATGATTCAATAAGCTATGACTGTACTCTAAAATAATACCGGTCAGAATACAATGTAAAACCAAAGTTCTTTTTGATTTTTTTTAACATTCTCTTTATTAGATCTCCAATAGTTATTACAATTTGCATGTTTTACAGTTCTTTCATCCATTTGATAATAAAGATGGTCTCCATCAGCCAGGTACAAATGGCTGGTTTCAATCGGGGGCCAACCCCATATAACAACAACAACAGGAAAATGGTAAGGGGTACTTATATAGAACTGCATCGAGAATCGTATAAATAGACAATACTCCACGAGTTTGGATGTGCCTGCATCATGGCACATCCAAACGAGAGGAATATTGACTATTTTACGATTCGAGTGCGGTTCTGGATTTATCTCACCCATTTCTATGATGTTAGATAGTATCAGAATATCAGAACAGCTCGAATATACCTAGCGAATCTATATGACGTCATCTCAAATTCACTACGCCACGGCCGTGGCGTAGTATCGTCACTTCACGGGGGTGATCGTTGAGTATTTTTTCCTAATGTTATTTCTATGGCGAAGCTTGTACCAGGGGTGAGATAATAGGACGTACCATCCGGCCTCATGGTTATCGCTAAGTTATATTCCATATCCCTAAATAAGATTCATGACACAAATAAACGTAGTGAAAATTACATTGAGTCAGTAATCCGACAAGGGAGTGAAAACAATATTGACATTGGAGCTCTAGTAGTCTAAGGACACATTTGGGATGTGATTACGGAATGGTGTTTAACATTGTTTGTTTCGACAATTGATATTACATGTTACGGGGTTGGTAAAAATCAATTAAAGAACATTCTCTATATTTATATTGGGCGCCAGACTCAGTCTATTAAAATAGATGGCCCTATAATAATGGCATTTCCCTGTATGTGTTAAGTCGGACGAAATCGTGTATAGTGGGTTGCTGTTTGCGGAACAGTCCCACTCTATTCCGTAAAGAATGGCGGAAAAAAGAAAAACACACCGGCATCAATGAAAGTGAATTCAGGGCGGGGGCGAAGATGATTATGGGAAGTGGAGAGTCTTGTTCTAAGTGAGGTCTGTAGAGAATGAGAGAGGAGAGGTGACAAAGGCTGCCTCTGTAGTAAGATTCCTCAGCTAATGGCCTTAGAATCGCCAATATCGGATGTAAAGCTGACTTTGGGGCCAACAGGGATTTCTTTATCAAAGATGTGACTTTCCTCTTGATGAATATTTGTTTTGTGTCTATTTGTGTCGTGTCTAAAATATTATGTCACCCTTGGTATTTTTGTCAATTAAGCTTAACATTGGGAACTCGTTCTCCATACCCCAACCAGTATTGCAGTCTGTTCTCCATGGTCTATATCATGTGTGTCGTCCATTCTTTTAGTGTGTACAAGGGTGAGATTAATACAGAAAGCAACTCGATTTGATCAAAGTCGTTGTTCTCAAACTCGTTTGAACGCTTCATGATATTCACTCGGCTATCACCTCATTCATATCACTCTGCAAAAAAACTCTTAGAGAACGATGACTTTGACCAAAACTTGTTGGTTATTTCTTTATTTCCTCCTCTTTGTTCAATGATAATTGTAATCCCCCTCAGTTGAACTATTGGATGTTCAGAGGTAACATATTATTAAGCAGTCACACTGTTCTGACTGGGAATACGTTGAGTGGCATGTGAATTTAAGAGGGCCTTATTAGCATGTCTAATCCTGGTTATAGAACCAACTTTAACTGAAACAAGGAGATTTATTTGTAAAGTAAAGGAAAATGTGTCCCCATTTAAGATTTTTATCTTTTTTAAACAGAGAACTGCCTGTCACCACCTGACATGCAACCGGAATAATTGGACAGTCAAATGATTGTCAGTAATAAGCGAGGTCTTTTCTATTCCACGTCACTAGCGGAAGTTCCTAAAACCGGAACCGGCAACGGATTTCAGTGCGCCTGCGCAGTGCCTCCATACTCACACTGCGCTGGTTGCCTCGAGCCCATAACTCACCATCAACCCCAGACCGGCGTTACTTGCCTCGGAAGGGAAGCATTTGTGAAAATGCAATATAGTGGTGGTGTCTGCAGGAGGGGGTCTGGGTCAGGCAAGGTTATGAATGGCCACGAGGGCGCAGAGGCGAAGGGGTGGGGCACCCGCAGCTTGTCCCATAGACCCTGCTAGTGTTTCATTGGATAGAGTGGATAAGGTAATGTGGGCAGTCAGCCCCCTGCCACTGGCCAGATAGTATGTATGAGCCCCCATTACATCTCCCCACCCTACACTTCTAATCTTCTTTTGCTTTGTAATTTATTAGCTGGTACTGGAACTCCATTTGCACACCAATAAATGGAAATGTTGGTTATAGTACTTTGCAATGCCAATTCCCACAATCGCATGTCTGCGGACATTTTAGCGTATTTTTATGTTTTTTATTCACTAAACCGTCATTTTAGTTTAAATGTTTTCCATGCAAGTAATTTAGATATTTTCTGTAATGTCAGTTCCTTTTCATTTAATAGCTGCTTCATCAAATCACTTAACTAAAAAGATATATATTTTCTGAATGGTTAGAATATTACAAAAAAAGGCTCTTTTATTGAAATATTCTTTGTATTGCCAATTAGGTCTTATATAAATTTATATATCCTTTGTATTGCCAATCAGCTCCTAAGTGGATTTCCCAAATTTAAATTGGAATAAACCACATCTGTCAGCCATGATCTAATTTTTCAACCAATATCAGTCGAATGGCTTCCTGGCTCTATGGAAACTGTAATTTCTTTTTTTTTTCTAATATTTATCTTTTCTTCATGATAAAAGAGTGGCGGTAAATAATGAATATACAATAATTATATAATATATCCTTGAGATAGTTGGTCAGGTGGCCCTCGATAACAATTCTCAATAAACTCTTGATCAGTGTCCGAAATATATAGAGCCAAGCATATAGTTCATGGAGAACCGATATTATCCCACCCCTGGTATTTTTACCCTATATACTTGACATTGGGAACTCGTATCCAACGCCCATTGAGTATTTAGAAAAAATACTCAATGGGGGATTATGTCACAAAGGTTAGCCTATTAGTCAATGTGAAGGGTAAGATACATTCAGAAACCTATATAAGTCTACGGTCAGAGCTCGATTCCATCTCATGTGAATCGCTACATGATTCAGGTGGCTTCACCTTTAGAATTACTACGTGATTCAGACTCAATGGGGTACGAGCTCTGACTGTAAACTTTCATAGGTTTCCTCTATAAAAGTACTTTTTTGTATTACATTCGTTTCTGCAATTACATGTAGTATGTCTCTGTGGGTCTAGGAAAATGCGCATAGAAATAACCCTGTCCAGTTTTATAGTGGTTTACGGTTATGGCTGTGAAAGGTTTACGGTAATATGGGAATAAGTCACTCTCGTATCACGCACCTTACCACTCCACCACAAGGCAGGCCGCAGGTTACTGCAAAATGGGGAACCAATCGTCCATTTATTTCTAACTTTATAAAAGTATGAAAACACTTCTTCTACTGAAACGTGTGTTGCAGAATTCAAACATCCTACTGCGCACAACAGCTCGACGGAACCTGTGTGGAAGCTCGCCCTGAACGGTTCTTACTATAGAGGAGCAACATTGCGGAAATCCTCGTCTGCTGTGGGTTAAAACTGTACCACAAAAGATCTTTTTCAGGATCATTTGAATACTGTCTGCTAATTTTATATGAGGGTGTGTCCATAATTGTACCCGGTTGAACTGCTGCCCTCATCTCATTTTTCAGCCCTTGTATTTTTCTATTAATGACTTCTGAGCATATTGGTATGAACATCCTTGTTGGACTCTTCAATGTATTAACATGTGACCTGACATGCATGTGAAATAGGGACTATCCATAAAGCATGCTCGCAGAATTTCTTAAACTTTGGACCCCCACCTCCCTCCAAATCTTGTACGCAATAGAACAAAGAAGGAGTATACGCAAGATTACCAAATTGTTGGACACCCACCCCCACCCCCCAGTGCGTACATACTTTATGGATGGCCCCCTTACCTAAATTTCAAAAGGTCTTCATATTCATAACAAATCTATTTTATTTTATTATCATTATTATCATCATCATCATCATCATCATCATTATCATCATTATACAAAAGCATCTCTCAAAGAAGTGAGGTTTTCAGATACCATATGGTACAGGGTATAGCAGCTTCCATAGGACGTCAATACAAAAAAAACCATAGTGATGGTATAGAAGGATAAAAGGATAACAAAGAAGGAGCAAACGCAAGATTACAAAAATGTTGGATATCCCCTCTTCCATTACCTACGTCCTTTGTGGATGGCCACATACCCAAACATCAAAGCCTACATACTCATAACAAAGTGTCTATTTTTTAATCATTTTTATATGAAGGCATCTCTCGCAAAAGTCCGTTTTTCACATACTATAGAGGAAACCCATGAAAGTTTAGGGTCTGAGCTCGTATCCCATCGAGTTTGAATCACGTAGTAATTCACAAGGCGAAGCCGCGTGAATTGCTATGTGATTCAAAAGAGATGGGATTGAGCTCTGACCCAAAACTTGAATGGGTTTCTGAATTTATCTCACCCTTAATATTGACTAATGGGCTAACATTTGTGACATTATCCCCCATTGGATATTTTTCCTTAATATCTAATGTGTGTTAGATACGAGTTTCCAGTGTTAAGTCTATGGAGAAAAAATGGAGAAAAAATATCTGGGGTGAGATAATATATGGTACAGAGTATAGCAGCGTCCATTGGACTTCAATATTGTCATAACACACACAAAAAAACAAAGGAAAGGTTTAAAAAGATAGAAAGATAAATGGACATTTGACGCCCCATAGTGACCTAGTTTCTGTACACGTGGCACCCCATAGGCGAGCTGCTCTATCATGGCAGACCTTAATCTGGTGGTGGGAATATTCGCGCCACTTAGCAGGCGTCTGATGTGGAGGTCCAGATAAAGTTCCCGGTAACCAGATCACCGTTTATCCTCTCTCCACCAGGCCGCATGCGGGGGGGGGGGGGGGGGGTTTAGACAGCAGCCCCCACGCTGGAGGCGCCATGGACCTGCTGGTTGATAACTCAGGTCTTCATTCTATATGTTTCCTACGAGGTTTCTGCTCTGTCAATTTCAAGTTTCTCTGTTTTTACAGACTTTGATGATTCATTTGTTCCAAAGGTGGAGATTAAGATATCTAATAGAAGAGATTCTGGTGTGTTTAAGAGTGAAACTGATTGAGAGTCAAGGCGGGCGTCCACCAACAACGGCAACTGAACTCTTAATCGTCTACGATAGGCCTTGATATCTCCCGACGAAATACAAGTATTGTAGGTTCTCTACGACAATCAAGCCCCTTAGTAGACCTACTGTCAGCCGACTGCCTATCAGTGGACTGTCTGTCAGTGAGCTGTCTGTCAGTGGACTGACTGTCAGTGGACTGACTGTCAGTTGACTGCTTATTATGGGCTGCCTGTCAATGGGCTGCTGAAAAGATTTACTGCATCACAACACAAGTCACATAAAAACAGAGTGTGTCGTCTATGGACGTATCGGGAAACCATGGAGCCGCTCGTGGCATTTAATACCACTCTCGACACTATCAAGCCATAACGATTTCCCTTCTTTTTTTTTCTTTTTTTTTTAGCAAACTTTCATTGTTCTTCATTCTTTTACTATACATCATTCCATTGTCGAGCCAGGCCGATTTTGTCGCTATGGCACACAATTCTTTCGTTACGACAGCTTGTCATCACAATAGTGTGATCAACCTGTAGCGACTATTTATCTATTTTCTGGCAACTAAGCGACGCAGCTGCTAAGGCCCTTATCATCGTGGCGACTTGTCTCGGTGGATGAGGGGCCTTAAGGTTTGAGATCACGTTACCCAAAAACACATGGTATGTCATTTTAGTAATACTCCCGATTCATGCAAACAGTCGGTGAATAAATCCAAAGTATTGACTGGTTTCAGATACAAGCGGTCGTATGCTCCGAGTAGCTGATGTTTAGTAATATCCGAACGCATGTGAGGATATTGCGCAGAGACAACCTCGAGGAGCATACAACCGCTTTTATTTGAAATCAGTCTATTTTTCTATTAGTCTATATTGTCTATGAAGTCTATTTGGTGTTTAATATACACCTTTATTTTTTCTCGTGCGCCGGATTTTGCAGCCAAGAGCAAACAACATATCTGTATGCTACTGGTATGAAGATATGCACTCCCAATGTCTTTTCTATAGACGCTCTATATTAGGTGGATATATCTGTATGTTCTGGGTATGGTGATACACACTCCCTATGTGTTATCTATGGACACTATGTATTAGGTAGATATATCTGTATCCTCCAGGTATGGTGATACATACTCTTTATGTGTTTTCTTTGGACACTCTGTATTAGGTGGATACAGCCGTATGCTCCAGGCATGGTGATACACACTTCCTATGTGTTTTCTATTAGGTGGATAATAAAAGCTGGCATCCTGACCACCATTATGGAAGTGTTTCTCAAATCTGACCACACCAAGTTGTTTTCTGTTTTCATCTCACCCCTGTACACACTAAAAGAATTGCTGATGCAGAGGATATAGACCATGGAGAAGGGACTGCCATATTCATAGGGGCATGGTGAACAAGTTCCCAATGGTAAGCCTATGTATGTTTATACGAGGCTAAGATAATCAGTTGGTCCCCACGCTGTGGGTGGCTTTCCCATTCATCCCCATAGAGCCAGAGCTGGTAGTTTTTACAGGGCCAGTGTGCCCGTCATGTCACTGTGAAGTGTTAGCCGGGTGTGAATAGAGCTGGTGAGGTACCGTCACAACATCCTGAAAGAACACTAGAGAGCTGGTCCTACTCACCGGCCATCCACTCGCAGACCACGTGTGACAATGGCCTTCACCACTGAAGGGTCCGTTCAAACGACCTGGAATACACACAGATAGGAGCTCCAGGGGTAAATAAGAAACCAAAATGTTTAGGTGAAAGTCGTCATTCTCCACGAGTTGATGTGGAGTGATATGAACGAGGCGACAGCTGAGCTAATATCACATAGCATTCAAACAATATGGAGAACAACAAATTTGACCAAACCAAGTTGCTTACTGTTTTCATCTCAACCCTGTACACACTAAAAGAATTGCCGATGCAGAAGATATAGACCATGGAGAAGGGACTGCAATATTTATAGGGGCATGGTGAACAAGTTCCCAATGGTAAGCCTATGTATGTTTATACGAGGCTAAGATAATCAGTTGGTCCCTATGCCGTGGGTGGCTTTCCCATTCATCCCCGTAGAGCCAGAGCTGGTAGTTTTTACACGTCCAGCGTGCCCGTTGTGTCGTTGTGAAGTGTTAGCCGGGTGTAAATAGAGCTGGTGAGGTACCGTCACAACATCCTGAATGAACACTAGGGAGCTGCTCCTACTCACCGGCCGTCAACTCGCAGACCATGTGCGACAATGGCAACCACCGCTCAGGGGTCCCTTCTACACCTGCAGCAGCATAGCTCATAACCCCTTTTATTATTTCTATTGCACAATGGAGAAACACACGATTGGCAATTCTGTAGTGAAGGTTTTCATCGGGCTTGCTGTATAACGGGCGTTCTGAAGAGTTGCGAGTTGTGAGTCATGGGTGATGTGGTGATGTGGGAAAATTGGCCCGTTTAATAATCTAGGCTCGTACATGTAGACCCTTTTCTGTATGCCATAGATACCCAGGGACGATGTGGGTCAACTTTTTTCAATGCTTGTGGACGGCAGATACTGTTTTAGCGAAAGACCCCTACACTCCACTGCGGATCCCTTTCCCACCAGTATGAACTTATTGGCTCACATTAACCCAATTACACGTATTGCCTTATATCAGGTCTGTGGATATTTAACAGTCACTTAGAGGGTCATATTCATTGAAAATAAACGATGGTCTTGAAGACAGGCGGCCGTAAACTACGATAGGCTGACGCGTAGTAATACACGAACGCTAGCGATTGTATTACGCCGTCAGTTGGGTGATTTCTAAATTTTACAGAGCCGCCTGTAACGATCGTTCGTTGTATTTACAGTCCATCTTCTCGAGTAAATTTATTGCCATATTAAAGGGTTTATCACTAAGGATTATTTCTTTGCCATATAGCACAAAGGGACAATTTTTCCATATATCATGGCTTTGAGGCCGTATACCACAGATTTGAATCCTTATACCACAGTTATGGTTTCTGACAGATATTATATAATGGGTCGCGGTACCCATGCATTTTCTATGAGGACTTTGTATATTATGGATAATAAAAGAGGAGAGATGCAGTACTCTTATCCATTCTTGTCGAGACATCCCCTTCTCCTATGTAATTCGTGCAGATGTTAAGACACCCTCTCATAAAATGGGACATGGCATTTGTATCAATCCGGGGATTCGCGGTATAGCTGTCAGTGATTATATATCTGACAGAGGTACCACTTCCGGCGCCGCAGTGCCATCTAGTGTTAACCACCCTGGCCCTCAACGTATATCACATTCCGTAGCCTGGCGCCCTGCCAACATCCTATAGTCATCAGTGGTACGATAAACTGCGAGGAGGCGGAGGACAAAACCAAATCTAGCAGTCCTACAGGAATCATCAAGGAATGGTACAGGTCGGGTTATCAATAATAACACAGGGAACACTTTGTTTGTTTTCTACACCGTTATTTTACGTATCCATGGCTTTCTTTACAGAAGGGAGTAAAATGATAACGAAGGCGGGTGGCTTTCTCTTATAGAAGAGTCTCTTGTGTGAGAAAAAGACGCACGTATTTGTGTGTGTGCTGTGGATATTATTGCAACTAGTTACTTCGGATGCACTGCTGTGTACACGGCTTGCACATAGTATTGGGTTTAAAGACAAATGCTGGTAGTTGTGTGATTTATAAATTCCATTGATTTTTGCAAATAACTCTGGATAAGTTCCATATATATATCAGCAAATAGAAAATGCAAAATAAAATGGCATGTCACCATACCATGCTAACTTCTGTAAAAAAAATTAAAAAAAAGAAGTAACTATTGGAGTCTATGGGAACTGCAATATTTTGACTATGTTGCTAAATGACACTGATATTCTATTGCTCTCTTCAAACAATTCTGGATTATGATTGTTGGGAACATGTACAAATGCTAAAAAGAATTATGTCACCATGCTAATTTCTATGGGAAGGTCATTAGAAGAAGGTAAGTGCTTATTTATTGGTGTCTATGGGAAACTGCTACTTTTTCATGAAACCAGATGGCAGCACTAGTGTTAAATTTAGTAGATACAGGAGGCAGTGCGATACCTACCCGCATTTGTCTTTAAAGTCAAAAGCAATTCTGGGGGATCCATACTCCCTGTATTGGAGGACATGGTAGCCCACACTATTCAGTCAACCCATTTATCCTTTCATCATAGTGTATTTTTTATGATAGATAATATTGAAAATTGACACCACATTTATTGGAATTGTTTTTTGTTGTCTTTTTTCATTGATCGAGGTTTAACGACATACAATGCTCGTCCTACTTTCGTGGCGATCTTACATACTGAAGTCACAATATACTAAAGACATTAGTGTAGATCTTCAGACCTACCGATTGAACAGTAAGTACTATGCGAAAACATAACTAATGAGCCCGTAGCGATTGCCGTTCAAGGTGTTTTCACTGCACGAAACTTACCGCTTTACATATGTATCTGAAACGCGTCTAACAGTAGGATTTTGTGTCTAGAAGTTCGACCTGTTATCCGTCTCGTAGACGCCTTATCTATGGCGTATATATGTGTCCATGATGCCGTCTTATATACGTCATATATATACGCCTGATTCTGTTTATTTACGCCACTATCCAATAATTCCGACCTCTGCCACTTGGGGACATCAGTGGTAGCATATTTCATTTACCATTAGTTATTAAGTCCTTGGTATATGTATCAATCCAATGTTATATTATCAATTTTGATTATAAAATTGTTCTAAAACCCCATCTGTTATCTCTTCATATCTCTTGTTATCTTTATAATAAACCAAGCATTTTTTGTTTTTTAAACGGTTTTTTTAAGTTTTTCAAGTTTTTCAAAACACCACTCTTCTGAAGTCATACTTTGGGTACTGTATATATAGCACAAGGTCTGGTCAGATATCAACCTATCACCCCAAGTGCTTCCACACATCTGCTGCCGATGCCGCTCTGACACCTGCCGCTTTGACACCCGCCGCTTTCACACCTATATGCTCCCGCCCGCCCAGAGACAAAACTCAGGTAATGTGTGAAGACAGAGGACCTCCATGTACCAGGGCTCGTGTACCAGGGCTTCACTGTGGATGGAGTGAGTGTAGGGTGGTGGGGTGGTGGGGTGTCGGGGGGGCGGGAGGGGGTGGGGTTGGGAGGTTGCGGGTGGTGGGTCAGTGTTGGTGCAACCTCTACCAACACCCACAGGATGGGGCGGGCCGCGGGTCGCAATTTATTCATTTTCTGGTATTATATATCACACAGAGCATGTTTTATCTTAAATACGCCAGGCGTGAAAGACAGCCAAGTCGCGCGCGTCTACATATGGAAACTGTATCGTAGACGCCCGAAACGCAGAGGCGTATAATAGGTGTATACAAGTATAAACAAGCCACGATACAGCCGATACGTGCGTTATCGCAATGGCGTATATATATGTAAAATAGTGGTTTTCGTGCAGTGTTTGTCCCTTTAAATATGTCCCGATGCTGGAGACGGAGGGGCATATTTTATGGGACAGAAGGCCGAGAACGAAATCGCTAGGGGTTTACTCACTACGTTTTCTTATCATTATTATTATTATTATTATTATTATAATACACATCAAACATGATACAAATGTGATTATATGTACTCGCAAAGTACACTACCAGCACAGTTTGCCCAGACATTCACTACGTCTGAGTGAGCCCGAACAATATTCATACCGCACCCCTAGCAGTGGCTAGTATTTCACAGACGATAGCCTAGGTGTATGATAATAGAGGGAGGGGGCCATCCATAAAGTACGTACGCACTGAGGGGGGGGGGGTGGTCAAATATTTTGGAAATTTTGCGCATGCTCCCTGTTTGTTCTATTGCGTACAAGATTGGAAGGGGGTGAAGGAGGGTCCATGATTTCAGAAATTCTGCGCATGTGCTTTATGCATGACCCCGAACACATTAAGGCCAAGCGTCCACCTACTACAATGTGGCTCCGATATGGTCTCCGATGCACCTCCCGGTAAAAAAATCCAAATCGCGTCAGAATGTCACCTAATATCGGGGCAGTTGACCATGTTTCTATGATTGGGCACCAAAAAAGCCCATTAAGATTCATGGTGGATTGGCATGTCTAGTCATATGTCTACGATTTTGCACCTTCCCGATATGTCTCCAATATTGACTTTATGTATCGGTACCATATCGGTAGGTCTGAATTTCTATCGTAGTAGGTGGACGCCAGGCCTTATCATGTGAGACACGTAGAAACGTTGATATAGCTGCATGTGTACATAGACTCCGCTGTGAGAGTGTGGTGACCTGGTATCGGGTTCTGTAAAGTGATCTATCGTCCTTCCTCCACACTCAGCCTCGGTCTGAGGTTAACGCCGCTAATGGCGCCCCCATGTGGCCACGGCGCGCATTAAGGGGGCGATGTCGTGTTGTGCCCTGTCGTCGGGCTGGAGGGGTGACATCAGTAGTCAATATAGGGTAACACAGGGTGGGGGTAGGATGTGGGGGTGGGGAAGTAGCCACAGCCTACTTGGAGATTCACAGACCACTGCCTGGTTAAGGCCCGATTCCATTGGCCGATTTTCTGACACCGATCTAATTTTGCCCAAGCTACTTCTCCATTTTGTCGGCAGTTTCTGGTGTAGCCTTCTACCAACTGGCTGCGTCTATAAAGCCTGGCGTCCACCTACTACGATAGAAATTTAGACCTACCGATATGGCACCGATACAAAAAGCAGATATCGGAGACAAATCGGGAAGGTCCAAAATCGTAGATGTATGTCTAGACATGCCAATTCACCACGCATCGTAATGGGCTTTCCTGTAAAAAATGTGATCATGGTCCCGATATCTTTGGGAAGACGTGGCGTATCTGGAAGTGCGAGCCTTTCTCCTACCACGGATCCTCGACAGGTCCATCGGAACGAAGAAATTACAAACATGGTCCCGATATCTACCACGATATTACCAGGGCTAAAGTGCATATCTTGAGATGGTATCTTCATTCTAGATATACGATACACTATATTTCAGGAAAAGTTGCATTAATAATTTTTCTCAGACGCTAAAGGTTATGTTCCAAGTAAACCTAAGAAAATATTGATCTGAGACCTTTAAACCTAATTGAAAATCACAAGATTTGCAGGGCATACGGGCACTTGTATCGTCTATATAAATCCAAAATTTCATAATTTTCTTAGTTTTATCTCACACGCGAGAGCAATTTTCTTTAAAGAATGCTTTGCGATGCTCCCGATAACCCACCGCCGTTTTTAACATGCTTAAATCGTTGACATCCTAAGATGCACATATTCCATCTGTACCGAATCGTAGACCCCCATATTGTATCGGTGCCTAATCGCAGAGACGCAGTCAACTGCCCTGATATTAGGTGACCTTCTGACCCGATATTAATTTTCTATCAGGAGATGCATTGTAGACCATATCGGAGCCATATCGTAGTAGGTGGACGCCGGGCCTTACAGGAGAGAGTGTCCTTTGGAGATTCTTGAATCACAGAAATGGGAGAAAACATGGACAATTCTTTTTTTTTTAAATCTTATTCAGGCTTAGTTCGCATACAAACGTTGCGGTCTACTAGCATCTTTATCAAATGGATGGAGGAGATGTGGTTATCTCAAGAAATGCGTACAAATTGCCACCATCAAACATTTATTGGCACCACTGTAATTGCTTTCATCGGTTCAACTAAATTCACTAGAGCTTCTTCTCCATTTTGTCTGCAGTTGTTGGCGCAGCCTTCTACCGACTGGCTGCGTCTATAAAGGCTGGCGTCCACCTACTATGATAGAAATTTAGACCTAACGATATGGCACCGATACAAAAAGCAAATATCGGAGACATATCGGGAAGGTGGGAAATCGTAGACATATGTCTAGACATTCAAATCCACCACGCATTGTATGCAGTTTTTATCAGTGTCTAATCCCAGAAATGTGGTCAACTGCCCCGATATTAGGTGACCTTCCAACGCGATTTTGATTTTTTTATCGGGAGGTGTATCTTAGACCATATCGGAGCCATATCGTAGTAGGTGGACGCCGGGCCTTATTGTGTTGTTGAGTCTGATACAACGCAGGATGTGTATGTCCTGAAGGGTATGTATATGTATCATATGCCGAACGTCTCTGAAATACTACCCGCTGCTGGGGGTGTAGTACAGATAATGTTCGGGTGCACTGAACCCATAGCGAATTTTCGGACGAACTGTGCCCGTAGTGTACTTCGTAAGTACATAATATTGTGTTTTTTCCTTATATTTAGGTGTATAATAATAAGAAGATGTAGTGACTGAGCTGTAAGGATGCCATTCTTGGCATTTTTATCCAATTAAAGACATCCCTCCACTTCCCGCGTCGGGACGAACTTTATGGGACAACAGACCTAGAACGGCCATCCCTATGGGCTCAGTAACCACGTTTTCTTTTAATACCCTTCCCTAGCTCGTTATCTAGTAGGAGTGTATCAGTTAATGGAGCGTGTAGATGAAGACTCCAGGAGTTTACTGATGTCCGGCAACTACCAGATGAGCTATCCGGGCCTGGCAGGGCACATCAGTAGTAATGGGGTGGTGGTACGGCGCACTGCGGGTGGTTCTACGACAGGCAGGGTGCTGGGGGACAGATTATGACCTTCAGAGACCACGCAATACCCCCATAATGGCATCTGACCGTCCCCATCACAGTGTAGGTACTGACCATGGCTCTACAACAGGCAGGGCGCTGGGGGACGGACACATGACAATGTCTACATGACAATTCACCACGCATTATCAGAGGTACACCCCCAATTTTCATCAGTGCCTAATTGCAGAGACATGGTCCCTGTCCCGATATTAGATGAGCTTCCGACGCAATTTTGATTTTGTATCGGAAGGTCCATCGCAGACCATATCGGAGCCATATCGTAGTAGGTGGATGCCGGGCTTAATAATACGAAAACATAGTGACTGAGCTGTAGGGTTGCCATTCTTGGCCTTCTGTCAATTTAAATACAAACCCTCCACCTTCGGCGCCGGGATGTATTTTAAGGGACAACAGACCTCAAAAGGCTATCCCTATGGGCTCGGTAACCACGTTTTCTTTTAATACCCTTCCCTAGCTCGTTATCTAGTAGGAGTGTATCGGTTAATGGAGCATGTAGATGAAGACTCCAGGAGTTTACTGATGTCCGGTAACTACCAGATGAGCTATCCGGGCCTGGCAGGGCACAGCAGTAGTAATGGGGTGGTGGTATGGCGCACTGTGGGTGGCTGCACGACAGGCAGAGCGCTGGGGGACGGATTATGACCTTCAGACACCACGCAATACGCCCATACTGGCATCTGACCGTCCCCATCACAGTCTAGGTACTGAGCATAACCTTTACGACCCATTAACCTTCTGTACTAAGCACCAGCAGGGAGACCACCCTCCACAGACCTACAGGATATTGCTCATCAATTATGTGTCGCGTGTTTTCGTGGAAATCTCTGTGGTAATCAACGTTCTCCAGCTGTTAAGACCTTCTGCTGTGTTACTGACTGTGTCTCTGATGTCTTGAGGATAACGGTCCATATTACTATGATATAACCCTGTTAGTTGATACGACTTAGCATCGGATCAGTCAGTTACCGTTGTGTCTTTACTCGTTGGACAAAACCTCTGTATAAGGCCAGGTGTCCACCTACTACGATATGGCTCCGATATGGTCTACGATGCCTGCAGGGAGTTGTCCCCCTGTATTAACTACCATATAAGGAATAGAGTAGTCCCAGTAGCCAATGACTGCATTCGGAGCAAACCACCACCTTCACCCTGACCTCCTTACATGATATTTATAGCGCCTTGAAAGGGTTCTACAGTCGAGAGTTGACCTAAAATCTAATGGGCCACAACCACCCTCACGATGCACCTCCCGATACAATCAAAATCGCGTCGGAGAGTTTATATTTTTTTAAAGTCAGTTTAGTATAATCTGTCCTCGCTCTAATAAATGTTTTTCCTCCAAAAATGTCTGCCTCTGTTAAATCAAGGGTTATAAGTAGTGTCTGGAAATTGTGATTTAAGGAGGGCGTCCACAAATCACGACAAGGCTACGACAATGGCTTTCCGATAAGGTCCACGACAGCTCTACGATTGTCGTAGCCTTGTCGTGGTTGGTGGACCCCAGTTCCCGACAAGGGGCTATGACAAGGCCACGACAGGCTGTGACATGAAGCTTGACGGGGGCCTCTCGGGGTCATTACAACGAGGCTACAACAATATTGAACATGTTCGATTTTTGCTACGACTGGACCTTTGTCGTGGAGTGTTGTGGTTTCCTCGATATCACTGTCGTAGTGTGTCGGAACCATGGGCGCCTTTTTAACGGCAACCAGCAACGTCTACGACACGCCCCAACACTGCTGTTCCGACACTGCTCTTCTCACGACAAAGCTGCGACAAGGCTGCGATTGGAACTTTCATGTCGGCACTTGTCGTAGCCTTGTCGTGGTTGGTGGACGCCCCCCTTTAACCAAGGGGTATATGTTGGAGGTCAACCATTCGCGTGGAGTATATTTATCCGTCAACAGTGAATGGAAACGGTGATTTCAGTATGGGTATATGTGGTAGGTCAGCAACTAGTGTGGGGGATATTAATCTGTAAGAAGTATATAGAACGGTGATTTCACTATAGGCCCGTTTCCATTGGCCGACGAAGATTGCTTAGACCTTTTGAGTTACACAGAAAGTCTGTCGGTGGGTCCACTGCGTCGGTATAGAAAAATCGCCGAGGGTAGTAGATTTCACTCAGTGATCAAGCTTTCACTCAGTGGTGGGTGGTGCCACATTGCAGAATCTAAGCAGAAAAAGTCGTGGGGCATTTCACGGCCTTGGTTGTTTCCATTGACCGATATCAGGTCCAAAAGTCTGTCGGTGGTTTCTGACTGTAGATCGGTGACGGGAAATGTGGGATGTCAGCCATTAATATGGGAATATTAACCCGTAAGGAGTGAATGGAAATGGTGTTTCCACTATGGGTGTAAGTGGGACGTTAGCCGTTCATATGAGGTATGTTAATTCAAGTAGTATATAGAAATGGTGGTTTTACTGTGGGTGTATGCCGAAGGTCAGCCAATGTACTGATCTGTAAGTAGTGTATGGAAATGGCGATTTCACTCTGGGTGTATGTTAGAGGTCCATTGGGTAGTCGATATTCATCTGTAAGTAGTGTATGGAAATGATAATTTTATCATGGGAATATAAATAGGCATTGAGACCCATGACTCGCCGGTGTCATTTCCTGCTATCCTTGGCCACAAAATAGTGCCCCCAATGGATGGGAATACCAGTGTGTGCGGCTCTGGAATGCACTCCCTATAACAGTACGCTCTAAACCAATTTGAAAACTATCTAAAGGACAAGCAACAAATCTTGATGCCTGGATGTAGCTTTAACACTATGCGGAAAAACCCGCTGAGCCTAGTGCTGGAATGCAAGTGACTGTTAAGTAGCCACCAGAGCGAGTATGGAAAACACTCACTGAAGGAATCACTGAATGGATAATAACGTGAATGAAATATGTGTAAAACGTTTAGAAATACAGATGTACAATGATTTACTAACCACTTCAGCAAGACTCATCATCAACTTGAATATGACCAACATAAACCGAGGCTTTATTACCCACCTATTACGGAGTATCCATAGGAAACGTATAGGGCACCTGGAATTAGTGACCCGGAGATTCTGGCATGTCAGAATCTCCTGCATGAGATTCGGAAAAAAAGTCCCTGCTAAAATGAGGTCAATTGATAATATACTTCAAAATAAGTTCATTTTATGTTCATTCAATATTATTTAGTTATAATCAGTCACAATGATCTCATTTACCATCAGAAATCACTGTCAGAGCAAGTTTTGTAGACCAAAAACCCAGAAAAATAGCAAACCATATTACAGGCATAAGTATACACCAAATTACCACCATGCTTGACAGAGCTGTGGGGTTATGGCGTAATCTGGAACTTTATGTGCTTATTAGCCAATAAACATGTTAGTTGACGACGTAATTGCTACGCGTCAAGTACTCAGAGATTACGGTCACTCGTACACAAAACCAGTCATTATTGTGTATATAAGTCTGATAAGTCAGCCTCACGCTGCTATCTGCACTAGATATAGGATATTTGCAGTGTTGATGTATTATCCTACCCCTAATATAAAATCCCATATGCTTAACATTGAGATTCTGTATGCCACGCTGACTGGCATACGGACGTTTGTATGCTACTAGGGGCATACGGAATTTTGATGATTTTCATTCATTATTTTGATATTAAAATATTGTAGAGAGGGGTAGGATAAAATCAAAACCTGATTCGTTTTAATCTTAAGATTAAAACTCATCCGGTTTTACAATATTATTATATACCTGTGGTAGTATATACTACACATACGGCCCCCTCCTACCCATGTCGTATTTTATATCCGTACAACCCCTAGGTGATGTACGGGTATGTATGTGGCATATGGGGCATGAACGGCGGCGAAATCCAAAAACTCGCCCAGAAGCAAAGTTAAAATTGGATATTTTAAGGTATATAATAATATGAAAGCAGGTATACTGTGTCTGTATTTGATGAATACTTGGTAGAATTGACGTCAATTTTACCGCGTATTTATCACGTACAGCCGCAGTAACCTTGTTTCCGTATAATACACATTGTCCAGAAGACAGACGAGCCTTGTAGCCTAAGAAGGATCCAGTACAAATATACGAACGGGAAAAAAATGGTTTTGATGTCGAAGCAGTAGACGGGAATGTTGATTAGCTGGGCACATGAGATGGCTACAGTAACAGATCGTTTAGCGCCTTTTTACGGTTGTCTGTATCTCAGCGGTTCTTATCGCAGTGCCAAACAGAAAGCAATATGTCTGCACTTTTAAAACATGTTGCAGCTCCGTAGTCTATTAGTAAACATGCAACTATATGAGCCGGTATTAATACCATATAATGTGGCGTTTCCACCTGCCGAAGAAAATGCCACCGATTTTATTATCTGTCGCATAAAAAGACCCTATTTAAAATGTATGGGGACTCAGTAAACCACGACCAATTGCATAAAACCTGTCAGATGCCATAACTGTGGTATACGGATTCAAATCTGTGGTATACGGCCTCAAAATCATGGTATATGGGAAAATAGTCCCTTTGTGTTATAGAGCAAAGAAATAGTCCCTATTGATATACCCTTTAAAATGGAAATTACTTGATTCATTTGAGAAGATGTATAATAGATACAACAAACGATGGTTATGTGGACAGGCGACTAGCACTAGTGTATTACTACGCGTTAACTCCTCGTGGTTTACGCCTGCCCGTTCACACAACCATCGTTTCTTGTCTATATATGCAACATGTACAAAAGTCGGTTCTATTTGAGAAATTATTAGTGCACTTAATCGGTGGTGGTCAACAGACATGCTATTTTCCTATGGAAACTGAGGTAGTCGCCGACCGATTTTTGATACTCAATTTCATTCCGTAACTGATGAAATGAATGGAAGGAAGATTTGTCTTTGGTACAAACAAAAATCAGTCGGTGGTGCAAGATTATGTAATCATTGGCCCTTTTTGTTTCCACCTGACTATTATCACACCCAAAGTGTGATATGATAAGTCAGCGGTGCTAAATGCCATAATCGGTGGACAAAATCGGTAGATGGAAACACCACATTACGTCGAGGTCGTTCCTGTTCCCACACGATGTGTCCTACTTCAGGATACAAGTGCTTAACCCGAATCCTGAGTGCGATGTAGTAAAACAACCATTAAGCTTTCTGCCTGTGATATATTCCCTTCATCTTCTTGTATAAGCCGCGTATATATCTCAATCTCATAAGGCCTGGCGTCCACCTACTACGATAGAAATCTAGACCTACCGAAATGATACCGACACAGAAAACAAATATCGGAGACATATCAGCAAGGTGCAAAATTGGTGACATATGTCTAGACAAGCCAATCCACCATGCATCTTACGGGGATTTTATTGGTGTATATAATCGCAAAAACGTGGTCAACTGCCCCGATATAAGGTGACATTCCGACACGATTTTCATTTTTTATCGGGAGGTGCATCGTAGACCATATCGGAGCCATATCGTAGTAGGTGGAAACCAGGGCCCTGTTTTTCAGTCAAGACATAATCGCCCAACGATACCCTAAGATGTCTCCACGATTGGAAGACAATTTGCAAGACACAAAATGGCGGGTGTGCTATAGACACGGTCTCAGTGCGGCTCGCTCGATCGCCGCTAAAAGTGTCTCAAGTCTAGAACTGTCTCAGGCTCTATCAAAGCTCACTGTGTGTATATAGAGGATTTCCCGTGCTTTCCATATGACTTTAGAATTGAAATTTTAACACGAGTAAGGTATACATATAACCTATAATCGTACCAAATATGAGGAAAATCGGTCCCACCGTTCCGAAGTTATCGGCGTTTTAATTTCGTAATAGCAATCGTCTGCTCTGGTGGCCAGTCACCCTCCCACCTCCGGATACGCAGTCAATGTCAAGGTCGCTGCATAAATTAGCGGAGGTGTCGGAAAAAATACACTGGCCACCAGACCAGATGATTGCTATGACGAAATTAAAACGCCGATAACTTCGGAACGGTGGGACCGATTTTCCTCATATTTGGTACGATTATAGGTTATATGTATACCTTACTGGTGTTAAAATTTCATTGCTTAATTCTTACGGGAAGTGAAGTTGCGCATTCTGTACGACATGTCCATAGATGTCTTAGGTCTAAGACACTTTGGAAGACATTTGGAACCACGTGACCCTAAAGATGTCTTATCTATAGTACACCTGGCTGCAGTCTAAGTGCTCTTGACGGACAATCGTTGGACGATCCCCAAAGATGTCTTATCTATAGTACACTGACAGCTGTAAGATGTCTTACAAAGAGGAAATCGTGACTGAAAAACAGGGCCCAGGCCTTACCCTAAAAGTTTGCGCTCCAATGGACAAGAACGTTAATGCAGTTTTAGAGGGAAAAAAATCTGAAATCAATATTCTATGCGGGTATTTTCATGCATGATTTTTGAAATCAATGATATCCTGATTGGTAGCATGTACCACAAATAGATTACCAATGCCTTTCTTTTATCCTTACGTGTAGGAAGATCATATAGAAGATATCATACCATCTTATCATCTGGATATTGGCATCTTCTTGTTGCCAAAGATAGAACCGTTTTGTTAGAGCACAAATCCATAGAAGATATTGCACCAGAAGAAAAAAAAGAAGCCTGACGTCCTGATGTATCGCGTCACTATAGGTCCTTGACAGTATGGATTTTGCGGGTCTGTCCGCCGGGATATAACGTAGGTGCGGCCCGACTCATCAGAGTGAGACAGTGGGCGTGTTAATGTAGCCGGCTGTCAGGCCCCAGACCCCCGCCTGGGAACTGACCCCTGTCCGTCCTCCTCCCCCGGCGACCCGGACCAGTCATCTCACGCGTCATGTTTACGGCGCGCTCCACCAGTTTGTCAGGGGCTCCCT
Organism: Alentia gelatinosa; assembly: GCA_950022655.1. Classification (NCBI taxonomy): domain Eukaryota; kingdom Metazoa; phylum Annelida; class Polychaeta; order Phyllodocida; family Polynoidae; genus Alentia; species Alentia gelatinosa. Next base: position 39,790,909 of record OX465590.1, on the reverse strand, counting down.
CTCACCGCCCCCCGCCCGCCGCCGCCCTCACACAGCGCCCACCGTACCCTGCTCACCGCCCCCCGCCCACCGCTCCACACCGAACCGCCCACTCCCCTCACCGCCCGCCTCCCACCTCCTCCATGCACACCCCCCAAATCCCCCGCCACTCTCTCCCTTCCTACACACTGCCCACCCCCCCCCCCCCCCACACCCCTCCGCCCTCTCACACCCCTCCCCGTCTCACACCTTTCCTACAGCCCTCCCCCTCTCACATCCCTCCCCCCTCTCACACCCCTCCCACACCCTCCCTCCTCTCACACCCCTCCCCCCTCTCACACCCCTCTCCACCCTCACACCCCCTCCCCTTTCACATCCCCTCCCCTCCCCCTCTCACACCCTGCCCCCTCTCACACCCCTCCCCATCTCACACCCCTCTCACACCCCATCCCCTCTCACACCCCACACCCATCTCACACCCCTCACCCCTCTCACACTCCTCCCCTTTTACACCCCATCCTCCTCTCGCACCCCTCTCCCACCTCACATCCTACTCCCCTCTCACAACCCTCTCCCATCTCACACCTTACTCACCTCTCACAACCCTCCCCCTCTCACACCCCACCTCCCTCTCACACCCCTCTCACACCCCTCTCACACCTCACCCCCTCTTACACCCCTCCCTCCTCACACACCCTTCTCACACCCCTCCCCCCTCTCACACCCAGCCCCCCCTCTCACACCCTTTCCCCCCTCACACATCCCTCACCCCTCTCACACCCCTGTTACACCCTGCCGCCCACTCCTGGTGCCCCCTACCGCGCGCCCACCACAAGAAGCCGTCCTCGTCGCGGTCTCATGGGTAGAATCAGTGGAGCGTGACCACAGGGCGCCGGTCCATAAACCACCGGTCTGTCTCACCACCCGCCGTGTGTGCGCGGGGGCGGGCGGCGGGCGGCGGGCGGCGGGCGGCGGGCGGCGGGCGGCGGGCGGTGGGCGGCGGGCGGCGAGGCAGGGGTTCATACAGTGGAGCTGGTCGATGTGGTGGTTGAGGAGTCAGGGGCCTGTTTAAATAGGAGCAAATAGTATGTTCATCATTGATGAATGAGCGCCCAATTATAATTGAATAACAATTAAAAGGTTTAGGTTACATTCAGTCTATGAATATTTTTCTGTAACCCATTTGCGCCCAGTAAACTTGCCATTTCTGCAACTGCCTATCTTGGATCCAGACAAATCAAGCACCAGTGGGTCTTGTTGTATTTCGGTCTTCAATAATTGGTCATGGTCAGCTGGGCATGCCTCCAAGACCCTGAGACACTGGCCCTCTGCTCCTTTCCCGGTATACCAGTTAATAGCATGCAGATAGTGACGGGATAGCTTTATCGAAGCATGTTGAAAGTTCAACGAGACCACTCTCACCTCTGGGCAATGTATATAATGCGCGTGCAAGCACGCTCTGATAATCTAGGATCCTACATGCAGACCCTTTTCTGTATGCCATAGAGACCCAGGGACGATGTTGGTTAACTTTTTTTAACACTTATGGACGACTAATGGCCGGCTAGTATTGTCTTAGCGAACAGACCTAAGCATTATTAAACGATAACACTTGTTTGAACCTACGGGTCTAACCTCCCCATAGTGTAGCACACATTAATCGATAGAACATCAATATCAAGAAAGGAAAGGAAATGAGTGTTTGGTCTGTGTCCTTGTATGCCATCCGGTTTAGAGTGGACAGAGATATGAACGAGGCGATAGCCGAGTGAATATTCTGAAGCGCCTCAAATGAGATGGCTATCGGGGATATAGACCAAACACGAACATGTTTCTGATTTTATCTTAGCCTGGATATAGTTGTCTAATTGTCACCCATTGAGTATGGGTTTCCGTACTCGCATGCCTGTTAAGAACGAGTTCCTAATATTAAGCCTATGGACATTTATATCAGGCTTTAATAAATATAAGTTAGGAAACAGAAGGGAGTGCTGCAGTAATGAAGTGAAAGTAGAGACCCAAGAACGTTATTAAGTCTATAGGCAAGTAATAAGAGGGGATGGGTTTGAGTGAAAGTTAAAGTAGAGGATAAGAAATGTGGTTGGAGTTTCGTTATGTGAGTAACGAGGTCAGCAGTGAAGCGTGAAGGAGTGCAGTGAGGCGGAACTGCAGGTAATGAGACAGAGGCAAAGTGGCCGTAAAAATAACCATCAAATCCTGCTCTTGTAATCTATTCAAAACCATCCCTATTGCATATACAGTAAAACCCAGCTTAAGGGTACACCCTCCGTTCCGAGCAAACTGTCCCCTTAAAGGGGGTGTTCCACTGGACCGACGGTAGCAGATTCCGTAGCCAGACAATCGCCCATTATTATCAGATGACCTAGATTTTCTCTAATCTTTGAAAATGGTCTATTATTAAACTATCATTATCAGAATTAAATGAATTACAATACGTGAGCTTCCTCTTAAGGGCCCAGGAACAATTGATCGGGTGAGAAATCGGCCTGGTGGATTCACCCCTTTAGCAGGGCGTCCCCTGAAGCGAAGTGTCCCAGAAGTGGGGTTTTACTGTATTCTCATACCCAAGGGCCCGTTTAATTATCTAGGATCGCACATGAAGACCATTTTCTGTTCCTCGTACGATGGTTAACGTTTAATAACTTTTAAGCCTGTTCGCTATGAGAGTATAAGTCATCCATTAGGTCGTCCAAATGTGGTAAATAGAGTTGACCAACATCACCACTGGGTCTCTGTGGGATACACAAAAGGGTCTGCATGTACGATCCTAGATTATCAAACAGGTCCTAGACTTGTTAATATGCTGCATTTCTTTTGTACTGATTTCTTATGATATGTCTGTCTCTGTCTAGTGAACTTCATTGGTGATGCACTGACTAACCCCAGCAGAAGAGCACCCCTTTTAGGTGATAATCTCTTTGTAATGGAGTACATGAAATGGAAGTGGAACATGTTGGTAAAAGGATTATTTAGAGAAAAGGAGATCATAGATGTGCTACATTGACGAGATGAAGCCGTGTTTGTGTGAGTGGGGGAGTGTGTGAGAGTGACTGAGTGAGGGAGGGAGTCAGTCAGTCAGTCAGTCAGTCAGTCAGTGAATCAGTCAGTGAGTCAGTCAGTGAGTCAATGAGTCAGTCAGTGAGTCCCCCATATATTTACCAATAGCCCATACATTTATCAATAATCCATGCATTTATAAATAATCCATATATTTATTGATAACCCATACATTTATTGATAACACATACATTTATCAATACTCCCTGCATTCATCAATAGTCCCTGCAATTATCAATAAACCATATATATTTATCAATAAACCATGCACTTATCAATAACCCATATATTTATCAATAATCCATGCATTTAGCAATAACACATATATTTATCAATAACCCATACATTTATTGATAACTTATATATCTAACATGGATTCTGAAGTGTAATGAGACCTTGTCAAAGCCTCATTGAGCCGTTTTGTGTATATAAATGCTGTAACGATTAGAATTGTAATGTTTCTGATATCGTTTCACGCTTGATTCGTATACGTTCCTGATAGAGTACCTCTGGTGGCCCCAGTCATTCTATTTGTTGGGATAATGAGGATTCTATGTAAGCTGGTGCACACACTATCACTTGATATAACCGTATTGATCGAATGAATAGACATCACCTAGTGTCTAAACACACACAGTTTTCTCAGTTCTATAGGGCCCCATTGTGCCAGTGCGTGGGCCAGTCGTCTACTCTATAGGCTTCTGTTACCATTCTACTTCCTAATTAAGCTACTTCTAGTCTCTACACACTCTAAGGCCATCAGCTGAGTCGGTTAGGGGGCCGCTCTGTACTCAGATCCCGCGGTATCAGGAGTCGAGGTGTTGGCGGTCTGCTGTAGGGCTGTGTCACACTCCGTGTGTGTCGTAGATTCTCTCATCAGTCACAACTCCGGTACGGACATTGATCCCGACCCGTCATCTCCACCCCCTAAATCTCCCCGTAATTCCCGGGTGCACGCCGCCCGCCGCCCACCACCCGCCGCCCGCCACCCACCACCCACCGCCCACCAGCCACCACCCGCCGCCCGCCGCCCTCCGCCCACCACCCGCCGCCCACTACCCACCACCCGCCGCCCGCCGCCCTCCGCCCACCACCCGCCGCCCGCCACCCACCACCCACCGCCCACCACCCACCACCCCCGCCGCCCGCCGCCCTCCGCCCACCACCCGCCGCCCACCACCCACCACCCGCCGCCCGCCGCCCTCCGCCCACCACCCGCCGCCCACCACCCACCACCCGCCGCCCGCCGCCCTCAAAAATTCAAAAATTCAATATAAAAATAGATAGTCTCTGTAGATGAATAAAGTCTGTGTTTTCAGCTCCTGGTTTGACTCATGCATTGTGCAGTCCTTAAGGGGTACACTAGTACATTTTATCACTATACATTCAAATGGTCTTAGACCAGTACATACATGTCATGAGTTTTGAATACAAAATAAAATAAGGGTAGTTCACCCAGCCAGAGGTGAATCCCAATTCCAAGAGCCTCCTATCCTTTCCTCAACATGTTCTTCACACTTCGTTTTTTGGTTACATACTTGAATCTTTCATAAGAATCGATATTTCTAATACTAGGACACAGCGCATTCCAAAGCACAGCTCCCCTGTACAGTGTACTGACCTTTTATTTTTACATACTTGGGTTTCATAGTAGAGAAAACGATACCCTCATTTTGTCTTGTGCATCTTTGCGAAACTTTAACTAAGTTAGTGTCGTTTTTTTTTTTTACATAAAATTCAGCAGGTGGCTTTCCCTCCTTTTGTCTAGCATGGCAAAACTTGCATTTTTATGTACCTCAAAATCAGAAATTTTATGTTGGTCTCTATTAGCTATCCTTAGAGCCTTTGTTTGGATACTCTGTAATTTCTTCAAACACGACTTTGGCCCATTACCATATAACACATCTCCATATTCTAAATATGGCATAATGAGAGATTTGACAATAGTCATTGCCGTAAATTTATCCAAAAACCTTCTAATTTTACCTAATACATACAACTTGTGGGCAGCTAGTTTAATACAATTTTCCATATGTTTCGAGAATGTGAGGCCATGATCTAAAATAATACCTAAATACTTATACGAGTACACTCTTTCAATTAGGTTTTCATTTAAAGCCACTTGTTCAAAATTCAGTTTTCTAATGTTATTTGGTAAACCAAATACCATACACTTAGTCTTAAGCTCGTTGATAGTTAACTTATTAGCACGACACCACATAGATACAACTTTCAATCTTTCGTTCATCTGTGTATACAAGTCTTCATAAGGATATCCTTGAACATAAACTACTGTATCGTCCGCATACAGTTTAATATTACTATCATTCATTTTCTTAGCTAAATCATTTATGTACAACAGCAAGAAAAACCGTCCCAAAATGGAACCCTGGGGCACCCCACAACTAATATCTTTGCGATCAGAATTTAGCCCATTCACAAACGTACTCTGCGTTCTGTTAATGAGATAATTCCTAATCCAATGTAGCATTTTTCCCCCCACTCCTATAAGCTTTAATTCTTTAATAAGAATATTTTGGTTAACCGTATCAAATGCTTTAGATTGATCTATAAAAGTCGCTATTGTAATTTTGTTCTCATTTATTCCCTTTAGAATGTTTTCTATTAATAAAGATGTTGTATTAGTTGTGGAGTGCCCAGACCTAAACCCTCCCTGACAATCTGTGAGAATTTCATATCTATCACATGTTAGTTGATGCATAGTAATGTCTGAGCACATGCAAGGATATTGCGCAGAGTCCACTCCAAGGAGCATAAAAACCGCTTTTATCTTAGACCAGTCTATATTGTATTTATTATTCACCTTTTCCTGACAGATTGCTTAGCAATAATAGTTCATTTAGGTTTTTCATTAGGTGGATATATCTGTATGCTCCGGGTAGGGTGATACACACTCCCTATGTGTTTACTATAGACACTTTGTATTAGGTGGATATATCTGTATGCTCCGGGTATGGTGATACACACTCACTATGTGTTTTCTATGGACACTTTGGATTAGGTGGATATATCTGTATGCTCCGGGTATTGTGATACACACACCCTATGTGTTTTCTATGGACACTTTATATATTTGTATGCTCTGGGAATGGTGATACACACACCCTATGTGTTTACTATACCCATGCTCTGGGTATGGTGATACACACTCCCTATGTGTTTTCTATGGACACTTTGTATTAGGTGGATATATCTGTATGCTCCGGGTATTGTGATACACACACCCTATGTGTTTTCTATTGACACTTTATATATTTGTATGCTCTGGGAATGGTGATACACACACCCTATGTGTTTACTATAGACACTTTGTATTAGGTGGATATATCTGTATGCTCCCGGTATGGTGATACGCATTCCCTTTGTGTTTTCTATGGGCATTTTGTACAGAGTGGAATTCACACGGTTGGATCCATATACCTCACAGGGCTCAAAATATCATGAGATATTGGTCATTTTTAGTGGTAAATATCGCCAACAATTACCGGAGGAAAACATGTGAACCCTACAATTTAGAAACTGTGTTTGAGTACAGAATCTCAGCAGGACTTGTCTCAGACAAACACCTTGTGAGGTACATGAATCCCATGTGTGAATCCCACTTTAGTTTGGTGATAAAATCCTTCCCAGCCTACGCTATTTTCCCGGATTCCCCAATTCTGTATTTGTCATTGGACTCCCCTCCCTCTCTCCCCCGTCCACTTCCCACCGCCTCCATCTCCCCGCTCGCCTCCCCATCTCCTGTCTCATCTCCTCCTCTCCCCGCCTCCACCTCGACCCCACCCGGCAGACCCCTCCAGGGTATTGCGGGGGAAGTGTCGGGGGAAATCTGCCGTCGCTACCCGCCGTGTCCCCGGCCACCAGCCCCGGCCCCGCCCGGAGTCTCCTCCCGGCAGAATCACACGGTTAGGGGGGGGGGGGGGGGGCGTCCACCAACTACGACAAGGCTACGACAAGAGCCGACAAGTTCAGCCGAAAGTTGAGATGGACGAAGGCCTTCAGAAAAGCAGCTGGAAAAGACCTCACAGTTGATCCTGCTGAACTAGTGACAAGAAAGTTCCTATCGGTGACTTGTCGTAGCCTTGTCGTGAGGAGGGGAGCTCTGCGACAGCGGTGTCGGGTCGTGTCGTAGACGTCGCTGGTTCCGGTAAAAAAGGCGTCCATGGTCCCGACACACTACAACAGTGATATTGAGGAAACCACAACACTCCACGACAAGGCTCCTGTCGTGGCAAAAATCAAAGTGTCGGGGGAAATCTGCCGTCGCTACCCGCCGTGTCCCCGGCCGCCAGCCCCCGCCCCGGCCCGGAGTGTCCTCCCGGCAGAATCACGTGGTTACCCACCGACATGGAGGCCCAGAGATAGAAAGAAATGGTGAAGAAAGAGGAGACAAAAAATGGCGAGAAATTAACAGGAATTCCCAAGGTAATGTTTATTTGAGTTAAAACAATGGGGAAAGTTTCGGTAATTTATTTATTTTTTTATTATTTCCCATTGGTTTTTGATTAACTCGGGTTGATTCAGGTAGACGGGTACCCATGGATGATACCTGGAGTTTGCTGTGTGGTGTTTTATTGAGACAGACGTCAACTCCCACCACTTTTAATTAGCCAATTAGTGGAAATTTACCTCATTATTCCGGTGGCTTTATTTATGAATATACTGATAGTGGAATGGATTTGAAAACCAAAGTAAATGGAAAACTATGATCAATAATGTATACAAAGATGCTTTCCAAAGGGATTGATTTTGCTCATTGAAGCAGATTTATATAGATATAGATGCACTTCTCATTCTTCTAGTGGTTTTATTAGAGCGTGCTCGTACGCTCTATATACATTGCCTAAAGGTTATAGTGGTCATACATACACTTCCAGCGTACTGAAAAAAAACTATTCCTTCACCATCTGCTTGCTATTATTCACTGCGATATTCGGAAAGGAGCAGAACGCCAGTGTCCCAGCTGACCATGACCAGTCACTCAAGACTGAAATACCTCAAGACCCACTGGTGCTTGATATGTTTGGATCCTAGACCGAGGAGGTTTCAGAAATGGCAAGTTGACTAGGTGACTAGGGTTACAGAAAGCTATCTATAGACTAAATGTAACCCAAACCTTTTGTTTGTTGTTCATTGATAAGTGCACGCTCATTCATCAATCGTGCACGTTCTATTTCCTAGTAGTTTATGCATATAATGATAGTGGAATTGATTTTAAAACCAAAGTAGATGGAAAACTACGGTAAATAATATATACAAAGATGCTTTCCAGGGAGATTGATTTTGCCCAATGAAGCAGATTTATACAGATTTAGGTGCACTTCTCACACACTATAGATGCGTGTGCCAATACTATTATAGCAAACAGGAATAGTAGATAGGTATCCATTGAAAATGTATGGAGACTCAGTAAACCACTACCCATTACATAAAGCCATAACTGTGATATACGGATTCAAATATGTAGTATACGGCCTCAAAGCCATGGTAAACGGGAAAATTGTCCATTTGTGCTATAAAGCAAAGAAATAGTCCCGATTGCTATATCCTTTAATATGACAATTACTGGGTTTAATGTATTCGAAAAGATGGATGATAAATGCAACAAACGATGATTAGGTGGAGAGACGGCCCTGTAAACCAGTCGAGGTTGACGTCGCAATACACTGGCTAGCGCTCGTATATTACTACGCCTCAACTTGTCGTGGTTTACGGCCGCCTGTCCACAAAACCATCGATTATTGTCTATGTAGCCTCCAGCGGCTTCAGTGGAGAAACCAGCCATGGGAATGCTCCCACACCCAGATTTCGTCAGGATCTAAATAACATTTCCTCGATGGGTCTCGGCGCGTCTTCCAAATATGGTACGCGAAATCTCCTTTGCATCCCGGAGCCCAATACTTTAGACTCGCTTAGCGATAAGCTGGAAAGGCGACCGTCACATTATAACAATCACCAGGCCTGCAAACAGATTGCCAGCCCTCTGTTTTAATGGATCTCACTTTAACAACAATCCTGCCGATCTCATCACGTTCGTCGGCAACGGGCACACTAATTAGGGTACACTTTGCTTATGGGCACAATTTTAAACCCCTTTTCCATCACTATAAAACCCCATTGCTTGATTCAGTTCATCTTGTTACCTAACCATTAATTGCAGATAGAAGCCATAGCATTATGTATTGAATTAGTTCATTAACTATCATATCTCGTATGACATCTTCGTAAATGTTGAAGTATTCTATGAACATCAATACATCAATACCATGCAGTAACCAGATACGAGTTATATGACATTGCAGTACAGCCACTGTCGCAGAATAGCGACCCGAGGTTGAAACCGTTGCTCTAGATTCTTTGCGGATCGCATCATAACCATATTGCCATCTATATTCAATAATAAATCTAATGAACATTTCACCTATGTAACTGAAAATGTGGTGTTGTAAAATGTAGCGATACAACGTGAAAATAACAATACCACACAACACGATCCGATATCAATAGGCTTAACATTGGCTTAACATTGGAAACTCGTTCTCCATGCCTGTAAGAGTATTACAGTCCGTTCTCCATGGTCTATATCCTGTTTTTTGTCCATTCTTTTAGTGTGAACAGGGGTGAGATGAATAAAGAAAGCAACTCGTTTTGGTCAAAGAAGTCATTCTCCAACTCATTTGAATGCTATGTGATATTCACTCAGCTGTCGCCTTGTTCATATCACTCCGCATCAAACTCGTGGAGAACGACGACTTTGACCAAAACCTTGGTTTCTTCTTTAGCCTTGAAGCCCCCATTACTCATACTCCACATATATAAGAGGGTGGTTGTGGCCCACTAGATTTTAGGTCCACTATAGACTGTAGATCCGTCCCAAGACGCTATTAATATCATGTAAGAAGGTCAGGGTGAAGGTCGTGGTTTGCTCTGAATGCAGTCATTGGCTGTTGGGTCTACCCTTTATCTCACCCCTGGTACAAGTGTAGCCATAGGAATAACATTAAAAAAAGATACTCAACGATCACCCCGGTAAAGTGACAATACTACGCCATGGTCGTGGCGGAGTGAATACGAGATGACGTCATAGGCGATTGACCAATCAGCGGCCAGGATTTCAGAGAGATGACAAGACAAGACAAGAAATTTCAACTCCCCTAACCTTGAAAGGGGTGAGATAAATCCAGAACCGCACTCGAATCGTAAAATGAACTATTTATACGATTCTCTATGCAGTTCGATATAAATTCCTTATATGGCAGTTAATGCAGGGGGACAACTCCATGCAGTTAGTGTTCTCCTTATGACTATACCGGAGCTCGAGGGGCCGCCTGACTTCTTCTCGGGTCCCTGAGAGCCTCTTTTCTAGGTTATTAAACCCCCACTCCTACCCACTCTCTCCTCCGACACCCCCTTGAAAATATCATAATTGGATCTGCCTGGGAATATCTCAAGTACATTCTCTACGAGGGTGTAACGTATCTCAGCGTTGGTCGTGATATATATCACCACCCAGGGGGGTATTTTGTGCTGATGAAGGCTCACCTGCAGAGGTATTAACTACAGAATCAATACCGCAAGGATGATATGACCCCCGCCGAGTAGAACCAGCAGATGAGGTGATGATACGTTTTATTTCTATGTCATAAAATTCTCAGAGGTTAAAATAGGTTATGTAAAATCGCCATCGGGTCGCCATCTTTATCCTACCCCTGATAAAAAACGCCATAGGCTTAACGTTGAATTTGATTATGTCACGGGTGTGACATAAAGTGTGGTTTATATAACCACCTTCTAATATTCAAAAATTGTGGAAACGGGTTAGGATAAAATCTAGACGCCACTCATTTGAGTTTGAGTTTATTAATGTCACATATTTTGTTGGCTTCGTAATCTCACGAGTCGAAGATGAGGGAGATTACGGAGCCAACAAAATATGTGACATAAATAAACTCATAGTCAAACTCGTGACGTCTTTTTATATTATTGGTCAAACATTCCTGATTTATATGTACAATAAAGAGCGGAGAAGTATATGTAAAGATTTATATTCGTCAATAAAGAAATGTTTAAAAAATAAAAATGAAATGTATCTTTATAATACCTACCACAGAAACGTGTCCCTTTCGTTCTGGTGTGAAAGTGAATATTGCAAATATGAAATCAATGGAAAGAGAAAATATGTTCAAATTCAGGATAGCTTTACTTAACTTATAAGGTAAGATTCGGAGAGGCGCTACATTGCTTCATCCATTTTACGTAGAGATTTAAATTCTTGGAATTCACCCAGATTAAAACATTTAATTTTCTTAGCAATGATTCTACTTCTCAGCTCTTTCAAAAATCCATAGGAATCTAGATAACCTTGATACACATTTTGCATATGAATATATATTCTAGCCTAAATCAAAACACAACTGTTCGACTTCTTAGTGACCAAAAGTAAGGCCTCCTTTAATATTTCTCTAATCTAGGTGCGAAGTGAGACATGAGACCTTCTTAGATTATACAATTTAGTTTGTTGAAAGATCCACAGAAAACAAGACGAGCTGATGTTTTTATCAAAATGATATATTGGGGATAAATATACATCGAGATAGGGAACGGAAGTATAGGGATGGTTGGAAGGTTTCGTCTGGTTTTATCAGACCTCTTCAGGCAATAATGTGCTATTTTCTATACATATATATAGATATACAATATATAATTCTCTGATATAAAATAATGGAAATGAAGATTGTCCTCCTTAATACAATAATCACAATCAGACAATATTTGAACAAATTCTTATTATACGTTCTGGTGGAATTAGATTTATTGTGCATTTACCATCATTTTGCATCCAACATATGCCACCTTATCAACCAGAACGAAGAAATGTCGTGTCCATTCCCTACACTTCACCCACCTTACACTAATCATGAGCAGGTTCAAGCACCACGCTTCTCGGTCAAACGTAATTACTGTGATTAACTCACACACTTTACTGCGGTAATTAGCTCCATGACATTTCCGATCCGCACCTCCTCCTGACTACCCCCCACATGAGTGTAATTAAATCTGTTGGCAGTGTTTCGTGACTTCCTCGGTAACCTGTGAAACTGCAGCTAGAGGACTACTGGTGCTAATCTATCTCAGCCCTGGGCCCCGTTGTTCCACGTTTACGACAGAGTTGCGGATCGCAGAGTAGAGATCCGAGGGCCTAAACGTTGCTCCTGAAATTTTGCAGATCGCGTAGTAATCGCATAGGCGCATCGCCGCGTAAAATACAGCTTTTAGCGATAGTTTTTACCCGGACCTTCACAGCACTGCAGATCGTATTGCTGTGGGTTAGATACAGCCTTATCTGATATTTCAAATAACGATCCATGGTGGCACCACCAACCCCCGCCATTTGTTCTTCTACCTATAGAAAATAGCGATCCACACCACCAGGTGTCGGATCAGTTTTAACTGTGATGCCATCTGTATTTAATTCAAGAATTAATTAATTTTCCCCTGTCTCATTCAATATGTCACCCTGAATTGTTGTATCGCTATCGCATCATAAAAAATAGTGATACTGTGAGAATAAAGGGATACGATCCGATATTTCAGGAGCAATGCTTTATCAGTCGGGTCGTTAAAGTGATCGTAAGAATAAAAAAATTGCGATCCGATTATAGTTTGCGATACCACTCGCGGTTGACGTCGTAATACACTCACTAGTGCTCGTGTATTACCACGCGTCAACCTCTCGTGGTTTACGGCCGCCTGTCCACAAAACCATCGATTATTGTTTATGTATTTTGGGATGATCCTCACCCTCTCTAATAATGTGAAATGCAGTTTGCCTCAACAACTAGGTTTCTCTGAAGAATTCAAGACTATCTAGAATAGCAAATCTTATATCTCATGATTCTCTTTACTTATACATTCATCTGCTGAACTGGCCAAGATATATGATAGAGCCAAGAAAACCAATAAATTGATTGATGGTCAGGACACCCATTCCTACCAAATATCCATACATTATGGCTTTGTAAATGTGAATTTTATGGATGTAAGAGATTTAGAATGAGTGAGACTTATACGTGTACGACATATAGCCAATGCTGCTCAGGCCAATGAACCACTGGGTCCATGATATAAAATCAATGTCCTTGTATGTTCTAAGCCAATCCTGTCACCTAACCGAGATAGATGTCTTCATATATCCATATATCCCAGTGTTTTGATTTATTTCTTGTCGCAGGAGTGAGTAAATCGTTCAGTGGTCGGAGTATTCCCTTCTTCGTATCAAATTTTATGACCCACCTAATAGGTCTCCACACTAAGCCTATGGAGCCTACAGATCGCTACTGAGTAGAATGCGGAAAGCCGTTTTCTCCTAGGGTCTTTTCGGACACTTGATGGGCATTAAATAAACTATTTTATATAAACAATGCATGGCGCTTGCGTCGAATTTGTAATTATCTAAAGGATTTATTCATAATGAATAGTTGAAAAGTGAGTAATAAAAACAACATTACCATTGTTTTTATCTGTATGGTTGTATTCACCTTGTAATTGACACTACAGAATACTACGCATCAACTACGTGGAGAATGCGGCCACTCATATCAAAATCATGGTATTATTGTCTATACATAGACAATAATCGATGGTTTTGTGGACAGACGGCCGTAAACCACGAGACGTTGACGCGTAGTAATACACGAGCGCTGGCGAGTGTATTACGAGATCAACCGCGAGTGGTTTACAGAGCTACCTGTCCACAAAATCATCGTTTGTTGCATTTATTATCCAACTTTTCGAATAAATTAAACCCAGTAATTGTCATTTCAAAGGGTATAACAATAGGGACTATTTCTCTGCTCTATAGCAAAAGGGACTATTTTTCCCGTATACCATGGTTTTGAGGCCGTATACCACAGGTTTGAATCCGTATACCACAGTTATGGTATCTGACAGGTTGTATACAATGGGTCGTGGTTTACTGAGTCCCCATACATTTTCAATGGGGGCTTTGTATACGATGGATAATTAGTAGAAACCGAACGAGAGTTAGACTTGACAATGTTTATGCCACGATGGGCAGGTCGTGTATTACTACACGAGGCGTAGCCGAGTGCAGTGAGGAGCAGACCTGACCAGAGTGGCATAGACACTGACAAGTCTAACTCGAGTTTGGTTTCGTATTTATCCTACCCCGTCTATGCTTTTGTATTACTAAAAGATAAATATTGACTCAACGACCAACAGAACTTTTTTCATAGTAGCTGACATCCTGCTCTCTGATTGGTCAATATTGTTATTACTCTAGTGGCATAAAAAACACTCTATGTCCCGGCCTGCCACATAAAATATGCCTATGTTAAGTCTATGGCGGTTTTTTATTAGGGGTAGGATAATAAATAGATCTACTGAGTTGACTGTGTACAAACGGGAAGTAGATGGGCGGCTGGTAAAGGATGCCCCCTGAAGGTTAACCAGGACGGAGAATATGTGTCACAATACCCAGCATGCCAGTGGATACAAGTGTTCTATTTATAGAATGAGAGTTCCTCTCTCCAGTGAAGATATTATCGAGAAACATAATAAAATATTATCAAGAAATATCACAAACTCTCTATGAGTTGTCTTTGCGGAAAGATTTCACGAGCGAAGCTGAGTGATATCTGTAGCGGAAGAAAACGAACACTATATAAACAATCATATCAAATTGAGTTATGTTTAGATTTTATTTTTACCCCATCACGTATTTTATCTTAATTTGTCAAGAATGGTATGCACATATCTTATGGCATAACTGTGGCATAAAGTCACACCATATTAAGTTTATTGAGATTTATATGAGGGTCAGGATAAACACTGCATGAAAACCACCGTTTTATTCATATATACGCCATCACGCAAGTGCATGTATTGGCTGAATATTGACTTGTTTTCATTTTTATACGCCCAGGCCTTATATACGACAGACGCGTCTTGGCTGTATTTCACACCCAACGATATGAGAGAAAATACCCTCTGCCCCCGCTACCTCCCGCCCTTTGTGTTGGTAGAAGTACAGGAAGCCCTGTTCACTGGACGCTTATATACGCCCACAGATGAGGTGTATACACACGGGGATTAAGACGACCTTGTAGACGCAAAATACTTACTTATATACGCCCGGCGCATTCATATGTAAAATGATGGTTTTCGTGCAGTGAAAGATTTACATAACGCTGTGATGACCTGAAAACAGAAAGAGAAAGGATAGATGGGGAAAGAGAGAGAGAAAGAGAAATATATATAGAGAGAGAAAGAGAAATAGAGAGAGAGAGAGAAAGAGAAATAGAGAGAGAGAGAAAGAGAAATAGAGAGAGAGAGAGAGAGAGAGGTGAATCCAACAGAATAATCGTGAGGGAGACTTAAGAAAAAACCAGTAACTTTTGGTCAAAGTCATATTCTCCACAAGTTTGTTGCAGAGTGATATGAGGCGACAGCTGAGAGAATATCATGTAGCGTTCAAACGAGTTGGAGACCAATGACATCAACCAAAACGAGTTACTTTCTGTATTTATCTCATCCCTATACACACTAAAAGAATGAACGTTTCACAGTATATAGACCAAGGCGAACAGACTGCAATACGCATAGAGGCATGGAGAACGAGTTCCCAATCTTAAGCCTATGGACGTTTATTCCAGGGGTGAGATAAAGACCATGGAGAACAGACTTCAATCCACATAGAGGCATGGAGAACGGGTTCCCAATGTTAAGCCTATGGACGTTTATTCTAGGGGTGAGATAAAGACCATGGAGAACAGACTGCAATCCACATAGAGGCATGGAGAACGGGTTCCCAATGTTAAGCCTATGGGACAAAAATACCAGGGGTGAGATAAGGACCATGGAGAACAGACTGCAATCCACATAAAGGCATGGAGAACGGGTTCCCAATGTTAAGCCTATGGGACAAAAATACCAGGGGTGAGATAAAGACCATGGAGAACAGACTGCAATCCACATAGAGGCATGGAGAACGGGTTCCCAATGTTAAGCCTATGGACGTTTATTCTAGGGGTGAGATAAAGACCATGGAGAACAGACTGCAATCCACATAGAGGCATGGAGAACGGGTTCCCAATGTTAAGCCTATGGGACAAAAATACCAGGGGTGAGATAAGGACCATGGAGAACAGACTGCAATCCACATAAAGGCATGGAGAACGGGTTCCCAATGTTAAGCCTATGGGACAAAAATACCAGGGGTGAGATAAAGACCATGGAGAACAGACTGCAATCCACATAGAGGCATGGAGAACGGGTTCCCAATCTTAAGCCTATGGGACAAAAATACCAGGGGTGAGATAAAGACCATGGAGAACAGACTGCAATCCACATAGAGGCATGGAGAACGGGTTCCCAATCTTAAGCCTATGGGACAAAAATACCAGTGGTGAGATAAAGAGAGTGCCGCACCTCCTCCCATCGACCATACCACTCAGACTGATGATCTACAAGTTCGCGCCCCGTGAGCTGCTCTTTATCCAGGTCACCACCTTTCACCGCTCGCTGCTGAGGGGCTCTGCTCCTCGAAGGTCAATACGAAGTACTCCCTGGTGTCAGAGGAGAAGGGCCTTGGCATTAGGGCCGGCCCTGACTTTAATCTGCCTGTAAATGCTTTCGACTGTGCACCAGATGGTGGACTGTGATCTTTCTAGTTGCTCGGAGTTGCTCGGTCTGATCCTGCATGGTGTGTAGAGGTAGGGCGCCTGGTTATCTCACATCCTCGACGTAGAGTTTCCTAAAGGAAAAGTTCCCGAAACTCTTACATTAACATATATGAAAAAGACCAACTTGTGTCGAAACGTCGGTTCAAATAAAAACGCCTACAAAATTTATTTGGTTGTCGTCTGGTTATATTGTCTACTTCCATCATATATATTTTTGTTTAAATAGAGCACAGCATTTATTTTCCAGTATACAGCATACAGTACATTGCATCATTTCCTTGTTGTCTTTTCCTCATATTTATCAGACTGTCTCTCTCACACATCTTTCGTCTTGCTCCCTTTTTTTATATTTTAACTGTATAATTACATGGTTACCTGGTATACCTTTACCCCTAACTGGACTACAACCCTCAGGTGTTCCTATTCTAGATTGCCACCATTTTTCCAATTCACTGCACTACTGATTCTCCTTATATTCATCAGTCATTTATCAGTCATTTCAGGGATACACTATCTGTTCTCCTTAGCCTCCTTCTCCTTGAGTTACATCGTCTGTTTCCCTCTTCATCATGCTTTTCCATCTCCTATAAAACTCACCACTATCAACACCCACAAGCATCTACCAAAAACAGCGCTTTAATGGTTGGTGATACTAAGGCCTCAACAGATATTCCTTTATACCCATGACCGTACACTGTATATTCATATCCAGCTGCTGGGGCTGTGGAAACTTTCGTCTGCTGCCCAAGGCTGACGTTTACTACTTGAGGCTGACATTTACTACCCGAGGTTGACACGCGACCAAAAGCTACGATCGGTGAATTTAAAAATGATGGACAGTATTGATTCAGGCATTCTAAGATTGTTTCGAAACTCCCTGTAGCAGCAAAGAGAATCTAACAACTATGTATGGTGGTATTTCATGCTGGTCATTACACACACACAAATATATATATATATATATATATATATATATATATATATATATATATATATATATATATATATATATTATATGCAAGCAGCTTTATTTCCATGAATAAAATTCTTCCAATGAGAAGAGGTTTACATCTAGAATTCCTCTCCAATACCAAAAATGTCGAGTAAACTACACGAGTACAATATCTGTCCAACCCCTTCTGATCCTCAACGTGCTGTACTGAGTCCATTAACAAATGCCGCTCATAGTTTTTTGGGGGAAAGCTTGTTCCCTTCTGGCATGTGTGAAAGAAAAGACTGAAATCTCCCCTCGATAATTTCCAGATTAATCCAAGACTTCTCGTGCAGGAGTTATAGCCCACCAATGCCTTAACCCATTCACGGTGGGTGATGCCATATGGCATCAACCGTGCTAGGGCGGGATGATGCCATATGGCATCATCTGTGCTGGGGCGGGTGATGCCAAAAGGCATCATTTTTTTAAATCTGCTAAATTTCGTTTTTGTGGAATAAAATGAGAAATATTGGATATATAATCATGAAATTTTCACAGAATATAGATGCCACACCCAGGTTATGATTCTGGGTGAAATGGACAATAATGTTAATGATTGCATATTTTATCATGTCCTAAACTATTGAACTATCACTATAGGCCTGAGGCCTCCCGCCCCCTGGCGGTATACATTAGCCCTAGTATCCGCCCTTTACCACACTACAGTACTTCGATGTTCAGATTGTGGCATGAGGTTAGACAATTTCGGCTTCACATACTATCACATTATGTGTATCCTTTATAGGAGAGAAAAAGAAAGAGAAAGACGGACAGAGACAGACAGAGGCAGACAGAGGCACATGGAAGTCATTTCTTGATTCCTCGTAGCCTATGTAAACTCTTGAAAGTTGACGATTGATTTATTAGATAGACCATAGATATTTTATTAAATTAAATAAAACCTTTAAATTTAATCATGCATCCTTAAGGCATTGAATAAAGTAGTCAATTCAGTTGATTGTTGATTGTTGATTATTATTGATTATTAGCCCTTCATGGTAAGTCCCCCATTTTCTTTATCATCCTTTTAAAAGCGTTTTTACTATCAATTTTACGTGTTGCTTCTGTCATACTATTGCCACAGGTACCCGCCCTTAAAGGGTTAAGATGGGGAGATTTCGTAAAAGTAAAACTGATGTCATTACACATATTTGCCGTAACCTGTGTGCCACGAGTGTGTTTCCATGAACATGAAGCCATGACTGAAATACATGTACCCTATCCTTTTAGCGCAAATAGTGTTCATGGACATCTCTTCCCATATCTAGTTGTTGATCATTCGCGTTGCTAAATGCCACATCCATGGTCACAATTGGGAGGTGGAAACGCCACATTACATTGTGGATGTTATGCCTGGGCTGGTGTACTGCGAGACTTGGTTATCCCGGGAAAAATGGTAATTATCGCCCACCCAATATGCGCATGCGGCTGGACACGTTCTTCCGTTCAGATATCACAGACTATTGGACATACTATTATTTTGATGTGATTTTAAAGTAAATAAATGAAAAGAATAGTATTTAGACTTGAGGATTACATGTTGTGATATGTCATGATATGCTTAATTTCGGCAAATTGTTCACTCTCCAATCGTGGACTTCAACACTGCACATGTTTGCGCACAAGATACTAGTGGGCGATAATTACCATTTCTCCCAGGGTAACCAAATTTCGCATCACACCGGTCCAATATTGTGCCGCTGTTGTACAACAAAGCCTCATACTCTACCATCCCCTTCATGAATAAACAGCAAGGCTTGGCATTTAATAACACTGAAAAACGGAGCGTCACACAATCACCCCGCTGAAATAACAGACTACCTGTTCGAGAAGGCTAGTTATTTTAGTTATGAATGGAAATAAATAGTTGCCTAATAACCGATACTCAGACTTCCCATTCGCCACGCTCGTACTTCAAAATGTGAGTTGGGGATTGATAAAGATACTACGGTACAGCATTTCCAGCGTACATGTTACAAAACTGCCATTTTCATGACTTTTGGAGTTTGAAGTTAAGAAGCCCTAGTTGCACTGTTAATACAGACAACATTAAACATGTAATATGCACGTTCATATTCACAATATGATAGTGGTTATATATATTCTTTTGCGCACTATTCTGAAATGTTTTCAGAACTGTCACATAGCAAGGTTGGGTAATCAGTAATAATATGCAGTGTGTAATCTAGGAAACTAATAGCTAGGAGGTGGTCAATCTACTTGATATCACATTCTCATTGGGTCAAACTGTACTGTCTTATAGAGGAAACCTATGAAAGTTTAAGGTCAGAGCTCGTACCCCATCGAGTAGTAATTCACAAGACGAAGCAGCGTGAATTATGTAACGATTCATACAAGATGAGATCGAGCCCTGACCGTAAACATGAATCTGTTTCTGAATTAGTTTCACCCCTCACATTGACTAATCAGCTAACATTTGTGAATAATTCCCCATTGAGTATTTTTTTCTAAATACTCCAGAATCGTTGGATATAAGTTCCCAATGT
Source organism: Alentia gelatinosa (assembly GCA_950022655.1). Classification (NCBI taxonomy): domain Eukaryota; kingdom Metazoa; phylum Annelida; class Polychaeta; order Phyllodocida; family Polynoidae; genus Alentia; species Alentia gelatinosa. The sequence continues at coordinate 39,770,627 of OX465590.1, read as the reverse complement.
TAAATCTATGGAGAAAAATACCAGGTGTGAGATAATAGAACATAACTGATACCTTATATCACTCAGCTTACCTAAGTCTTCTGTCTTTCGTATATGAGGCATGAGGCAGGACACCTTACTAAATAATCTACCAACATTGATGACTTTTAGCATTTTTACCTTTGTGTTTACTAATCCACTTCATTGTAAATTTTAGGTGGGACTGTCACTTTTTGTCCTGGGGCCCGTTTAACAACGCCGGCCAAAGAGAGTGTATACCTGTAGGAGAGGTCTTATAAGGGTCAGCATCTAAATATAAAAGATCTTCTTGGTAGTAGTGGAGGAAATCTGGGCAAATTTAGGGCCCAACCTTGAACAAATTGCAATATAAGGTTTTTTTGTGGATTTGTAGGCCCAAGCCTTTCCTGAACAACATATTAGAAATCTACATGAATTCCATGGGAGGAAATGCCCGAAAAAGCCAAAAATCTAAATGGCCGCCGTTTTACCTGAGAATTATCAATTTTTACCCCCCCCCCCCCCCCCCCCATTTCACATCCCTTTTCACATATATAGTCATGTGCCCCCTCAAATTGAAGCATTTAGCCTACAAATCCACGGAAAACCCTTATATTGCAATTCCTCCACTATAGGGGACTGTTCTCGCGGATGAGGCAACGAAAATAGTCCATAAGTATTTAACAACAGTGACTCAAATTTTCCGTACCATTGTCAATATATACAGAAAAATGTAGGTAGTGTATTGAAGCAATTGAAAGTTGTGTATCAACTTTGTGTATCAACTTTGACTTTTGCTTACCGGTACTTGGTTTCCCTATTCCTATATACCTTCAAATATCGATAAAAATGCTTCATTACCCCAGATCCCAAATGAAACAAGAGGAAAGCCGGAGTGGGCTTATAAAATTTTATAAAATTTTATATTTCTTATTGATATTAATAAGGTTATACAATGAATATCAATAATAATGAAAAGTGTATAATTGACATATGTATATTGTTGTCAATTATGAACAGTATATGAGAACATAATGAAGTTATTATGTAATATTACATAGTTATGGGTAACATGTAATAATAAGATAATAAAAATAGCCAAGAAGCCAATAGTTATAGGGAGAGGTGGGTTGGGATAGAAAAAAGGTCACTTTCTGAGGGAAAGGGACTGAATAAGAGAGTTGTTGATGGATCTAAGGTCGGAGACCTTGATATAGGCCGATGTGCCTGGGACTTCCACCCTCCATACCTCTGGATGTCAAGTTCAGGAATGCCGGCCTGGAATGCCTGCGTGGCAGCGGCCTTCCTGAGGCTGTGGAGGGTGAATGTTTTCACAGTCTGGCCTGTGGCCTGCAGAAGGCGATCCCACTCCCTTGTCATCATTCGGGAGGTAATGATTGTCCCATCGGGCAACGTGAGGAAAGGATCCCGTAGAGAAGCCGTAGGGGCCACCCGTAGTAGCTGTCGAATCGCGTGTCGGGGGCAGATCCTGACGTCGTCCGCGGCCTCCAGGCGCATAACCTTCTGCTCCCCCACGTGCTGGAGATTCTTGGCGGCTTTTATCGTGACCATCACGTGCCGTTGGCCGACGACCACGTCCCCTCGTGTCAGGTGCCGTGCCGGGTCGAACGCCCGTGCCGACTGCGGTGCCACCTCGCCCTGCCGTAGGGCCGCGTAATATATCAGTAGGAGGCCCGCCCTTATTGCTGTGTTGAGAGGCGATACCGCGAGCTCGTCGAGTACGGCCCGGAAGACGTCCATGGGCACTGGTGGTTTCACGTTTGGGACGTAGTCCTTGTTCCTTTTCATTCCCTCCAGTGCCCGCCTCACTCGGTGATCCTCTGTCGGGGCCACATCCCCCCCCGTCAGTCGCAGATGCGCACGGATGTGCGATAAATGGTTCGCGACCGTAGCCGGGGAAGGGGCGTGGTCGGCCACGTACTCCATGTAACTCGTGATGAGACTCACGGTCGGTGCCCTGGGGTCGATCTCCATCCTTCTGCAGAACGCCGGGTAGGTGCCCACTGCGGATCGCTGGTTGGCGAGCGTGCCTGGGGCACGCGCCTCTGATTGTCGGGCAGACGCTTTCGCTTGGAGTGAAAGAAGCGCCGGATCTGCAGAAGAGATGGAGTATCGGTACAAACGAGGCATGTGTACAAGGCACGATGGGACAAAGTTCATGGAGATGAGTGAGGGACGTCACTTTATCGTAATCAGTTGCTGAAAGGTGGGCCCTGCTCAAGGCATCTGCGATCACGTTTTGAACCCCGGGGATGTGGGTGAAGACCAACTCCACCTGTAGGCGTGCTTCCACCATCCATGCCTGGCGGGCACACTCCGCCAGGACCCGGTTTCGGGCACGCGCACTGTTGAGAGTCTGCACAGTCCCGAGGTTATCGCAGAATACCTCGATCCATGATCCACGGTCCTCGTCCGTGATGAAAGTGTGGAGTGCGTATATGGTGTTCAGTGCCTCTAGCTCTGAGATGCACTCCACGGGGTCGAGGACAGGGCACACCTGGCCGGAATAGGAGAAGCGGCCGTCAGTGCCTCCTACGCCCGAGAGGCAGGCATCGACAGTGATGCGCCTCGTCGGCGGGCCCCGGGGGATTAGCGCGCGTCCATTCCACCCCTCCGCGAATTTCACAAACCAGTCAAGGTCCTGCCGCATCTCGGAATTGATGTTAAGGTAGAACCCCGTCATTCCTCGCAGGGCCTCGAGTAGCTTGGAGACGAAAGCACTTGCCGGCCGAATACACCTCGCGACGTGCAGTATCCGTCCCAGCACTGACTGCAGCTGTCGCTTCGTGAGGGTGCGGCGTTTTGCGACGGCCGACACATGAGCACGTATCTCCTCCAACTTGGCCGTAGGGATGGAGAGACTCATCCTACGGGCGTCGATCTCAATACCTAGCCACATCACTATCTGACTAGGAACCTGAGCTTTGTCGCGTGCCTCGGGGAGGCCCAGCTCGACGAACAGGTCACGTGCAATCTAGAAGTCTACGGCCGCCTTACCTCGGTCCTCAGAGAGGATAATGGATCATCGAGGTACATCGCGGCCGTGACTCCTTTCGACCCGAGGATCCCGACGATGGCCTCGGCCACACACTGCATGTGGTACGAGGAGGCACGGGCACCGAACGGCATGGCGGTATCACAGTAGTGCCCGCCCTCCCACGTGAAACACAGCAGGGGCCAATCGAGGGGATCGCACCTGAAGTTCTTGTAGGCACGCGACACGTCGATTGATGACATATATGACGAGGTACCTGCCTTCACGAGTTTCGACACGAACTCGTCCACCGTTGGGAGGCCGTGATCTCGTTCCAGTCCGTAGACAGAGTTCTTAATGACGAACGAGTTCACGCTGCGCTCCCGCGGGAAAGTCATATCCGTGATGATCCGCCTATCGTCGGTGCCCCGCTTCTCCCGTGTCATGAGAGGCGACACGTGACACCACGGGGAGAAGGGCGGTTCCTCAAACGGTCCCATCATATTAGAGAAGGTGGCCTCCTTCCCCAGGAACTTGTCTACCTGCTCCGGGTATCCGGTGGCACTGGGGTGGTTGGCCACCCCCCTCGTGTTGGTCTCGGGCCCGAGGTATCCTGGGGGGAAGCCGTAGTAGAGGAACCCCAGGAGCTCCTCTGAACCTGCCACACCCCCTAAGTACTTGTCCCAGGCCGGTAAGTGTAGGTCCGAGGGGACCTGAATCCTTGCGCCGAGGGCGTTGGGTAGCCCCGTCTCCCTCACGGCCCGGTATATGTTGGCATGGGTGCCGGACCCTACGGCCGTGAAGTCCGGCCATGTCGCCCGGCGGTGATCCCGGAAGGCGAACGTGTCGGTCCGGACACCCTCCCGATGAATTCCGGTCTCGCACACTTCTTTTAGTGCCGCGAAATCCGGAGTGTTACTATCCTCGTGGCCGGCCGGTGCAGTAACACTAACACCGGCCACGCTGCAAGACATGGGTGGGGCGGGGAAAGCGTCGATGCTCTCCTGCGGGAGTGTATTCCCCGTCCCTTTGTTGTTGTTTACCTCGCCTCGCCAGCCACGTGCCAGGGCAGTCACGTGAGGCATGACGTCACGTGTGGGGGCCGGCTTCGTTACATCACACACCGGGCCGCCGGCCCCCCTCTCATCCTGGTTTCGCGCCTTGCTTAGTCGCGGGGCGCGCCCTGCCCTTTTTTTAAGTCGGCTGGGGGTGTTGAAGCACACTCCGGGGTGCCGCCGGCTTTGAAGTGGGTTGGAGTTGATACCCGCCTGTGGTACCCGCCATGGTGTGGGTACAGGGGGAGCCGCCGTGTTGTCATAGCCGTGACCGTACGTCAGCTTTCGGTTGCAGGCGTGCACCGAGTGACCGCACTTCCTGCCGACTGAGTCACAAAAAGTGCACACGTGCAACCACCGGATGCCCCCCTCTGTGTGGTCGTTGCGGTGGCGGCACCCCCTCTCGCCATTGAAGTCACGGCAAGGCGCCTCAGATCCCCGAGCGCGTCCGGTCTCCGTGTTGTTACTGCCGTTGGAGGTGTTGGTCGAGGTCATCGCGAGCCGGACACGCTCCTCATGTATCCGGCCGTGGTCTGACCATCGCATCCTGCCGGCCTCCACCTGGTCAAATACGTAATTACTCCAACGTCTCACCGCGGCCCACGGCCGTGACTGAGCATCGACCGTAACCTGGTGGAGATGCCGGAACATGTCTGCCCTGTCCTCGGGGAGCAGGGCGCGTTCATCACTTAACAGGGCCACAAAGCAACTGATATACTCAAGAGGCCCGAGGCCCGACCGTAAATCCAGCTTCTGGTGAAGCGTGGAGACTCCGTCCCTGTCCATAAACATGTAAGGCTTAGCGGTCGGCCTGCGGGCATTAAGATCTGATAATAACGAGTTCTTACCCGTGGTCCTGTCGTGACGCATGGCCTCACGGCCGAACTCCCGTTGAAGGTGTTCCTCCGACGTGTACGTCTCTCTCAACTGGCGTGGTGGAGGCAGCAGTCGTTCCGTTTGTTCTTGGGCTCGGTCCTGTGTCCGGTCGGCCGCTGACGATGCCCGTGAGCCGCTCCTCCGCGATGCCGGCCGAGAGATCTGCATGATGGCGTCCATCATGCCGTCCATCTGTCGGGACATCTTTGAGACGTCGGATTTGACTCTGTTAACGTCTGTCTTCACCTCATCAACGTCCGTCCTCACCCCTCCTAAGCTGGCCTCTAGGGCAGTGACCCATGAGGCCCGGGAACGACCGCTGGCGCTGGTCCCCTGCTGGGAGACCGAGTCCACGTGGTCGCTCTCCGTAGCCGTTTCTTGCTGCCGTAGGGTGACCTCGGAGTCCGTCTCCGTTGCAGCGGATGCAGCCGCCATCCCGCTTCTGGTTAACATACTTCACCGTAAATATCTCAAACTCTGTCTTGGTATGCCTGTACACGGTCGCCGATATTCAGGGGAATATGGAGACCGGAGGTACGATGGGCGGAATAGCCAAGGTACGAGAGAAGAAAAAGTACGTGTGTAGGGTATGAGACCTGAAGAGGAAATGAGGCAGAGTACAGTGTCGACCGAGCGCACTTTGATGTTTAGTGCGGCCGACAGTACAGAGGTGGTGCAGGGGTGCGCGAGTACAGAGGTGTTTCACCAGGGGGGGCAATGACCACCCCTGACCATAGGCCATGGGTAACCAATTCTTTACCTGAAACACTTCTGAAGCAAATGGCCACCCTTATCGAGTAACCACAACAGCTATTGTTTCGTCCCGCTGCTGTATTGTATCACGTGATCAGAGCGGGAAGAAAACGTCAGAGCGGGACGAAAACATGAGAGCGGGACGAAAACATGAGAGCGGGACGAAAACATGAGAGCAGGACGAAAACGTCAACCTCGACACATAACTTATTTTTAATGCACCCCCCAGCAGCGGTATGTAGCTCTAGTTAGTTCAATAATGGGTATATAGGATTAGAGGATTCTGGTTTATGATTGATGGTTTTCATATTTACCTCCGTTGCGATGCAGAGTGATAACTTCCATCATCAAAACCCCCTCCACGGGTCGTAATTGGTTAAAAGCCATACGTGCCAACCGGTTAATAGTTTATTGGTTCAGCGCCGCGGACAGTTCTCTGCCGACCACTTCTCCCCATCAGACGCGCAGTCACGTGCTTCCGGTGGCTCCGCGAAGCAATCCGCGAAGCATTCCGCGAAGCCGTCAGTTAAATGATTTAATGGTGAAACAAAGTCCGCGTGCCTTTCAGTGAAAAGTCACCATTGTTCTTGGTCTCAGTTAACTTCCTGTCTGTCCAAGAGTCAGTCCCCCCTTTTAGGGCGTGCTTTCACGCTCTATATACGTTGCCTAAAGGTTAGAGTGTGCACATAGACTTCCAGCTTGCTGCAAGAAAGCTAGCCCTTCACTATCTGCATGCTATTCACTGTGATATTGTGAAAGGAGTAGAGGGCCAGTGTCTCAGGGTCTTAAACGTGTGCCCAACTGACTACAACTGATCTATAGAGACAGAAATACCTCATTGACCTACTGCTGCTTGATATGTTTGGATCCTAGACTCAGGCAGTTACGTAAATGGCAAGTTGACAGGGTGCAAGTGGGTTACAGAAAATGATCCATCTTTTAATTGTTATCTATCTTAATTGCATGCTCATTCATCAATGATGAACATACCATTTGCTCCTAGTTTGTCTGCATTCTCCGTTGCCAGTTGTATCTGTTGAACTCCCTATTGTATCTTTGATTCACTCTCCTTTACTATCATAATCCGTTTTTGTTTTTGCCCTATACGGACTGGGTTATGCTTTTTCCATTGTACATCAAGGTATCCTTGAAATTATGATTTTCATAGCATATATCCTTTGCGATATCATGTCATATTCAAACAGTCTATCGTTATCTACATAACATAATTCAGATATTCACGAAGCCTTTTTGGTCTTTTTTCAACTTTTGAAAGACAATGCATATTTACATAACGTTTCTTGTCAGAGATAGCAGTTTTTCTGGGAAACCCTTGATTTCATTTCCAGCTCATAATATCCTTCTTGAGTAAAACAACGAGACAATAAATACAGCTTTATTCACACCAATAAACAGCGGTTCTAAAACACACCCCAGCCCCATTCCATGGTCAATAACGCTGGGGTTTTCATGTTTTTTCTGTGAGGCAGTAAATTCCACATAAAAAGGAATTTCTCTCTTTTTACATGACCCCAACTGACATCCCTGTCTTCTACCTACAGATTAATAATCGTTCATAGTTCTGTGATGATTTATACCCCTTTTTATTTCTTTAGATTTATCCGGACTCCTTGATGTCTTTTTAGAGCGTGCTTGCATGCGCTTAATACATCATCTAGAAATAATAGGGGTCCATATAGACTTTCAGGGTACTGCATAGAAATTTTCCCTTCGCTATCTGTGTGCTATTCACTGTGATATTGAGAACAGAGCAGGGAACCAGTGTCTCAGGGTCTTAGAGGCGTGCCCAGCTGACCATGACCAATCCCTCAAGACCAAAATACCTCAAGACCCACTGGTGCTTGATGTGTTTGGATCCTAGATAGGCAGTTGCAGAAATGGCAAGTTGACTGGGTGCAAGTGGGTTACAGAAAACTGTCCATAGGCTAAATCGAACTCAAACCTTTTAATTGTTATTCATTTTGACTGCACGCTCATTCATCTATGATGAACATACTATTAGCTCCTAGTATTAAAGTGTGACGCCTACGTTTCCGTCCTAATGAAATCCTCACTGCACCTTATAGGGCCCAGAGTGATTGCTATTTATGCCATCATCCGTCAGAAAATCATAGCGCCACCACTATTTTCTGCTTTCATAATCCATAGATAATCATGAGACAAGGCTAAAACCCTTCTAAGGCCAACAAAAAGAAATATTTTAAAATAGAATCCATAGATAACTGGACCCACTACCTGGTGTTTTGTTTAGCACCGGCGGGGGGGCTAAATGGCTAGCTCCATAACGCAATAGCTATGTGCCCTATACATCCAACCATTATCGATCATGACTTTTTTTCTTTTTCTTTATTCAGGTAAACAAATATACATAAAAGACACAAACTGTCGTCCAGGGACGTTCTTCCCAGTAATGGTCAAGAAACAAGCTCAGGACATTACACCCATTCATACACACATAAAACTTTTATACTATACAATTTGTTCAAAATAGATTTCTTTGATTAATCGGAGGGACAGATAGTATTACCTTTAAACAGATTTCAACATTGTATCATATTGTTATCTGCTGACAACCATAATATTTCTTAGTAAATTACATATACTCTGTTATCTGATGACATCATTGATGACCATTTACAAAAATAAATCCTCAATGTCCGTTTACTTCACTTATTCCGTTGTTTCTTCTGTATTTCTGCTCCTTTCCTATCGTCATAAGTCTTACGCCTGTCATATCCTTCCCACACCCTGAATACCCGACACATTTTTTTCGCTCATTTCGATTCAAATTGAAATAGGGTGATGGGACTGCATCCACCTGTCCTATGTGCAGTCTATGTAGGATTCCCATACAGATGACACTTGATCATGCACAGATCTATGCCTGTGTTGAAAGCATCGTGGCTTTTTATGCTCCTCTTTCATGCGTAAATAAATGATGGCTGTTTAAAACCATTACATCAGAGACCGCCTGGAGGCACTCGTCCCATAGCTCAGCAACTAGATTTGGGAAAAGATATCTGTGTACACTATTTTACGCTAAAAGGATGGGTATTTCATGGCTTCATGTTTGTGGAAACGTGCATGTGGCGCACAGGTTACGGTAGATATGCGTAACCCAGCATTTACATGAGACGATTCTTGAATTTAGCACCACCTGACGACTTTCAGCTGTAATATGCAAGAAATCGTCTAGTGTAAATACACTGTGCATGGCAATTGCAGATCATCATATATCATATAAGGCCACTAAAAAAAACCTTGTTTCTGATCACCGCGCGCATCAGAAAAAAAAACGATTTCAGAAGATTTTTTTTCTTCAAATAAATAAGATGAACCTTGATAGAAATTATGAAAGGTATGTGTATTTAGTATCAAATTAAAGCTCCTGATGTCAGGGATGCATTAAACGTATAGCAAGTAAAAATCTGGAAACCCTGCGTAAGCAGACACCCTGCGTAAGCGCATAGTTTGGCCCGGATCAGAGGTGTTCGCTTATGCGGGGTTTTACTGTGTGTCTGAAGCCCATTTTATGACACTTCAAAAGCCATCTTTGATCTAGCAAACAAGAAAAAACGCCCTGGTCATATTTTTCATGGCTTGGCGATGAGAAACAAGTTTGTTTTTTTAGTGGCCTAGCGTAATTTGGCACCACTTGATGACAATACTATGGAGAAACCAAATGAGAGTTAGTTGTGTTGTTGTTTATCACACGACGGCAAGATCGCGTATTACTGCGCGAGGCGAAGCCGAGAGCAGTAAAACGCGATCTTGCCAGAGTGCGATGAACAATAACACAACTAACTCATGTTTGGTTTAGAATTTATCCTACCCCACCCATCAAATTACTTCTACATTAACAAATGACGTCATTTGTCAAGTGTATCCCACTAGAGCGATATTTTTCATTTTTCTGAACTCCAGACCGAATACAGTGACCCAATGTTAAGCCTATGGAGTTTTCTATTAGGGGTAGGATAAAACACGTTCTTATGCCGAAGACTATTTCAAGCCGGATTGAATTAGTTGTCTAGACAGCTGGCGATTCTGTAAAAAATCAGTCGTCGACAACCTCCACCTTTGGCCAAAAACATGTCTGGTGTATTGACAACCACAACCTTTTACTTATCCCTTTTTCACCTACAATTTTCTGATGGGAAATGAATATATTTGACTGAATTGGGACACGGACCAAACACGTATCACTTCTTTCTTAGTATTACTCCCATGTATATAACCTACACCCATGTGTTTACCTACACTCATACCCTTGAAATGTTTCTTGCATGCTTCCCACTTCGCAATATACACCTTTCACCTGGCATTAACGATCAATAACCCAATGCTGAGCCAGGGGCCTGTTTAATAATCCAGACTCGTACATGAAGACCCTTTTCTGTAACTCGTACAAGGTGTATAATTTAATAATATTCAAGTCTCATCGCTAGAACAGCACTAGCCTTCCATAAGGTCGTCCATAAATAAGTGTTGAATAAAGTTAACCAACATCGGTCTCTATATCATACAGAAAAGGGTCTTCATGTACAATCCTAAATTATCAAACAGACCCAGGCTCCTGTACCCCCACCCCCTACCCCCTCATATTCTAATGAGGAACTCTAAATCGGGTTCACAGAAAATAATCACAGTCGGACATGCTCCATTAGCCCCTGGCGCCAACGGGCGACCAGATGGAGTCTGGGGAGGTAGACCGTGCAGTGCAGTCATCGATCCACGGAAGCCACTCGAGTGGCTTCCGTCAGCATAGACCCGGGGACTCGGTCTCTTCCCGGCCCCGGGGCCCGAACCCCCCGGCGACGACCCCACCTCCCCGGCATACATCAGCCGGCAATCGGAGTCTCGGGTTATTGGCCCATGTGTCACTGGCTTCCTGAGATTCATTGCTTCCCTGGGTGCTTCTAGGGACTTTCCCCATTCATATAGTTTTTAATCTGAGCGCCTTGCTCCTTTACCCCGCCCCCTGAGTTTAGTCTTACTTCGTTCTACGTCGGTCGGTGGTCAATCCTTATCACCAGGCTGTCTCAGTGTCCCTAGGTACACCCTGCAGGCTGTGGCTTCTACACAGACTCATTTTCATTTTCGTCCAATCTTCCTGACAACTAACTCTGCGCGTTCAAACATGTCCTTTATCACGTTCTATCTACACCGACTATATACCATCCAACGTGCTCATTTATCACAGCAGAATGTTTTATTGATTTCTTGAAATTGAATATTAGAAAAAAAAACGTGATAAGCATGGGAATTAAAGATACGCTAATCTAGATCGATATTCTGGTATATGTCCTGGCATGCTATGTTCCCATTTAATTGTGGCAGGGAGTTATATCGATAACCACTAACGGCTGCGAGAGACATAGCTAGATTGAATCATCGATATATTTTTCTGATCCCAAATACTATCATGAAACATCACGAAATTTCATATGACTGTTTATATTGCATGAGTTATCTTCGCGGCATGATATCACGAAGCGGAGCTGAGTGATATCTGAAGAGGAAGACAACGAATGGCATATAGACAATTATATGAAATTGAGTGATGTTTAGATTTTATCCTATACCCTGTTACATATTTTTAATGTAATATGTCACCAGTGGCATATAAATATTTTATGCCACTACCGTGGCATACAGTTACACCATGTTAAGTCTATGGAGATTTATATGAGGGGTAGGATGAATATATAGAAATGAATAAATCAGACGCCAATCTCTGGACCAAGGGCACAGGCAGCATGGCATTTATCTGTGATTTTTGTCTTATAGGCTTAACATTGGGTACTCATTCACCATGCCCCTACAAATATTGCAGTCCGTTCTCCATGGTTTATATCCTGTTCATCGTTATTTTTTTAGTGTGTACAGGGGTGAGATAAATAAAGAAAGGATCTCGTTTTGGTCAAGGTCGTTGTTATCCCACCGATTTGAATGTTATGTAAATTTCTCGTTCATTTTTTTTCTTTATATTTCTTCATTGCAAATCTTCATATTATACACAGATAATCTTAAGAAAATCATCCTTAGGTTTGGTTCACAATAAGTTGGGGGTCTGTCGGCCAAATTATATGGCTGGTTTCAATCAGATCCCAGTGAGTAGACATCAGCAAACTGGAGTAGGGTACTATCTGGTAGTCCATCGCACATTGCAGTTCATGATCAAAAATTTGTTTATAATTTAGAAGCATTGTGATACAAATTTACAAAGTCGGTGGTAATATCACCCTGCATGAAACTCTTGGAGAACAATGACTTTGACTAAAACTTGTTGTTTTCGCCTTTATTCCTCACTGCAGGGGGCAATTCATCTAGACACCTCTGGATGTCTAGCCCTGTTTCTTTACTAAACGAACACTAATCCAGTCTGAAGCAAATTGTGAATGATTGATGAGAGCAATCTCCCAGGACTTCCAGGTATCAGCATCATAATCAACATGACCTTCTACTAATCCGTACGGGATGGATTCTCCTATCCCGCTTTAACAACTAAGGCTCTGCCCCTCTTTTATTATCCATGGTATACAAAGTATCCAGTGAAAATGTTTGGGGACCACTAGTCATTGTTTAAAAACTGTTAGATGCTATAACCATGGTATACTATAGAGGAAACCTATGAGAGTTAAGGGTCTGAGCTAGTATCCCATCGAGTTTGAATCACGTAGTAATTCACAAGTCGAAGCCTCGTGTATTACTTCGTGACATAGGTGAAGGGTTCATTAGATTTTTAAGTGAATATAGATGGCGACATAGTTCTGATGTGATCTGCAGAGAATCTTGAGCAACGATTTCGATCTCGGGTCGCTATTCTGCGATCCGCAATGTCATGGTATCGTCAATGTCATAGTATCGAATCCACTGGTATTCGCGCAAACAGTGTACGGTGAATTTGAAACCATGCAAGTTTGGTACCGGTGAATTCGCTACTTCTGTGAGTTTGGTACCTGTGAATCTAATACCGATACGATCCAGGGGCCTGTTTGACAATCTAGGCTCGTACATGGAGACCCTTTTCTGTATCTCATACAAGTTTTATCGCTTAATACTATTTAAGTCTGTTCGCTAAGACAGTTTTAGCCGTTCATAAGGTCGTCCATAAATGTTGAGTAAAGTTGACCCACATCGTCCCAGAGTTGTCTTCGCGGAATGATATCACGAATCGGAGCTGAGTGATATTTGTAGCGGAAGACAATGAATGGCATGTAAACAATTGTATGAAATTGAGTGATGTTTAGATTTCATCCTACCCTGTTACATGTTTTTAACTTCATATGTCACCAGAGGCATATAAATATTTTATGGCATAACCGTGGCATACAGGCCCACCATGTTAAGTCTATGGAGATTTATGTTAGGGGTAGGATAAAGAGAAGGGTCTATATGTACGATCTTAGCTTATTAAACGGGCCCCTGGACCCGCCTGCCTGTGGCCTGTCCATCCGTCTGGTATAGGGTTAGGATTAGGGTTGGGTTAAGGATAGGGTTAGGTTAAGGTTAGGAATATGGTTAGGGATATGGTCAAGAATATGTTAGGGTTAGGCATAGGGTTAGGGATAGGGTTAGGGATATGTTAGGGTTAGACATAGGGTTAGGGATAGGGTTAGGTTTGGGTTAGGGATAGGGTTAGGCTAAGGATAGGGTTAGGTTAAGGTTAGGGATATGGTTAGGGATATGGTCAAGAATATGTTAGGGTTAGGCATAGGGTTAGGGATAGGGTTAGGTTTGGGTTAGGGATACAGTTAGGTTCAGGCATTGTTAAGTTTAGGCAGGGTTAGGGTAGAGTTAGGGTTAGGGTTAGGGATAGTGTTAGGGATATGGTCAGGGATATGTTAGGGTTAGGGATATGGTTAGGTTTGGGTTAGGGATACGGTTAGGTTCAGGCATGGTTAGGTTTAGGCAGGGTTAGGGTAGAGTTATGTTTAGGGTTAGGATTAGAGGTAAGTCAGGGTTAGCCCGCTGTGTGGCCGGCCGGGACCCAGGGCGGTACCGAATTCCCCCGTTTCCCAGACCGAAACTGTCGCGGTATCGAATCCACTGATATTCGTCCAAGCACCACCAACCTCCCCAGCACCCCCGACCCAGCTCCCCCTCCTTCCCCCTCCTTCCCCCTCAGGCCTCCTCTGAAGCAGCCACCAGGTGGCGATCATGTAGCCGTCACGTGACATAAAACCTCCATTAATCGACTTAATCCCAGGAGGAGTGATTTGGCGTGAAACCTGTAAGCATTAGGGCTGATGGGAGCTGTCTTGTGGTACACGGAGCAGGAGGCCCGGCCCAGCCGTTTGTCGTGCTATGTGTCGAGGTGGCGGACGGGCGTGTGTGTGTATGGGGGAGGAGGATTAGCGATAAGCTGATGAGGCAGAGTGGGGCCCTTGTCTCATTAGTAAGAGCTGAGGGCTGAAAGTGAGCCCACATACATCATGCACACGCCGGTGTAGTGCCAAAATCGGTTACCCTGCCAAAAATGGTAATTATCGCCCACTAGTATCTTGTGCGCATGCGCGAACATACGCAGTGATGAAATTTGCCGAAATTAAGCATATCGTGACATGTAATTCTCATGTTTAAATACTACCCTTTTCATTTATTTACATTAAAATCACATCAAAATAGTAGTACGTCCGATAGTCCGTGAAATCTGACCGGAAGAGCATGTGCAGACGCATTCGCGTATTGGGTGGGCGATAATTACCATTTTTGGCAGGGTAACCGATTTTGGCACTATACCGGGAGGACTATGACATGCAGGACCACTGTCTGTGTGGTGGGTAACAGTTGGTTCTTAAAAGGGAGGGTGACTAAGCCAAGTGGCTGGACATTTATACAAAAAATATCTACATACCCTATCTATAGGATATGTAGTTATCCAGCACTTAATGTTAAAGTACCCTACATTGCCTTTATTGCTATTGCAGCCACTTTTCTCCTTCACCCCCAGCAGTGGTAGATTTACTGTTATATCAAAAGCCAATCCTTCTCATAGCATGTCTATGTGGTGTGGGAAGTAAAAGAACTCTCACCTTGGTAAATGTTTAGGGGTGAGATTTCTACCTAAATTCATCTTATAGATTCGGTCAAACCCAAAGTAAGTTTAATTCAACAAATTTGACCTTAAACTACCCAAACAAAAACAAACAAACACATTCCCTTAACAACATATATATAGCGAAGTTGTTTGTCTGCAATTTCAAAACTACGACTTTTCAGACTTTATGAACTTTGGTATTTAGATCTAGAGACTCTAGATTTACATTCCTTTTGTGATATAAATCAGGGTCTGTTCCTATCTTAGTATATACTCGGAAACATGGTTGGTTTTTATATATGATTCTAGATAATTTCCCACTCGCCGACTATTCGCCACCGATCTGCAGTCGGGAACCACCGATCTATTATCTGTCAGGGGGCCGATATGCTGCTCGTCCGCACCTCATGCGTGCTGAGTTGCTTCCCCCACTGAAACCGCTCTGGTCACACAGTGGGGTGAGGCTCCGTAACAAAACAACTCTAGTGACAACGTGTGGTTGAAGCTGAGAGGAGAGAGGATCTGCCTTATGCCGGCAGTCGCTTTATTTTATAACCAGAGTACATTTAGACGTCACAACGGACGAGTACGTCACATACTCACATACCATTCCTTATACAGTCAATTACAGACGCGGTAACTGTTTCCAAACATGGTTACATTTTTCCCAATTGGTCACCAGCGGTCACATGTAGGGACAAGACGCTCCCCCAAACATGGATACGTCTTTTCCGTCTAGGGACCTCTATCCCATTTTAAGAAGAAACCGCAAAGATGTTTGCGCGTTCCTCCAAGAGGATTCTGACATGTCCCGTCACGTGCAACCTTCTTGAGGTAAAACCTCTATATACATAGTAGGTACAGAAAGGAAATATATTAGCTTAGAAAAGATGATAATTTTAGGGAAGATAATAGCTTAATATTTCCCCCTTTTTATGCACCATAGGTATTTCTCCCTTCTATTCACCACAACTTAAAACCTTATTTCCTACATAGGAAAGATTTAGTACAATTACGGTTTTCTTTAACATATTGATGCATGCGTATACGTTCATCTGAGGAGCGTGAGAAAGCCGGACATGCGAGCAAGGTTCTCACAAACAAGTTGACATGAGTAACGACTTGTTGAGACTGGAGGTGGATACAATACGGATGTGCACGTAGGCACAATCACGCGGAGACAGTAAACTTCCAGAAAACACATATCTTTCTCACCAGCGACTTTCGCCTCTCCTTTTAAATATAATATATATATCCTCCCCGTTTGACCATGTTTAGGAGTCGTGTATATAAGAGGAAATCAAATATATATACAGTAGAACCCCGCCTAACGGACACCCCGCGTAAGCGGACACCCCGTGTAAGCGGACACTTTTGCTCGGAACGGAAATTTTCCCCTCTATTAGATGTTTAATTTAACCCCGCGTAAGCGGGCACCCCGCGTAAGCGGACACCCCGTGTAAGCGGACAGTTATTTCGGTACGAAAAGGGCTAAAACCCCGTGTAAGCGGACACCTCCAGCGGACACCCTTCCAAAAATAGATCAATCTGTGTCTTTTATGAGTGTGTTTGAAAACATTCATAGCAAACAATATTATTATTCAAAGTTTAATAACTTCGGATCCAATTAAGGTATTGAAAAAGTGAATTTCAGATCTATCATCCCCTCTATCTCCCCTACATATTGGTATAAAACACTTCTATTATGGCCCGAGGGAAACGTGAAAACCCCGCGTAAGCGGACACCCCGCGTAAGCGGACACTTTGGCCCGGAACGAAGGGTGTCCGCTTACGCGGGGTTTTACTGTATATAATATAACCCTCGGCAATATGCTCATGAAGTTTCTCAGAAGGAAAGAAGTTCTAATAAAAGTGTAACACTCAATGGCAATAATGTTGAGCGAATCACTGAAGGTGGCCATACGTGACAAGTCTATTGCCAGCCTATCTTCAATCTACCCACAGGTTCTCTCCAAGTTCCTCTGTGAATATCCTTACCTAAGATACGCTCGTATATTACTAATATAGACGAACTTTACAGCTTGATCTCGTACGTGACATTGGCTGACATGGCCGTACGTGACATTGGCATGGCCGTACGTGACATTATCAAGGTATACCAACGTTAGAACGGTGAATGGAAACAGGCATGGAGATAAGTGGTCACCGATTATTTCTGCATAGATTATGCAATGAGGCCACCACCGACTGACTTGGTCAACGACCGACAGAATCAAAGGGGTTTGAAGCCACTGTGTTTGAAGCACAGTTCTGTCGGTATGGACCTGTCAAATGCGGCAGAAACAAATCAAATACTCTAAAGTGCAGTTGCTAGCCACCACCGTCTGTTTCCTGAATAAATAAAAAAAAAAGTCACACTTTTAGAGGAACTCAATTAATCGCTGCCATTTTCGTCGGCCAGTAGAAAATGACTTAGAGAAAGGTAATGGTACAATAACAGGTTAGCAATACATCATTTCGTTTGTGTAAGAATAATAACGCAGTAAATGTACCCTCTCCATCTATCTGTTCTTTAACCTATATTGAGGGATAAGAACTTGCCTTTAATAATGTAGTTCTGATGAGCCGCGGTTTTTGGCGGGATTTATAGATTACAGCAGTAAAGGTGCGGGATTCCTTCGTGTATAATTTAATTGCACAGTCTTCGTCTTTTTAGATTCCTTCAACATGATGTTCCGTACCAGATATGGGTCTTTTTTCTACCCCTGGTTAGTGTGAAGCATGAAGATTGAGGAATAGAACATATGTCCCATGCGCATAATAAAGTCTGCGATGATATATCACCGATTCATCTGGGGCCCGTTGTATTTTCTTGGCTAACGAAGGTATAAGGCCCGAGGAGAGGTCGTATGATGGTTCGAGTTTTTTATCTCACCCCAGATATTTTTTCTCCATAGACTTAACATTGGGAACTCGTATCTAACACCCATTAGATATTTAGGTAAAAATATCCAATGGGGGATAATGTCACAAATGTTAGCCCATTAGTCAATATTAAAGGTGAGATAAATTCAGAAACCCATTCAAACTTAGGGTCAGAGCTCGATCCCATCTCATTTGAATCACATAGTAGTTCACGCGGCTTCGCCTTGTGAATTACTATGTGATTCAAATGAGACGGGATGCAGGCTCAGACTCTAAACTTTCATGGGTTTCCTCTATAATCAGTATCTTGGGGAAAGAGAGTTGCAGCCGACGATCCATGAAGTACCGTCCATTCACGTTTTATCATTTATCGTCGGGCCGGGATATCTCTTCTGTGACCTGTTTCACTGGTTTCGTGACATGTCTGTGACACCATACAGACAGATTGGGTTGTCTGGTTTTGTGACAACACAAGTAACTGCCCTTGGGAAAAGACAGACCCCAAACATAGGAATTAGTCAAATCTAGACATCATGGACATGTTTCACTAGTTTTGTGACAAAAGTGAAGACATACATGAGAAGCGGCACCAACAGTGCAAGCAAGAACGCACAAAATGAAGTTTAATGTATAGTTCTTATGAAACCGGACACACCATCTAGACACGTCACGCCATCTAGACATGTCACGAAACTAGTGAAACAGGTCCCTGGTCTCCTTCAGCTCTCCTGGTGGGCGACACCCCTAGGGATAACGTCGGTAATAACAATGGATAATAACAAGGAAACGGCCAGACTGTTGACGAAACAGATTCCATTCTTGGTCTGTCGTCAAGCTCATACGATCATTCATCAATGATGAACATACCATTTGCTCCAATAGTTATGATCTACAGTAAAACCCCGCATAATGGACACCCCGAGTGCGTTAACGGACACCTTCGCTCGGAACAGATCCCTCAATATTGAACTGTTTGATTGAATAACAAAAACAACACGAAAATCGACGTGGTAGTCAGTAGATAACCACCAAGACTTCAGAAATATTATAGAAATTAACAGTTGTCAGTACATAACAATGTCTTATATTGTTATACACTTATATGATATAGTTGTGGATTGTTTTATCCAAAAGTAGAACATTATCATAGAAGTTTTTTTTATTGTGTTTTCTTTAATCAAACTTAATTACATATCTGTATGACTGAGTGTCTCGTCCTGTATTTGTCTTGTTAAGCCGGATGCCCATCTACCGATTTAGGGTTGAACGATTAGTTCCCAAATCGTATAGGAGTCGGTCACTTTGTCGCAGGCAAATTATGTAACCCCTCGCTCGACCCACACACTGATAAAATCGGTGTATGGTCCACTAATCGTTGGGGGAGGGCAAAAACCAAAGAAACCGAGTGTTCACTAATCAGTGGGTAGCCTTGCCTAGCTGTCCTACATCTACCAACTCCGTTAGGATGGCTTGGCAGAGACAAATTACCCTCTGTTTGTCGCCGACAAACGTACATAAATGTTCCGAAATCGGTAGATGGGCATTGGACTTAAGGCCATAACTGGGAAGAACGTCTTAAGACGACAGTATGTGTCTTTTGTTTACTTGAATAAAAACAAAATCAGATGTTTATGTAAGGGAACACCCCGTATGAGGGGTCACTTTGACCCGGATCGGAGGTTGTCTGCTTACGCAGGGTTCTACTGTCCTTCAGACGCTGAGCAGCCTGCAGATAATCTAAATATAGCACACTAGGCACCACATATGGCGGATATAGACCATCTACCGTCACACCCTCACACTAATCTGCACTAGATCTATAACTCATTGACAGATCGGATCCAACCAGACACACCACCACAGTCACCCGCAGAGTAAAAACGAGATGGTGAGTGGGTGGGTGGGTGGGTGGGTGGGTGGGTGGAGCCTTCAACATATAGGTCAGATCATTAGATGTTAGACCATTGATTGAGGATGAGAGTGATGGAGGTGACATGGTCTCATTTGCTGTGGGGAGGTGTATGGCAGGGTGGATGGGAGGCCTGAAGGGGGTTGTCAAAGGGGTGAGGACAGGTTGGGGCTCACTGTAGTGAAGGGTTCGATAATGTTGGCGGGAGAACGTTTGATGAGAGTCAAATGGGGTAGAACCCATGTGACAGAGACAATTTAGAGAGGGCTGCTGCGAGCTATTATCAGATCTTTATCTCACGCCTGGGATTTTTGTCCCATAGGCTTAATTAACATTGGGAACTCGTTCTCCATGCCCCTACGAGTATTGCAGGCCGTTCTTCATGGTCTATATCCTGTGCAACAGCCATTCTTTTAGTGTATACAGAGGGGAGAATAGACTTTGATTACGAATATTCATTAATTGATTAATCACAATCAGAATAAAGTTCATTATAGTATGTATCCCTCTCTGACTGGCCCATGAACCAGTATCCCAGCGAGGAGAGTAGACATAGGATGCAGGGACTGGAGCCAGACTAGGGTGAGACAAATACCGATAGCAACTCGTTTTGGTCAAAGAATTCGTTCTCCAACTTGTTTGAATGCTACGTGATATTCACTCGGATGTCGCCTCATTCATATGACTCCACATCAAACTCGTGGAGAACGACGACTTTGACCAAAACTCATGTTGGTTTCTTCTTTAGTGACTAGGTGTTTAAGTGGGTGGGTCGGCGGGTGGGTGAATGGGTGGGTGGGTGGGTGGGTGGGTGGGTGGGTGGGTGGGTGGGTGGGTGGGTGGTTAGGTGTTTGGGTGGGTGGGTGGGTGGGTGGGCGGTTTGATGGGTGAGATTGTTAGGTCGAGGCGGGAGAGGCATTTCGAGTAGAAATATTTTGATGACAACTGCAACGCTCCTTCAGTTTTACATTCTAGGAAACCTAAATTATTGTTGAATAAGTAAAAGTGCCATTGAAACTCGTGAGGCATATATTACTACCCACCCCCTCCCCTTGATGCCCGACATATCTTTCAATGGGGATCCCTCGTGTTGTCAGCATAACGGTATCGCATGTTTTTGAATTGCGTTCTTACAACGCCAAGGTTGATGTCGAGAATCTGTTTTGGCCATAGATAATAAACTATGGTAGAAGGGCTGTATGGATGCAGCCCACATACCTGCCATGTTTCATTGAGGGATTTGAGTTTATGCATGACCTGGTTCTTAAATGAGCTTTTAAAATGAGTATTATCCAAATTACTCTATATCATATCTCTCTACTGGAAATAAGGATCACCACCAATCCACACCCTAAGATCCGATATTGGAGCCCTCTGCATAATTCTAAACCTAGCCCACAAGATTTATCTACTGGGAATTTGTATTATGACAAAGTATATGCGAATCATTTATTATCTTACGCCCCATATAATTCTCAAGAGACTTAACATAGTGTGACTATATGCCACGGTTATACCACAAAATATTTATATGCCATTGGTGACATATGAAGTAAAAAGCATGTGACGATTAGGATAAAATCTAAACATCACTCAATTTCATGTAATCATTATATGCCGTTTGTTGTCTTCCGCTACAGATATCACTCAGCTCCGCTTCGTTATATCATTTTGCGAAGACAACTCACACCATATTAACAATCATATGGAATTTCGTGATGTTTCATGATACTCTCTCATTTTATGCTAGTTATGGCACCAATTCCTCCACTTCACAGGTGTGATATGTTTAGCTGAAAAATAGTATGATCAGCAAATATATATTTTATAACATGGCTATATTTCAGATATCTTTCTTTGTTTCTACTTTATTTTCTATAATTGACGTGTTATAGAAATCTATCTGACTATAATTCACCCAAGCAGCGGTGCCGCCACCTATCAAGGAGCAATTAAACTACGCGATGCAATCCGGGCACCGCTACATCCGGGCATCGCAGCCCACCACCAATCAGCTTCAAAGGGTTTTAACCCACCCACCCACACCACTTGTTATTATTTTAGCCGAGTGTAAACGTCCAACTTTGAATGCTGCCTTAAAAGACCAATATGTTAAATTTCACTCTCTATAGGGCACAGAGTGCTTGGTAGATCTGCCATCATCCGCCAGGAAATTGTAAGATAGCGACACTGTAGGCGGGGGACGACTATTATCTCACCCCTGGTAGAGGTCTAGCCATAGGAATCACGTTAGAAATAGATATGCAACGATCAGCCCGGTAAAGCGACAATACTACGCCATGCTCGTTGCGGAGTGTGTGCGTTATTATGTCAGATGCGACTAGCGAATCAGCTACTAGGAATAAAAAAAAAATTTCGCACACTATTTACTGTCGTTAAAGCTCGCTGACTTATGGCGTTGTTTACTTCCGCTAGAGATTTGAAGGCATCAAACAGATGCAACATGATATCGGACTCGTTTGGATGCTCCGTAATCGTCCCTCGGCTACACCTCGTAACGGTTACCACGCATCCAAACTCGTGGCGTAGTGGTTAGAAATACGATTCTCAAACCAGTTCTGCTTAACTATCATCTGCTATTTCAATCTTAAGATGATAGTCGGATGAGGCTAAATTCCACCTTTGGGAAGCCTCAAAAAATATTTCTAATAAAATTCACAGATAGCTGGACCCGCCACCTGGTGTTTTGTTTGGCGTTGGGGGCAAGATGGCCGCCTCCATAACACGATGGCTATGTGCCCTAGTCTACAGCTGCTGAATTCTGCCATTGAGATATGATTGGTCTCAAGGCTATTCAACTTCTTTTGTTTTGTTTTGAATGGATTTTATTAGGGTTAAATTTGCATACAAATCTCTGAACTCGGCTCAGAGCCGGTCTTCTGTCCGGGCCCTCTCGAGTAATACAGTCTATCTGCATAACATAGTGTACATATATAATAACTACAGATAATACAGTACAACGTCTCTAGATCTCAGTTATGACAGTGATTGATGACATGAGTTAATGGATATGATAATTGTAAAACGGTAAAAGAGAAACGTGTTGCTCGGTGAAGTGCATTAACTGTATACTGTGTGGCATTTTTTTGCATCAGCTGTGGCGATATTACTCAGCCATAATACATTTTAGTATCAACTTAAAACTGATATATGGTAGCATGCAGTATGTAAGTTAATTTGTATCCTTATGTAAATAGGCAGCGAGGTAATACTGATCATATCTAAAGATAATACAATGTCTAAGCCTACATAATGCGGTAATACTAATATATAAAGATAATACATTTTTGCTACATATAATATAGGAAAAAGGTTTAACAATATAATATAGTTCGCAACTAGTAAATTGAGGATCAATAACGCTATAAATTATGTCCCATTCAGGAAACAATGAGTTGCTTAGCTTGGCCTGAGACGTCAAGTCTAGGTTCGCAAAGACTTGTAATGTGTTTCTTGGCTCCGGTGATTGTGCCATCCTTGATATCGTTGTTTTTCTAGGCAGAACCAGCTAGCTTATATATCCGCAGAAAAAGACCTGTACAGCGATGCGGTCCTAGCCTATCCCGGTGACTCGTTTTTAGGCTAGTTTTTTAGGCTGCGATAAGCCTGACACTGTTCACGGAGAGATCTCTTGATATGTGGGAAATGATTTGGTGAAGCCGCAGTATATACAGAAGTGACAGAAGACTAAAAAGAGTATTCTTGGTGAACACACAAAAAGCATTGGTTAACAGTAGACTGTCTTTGCACTGACCATTGACTACAGAATCCACTGGCCTGCCTCCCGTGTTAAAGACGTACATCAATGCAACCAAAGATTCCTATAATCCCAATGATGCCACCTAGCGGGAATACTGTGTGCCAGTGGATTCTCAATGCTCTAAGCCTAGTTCGTTAAGAATGTTCTTCTATAGAGCGCAGTGAGAACCTTGTACAGATTACAACTTAGAGAGTGTGAGATGTTATGAGAGGGGTGCACCAGTACACTCAGTTCAACTTTATACCAAACATGATGTTATTGTTCAGTTCATAGATAACGTATACATCTAGATCTAACATTTATAATTTTTTATAAGTGAGTAGTTTAGATACAATCGTGGGGATGATGAGATTACGATGAGGATTAAAATTCAGTTAGACCATGCATACTATAGTATTTAGTTTATTTCAATGTACTGTACTAGATAGCAATGCTAATGTTCCTGAGTGCTCTCTTAAAGGAGGCTTTACTAGCTGTTTCTCTGATTTCTTCGGGAAGCCAATTCCGTGCACTTTTTCCCTTGTACCTGTTTTTTTCCCCTGCAGGTCTACCCCGGTTTTGTGTTACATTACAGCTGGTCAGATTTATCCTCGTCTGCCATCTAGATAAGGGAAGAAACAGTAACCATACTCGTATGATATCTGTGTCCGATAAGCCAGCAGAAGACAGACAACAAATGGCATAGGGATATAAATCTGTCTAGACATTAATATCTGCGGGGAAACAGGAGCCAACCTTCAGGATCCGAAGCTTTAGCGGGCTTCACATAATTTACTAGGAAGCAGCAGGGGCCTGTTTAATAAAGTTTATTCCTATATATATCGAACTAACTAGTTACATACCGCTGCCGGGGGGTGCATTAAAAATAAGTTATGTGTCGAGGTTCACGTTTTCGTCCCGCTCTCATGTTTTCGTCCCGCTCTGACGTTTTCGTCCCGCTCTGATCACGTGACATAAAGAGCAGCGGGACGAAAACTTAGCTATTGCAGTTACTCGATAAGGGTGGCCATTTTTCGGGAGCTATCGCAGGAAAAGAAATAATCATTTTTATCGATATTTGGAGGTGTATAGGAATAGGGAAACCAAGTACCGGTAATCAAAAGTCAAAGTTACTCGGTAAGGCTCAGAAAAATTACTGCCCGCTGCCAAGGCCTTGGGCAGTAATTTTTCCAAGCCTTACCTCGTAACTTTGAACTTTTGCTCACCGGAACATAGTTTCCCTCTATTCCTTTCTGGTGCTGTTGCTGGACGATACGATAACTCCAATGATAAACAGCATCCTGGACAATTTTTCCCATTCGGTGTTGTGTGACAAAACAAATTTTCTAAATGAACGTATTTATATACAACACCTTGTAAGACCTTAAGAATAAGTCTTAAGTCAAAACATCTTATGCTTACAACACTTTATCTTATACAACACTATGGCCCCAAAGACAATTCTCATATACCTTTTTGTCGTTCGTAGTTTATACAACGGCCCCTAGGTAGCAGGCAAATATAATTAATTTTTCAGTGAAGAGCATCATGGATGTTAAATTTCACAAATTTGATACTAAATATGCCTGTGGTATGCTCACATGGTGCCCTTTGAATTATCGTTTTTCCTTCTTTGAAGTAATATGAAAGAAACTGATGAGTGTTTGGTCTGCTTCCTCATTCGCCATCGAGGTTGGCGCGCTCAGGAATCCGAACGAGGTAATAGCCGAGTGAGTATTTTGAAGCGCTTCAGACGAGATGGCTATCTGGGACACAGATCAAATACATTGATGTTTCTGATTTTATCTTAGCCTGGATATATTTATCTGTTTATCCACACATTGAGTATGAGTTACTGTATTCGCAAACCTGTTGAGTACGAGTTTCTAATGTTAAGCATATGGACATCTATACTAGGTTAAGATAAACATACATATTTAGAAAAGAAATCGTTGACTCTTACTCAGTGTGTATTCAGTATCAATGATAACTTATTGTCTGACAGTGTGAGAATCATGCATTTTATCCTACCCCTAATATAAAATCCCATAGCCTTAACATTGAGTTTCCGTATGCTACGCTGACTGGCATACGGAGTTTTATATTCCACTAGTGGCTTACAGAATTGTTATCGCGTAGTATTCCAAATCGAGGAGACGGGGTAGGATAAAATCAAAACCTGATTCGTTTTAATCGTGGCCACCGCATTCCACTCCTGGAGTTTTGGCTCTGGACTTCACTCAGCTCTGCCTTGTGAAATCCCTATGCCAAACTCCAGTCGTGGCATACGGTGGCCCAGATTAAAACTCATCCAGTTTTACGATAACAACTATGCAAAATGAACTTCTAATTCTAGTACCTCCCAGCTGGATGTATAGAATCGGAAAAACCTGAACCTCCAATTGATTAATTCAACAAGCCCGTCCTAATTTCCAGCCATTCTTCTTGTTTGCAGTTCATAATCACCCGCTGGTGATTAAAGCCCTGAGAATTACGAGGGTGAAAATCCTGGTTAATAGGTGCGGAAGCCATAGAGTTGACATTGATCATTTCCGCTGAATGCACACTGCTTCGTTACCGTGATCAATGCAGCACTATAACGAATACCAGTGAATTCGATACGCCGACCATTTCAGTCTGGCCGTGAGTTCGCTACTGCGACAGTTTCAGTCCGTGAAACGGGTGAATTCAGTACCACTTATGGTCCTGGCAGGCCACACGGCCGGACAACCATGACTTACCCCTAACGCTAACGCTAACCCTACTTAACCATGCAAGATCCTAACCCTATCCATAACCCTAAAATGGGATTCACACGGTGGGACAAATGGACCTGAGACTGATGTACTTCACACCTTTGCACCAGTTGGCTACTATTTCCAACTGGGAACAAAGTTTCACAGATTGGGGTGTTCTACAGTCTCAGGGGAACATGGCGGATTCAATTCACATGAGAAGATTTAACAGGTACATAGTCTCAACCCTACACCCCTACACAGGGTACACAGGGTACACAGGGTACACAGTCGCCGACTCAGGGTACTTCCCCGTGTGAATAGGTGTTATTTGAGACCGCTGAGATTCACAGATTGGGGGAGAACGTGTGAAATACATTTGTCTCACCAAAATGTCCCTCTAAATTTTAAACCTGTTTAAAGTCAAAATCTCATGAGATTCTGTTCCTTGTTAGGGGCGATTGTCGCCGACAATTGCAAGAGAAAAAAGTTGTCTCAGCAAAATGAAAGCCTGTCATTCACACGAGGAGATTGTGTTCCAGTACCGAATCTCAACAGGATTTGTCTCAGACAAACGGCCTGTGAGGTACATGAATCCCACCGTGTGAATCCCGTTTTACCCAAACCCTACCCTAACCCTATGCTGAACTCTAACCATAACCCTATCCCTAACCCTAACCCTATCCCTTATCCCTTACCGAACCCTAACCCTATTCCTAACCCCAACCCTATCCCTATCCGTAAAGCCGGATTCACACGATGGGATTCATGTACCTCACAGGGTATTTTTCTGAGACAAATCCTGCTGAGATTCTGTACTCGAATACAATTTCTTCGTCTAAATTATAGGGATTCATTTCCCTGAGACATGTTTTCCTCCCTGTAATTGTTCAAGGCATTTCCCCCTAAAAAGGAACAAAATCGCATGAGATTTTCAGCCCTGTGAGGTACACGAATCCCATCGTGGGAATCCCATTTGACCCTAACCCTAACCCTGACCCTACCTGAGCCTACCCTAACCCTATACTGGATGTACGGACCGGCCGACCTGTCTACCACACGGGCAGGCGGGCCCAGGACCGCAGTGGTATCAAATTCATCAGTACCAAACTCGCAGTGGTTGCGAATTCACTGGTACCGAACTTGGACAGTATGGAATTCACTGATAAGGCCCGTTTCCATTGGCCGACGAAGATAACTTAGACGTTTTGAGTTACACAAAAAGTCTGTCGGTGGTGCCACTGACTGTGCGTCGATATAGGAAAATCACTGAGGGTAGTAGATTTCACTCAGTGACCAAGCTTTCATTCAGTGGTGGGTGGTGCCACATTGCATAATCTAAGCAGAAAAAGTCGTGGGGCATTTCACGACCTTGTTTGTTTCCATTGACCGATATTGGGTCAGCAATGCCAAAAGTCCGGCGGTGGTTCCTGACTGTAGATCGGTGACGGGAAATCGGCCAATGGAAACGGGCCTATAGCGAACAACAGCGGTAGCGACTTCACCGGTACCCAACTTGCACGGTACCGAATTCACGTATACCAATACAGCACTGCAGAACGACGACTCGTCTCCACTCTGCTGTCTGGGTCACGTGAACTAATCAACCAATCAGCGACCACACCTTCCGTATAAGCTGATCTGCTTTTTTAGACCTGTTATTAAGAAATAGACACTGCAGATCAGCCACAGCAGAAAATACAAACATCCTGAGTATTATATTCCACAACAAAATGCATTGCAATGCCAGGGGGATCAGTAATCCTTTTTAATACATCATTTAAAAGTTATTTCTCAAAGTCAGTGTTCTGACAGGCCACAGATATCTCATATGAGTGTTTATATGGCGTGAGTTGTCTTTGGAAAATGATTTCATGAAGCAGAGCTGGGTAATATATGTAGCCGAAGACAATGAGAGCCATGTAAACAATTATATATGAAACAGAGTGACGTTTAGATTTTATTCTACCTCGTCGCATGTGTGGTTTTTTTTACTTCATATGTCATGTGTGACATATAAACATTTTATGGCGTAACCATGGCATACAGTCATAACATGCTAAGTCTATAGAGATTTATATGAGGGGTAGAATAATTAGGTCTATTAAGAAAGAATACAATGCCACCCTCGGGATTCCCTGAGTATGGCCACATCACTACTGGAATGAGAATGGTTTTGATGTATAGAAAGCCTGCTCATTTTAGTACACCACTGAGGGTCATGCTATGTGTTCTGCAGTATATGATGTAAACTGATTATGTCAACAAGGTTACATGCACAATATTGATAAACTGGTTTCAGATACAAGCGGCCGTTATCTTAGCCTGGAAGCCTGGCCTAGTTAGACTATAGGCCAGGTAACGGGTTCCATTTTTATGGTGCATTATTGGTAACGCCTCCTGGTTCCCCAGTCATCCGCTAGAGGGCTCGGCGGAATTAGGTGTATGACAAGCGGATACCAGCCAAACCACTAGCTGGTTCCCAGGGTATCCGCTAGTCACAGGCGGGCACCAGCCAAAGTAGAAGGTCGTGCCTGTGGAACCCTTTACCTAGCCTGGTTTTCATCGCTAGACCATCACTTTAGCATAACACCAGGGCAAATTGCCACTTCGTGATAGAAATATAGGATATCATATAAAAAACATACACCGAAATAGGAACAACAAGGCAAAGACACAATTACCCAGCCAAACCACTAGTCCACTAGTGCCCTGGCCCTATCGACAACGGGACGTACTACAGTCTAGTTGAAGGTCGTAGCAACCCGGTACCTGTCCCTTATTTCATTAGGGCAGGGAACCAGTCCACCGTTATCTCCGAGGACTAGACGCGTGGTAATATGAGAGGGAATGTGAGGATATTCCTTAGAGTTTAGTCCGAGGAGATTACGACCGGTTTTACTGAAACTAGTTGATATTGTATTTATTATTCAGTATTGAAAATCTAAATCAATAAATATCCTAATGCATTATTTTTACATAAGCACGGACAGTGTATTTTTAGTACAATGTCCATGACATAAGGGACTTTTTTCCGTAATCTCCCGGAGATTACGAGCACCCATAATCTCCGCCCTGTGAATTACACAGTCCCTATCGTAATCAGTGGATAATAAAATAACGATATTCAATATCATTTTTAAAGCTTCAAATAATAGTAACGTACGTTTAATATGAACGAGTCTGGAAATATATATACATGTATTACATAGTTTTTTTGGTTTTTTTTAAGTTTTATTAGACGAAAAAAGGAGTTCACAATATACAGAGTCGTGATCTTCCACTCGAATCCGTCATACAAAGGAGATAATGCACATGCACAGGCCATACGAAACATAGTGATTGTTACACATCATCTGGGCAAAAAATTATTTAACCCAATAAAATGGTTAAAATAATAACTTATAATTCTAAGGCTTAAACCAATACAAATACTTTATAAAAACACAATAAAATGGTTAAAATAATAACTTATAATTCTAAGGCTTAAATCAATACAAATACTTTTAGAAAGGGAGGGCGAGGACGTATTTTTTCTACTGTCCACAATAACTGTACACAGTCCCCGTGGCCCCACTCCACCTGGATATGACTGCTCTCCAATCACTGCTGCCCTGCTCCATTACTGCGGAGTGCCACTTTGAACCCGGAGCCTGCGGGGGGAGAGTGACTCGCTCACGGTGCTCGGCGGGCCCGCGAGCTGCTCTCGTCACGGAGTGGCCGGGCTGAGAGGCGGCGGGCGCGGCCGGCTGATTTACGGTCTCTCCCCGTCACCCCCGCTCTCCCCCCCGACTCATAGAGTAGCTCAGTGCGGTCCCTGTGAGCTGTAACGAGCAGGTGGCGGCGGTTAACAAATTAAGGCGATTAGAGTAAGCAGGCCCCACTTATAGCGTGCTACACTCCATTAGGTGTGGTCTCTGTGTGAGGGGTATGGGTATTGACACTGGATCTAATGCTATTATCGCTCACACGACGCCATAGAGTATGATATGAAGGTACCATCAGACACCAGTAAGCTGTATCAGTATGCCACACGTGCAGGGGATAGTCTCCATTTACCTTCTATTGGTTTATTTTACCTGGTGATTACACTAGACTACTAAATACGTGGCGACTGTAGATCATCAAGCCAATTGTCGTCAGGTGGTAGCAATGTCCACCGCAAAAGTCTTCAGCCTAAGAATGTACTCGAGTGTTTACACTGACGACTAAGTTTTTAGAGAACCATCACCTGAATTCAAGCTGACCAGAAATAGTCACGTGCATCAGAGATTGTCCAATAGTCGTGAGGTGTTGCTTATATGTCGTAATCTGACATAATCAGATCTGCAGTCACCAAACACATGGCGTTTAGACCAGACGATTTCTATCATTAACTGTTGAAAGTCGTCAGGAGGTGCAAAATGCCAGAATCGCTGGCCAGAATCATCTGGTGTAAACGCCTGGTCACCACTGACATTATCATCCCAATTGTCACTTATGGTATCACCTTTTATCTTAGCCTGGTATAACTTCCATAGGCTTAAAATCAGGAGCTCGTACTCAACAGGCTTGCCAGTATGGTAACTCATACTCAATGGGTGATAAACAGCTGCAGACTGCCAATTTAACTATATTTACTGCAAATTAAAAAACAAAACAAAAAAAAACAGATAAATGTTTCCATTGCTAAGATAAAATCATAAGCGTTTTCGTGCTTGGTCTGAGTCCCAGTTTGCCATCTCGTTTGGAGGGCTTCAGAATATTCACTTGGCTATCGCCTCGTTCATATTACTGTGCGCTCCGACCTCAATGGCGAACGTGGACACAGACCAAACACTCATCATTTTCCTTCCTATTATGTGAATGCCAGAGGATGAAATAGGGCCCTTGAATGATGTAGATTGGGTGATATGTGATGGATAGCTAATCGTTCCCTATTATTAAAGATCATCCTCGCTCGTTTGTGCCTCAATAATAAAGATACATTTACCTTATTCTGCTCACATGAGAGATGAGATCTGTAGTGGAGGCAATGAGAGATTAGGTCTGCAGTGGGAAATGATAGTGATTTACTGACTACTGACTACATAATACTAGGAGCATATGTTATTTCCATTTATAATGGAAGAGCGCGGTATACCAAAATCTCATAAAATAAAAGTAAGAGAACGTTTTTGATTTTGACTTGTGCCTGGTCTAGCATACCACAGATCACATTCACCTTTTCGTGGTTGTGACTGAATTTTTCATTTTGGTCTTGGTCAACTGCCCTACTTCTCTGGCTAATAGGTCAGAGCTCTATGCCACTCAGTTTGCTCTTTGATAGCCCCTTAGCGCTTGAAGCACTCAAGATTGTTTTGCTTGAAGGTACTTCATTTGGAGTACTAGTGCCCTTGGTAATCCTCTTACTAACATATTTGTCATCTGTTTTCCTTCTACTTCTAAGAGATCTTTTGACATCTACAGATGGCTATCATCTGGAACATCCATATATTTGGCACTATTATCATAGTCCATTGATATCTGATTTCTGTTGATTTGCTACACCACAATGCACACACTTTCACATGGTCGCTCAGCCATGTAAGTTCTATTTAAAGAAACCAAGTCAGTAGTGGGGCAGGGATATGGGATATAGGGATACTGGGCACCTGATCCTTTTACTAGGCCTTTATAGTTGGTGCATGGATAGTGAAGTGTTAGATTCTCTGCAGTAAGCTGAAAGCCTGTGTGAGCATTCTATCATCTAGATGACTATATGAGCGCGATTTCCCGGGCTCAACTAGTTCTCTCTTGCTTTTGCTTTATTAGAGCGTGCTTGCATGCGCTATATACATCATCTAGAGTTTAGAGGGGTCCATATAGACTTTCAGGGTACTGCATACATACTATTCCTTCACTATCTGTGTGCTATTCACTGTGATAATGAGAACAGAGCAAAGAGCCAGTGTCTCAGGGTCTTAGAGGCATGCCTAGCTGACCATGACCAATCACTCAAGACCAAAATACCTCAAGACCCAGTGGTGCTTAATGTGTTTGAATCCTAGATAGGCAGTTGCAGAAATAGCAATTTGACTGGGTGCAAGTGGGTTACAGAAAACTATCCATAGGCTCAAACCTTTTAATTGTTATTCAAGGCGAAGGCCTAAGTAACAACTCACCGTTAGGTGGCATTGAACGAAAACACCTGCATTTCAATCAATGCCTTTCAAACAAAAGAAATACGAGATATACATCAGAATTACTCATTTTATTTCCCATACTGGGCCAAGCTATTCTATGGTAACTCTAATGTTCCCTGCGCATTTCATATTGTAAACTGATCCGTGAGTATCAATAGAAACTATTCTTTGCTCCCTGAGGGGCAGGGGCATTCAGTTATCGAAAGTATGTTCTGTGTATGCTTGAGTTAAAGCCTGTGCTCTGATAGCTCCTGTAAGATTTAAACCTCCTTTCCATTGGCCGAAAAATCGACTAGATTTATTTAGTTACCCTAAAAGTCTGTCAGTCGTCCAACTGACCGCACTTCTGTATCAATTGATCTGTGAGGGTAGCAGTTTTTACTGATGATCAGTGACCAAGTTTAGCTCTGACGACATCAAAGTTGTTTGATTATGTCAATCAGAAGAGAAACCCATTGGTCCTGCTTAAGCAGAAATAGTCGTTGGTCATGTATCATGCTGGGTCGTACCCATTGACCAATTTTACCTCAGTAGTGCTAAAAATCCTTCGGTGGATCCTGACTGTAAAGCGCCAAATCCGCTACGGCGACAGAATTTTCAAGCGAATGCTTCTGCGATCCATGCGACTGTGCGATTGTTGCGAACGCCGTGCAAACACCAGATCCACTACTGCGACAGTACAGAATACATGCGACTGTGCGAATCACATGCGATAATATCAAATAAATTAGATATTGTCGCAAGGCATTCGCATGTCTATGAGAATTCGCATGAGCCAATCATCATGCAAATTCCATGCGATGGCGTGATCCACTAAAGCGATTTTTCATGCAAATTTCATGCGACTGAGCGATGGTCTGCGAACGTCTGCAAACGCAAATTCACATGTAAAATCGCTCTAGTGGATTTGGCGCTTAAGGGGGTGCCAAACTGTCAGCCAATAAAAACAGGCCTTTAGAGGACCAGAAAGTAGTAAAAGCCTGAGGTCCATTCTAACATTAGCTACCCTGAAAACACGCTTCCATTGGCTAATTTCCCATCACCGATTTACAGTCAGGAACCACCGACGGACTTTTGGCACTACTGACACAAAATCAGTCGATGGAAACGACCCAGCTCGTGAAATGACCAACCTCTTTTTCTGCTTGGATTATGCAATGTGGCATCATCGATTCAATTTCATCAGGGATCTGTAGGTCGATAAACTCTGAACACTGAGTGAGAACTTGATCACTGAGTGAAATCTACTATCCTCACCGATTATTTGATACCGACGCACAGTCGCTGGCACCACTGACAGACTTTTAGGGTAACTCGAAAAATCTCCGCCGTTTTTGTTGGCTAATAGAAACGGGCTTATAGACTGCTGGTTGATGCCCGGGAAGCAATAATTAGGTGAAATATGAAATAATATCTCACATACATATATGGTAAGACGTGGCGGTTAAGGTGCTACCCCTATCGCATTTACGACCACAATGTAGAGAGTGTACGGGTTGGCGGACTGGAATTTCTCCCAACGCAAACCTCACACGAGGTTACACGAACGGAGAAAACTTACCCACAATATCTCACATACATGCCATTTCCTGTTGGCGATTCCGGAGTTCGCTGTATTTCTCGCTTGGTGTGTCTCCAGCTTTAGGGCATTGTTGATATGCTTCAAGAGATCTTAAATGCCGTTACCACTCTCTCATAAATTTATCTTTTGCCATCAAATTTTTGGACTCAACCCCATGAAACATTTCTTACTGTATCCCAGATGAACAACGTGGAATTGGAACATGTGTTCAGAGATTATCAACCATCACGTCAGTCAAATGTTCTGATTGTAAAGATTATCTAATCCATGCTTCAGTGCAATTGTGTTTACATTGTATTAAAAGGAACGGCTTTCATCCAAACTCCCACCTTTTTTGTCATGTCGTTTAATAAAGCTGCAAAGCCACACACACACGCATAGTCATCTCCTACCCGGCCACGGGCTTCAAACGCCTTTGTTGCCTACGGCCTGTGGATCTTTTGTGTGGCTGCCCCTTTTACGTTTCTCACTCAGAGGTTTTTTTTGAATTCCTGTCCTGTTTTAAAGATCCTGTCAATTGTTCTTGGCCGTGTTTTATCAGGGTTCTTTTTAAAGCGTGGACGTGGCACATGATGGCTGGTGGGTGTCGCTGGCTTCCTCCTGAGACCGCCTCTGTGGAACTGGCTTCTTAACCCTTTGAAGACGCATGATGCCTGGGGGCATCACCTCTCTAAAGACGCATGATGCCTGGGGGCATCACCTCTCTAAAGACGCATGATGCCTGGGGGCATCACCTCTCTAAAGACGCATGATGCCTGGAGGCATCACCACAATAAAGACGCATGATGCCTTGAAGCATCATTGTTCCAATGTAAACAAAAACGTTTTAACAAAGAAATAATAGACCAATATTCATGAAATCTTCAGAAAATGTACATAGAACATCATATTTAGTATTTCTATCCCAAAGAAATGTAATATTAATGATTGTGTATGATATTGCATGAACTTGAATTATTAGTCTTAACCATCATGTGCCCGTCCTCTAGTTAGACAAACTGCCACCAGAATCCGTCCTTATGGGAGTAGCTAGGCCCCTGGCAGCCGTCCTTAAAGGGTTAAAAGGGGAAGCCATTGTGTGGTTGGTCTCAGTCTGTACTCAGTCCTTCCCCCGTTTTGTCCCAGGTACAGACTGGGGTTGACATTGGTTTTGCGTGTATTATCCCAACCCTGACACTGCACGAACACCATCATTTTATTTATGAATGCGCCCGGCGTATATAAATAAGTATTTTGCGTGTACAAGGTAAACCTATTCCCCGCGTGTATACGTCTCATCTGTCGGTGTATATAAGCGTGGCGAGAGGTGTCGGGGGTGGGAGGGTGGCGGGGGGAGGGTTTCCCATTAAGGACACCTATACTTCTACCAACACAAACGGGCGGGAGGCAGTGGGGGAGAGGATATTTCCTCTCATATACGCCGGGTGTGAAATACAGCCAAGACGCGTCCGTATATAAACACTGGGCGTATATATATGAAAACAAGTCAATATTCAGCCAATACATGCACTTCCACGATGGCGTATATAGGAATAAACTGGTGGTTTTCGTGCAGTGTGATATGTTTTTCCTATAGACTTAACATTTGGAACCCGTATACAACGCCCATTGAGTATTTGGAAAAAATACTTAATGGGGGATTATATCACAAAGGTTAGCTCATTTTGTCACCTTATGATGGCATGTCATTTGCCACATCTTCAGTATAAAGGCCTGATTCTATAGCGCCGATTTCACTCCCGATGTGGTCCAGATGTACTCCAGTCCTGGTGCTGACGCCCAAATACCCTGTGCGCAATGGAATAGAGCCTTTAAGCAGAACTTGTTTATACATTGACAATAAACGGTGGTTTTGTAGACAGGCCGTCGTAAACCACGTGAGGCTGACGCGTGATGATACACGAGCGAAAGCGAGTGTATTACGACATCAACCTCGAGTGGATTACATAGCCGCCTGTTCAAAGAACCATCGTTTGTTGCATTGATTATACATCTTTTTGAATATAATAAATCCAGTAAATGCCATATTAAAGGGTATAACAATAGGGACTCTTGCTCTATAGCACAAAAGGACTATTTTCCCTTATACCGTGGCTCTGACGCCATATACCACAGATTTTAATCTGTATCTCACTGGTCTCTATAATGGGTCGTGGAGTCTCCATATATTTTAAATGGGGTCTTCGTACATGATGGATAATAAAATTTAATATCAAGAATACTGTGTCCTGAAGAAGGTTACTATTACCGAAACGTTGACAGGTCCACATACCTAAATGTCCACATTGTGATGATACACCTGATATGATAAATATAATTTGAAACATCAATTTGTTTGGAGTTGTGGCGTTTTTACACTTACTTATATATCAAGAATATGCCAATTAAAAAGATGGTTTCATGCATAACAATTTATTTTTCAAATCTGGAGTTTTTCATAAAAGACCGGATACTCCCTGCTTTATAAAACACCAACTCCACTGATGTAGTTCGCGAGTCGTTGGTCCTTAAAGGCGGGCTCTGTGACTCCTGCATCCCGGGCTCCAATCCATCATCCCTCCTGTGTGGATGGCGGCGGAGTTATACGTGATGGATGACACTGTAGTGCCCGCCAGGTCCCTCCAGGCCACACCTCCATTGTCCGGCCCCGAGATGCTGTCAATAAGTTGTGTCGAGCCGCGTGTGAGAAGTCCTGTTCAAGAAAGCCCTGAACACCCCCAAAAACAACAAATCCCATCCCTCCCAATAACCATCGACCAACTGGGATACAAGGGAGGTGAGGAAGGAAATATGACTGCCCAGGGAACGTAGACAATGCTTCAGTTTATTGCTAAAACAGTGCTCAAGTACGTGTGACTCCGATTTATTCAAACTATGATGTATGTGTATGGGTCCCTTGTGAATTGCTGCTAGTGTTTTGTCTGTCACAGACGAGTGTTGAGACGGCAGTAAATTTGGAGAGGATAAGGACATCGAGCAAAAACAAGTATGTATATGAATCATAGAAGTATTGAATGTATAGTAGGGAATGAGTAATTAAAAAAAGAGGGAATTACAGAATAAAAATAGGAGCGATACTACGGTTGGGTTAAGGCCTTAAACCACGCAACTCCCGACACACTACGACAAGTTCTCCAACACGGCCATAAAGGGGGGCGTCCACCAACCACGACAAAGCTACGACAAGCGCCGACAAGAAAGTTCCAATCAGCGCTTGTCGCAGTCTTGTCGTAAGAAGGAGGGCTTTATGACAGCATTGTCGGGGTGTGTCAGGATGTGCACACTCCACCAAAATTTCCTATCGTAGACCTCTGCAACATGCTCCCGACACGCCATAACACTCCACGGCAAAGGTCCAGTCGTGGGAAAACTCGATATTGTCATAGCCTTGTCGGAAGGCTTCCGACAAATTCCCAATCGTGGCCTTGTCGTCGCCTTGTCATAGACTCTTGTCGGGAACTGGGGTCCACCAACCATGACAAGGCCTCCAGTCGTAGGCCAGTCGTGGACTTTGTCGGGGACCCATTGTCGTAGGCTTGTCGTGGTTGGTGGACGCCCGCCTTTAATCAGGAATTTTAATTCCCAGCCATTTCAGAGCCATGTCTCAACCAGTGGGTGCCCGGCTTGAAGGGTGGCGTCCAACAACCACGACAAGGCTATGAAAAGCGCCAACAAGAAAGTTCCAATCGGCGCTTGTCGCAGCCTTGTCGTAAGAAGGGGGGCTCTGCGACAGAGTTGTCAGGCTGTGTCATAGACTGGTTCCCGTAAAAAAGACGTCCATGGTACCGACACACTACGACAGTGATATCGAGGAAACCACGCCACTCCACGACCAGGGTGCAGTCGTGGGAAAAATTCAATGTTGTTGTAGTCTTGTCTGAAGGCCCCCGACAAGCTTCCAATTGCAGCCCAATCATGGCCTTGTCATGGCCTTGTCGTAGACTCTTGTCAGGAACTGGGGTCCATCAACCACAACAAGGCCTCCAATCGTAGGCCAATCGTGGACCTTGTCGGGAGCCTATTGTCGTAGCCTTGTCGTGGTTGGTGGACGCCCCCCCCCCCCCCCCCCCGTGAGGCCTGAACCAACTGAGCTCCCAACACACTACACCAAGCATTCCAACGCGCTTCTAATACACAAAGTTATCGGTATCGTTTTCATTGGCCTGTGGCCTGAGACTGTCACAGAGTTTAGACAAGTCGAAGACCTTAACCGATTGGACCAAATCCATACTCTCCTGTGGATCCTTAAGGTAGAATTCCATTTAAAGAAAGTCAAGACGTTGCGTGTAGTGCGTAACGCTACCACAATTAACTCCTATTTCGTTTCACCTCACCAAATCGACTCTCCATAGAATTCCATTTACTTGGGGCTGTTTAATTTTACACCCCGACGATACTTGAAGGTCCGAGGAGAGGTCGTAGGAGGGTTTGGGTTTAATAATTTGATTTATCGTGGGGAAGGACAGCCGTGACTGACGATCCACGAGGTATCGTCAAATTTGCGTTTGATTATTTATCGTGGGAGAATGATACCTCGTGAAAAGTGTCCTGGAACTCTCCTGACTGGTGACACCTCCTTGGGTATCATGGGAGAATCAGAATAAGAAGAACAGCGTAATATAGCCATTCAAACCTACACATATATGGTTTTTTTTATGAAATAAAAACAAATTGGCAGAGATGAATCGAGAATATTTGTATTTTTTAGCTAGATTCATTTAGAATTATAAACGAGGTAATTACTTACTAAAAAGACTACTATAGGGCGCCACCTGCAGTGTTTGTTAACTCTCCTTCAAGTCTCCCCAAAACTATCTTGGAGGAGTATTTTGTCCTGAGTCACGATCTGGGGTACTCACACGAGACTTTGACCCAGGATTTCACTTCCCATGGACGATAGGGGTAATTAAACGCGTTTCACGAGCTCTCGCCGAAACTATCGGTGGAGGTGTCCGTCATCAACACTGTCCTCCTCCAAGAGACCTCAAAATTAAACGACCCCCAGGACTTCATATTCGTGCTAGGTTCATCCCAGGTTCTCGTTTGTGACTGTCAGCCTGCCTAGCCGATGCATGTGTAGCTATGCCACTTACACATTCGACACGACCACCTGTTGATGCGCCACTCGCGGCATTCGTCATTCTGCATTTTTAGTCATATTTTTGCTGACTGTATTCACTATGAGGGTTTGACTGTTTTCCCCTGTGGTCTAGCTTGAGAAGTCTGCCACCACTGATAGACTTCTAGGGGAACTTAGAAAAAAATCACCACCGTTTTCGTTAGCCAATGGAAATGGGTCTAATGAGGAACTCACTTAATCGGTGCCTTTTTCATTGGCTAGTGGAAAATGACCTCTTCGTGTCCTTATCCTGGCCTGGTGGGCGTTGCTCCACGTCTTGCGGATTGAAGAATAGTGACCCAAGGTCAAAACCGTTGTTACAGATTATTTTCGGATCGCATCATATGACTAGGCTGCCATCTATTTTCAATTAAAAATCTAAATTACCTTTTCAACTATGTCACCGAAAATGTGGCATTGTAAAAAGTAGGGAACCAATGTGAAAATAATGATACCACATGACACGATCCGATATTACTAGACAACGCTTTCCCAACATTTCTAGGAGCAACAAACCCAAGGGGCGCCTCCTTCCCCAGCCCTCTGCGGGGCACCGGACGGGGTCAGTACCCGCCGGCCGGGCGGTCAGTCGGGCGCAGTGACCGATAGGCACCGTGGGAATATCAGCGGGGTGAGGGCCTGCCATAAGGCCTGTTTCCATTGGCCGACAAAGATTGCTCAGACTTTTTGAGTTACACAGAAAGTCTGTCGGTGGTGCCACTGACTGTGCATCGGTATAGAAAAATCGCTGAGGGTAGTAGATTTCACTCAGTGACCAAGCTTTCACTCAGTGGTGGGTGGTGCCACATTGCATAATCTAAGCAGAAAAAGTCGTGGGTCATTTCACGAGCTTGGTTGTTTCCACTGACCGATATTGGGTCCATAGTGCCAAAAGTCTGTCGGTGGTTCCTGACTGTAGATCTGTGAAATCGGCCAATGGAAACGGGCCTTTAGACTGGCTCCAGTCCCTGCATCCTATGACTGCCCTCCTCGTTGGGTACAGGGACTGGGAATGGAGCCTACTGAAAACAGAGTGCTACCCTAGTAGACCCTCCAGTATAAATAAAAGATTTTTTTTTTTAAACAAAAAAAACAATCGGTAATGGTGTTAGATTTCTGGCGCTAAATAGCGCCAGTATTCGCAACACTCTCCATACAGATATCCTGGCTACTGGTCAGGATATCTGCTGGGAGATTGATACCCTCTCCCTTTGCTCTCAATCGAGTCACAGTCAGGAGCAGGCAAAATGTATTGCTATGACAACACAGGCGGCCAGGGAGCTGGAGGAGGGGAGGGGGGAGTGGTAGGAGGAAGTATAGGGTAACAGGAGTGGCTTGGGGTCATAAACAGGAGATTTTGTTCCTACTGGACAAGTCTTTGTATCATGGGCCAGTCAGAGAAGGGTACATAATATAATGAACTTTATTCTTATTGTGTTTGATAATCTAAAGAATGTTCATAATCATACCGAAGACACACCAAGCGAGTCAAGGTGGCGATCTCCAGAATCGCCAGCACAAAATAGCCTATATGTGAGATATTATTTTATAGGAATATCTCTCACCAATATATTTGCATATCACCAGCAAAAATAAGGTGAAACATGAAATAATAGCTCACATATAGGCCATTCTGTTTTGGCGATTCCAGAAATCGCTGCATTACTAGCTTGGTGGGTCTCCAGCTTAAGGCCAATGCCCATCTACCGATTTCGGAACATTTATGTACGTTTGTCGGCGACAAACCCAGGGTAATTTGTCTCAGGCGAGGTATCCTAATGGAGTCGGTAGATGTAGGACAGCTAGGCAAGACTACCCAGCGATTCGTGAACCACCTCCTCCAGACATCGGTTTGTCGCCGACAAGTTGTGGTTTTTGCCCTCCAATAGCGATTAGTGGACCATACACCAATTTTATCAGTGTACGTATATATTTTGGTAGGTGTAGACTGATTCCTTAGGACTAATACTCACCAGCCCCTCTCCTCAAGGGCCGCGGGTCGAGCATGGGTTACATAATTTGCCTGCGACAAGGTGACCGATTCCTATACGATTTTGGAACTAATCGTTCAACCCTAAATCGGTAGATGGGCATCCGGCCTTAAAAGACTTGAGCAAGTCTAGGACTGACTGGACGGCGCCAGGAGCACTGTGTCGTCCCCACAGCACACAGCGGGGCGGGTCTCAGACCAGTCCCCACAGCACACAGTCCTCAGGGTCTCAGGGGGAAACCGATACAAAGCTGCACTATTGAGCTGGCCTTTCACAACCTTCTTGTTTAGTAAGGCTATTGCAGGCTTGATGACTTCCCATGGAGGCAATTAGGTTTCCTTTTTCATGTTGCTTATGCTTCAATAGCAGGAAAGATATGGGGTTGGGACCTTCAGTGGAGAGGATGAATGTGAACCAATTGAGAACCCAGAGATGTATAAAGCTGTAGATGGGGATATTAAAGAATTTGAAAGTTATCTTTTATTTGAACTGACTAAGATTAATATAGGCTCAGCATCAAAGATGAAAAGTCATCATTCTGAGGATATCCGCTAAATGTCAGCAAACATATCAGCAGATAGATAAATCGTTCAGTGATTAAAGTGTAACAAAAGGACCTCATATTGGACATTAATGTGGCGCTTCCACCTGCCGACGAAAACACCACCGATTATGTGAAACCTGTACAAAAGTCGGTCGGTGGTCCTCCTCGAAAATGTGTATGTGCTAACAATCATTAACCCCAAGCCGATACTCTATTTTTACTTGACGACTGATTTTGTGTTCCGATTGCACTGATTATTCCATATGTCCAGGACCTGACCAGCCTGAAGGTTAACCCTCCCTAAATTAGCATAGAAATCTGTGGTGTTGAGAAAAAATGATGTCTTTAGACGGAAATGGTGGTGGTCATCGAC
Organism: Alentia gelatinosa; assembly: GCA_950022655.1. Lineage (NCBI taxonomy): Eukaryota > Metazoa > Annelida > Polychaeta > Phyllodocida > Polynoidae > Alentia > Alentia gelatinosa. Next base: position 39,728,824 of record OX465590.1, on the reverse strand, counting down.
TGAATTCTGACTGAAACTTGAAGTCGTGTTTTGTAGACTATCATTCCCTCTAGATTGACAAATTTCGCACTGTTGGGGAAAATATCCTAGGGGTCATTGAAGAAGATAAGACCGGCACAAATTAAGAATAACCTAAAGGTTGGGTCTCAGGGCATCCATACCCTGGCTGAGGTTGTTAGAACCAGAGGAAAAAGATCTGGAAGGTGGGAAAAAAATGCTCTATCAAATTCCGGGAAAAGAACCTGTGGATATTATGAGGTTAACCAGTAGAAGAATTTATATGATTCTAAGGGACAGGATAGCTAGAATCCCGAGCTGTATGGGTAGGTGGAAAAAGGTTTTTCAAGATCTCGAAATCAACTCCAAGGAGTGGGAGACTATATATCGAATACCATTTTCCTCTTCTAGGGACACAAGATTACAATCACTACAGTATCGGGTTTTAAATGGTACTATTACATGCAATAAATATTTAGCCCAGAGAAAGGTTGTTGATTCCCCAGAATGTAACTATTGTACAAAAAGGGATGACTTAATGCACTTCTTGGTAGAATGTCCAGAGACAAAGTTTTTCTGGGAAGCCATAACAAGATGGCTGAAAAATGTCCTTAGTGACAACTTCTTAAAGATTACTAAAAAAGAGGTTATATTTGGAAGATATGGTGTTGCCTCCTCAACCAGGATGGTCAATTATGTAATTTTACAAGCTAAATCCTTTGTGCATCGGCAGAAATTATTTTATGCAAATGACTTGGATATTATGGCTTTCATGGTGGAACTGAAGAGGAAATTAGAGATAGAGAAATATGTATATATGAAGGAAGGTCGCATGCATAAATTTAAGTATTTAGCTCAACTGTGGGAGACAATCCAATAGGGGGGAGTGTGGGCCTTTGGGGGGTAGGCAGAACTAACTGCAAATACTGTTTTGATGTGTCTGTCATATTGTCTTGTTATGTTTTGTCCTGTATGAAAATAAAAAAAATTGAAAAAAAATGGGGAGAAGAAATAATATTCCATGGGTGAGATGTGACACATGTATTTCGAAAATCTGTAGAAACAGGGTAGATTATTTACCAGTGCATGACAACCCTATATCATTTAGAAATGTATCTGTTTCTTTATGGCTGCTAAAATACTTGTGTGTATATATCCTGTAGAAGTTGAAAATAAAATATTCTCCACAATAAAAAAAAAAAAAGAATAACCTAAAGGTCTTACAAGGTATTATATACAAATATGTTCATTTAGAAAATATCCTCTGCTTTGTCACACAACATTGAATTGAAAACATCATCCAGGATGTCGTTTATCTTTGGAGTTGGCGTATCGTCCAGCACCAGCACCAGAATGAACAAACTTTATTCAACAGCCCCCAGGCTAGTGTCCCCCCGTAGTTCCACTGGTAAAAGGGCCTCTATAGACTGGTTCCCTGTCCCAATGAAATATGGGACAGGTAACGCCCAGCTGTGAGCGACTTTGAACTTTCGCTGGTTCCCCGCTTATTTGCAATAGCAAGGATAACCAGCACAACCATCTCTCCCCGTCTCCAAGCAGATCTTTTGCGACACTAGCACTTACAAGCGGTGACATAGACTCTAGTACATGCTGTTGTCACCAGCTTTATAATAGATTTCGGCACGCCCTTTAGTGGGTAAACCAGCGTAAAAATTGAGGTGTTACCCATAATGCACCAAAAATGGCGGGCGTTACCTGGCCTATCATGTGAGTGAGCACATAAGCCAGGTTTCCAGGCTAGGGCCTCTACTGCCAACGCCCACGCCAATACTGTTTATCTAAGGGATCAGCATCTAGCGTTAAGGGAAGGCCGACTCGTTCACACGATCTTGATCTATACCTGGAGGTATCCCAGCCCAGCGGTCAGTTAACACCTGCGGTGGCCGGGAGATGACCATTCGGCCTGGTGGCGGTGGGCCGCTTCGACCGAGCCGTAAATACCGTTAATATCACCCCCTGAGTGTTCCGCCCCCGGTACACAAGCCTAGTAATGGTGGCTGTTACTATATACGTGTCTTTATCGTCCTCGCTATACGAGGCGTCATCTGTGGGGAGGTGCACGGATAATTGCCCTTCAGCCGCTGGCTCATTGCCCTCTGCACGTGTGGCCTTTCAGACGATTCGCCTCAGTCGATCTCCCCCGTGGACGATAGGGCCTTGAGCCGTGATGCCATTGACCGATAGAAAAAGTGCCGATTATTTGAGTCGTGTGAAACGTCGGTGGTGGTGACTTTTATCCTACCCCTAATAAAAAACGTCGTAAGGACCGTTTCCATTGGCCGAGAAACACTGTGTAGATTTTCTGCATTCTCCTAATAGCCTATTTTCATTGGCCATCACCGATAAACAGTCAGGAACCACCGACGGACCTAGGCACTGCTGACCCAAAATGGAAATAGGCTATTAGGAGAACACAGAAAATCCATACCGTGTTTGTCGGCCAATGGAAAAAGGCCTATAGGCTTAACATTGGGTCACTGTAATCGGGGAGCGTGCAGTATAGGGTAATTTATTGCACTAGAATACCAATTAAAAAAAAAGACACGACAGCGGTCAGAACGTGAGCGACATCACACTAATGCAGTCTATGAATTGTTGAAAACTTTTGGCCTTATTTGGCAAATCGGCATCAACAAACTTTACTCGCTCGGGCAACTTGAAGAAACTTAAATGGCTAATTAGTATTTTAAAGTCATAGAGACAGGGTAGGATATATAATAAGCTGAACGCGAGTTAGCAGTGTTTATGTTTATCGAACGACAGGCAGGTCACGTTACTGCACTAGGTGTTAGCCTAGTGCAGTGAGTAACACTACTAACTCTCAAAGCCCAATGCACATTTACAGATTCAGGACTGAACGATTAGTTCCCAAATCGTATAGGAGTCGTTGAACTTGTCCCAGGCGAATTACATAATACCTCGGCCCATGTCGGCCACCTAATCAAGGGCCGTTCTCCAACATTCTGTTGTTGGCAACTGGCTTTATCAACATGTTGATAAACTTTTTTATATGGATTTAGGAACATCGAGCCACAACTCATCTGTAACAAAGAACATCTTCAGGAGGGGGTGGAACTAATCTCGGCTGACCCTTGCCTAGCTCTCCTACATCTACCGACTGGGGCCAACTCCGTTAGGATACCTTGCCTGAGACAAATTACCGTTCCTTTGTTGCCGACAAAGGTACATCAATGTTCCGAAATCGGTAGATGTGTATTGGGCTTAGGTATGCCTTGTTTCCACTGCATATCATGAGAGCAAACCAGCCGAATGTACCTAGCATACCTTTGGGCAGCCTGTGATGCCAAATGATATCAGTATTGATTTTATTTACTGCTGATGCTAATTGCATTCCCAACAGAATAACTTGTGAAAAAGGTTTCTGTTTTAGAAGTAAAATATTTGCTCCATCTTGAGTATTTTACTTTTCTTTCCTATCAAACTTAAATTGCGTTATCTGTCATCAAAATCAGGTGTATGTTTCTCTCCATTCCATGTCGGAGTGCTTGTCGTAGTGTGGTATTTAGTAGAAACCGAACGAGAGTTAGACTTGACAATGTTTATGCCACGATGGGTAGGTCGTGTATTACTACACGAGGCGTAGCCGAGTGTAGTGAGGACCAGATCTGACCAGAGTGGCATAGACACTGACAAGTCTAACGCAAGTTCGGTTTCGTATTTATCCTACCCCGTCTATGCTTTTGTATTACTAAAAAATAAATATTGACTCAACGACCAACAGAACTTTTTTCATAGTAGCTGACATCCTGCTCTCTGATTGGTCAATAATGTTATGACTCAATGGCATAAAAAACACTTTATGTCACAGCCTGCCACATAAAATTTGCCTATGTTAAGTCTATGGCGGTTTTTTATTAGGGGTAGGATAAAAACTCAGTGGGAGCCCGGCTTTATGAAGCTCAACAATCAGGTTTTTTTGTATGCTGGCCACGATTGTCTTCTAGCCGTGCCTGCCTGTGTGATTGACATGCTTCATTCTACCACTTCTTGTAGTTATCAGCTGAAATAGGAGCTAAGTAAAAACATAACAGATGAACCATTTGTGCCACGTTTGCTGTCTGGCAGCAAACAGCAATCCATCAAGTCAGAGTCTAAAAAGAAAGCAATGAATCAATGATTAGAGTAAAAGGGACGCAAACAAGGAATTACTGCTGAAAATACTTAGTTCAATGATTTGCAGTTTCAGTCATTAAACTGCTGAGGTGAATGAACTCTAAGAGCTCTCTTAAAGGCAAAGATTTTATTTTTATTCAATAAAGTTTTATGACAACAGTATTCGCCTATTGACGGTCTTACATACATAAGTCAGGGAACAAGACAAAGGGACATTACAAGACATATCACAGTCACTCATACAATATCACCATCTGACCTCGGACTTGATGACTAGCAGAACATAGCATAAATATTAAACTTATCACCCAAAGAAAGATATAGTATCAGTGGTACATATCACAATAAATCAAAACCTGGCAGTAATCTGGTGATCATGTGGCAACCAATGGTCTGTTTGTCCTGTTATGTCCTGTTGTCCTGTATTATATGATGTATCTGTCCTGTAACTCGTATGTATGTATGTACATATGTTATAAGACGACCCAAGGAAGAACGCCCAATCGAGGGCGATTGTACTGTCTTTATTATTGAAATAAAAAATAATAAAAAATAAATAACATAGGTATATATGCATTCCCTGATTCTCTTAGTTTTACAGTCAGTCTATGATCTTCTGATCATGTTCTAAAGAACCAATAATATTAAGGTTTCTGTTCCACACTAGTATTCAGATTTATAAATAATGATCTTCTGATCATGCTATAATGGTCAACAGCTTGACTGCGCATGTGAAGTCTTCACCTCTTAGTAACTGTTTTAGTTGTTCTCCCATATAGAATGGCGATTTTGAATATCGATTACTGTTTAGTTTTTTGGGGTTTTGGGTTTTTTAAGCTTTTTATTTCAGCTGGAGGTAAACGGTAGACTAGAGTAAGCCTATTTCCACGCTGCTCCAGACTCAATGATCCATCGTATACTCGATTCTCCACCGACGTAGTCACAAATGTCACTGAGATTACTTTCAACCCTGGATTCTGGTAAAGCCATTTTCCACTGGCCGACAAAAACAGCGCCAATTCTCAGTCGGTCGGTGGTGGCCAATGAATGCACGTCGGTATCTAAAAGTGGGTGAGGGTACTTTGTATGCCTTGTTTATGCCGCATTTGAAATTCCATATTGACAGAACTGTCCTCCAAACACAATGACCATCAACTACGATCCCAAAGCCCTTTGATTCTGTCAATCATTGACCAAGTCAGTCGGTGGTAGCCTCATTGCATGATCTATGCAGATTTAGCTGATGAACACTAGGGATATTACTACGCGGGGATATTACAACGCACAATTCATCGGAGCATACGGCCGCCTGTATCTAAAACTAGTTATTATTGTGTATGCTCCTTGGAGTTGACCCTCAGCAATATCCTCGCATGCATGCGGATATTACTACGCGTCAACTCCTCGGAGCATACGCCGGCTTGTATCTGAAAGCAGTTATTATGGTATATGCTCCTTGGAGTTGACCCTAAGGAATATCCCCGCATACACTCGGATATTACTGTGCGTCAACTCCTTGGAGCATACAGCCGCTTGTTTCTGGAACCAATCAATATTATGTATGTATTTTTACTATTCCGAAGTTTTGTGAAGTTTTCTCAGATGATGCATGAAGTAGGACGATGTTGTTGTATCAATTACGCCATGCGTACGTTCTGCCCGTATGTTTAGGCCCGGTGTCCACCTACTACGATATGGCTCCAATATGCTCTACGATGCACCTCCCAATAAAAAAACAAAATCGCGTCGGAAGGTCACCTAATATTAGCGAAGTTGACCATGTTTCTATGATTAGACACCGATAAAAACCCTATACAAAGCGTGGTGGATTGACATGTCTAGACATATGTCTACGATTTTGCACCTTCCTGATATGTCTCCCATATTTGCTTTTTTATCGGTGCCATATCGGTAGGTCTAAATTTCTATTTAGTAGGTGGACGCCAGGCCTTAACCTATTTCCACTCTACTTGAGATTCAATGATCCATCATATACTAGATTATCTGCCGACGTAGTCACAAATGTCACAGAGATTACTTTCAACCCTGGCTTCTGGTAAAGCCATTTTCCATTTGCCTATAAAAACAGCGCCAATTCATTGAGTTCTCCTAAAAGTTGGTCGGTGGTGGCCAACGACTGCACTCGGTATCTAAAATCCAATGAGGGTACTCTGTATGCCTTCTTTCTGCTGCATTCCATGCTGACAGAACTGTCCTCCAAACACAATGACCATCAGCGACGATTTCAAACCCCTTTGATTCTGTCACTCGTTGACCAAGTCAGTCGGTGGTGGCCTCCTTGCATAAGTTGGTGAACACTTCGCTGGGATATTACTATGCATCCCCTCCTGAGAGCATACGGCTGCCTGTATCTGAAACTGGTTATTCTTGTGCATGCTCTTTGGAGTTGACCCTAAGCAATATCCTCGCATGCCCTCAAGTATTACTACGCGTCAACTCCTCGGAGCATACGGCCGCCTGTATCTGAAACTGGTTATTATAGTGTATGCTCCTTGGAGTAATATCCCCGCATACACTCGGATTTTACTGCGTGTCAACTCCATGGAGCATACCATCGCTTGTTTCTGAAACCAACTAATCTTTTGTATATATTTTTACTTATTCCAAAGTTTGGTGAAGTTTTCTCAGGCGATGCATGAAGTAGGACGATGTCGTTGTATCAATTACGCCATGGCTACGTTCCGCCCGTACGTTTAATTAGCCAAGTTGTAAGGAGGTCACGATCAGAGGGAGCTGAGTGGGGAGTAGACTTGCTCAAGTCTTTGATTATGAAAATTCATTAAATGTTTAATCACAATTGATCAGAATAAAGTTCATTATAGTATGTATCTTTCTCTGACTGGCCCATGAATCAAAGACTTGTCCACTATGAACTCCTGTTTATAGCCCCAAGCCGCTCTCTGTGACCCTATACTGCCTCCTACCCCTCCCCCATCCCCTCCTCCAGTTCCTTGGCTACCTGTGTTGTTATAACAATTAATTTAGCCTACTCCTGACTGTGACCCGATTAAGATCAAATTGAGAGGGTATCAATCTCCCATCAGATATCTGACCAGTAGCCATGACATCTGCATGGAGAGTGTTGGAAATACTGGCGCTATACAGTGCCAGAAATTTAACACCATTACTGATTGTACCAGTACCTGTATCCCAGCGAGGAGGGCAGACATAGGATGCAGGGACTGGAGCCAGTCTAAGTGGGGAGCTGCTCAAGCATCCTGTGGTGAGTCGTTCACACGCGCAGCCCTCACTGTGAGAGCCTGGAGAGTCTTTATGAAGAACCTCCTAATACGTCCTCCTAAGAAGTTGTCCTGTGAGCGCACATCAAAGCCCAGAGGTCCGCCAGTCTCTGTCTCCACCCAACACCACCTCAGTCTATACCTCTAGGGTTCCCGCAGCCAGACATGTTTTTTATGACTTTATAAAACAGAGGCGCAATCATAAAAAAGGTGTTTCGTGGTGTGAATTGAGAGGGTGGAGCATTAAGGTGTATAGAAGGAGCAGGATGTAAGGGAGAGGGTGGGGAAGGTTGGGTAGGGGGCCATCCAGTAAGTACTCACGTACTGTCAGAATTTTCGGAAATTTTGCGTATGCTCTACTTTGCTCTATTGCATATAAAGCCCAGTGCCCATCTACCGATTTCGGAACATTCATGTACCTTTGCCGGCGACAATCGGACAGTAATTTGTCTCAGCCAAGGCATCCTAACGGAGTCGGCCGTAGTCGGTAGATGTAGGACAGCTAGGCAAGGGTGAGCCACCGATTAGTAGACAGATTTGCTTAGGACTAATATCCACCACCCCATCTCCTCAATGTCCGCAGATCGAGCAAAGAGTTACGTAATTTGCCTGCGACAAGTTCACCGACTCCTATACGATTTGCAAACTAATCGCTCAACCCTGAATCGGTAGATGGGCATCAGGCTTAAAGGGCTGATTCCACCAGCACAATGTTTTTTGTCTTGCAAGGTCGGGCTGTGTCTTGTAGCACCTAAAGCCGGATGCCCATCTACCGATTTAGGGTTGAACGATTAGTTCTCAAATCGTATAGGAGTCGGTCACCTTGTTGCAGGCAAATTACGTTACCTCTCGCTTGATCCTGAAAATCGGTGTATGGTCCACTAATCGCTGGGGGAGGGCAAAAACCAAAGAAACTGAGTGTTCACTAATCGCTGGGTAGCCTTGCCTAGCTTTCCTACATCTACCGACTCCATTAGGATGGCTCGGCTGAGACAAATTACCCTCCGTTTGTCGCCGACAAACGTACATAAATGTTCCGAAATCGGTAGATGGGCATTGGGCTTTACTGCATCTTATTGAATTGGGATAAATCTTGTAAGATCTGGCTGTGCACTTATCCCTATGTGTGTAGCTCCTATTATCGCTCAAAGGGAGCTCTTCCACTGCCACGATTCAACCAGATATTCATCCCGAACTAGTAGTTAGGAAATCGGCCATGATCGGGATATATCGCACGTCCTGGTGGAATCACCCCTTGAGATCGGGAGGGGTGGTGCGGCTGATACAAAATATTCTGAAATTCTGCGTACATACTTTAAGGATGGCCCCTAGATAACATATCAAAGATATTCCCAGGAAAGAGTTGAGAGAGGAGTGAGGCACCGGGGAGAGTATCTTATCAGAAAGGTAGTTAGCTACTCCGGTGACAGTAACGGTGAATAATCTGCTCTAGATATGCAGGAGAGACAAAGGCAGAGAACAATATAGTAACCCAGCGAGTATTTAGGAGTATTCAGAACGCTATCTCTGTATTATCTGTGCCATAGATTGTATTGTTGTTCCTATATATCTATACATAAAAAGCAGAGTACTATATCTCCTAGCCTAAATAACATGGCGTCTTTTCAGTTCCACGACTGTACAGAACTGGACCGTAGTTGGTTTACCTTGCTCATGTGAATTTATTTTCCACAAGTCAAATTACATATATGATACTGATCAGAAAATATATTGGTTCTAAATTATATTGATTCGCAAATGATAATGCCACTATAACAATCAAAATTGCTAACTGGAGAACAGTTTCCCCATGAACTGTTTCATCCTGAACCCTGTGCAATTAACAATGGACTGAGCGCGTGGTGAAAAGACCCGTGGAAACGAATCCTGAAAGAAATGCACTCTGCAGAAAATAAGGCAGCGTCTCGGAATCATGCACCTCGTGAGAGCCCGGCGCCGACTAATATCAGAACCAATTAAAAGACACAGGCAAAAACACCTCAAACGGAATGCCGCTTCCCCAGCGTGGGAGCCATTCCGGTTAGGGCCTGGTGGAATATTGATAGGGCTGTAGCAGCGGGTTGGATGTCTCATTATTATGTGCGCAGACTCACGGATGACCTACTTCCGGTGTATCGTGCAGCGCCACCTATTAGCATGAATAAGAACGATGCATGCTAGGACAGTGGATCGTATAGTCGATGGATGTTTTTTTTTTGTTTTTTTTGGGGGGGGGAATAAACAATCTGTATTACACTACTTATGAGAGATGCGCTGTCCTGTCTATAGTATTCTTTGCACAGCAAACTTTATTATCTAGGAAAGGGCAAATGTGTTGGGTAAGTGGTAAGATTAAAAGGGATACCTAGATTTTCTCTATATATAAAACAGCTGTTATTTCTCGTTTTGATTATAGGATGATAGTAGGTAAATGGTACGGTCAATTTAATTCAAGATATCCGTTGTAGATGTTGTACAGAATCAGTAAATAGGGGCCATCCATAAATTATGTACGCATGTTTCTGAAATTTGTTAACCTCCCTCCCTTCTCCAAATCTTTTACTCAATATAAAAAAGAAGGAGCATACGCAAAATTTTCAAAATGTTTGACAACCACCTACACTCTTAAGTGCGTACATTCTGTATGGATCGCCCCTAGTACATGACAAAAGAGGTACTGCTTTTGTGTTTGGTGGTGAAGCCTTTAGAAATATAGGGTTAACGGAATAAAATTTATTGACGGTTTACTAACTAACACATTTTAAAGCGAAATAAGATGTTTGGTAAAATAAGGAGTCTGGGAGAACTTGAACAACAAGAACAGTGTGAACATTAGACATTAAAGTGTCATTTTGACAAGTGATAAGGTAACAGGGTTCACATGGTTGACAGGAAGGGATTGTAAGAGAAAGAAATGTAAGCCAGGAGCTTATGCAAATGTGGAGGAGTGGCGCTGTAAAGGGAAATGATTGCGTAAAGCTGTGGGCACGTGCCTTGGGTTTGGTTGGTAGTGCTTTATGCACGATGTAGTAAAACCAAAGGGAGCTCACAGGGGGTTTAATGACGGGGAGATACATAAACAATATTGACTGGTGTCAGATACAAGCGGCCGTATGCTCCGAGGAGTTGACGTGTAATAATATCCGAAGGCATGCGAGGAGAATATATATAACCCTTTTTATCTGAAACATGACTATTTTATATTTCTTATCCACCTTTTTTCAACAATTGGCATAGCAATATTAGTTGATTTAGGAATGTACTATTTTTTAATATGCACTTTTGCAGCACGGGGGAAACAACATCTGCATGCTTCGGGTATGGTGATACACACTACCCATGTATTTTCTATGGACACTATGTATCAGGTAGATATATCTGTATGCTTCGTGTATGGTGATATACCTGTATGCTCTGGGTATGGTGATACACACTCCGTATGTGTTTTCTATGTACACTTTGTATTAGGTGGATATATCTGTATGCTCCGGGTATGGTGATACACACTTCCTATGTGTTTTCTATGTACACTTTGTATTAGGTGGATATATCTGTATGCTCCAGGTATGGTGATACACACTTCCTATGTGTATGTCCATAAACACTCCCTATGTGTTTTCTATGTACACTTTGTATCAGGTGGATATATCTGTATGCTCTGGGTATGGTGATACACACTTCCTATGTGTATGTCCATACACACTCCCTATGTGTTTTCTATGTACACCTTGTATCAGGTGGATATATCTGTATGCTCTTGGTATGGTGGTACACACTCCCTATGTGTTTTCTATTGAAACTTTGTATTGTTTTGTATGGACACTTTGTATTAGGTGGATGATAAATGGCAAAGCTGCAGTTCACCCACCGTAAAGTTGAGTGTGTTAAGAACCTTGCGTGGGATAAATCATAGTACACCATAAATGAGGGTAAAAGAAAAATGGAGATGAAAGTGAACTAAATTTTTCAGTCCTCGGGACATTCCCGAAACCTTCATTTTACAGGTGCCTTCCATCTGGAAGCTGCATTTGCAGAACCTCAAAGGAAAGTTCCTGAAATCATTCCTGAGTTGTTCTTAAATCGGGAAGAAAGGGAAGGGTTTTCAGCTGGGATTTGCATTCTCATCTTACCAGAATCTGATGCCATGAACCACTTTTCCAAGCAGCTCTTTTCGTCTTTAAGTTAAAGGCGTGTGTGGGTGTAATGTGGTGTTTCCACCTGCTGACTAAAACCCCATCGATAATTCCCATGTTGTACAAAAGTCGGTCAGCGGATCTCCTTGTGAAAGGTCGGTGGTACATGATTGGTGACCTGCCCTGCAAAATATGTGGTGGACACTAACAGACTTTTGATTGTAAAATGCAGACCACCACCGATTGATTCAGTGTGCTTTGATTTTGGTGTTGGATGCAGAGGGTGGTGCCAAACTGGATAAAGCCGGATGCCCATCTACCGATTTAGGGTTGAACGATTAGTTCCCAAATCGTATAGGAGTCGGTCACTTTGTCGCAGGCAAATTACGTAACCCCTCGCTCGACCCGCATACTGATAAAATCAGTGTATGGTCCACTAATCGCTTGGGGAGGGCAAAAACCAAAGAAACCGAGTGCTTACTAATCGCTGGGTAGCCTTGCCTAGCTGTCCTACATCTACCGACTCCATTAGGATGGCTTGGCAAATTACCCTCCATTTGTCGCCGACAAACGTACATAAATGTTCCGAAATCGGCAGATGGGCATTGGGCTTTAGGTGAGAGAGGAAAACCATAGACCATTTCTGTTTCAACTTGACTATAAGGCCCAGCGTCCACCTAGTACGATATGGCTCCGATATGGTCTACGATGCACCTTCCGATAAAAAATCAAAATCGCGTCGGAAGGTCACCTAATATCGGGGCAGTTGACCGTGTTTCTGCGATTAGGCACCGATAAAAACCCATACAATGCGTGGTGGATTGGCATGTCTAGTCATATGTGTACGATTTTGCACCTTCCCGATATGTCTCCGATATTTGCTTTTTCTATCGGAGCCATATCGGTAGGTCTAAATTTCTAGCGTAGTAGGTGGACGCCGGACCTTATTGCACAAAATCGCATAATCGGTCGGCAGTGCAAGATGCCGTAGTCTGTCGGCAGGTGGAAACGCCATTGGATGAGATAAGTCCCTTATTTTACCAGTTCTTTTACCTATTAACCTAAACTTATAACACTAGTATGTATACGCGCCCCAGTCACTTTTTTAAGCCCCAGTTTTCGGGATAAATGCTTTTTCTATTCAAATACCCCAGAAGTAACATCAACATAATTGTCAAACGATGAAGAAGCATATACACAGTACAGATGACATAATGTTGTCACGCAGAAGTATTTGGCAATCTGTAGGCCCGGCGTCCACCTAGTACGATATGGCTCCGATATGGTCTACGATGCACCTCCCGATACAGAATCTAAATCGCGTCGGAAGGTCCCCTAATATCGGGGCAGTTAACCAAGTTTCTTCGATCAGATACTGATAAAAAACCCATACAATGCGTGGTGGATTGGCATGTCTAGACATATGTCTACGATTTTGCACCTTCCCGATATGTCTCCGATATTTACTTTTTGTATCGGTGCCATATCGGCAGGTCTAAATCTCTATCGTAGTAGGTGGACGCCAGGCCTTATGATCCTTTATGTAGTCTCCTATTAAGGTTTAAAACACTAGACATAGTGGTTGTACCAAAAGCCTCAGCTGAGATTGTTTGGATGAGAATCCAAGGATTATCGAAATAACGTTAACGTCTTGTATTTAACTTTTGGCTTTAAGATTAATCTTTCATAAACGTTTTATGCTTTCTACTTCCACGGAAATCAGATGTCTTGATTCAGAAATCAGGGAAACTCCAACAGATGCTTTCCCATCCAATTTATTCAAAATGATTCTGGGGCCCGTTTAATAATCTAGGATTGTACATGTAGACCTTCCTCTATATACCATAGAATCAAGAGACGTCACGAGTTTGAGTCTGAGTTTATTTATGCCACGCATTTTGTTGGCTCCATAATTTCACGAGTCGAAGACGAGTGACATTACGGAGCCTACAAAATGAGTGGCATAAATAAGCTCAAACTCAAACGAGTGACGTCTAGATTTTATGCTACCTGTTTCCATATTTTTTCAGTATCACAAAGTAGTGGCATAAACAACACTTTATGTCACTACCCGTGAAATAAACGAATCCCATGTTAAGCCTATGGCGTTTTTATTAGGGGTAGGATAAAGATTCAGATACGTTGTGGGGCACTTTTATGCAACACTTATGGATGACCCCTCGGACGGCTTATACTGTCTGAGAAAACAGACTTAAATATCATTAAAGGATGGCCCTTGTACAAGGTACAGAAAAGGGTCTTTATGTAAGATCCTACATTGTCAAGCGGGCCGCTGGATAATTCTAGTCTCTACCACCCCAGTCCTAAAAAAAGATCACGGTAGGATTTGTTTCTTCCTTCTTGAAAAATAAAGTGCAGCGCTAGCAGTACATGTTCAGCCTTTTCGCAGCTGCTTTCACCTTTTATCGCCCGCAGACATTCCGGTAACAGTGCGAGTGTGATCACGTGACTGTGTCGACCAATCAGCTGGCGCGGTTCACATCGTCTTAACACTCAGCTGCGGGACACCTGTTGATCACAATGAGCGCTGACAGAAAGTCTCCATACACAGTACAGCAGTCTCACAGCAGAGATTCACATGTTTGCATATATATCTTTTTTCTTTCTTTATTGATGCCAGTCATGATGTATTTTAACATTTCTGCTTGACATAGCATCACAACGATAGGCTTCATGCGTCAGCTTATCATTCACCGATCCGGCTGGAGACTTCCTGTTCAAAATAGCCTCCAAATACAGGTGTTGCCGTTCAGCGCCACCCAATGGTCCACTCTCTAGTAAAGCCCAATGCCGATTTCGGAACATTTATGTACGTTTGTCGGCGACAAACGGAGGGTAATTTGTCTCAGCCGAGTCATCCTAGCGGAGTCGGTAGATGTAGGACAGCTAGACAAGGCTACCCAGCGATTAGTGAACACTTGGTTTCTTTGGTTTTTGCCCTCCCCCAGTGATTAGTGGACGATACACCGATATTATCAGTGTGTGGGTCGAGCGAGGTGTTACTTAATTTGCCTGCGACAAGTTCACCGACTCATATACGATTTGGGAACTAATCGTTCAACCCTAAATCGGTAGATGGGCATCCGGCTTAATGCTGCCTACACGGCTGAGTCTGGCGGTATGCATAGAGAGATACACAGCATTCACAGCTAGAGTGTGAAAGGTGGGTGTGATTGCGGGAGTGTTGTTTTTGACAGATTAGAATTCTGGAACAATCTTGGGCATTGCATTAACGAGTCTGAGCTGTCTAAACTTCATAGTTGATAATTGTCTTGGTTTTAACTTGGAAAAAGATAAGCATATTACTACTAGGCCTGCCAATGTATCAGTGTATAGCTAGTTTAGGTGTCCCTGTGTTATCTTACCTATATCTATGGTATCATTGAGGTGATATGTATGTATGACACATCAAATTGGAGCTGAAATACCATAGAATACGATGCAATCGCTTTTATTTCTATGGAAATAATGTGCATGGATATTATAACCATATTACGCTTATACACTCAGTGATCCAATGCAAAAGTATACGTTGCCAGAGCTGTGTTTGGCCGCATACATTTTGTAACCAAGCAGATAAGGCGCATCGCCGGACAGTGGAGAAAGGCTTATTCCTATATACCTATGGCTGTACACTCTATGCTTACACCACGCTCTGGGGGGTGGAGTAACTATCTGATACTACCCAAGGTTGGTATACTACCCAAGGTTGCCGTATACTACCCTAGGTTGACATTTAGACCAATCAGATTGTCTCTTATTAAACCACATTTGAAGGTATATAGGAATAGGGAAACCAAGTACCAGTGAAAGGAAGTCAAAATTACTCGGTAAGGCTTGGAAAAATTACTGCCCGCGGCCAGGGCCTTGGGCAGTAATTTTTCCAAGCCTTACCTCGAAACTTTGACTTCCTTTCACTGGAACATAGTTTCCCTCTATTATCCTACCCCTAATAAAAAACGCCTTAGGCTTAACATGGGATTTGTTAATGTCACTAGTGTGACATAAAATGTTGTTTATGCCACTACTTTCTGATACTGAAAAAATATGGAAACGGGGTAGGATAAAATCTAGACGCCACTCGTTTGAGTTTGAGCTTATTTATGCCACGCATTTTGTTGGCTCCGTAATCTCACTCGTCTTCGACTCGTGAAATTATGGAGCCAACAAAATGCGTGGCATAAATAAGCTCAGACTCAAACTCGTGACGTCTCTTCATATTATGCAAATTCCCCTGACAACAGGTCCGTCCACCATCATGTAGGTGACAACAAGTCGCTGTCAGAGCATAAAATGAGTATGAAAACATACACTAATCAGTGTTCTTATGTGCAATCTGAACATGTAATAGTTGAAATAAGATTATTTGTAATATCTAAACATTATTTAAACTCGCCAACTCGAAGAAAATCGGGTCTCTTGACACTTTGTTGACATCGTGATTATAGTCTAAACTGAGGCGATCGTATAACTATTTGATCTGAAATTACCAGGAAAGTATGTTTTTCTCAAGAGAATTGATTCCGAACTACCTTACACTTCCTCACACATTAGATCGGGAGGTCTGAATTCTGCGTCGGCTTAACATAAAACTGAGCTATTTCTTTTTCTTAGAATCTTTACTTTTTGGGAGCATCCATGGCGAACTCCTGTTCCTGTTTACTAGGATTTTTTTGTTGTTGAGAATTTTTTTTTCTTATGTTAGATCGGTTTATAATACTTCGCAGTGCTTCAACATATTTATATGAGTTCATTTTCATTAAATCAAAATCTAATCTTGGATTGTGCCTGTGGTTGCTGTCCGTTTTTTTCTGTTTGTTTGGGTTTTTTCCGTTGTTTTTTAATTCTTATGAGACTATGTGATTTCTACATTTTTAGGCACTGATCTAGTATCAGATAAAGATTTCTAACATATTTATTTATTTTAAACTTAGATATGAGATCTTTTAAAAAAGCACCATGTCGACACCGACGAAATACGTAGTGTGGGTGTTAGGGTCGATTTTTATGGGGAGGTCCCATCAACGTTGTCCAATCTCACGTTGGACCAACACGAGTCCATCTCCCCAACTCTCGCGAGATCCCACTCAATCTCCACCGGAAGACGTCACTCTCCACCCACATCCTTACTGTCGTGTCTCATTCACTATTCACCTACTTCACCGCCGGGAACTTTGTTTGGAGAGTGTAACCACTCCTCTATCTCAATCTCGGTAATAAATTAGTGTCGGGAGTTAATGAATAGGGGCTGCTCGGGTCGTGGGGTGTTCGCCCGCGGGGTGGCAGGGAGAGTGTAACTCATGATGAATGTTCCCTTCACTTATGGCCATAGGGAAGGCCTCTAACCAGAGGGTGCCCTTTTATTTTTGGTGATTTTAAAATTTCCAGTTTTTTATTTCTACAGGTGGTTGAGTTAGACCGAACTAGCGGTCTATCTTCCACTCTCTTCAGTTTTCGGATCATTTGAAGTCTTCTTCCAACTTGTGGATTTACAAATTGGAGTGGCGTTTACAATTAATGAGTTGGTGTAGCAAAAAATGCACTATTTTGCATTCACCGCTTTAAAATGATCATATGTATGGTCAGGGGTTTGTTTAATAACTTATGCCTGCGAGAGGACAGTGTACAAGGAGGCCTCGTACAAGGGTTATCGTTTAATTTTTTTTAATTTTTTTTTTATAAATTTATTTCACAAGGTAAATATAGTTTAATAGTAATCAAGGTCGTTCAAATATTACTGTTCTACCGGATCAAAGGTCGTCCATAACTATTGAATAAAGTCGACCCACATTTTGGCATATAAGAACAGGCTTACATGTACCAGCCTAGATTATCAAACAGGCCCCAGGTTTCATGAGAACGTCAATTTACACGTTTATCCGTTTAGTGGTGGGTTCAGGTAGCTGGCATTTCAGGCAGTTGGGATACTAGATTTATACCTTAATGGACAGGCCCTACTTGTTTTGACTTAATGTGCTTCAAGAATGTAAGCTTCATTTTCAAATCTGTAACATTCCTATTTCCGATGCTCTTAAAGAACTTCATAGTAATTCAATCCTTTATTCATACAAATGCTGTGGTCTTGGAAGTAAAAGAACTCTGATCTCGGTAAATGTGTAGGGGTGAGGTTTCTACCTAAATTCCTTACATAGATTCGATCACCACCCTTGTGGTGTAAAAGAACCTTGAGAAAGTCCGATAAAAACCTCTTATGGTTAACTGGACGTTAAATCAAACCAACCAACCAATCATACAAATGCCTTCATTGATACTAAACATTTCGACTCAAAATAAAATCTTAGCCTCAAACCCTACACGCCTCTACCCATGAAGCCTGCTTTGTCATGATCATCAGGACATCGTAGTCTGCATAGTCGTCTTGGATGAGGACTTCCGTTGTCTTTCATTTGAGACCTGACGCCTTGGCCCACGTCATGAAGTCAAAGTCTGAGGCGGACTCTATCCCATCCGCCATGGTGATGCTTCGGGCGTAAAGCAGAGCATGTGCTGACTGCGCGTGTACCGGAGGGCGAGTGACCAGAGCCCTGGAGGTAGCTGGTCGTGCTTGCCTAGACCCGCAGCAGGGTACACCAACCCCTCTCCCCTGAGCCTTGTCTTAAACCTATAATACTTTATATATCTCCTCAAATCAAACCAACCAACCAATCATACAAATACCTTCATTGTTACCAATTATTTCGACTCAAAATAAAATCACGCCTCTAGCCATGACGTCTCTTTTAGTTGTCACAGTAAGAACTGCTTTGTGGAGGGCTATTTGCAGTTTGAGTCGGTTCACTTTGGCTGCCTATTGGTAATCCGCTAATGGTTGAGCTTGTCTTGGACGGTGCTGATCCCAGGGACACAGAGTCCGTGTGGCAGTGACACGGGAAGTGTTCAGTAAGCCTCACCAGGTACTTCCCCAGTGTACGAACAATGCTCCCTGTTACAGAGCTGTGCATAGTGGTGAATGTGGGATCAGCAACTGAAACATTAATTTACACAAATATAAACCTTATTCATTCTGTAGAAGCAACCGGTTATTTTTCCAGATGAGGTTGAGCAGTATATTTCTAGATACCTCCCCGTCTCTCTCTGTCTCTCTGTCTCTCTGTCTCTCTCTCTACCTCTCTCTCTCTACCTCTCTCTCTCTTTGTCTTCCTGTACCGGTTATTTCTCCAGATGAGGTTGAGCAGTATATTTCTACATACCTCCCCGTCTCTCTCTCTCCCTCTCTGTCTGTCTCTCTGTCTCTCTACCTCTCTCTCTCTCTCTCTCTCTCTCTCTATATATTTATATATATATATATATATATATATATATATATATGTATAATGACCAGCATAAAATACCACCATACATAGTTGTTACATACTCTTATATATATATATATATATATATATATATATATATATATATATATATATATATATATATATATACATACATACATATACAGTAAATATACAGTACAATATACAGACACCCCACGTAATTGGATACCTTTGCTCGGAAGGGATCCCTCCATTGGATATTTATTCTGACCTCGCGTAACGGTCACTTTGGGCAATTTGCCAGGACATATGTGGTATGTATAAATATATAAATATATATATATATATATATATATATATATATATATATATATATATAAGATATATATATATATGAGTTTAAATCGGAGATGGTGGGGGGGGGGGGGCAATGCGTGCCACGCCAGCCAACCCGCGTCACACCATCCGAGACAGAGACACAGAGAGAGACACAGAGAGGGAAACAGAGATAGACAGAGAGGGAGAGAGAGTCCTTTTTAGCGATTCCCCTAAGACACCTTCATCTTTGCCATGAACTAACTAATGTTTGTGCCAGGCGTTGTACTTGATGCACAGTGCAGGACTCGGTGAACCTTCGTCGTGATCCTAATGCCCTCACTCTCCACTCCTCGCCCCCGACCATCACTCTCCCCCCACACTCACTCTCCAAGCGGGCCTTGATCCGGATGTCTCAGGCTGATCCCAACGCACATGCGTCAGTCAGGAGATCGGGACGGAGATCCGCACGTCTCAGTCTGATCCCAGGGCGACGATCTCCGTCCCGATCCCCTGACTGACGCATGCGCCCAGATGTACATCCGGCTTAGGCACTCAGTCTCCAAGCCTAAGTCTGGTTCACTATGTCTCTATGTGGGGTGAGAAACTCCAAGCAGATCCGACCAAAATCATAAGTAGGTAACCAGCAAAAGTTAGGATCTTATTGGTTTCTCACGAGAAAAGTAGATCAGAAAACTACAATAGTAAACTTTGATTTTGGCATGGCTCGAAATGAAAAAAGATCTAGAAAAAAGAAGAGCACTTTCCGATTCAACACTACACGAGAATCTCACTCTCGTGGCCCTTCAGTCTCCATGCCTAGATCTGGTTCACTATGTCTCTATGTGCAGGAAAATCTCCAAGCAGATCCGACGAAATCCTAACGTTTTATATGTGGTAGGTAACAAGACATAACTTTCTCCGCTGTCTCTGCCGCTGTTGCTGCCACTGTTTGTGTCTTTAATTCGCTTGCGACACTAAACTAGGGAAACGGGTCCCTGAGTTGACCTACCTCTAAGTCAGAGACAGAGGTTGTGGTCAATCTACAGGTCCATGACCTCTTTCCCCTATTCTCGTGTCGTCTCGTTTATTTTCGTCCCAGTGAGAGGCTTAAAGCGCCGGTTTGACCTACGAGACATGGGCGTCGGTGGTGTAACGGTTAGCATGGTTGCCTTCCAAGCAGTCGATCCGGGTTCGATTCCCGGCCGACGCAAAATCTTTTTCACTTTAGATGGTGAAACAAACATTCGCCGATCATTCAGTGATAGGAGTGAAATAAAATTTGAACAGCACTCGATCCGTAGCCCCTATAGATATATGCCTTTCATTTTGGTTTGCTTTTTGATTTCACTCGGCTTTGCCTTGTGAGATTACGCCGCAATGAAACCCAAGGCATGTTTTCAGTGGATATGGATCTTGATGTGGTTCCTTCTTATACTCGCATCATGTAAGTGGGACATCGCTTGAAATATTGCCTACAACTGCATAGTGAATAGAATGAGTAGAATGTTAGGGTTTTGTTTTGAAAGTGAAAGTGAAAGTGAAAGTGAAAGTGAAGTTATGGAATGGTGATGAGATGATGTAATACGAAGGTAGGACACCTAGCTCTCAAGTAGTTCACTCAATACGGTGTTTACAGAGCATTCATAAACCGAGAGTTTCGATTTCACTTAGGTAAAGAATTCACCCCTGATCTCCATTCAGGGGTGAACAGCTGTTCTATGATATTAGGCGAGGCGCTAAGCAGCTAGGGAACCAGCGAGGAAAACTGAACAAAATGGCTGGCTTTGAGAACCAGCAAGATCTACTGGAAAACTACTTTTAAATACACAGTTATAAAGTAAGCGACAACTATTTTGAAGGTTGGCGAAGACAAATGGGTATTTATTTATCGATTCAATTTCTTTTTCATACATGTCAGAATGCGGCCAGTCTGGAACGACAAGGCAGGGTAGGGGGTGTATGGAGTCGACACCCGGCCCTGTTTGGGGACAGGGTCGGGTATACTGGCTAGATTTCACTAGTCTTTTGAATTCCTTTTTTGTTGGGGCTCCGTGTATCTTATCTGTCATCGAGTTCCAGATTATAGAACCTCTGTACCATGGCGATCGCTTGTAGTGAGAAGAATTAATCTTCTGCATCTTGAATTAAGACCTGCAGTCACTCCTCCTTCGACGAACTCTATTGTACATATTTTCAGGATCCCGGGACAGCTTGTACATGACCGATAACAGTTGCATCAGACGCTGACATACCCAATGGGGGATTATGTCACATAGATTTGATCACAACCCTTGTGGTGTAAAAGCACTCCTCTCATAAGATCTCACACTTTCTAAGTCGTATTCTGTACTTTCACTTTGCTCTATAGGAGAAGAATTCTTAACGAACTAGGCTTAGAGCTTTGAGAATCCACTGGCCTGCCTCCTGTGCTAAAGACGTACATCAATGCAACCAAAGATTCCTATCATCTCTATGATGCCACCTAGCGGGAATGCTGTGTGCCAGTGGATTCTCAAGGCTCTAAGCCTAGTTCGTTAAGAATTCTTCTCCCATAGAGCGCAGTGACAACCATATACAGAATACTACTTAGAGAGTGTGAGATCTTATGAGAGGGTAGCATCCTAGGATGAACTTTCCTCTTGAAATATGTGTTTATATTTTATAAAAAGTATAAGTTATGGGTCCATTGAGGAGTTTTTTTGGGGTTTTTTTTAGACTTTTATTTATCCGGGAGAAGTACTGTAGGGAGTGACTAGTTCTCACTAGTGCTGGATCCCATGAGACATATCCCTAAAATGAACCTATCGTGTAATATACATGGACTGACTTTTTGATTCAGATAAACAATTTAGAGTGAATGATGTATCTGTAGATGGAATTGTCTTAATGGAGAAGAAAACATCCTGAATGATCTACGAAAGGTCAATCATTCTCAAAGCTAATAAAACTCTATATCATTAACCCCCATTGCTTCTCTGATGATTATGTAACAGGATAACTGCATTCCAGCATCAGAGATTATTCTGATTTTACGTAAAATCTTACTGTAAATGACTGAAAAAATGTGAAATGAGCGCTGTGTTTCGATTGAGCGTTAAGTGATGTGGAGAGAGAGGATTGCATGTCACCGTTATCAAATAATTCAATAATAAGAGAAAACGTAGTTAGTGAGCACATAGCGATTGCCATTCGAGGTGTTTTGTCTTTTGTCCTGGCGCCAGAGGCAGAGGGACATATATTATGGGAGAAGAGGCCGAGAACAAAATTACTGCGTTTTCTTATCAATATATCATCGAGAGGTCGAGAACAAAATTGCTCTGGGTTCACCCACTACGTTTTCTTGTCAATATGCATCTAAAACTACAAATAAAATGCATATCATGTACTTGCTAAGTACATTACGGGCACAGCGCAACCGAACATATCTTACGTCTCAGTGAGCCCGAACATTGTTTATACTGTACCCCTAGCAGCGATTAGTATATCATAGACGATCGGCTATAGGTGTATACTATCATGAAACATCACGAAATTGTATATGATTGTTTATATCGCATGAGTTACCTTTGCGGAATGATATCATGAAGCGGAGCTGAGCGATATCTGTAACAGAAGACAATGAATGCCATGTAAACAAATATATGAAATTGAGAGATGTTTGGATTTTATCCTACCCTGTCACATGTTTTTAACTTCATATATTACCAGTGGCATATAAACATTTTATGGCATAACCATGGCATACAGTCACACCATGTTAAGTCTATGGAGATTTATATGGGGGTAGGATAATAACATAAGGCCCGACGTCCACCTACTACAATAGAATCGTAGACCTCCCAATATGGCACCGATACAAAATGTCAGAATCGGTGCCATATCGGGAAGGTGCAAAATCTTAGACATATGTCTATACATGCCAATCCACCACGCATTGTATGGGGTTTTTATCGGTGTCTAATCGCAGAAACGTGGTCAACTGCCTGATATTAGGTGACCTTCCGACACGATTTTGATTTTTTATCGGGAGGTGCATCGTAGACCATATCGGAGCCATATCGTAGTAGGTGGACGCCGGGCCTTAAAGGTACTCTGACAAATTTACCACTATGATACTCTATGTATTTCACTGCTGTTTAAAACTCTGTATCCGTGAGCCTTTTGAGGTGGTTGAGCACAGCAGTGTGTTCCCCGGACCTTAAATCCGCCAACCTTTCATTGTCTAAACGCATTTATCAGTGAAGATAACCCTAAGCCCCGGGTCCTGCCTCCACATCCCCAGCCTCTAATCCCTCTTGTCCTTTTCATTTTTCTCTGCCCGACAAAGGAAGATCAGAGTCATCGCAGGAAGACCCTTTTTGACAGTGAGAATGACAGTAGAGGCGAATGATTTCAATCTCCACCCGTCGGCCTTGTAGCATTCTCCCAGCAGAACTTTCGCGGCACTAGTGTTAATCTCTGCCTCAACTCAGTGATATCATACACTGGTTCCCCGTGTATCTGCTAAGGATAGGAGGAACCAGCAAATATTTCGGATTCAAAACAAGGCAGCTGTCAAAAGTTCAAACTACTCATATATATCATGAGTTGGGAAAAATAGGAATTGTTAAATGAGCTTCAGAGACAATCCAGTTGGTTTTCTTTTTCAACTTTAACCCATATATATATATATATATATATATATATATATATATATATATATATATATATATATATATATATATATGCGCTCAGTGAAGTATCATGGTGGTTCTATTTGGAACAAACTAAGTCCTTTAATAAGGAATACTGAAAGTTTTAGAATGTTTAAAGCCTTAACAAAAGCTAATATGAGAAGCAGGATTTGACTACTCTGGCCTTGATATTGATTCCTAATTTGTAATCACATATATGCTGGATATGTGTATAGTCTAAATCTTAAGGGATATGGAATTTTGTTCTTAACTTAGACTGACAGTAGTTATGTTTCCTAAAATTCTCTGTTGTTTTGCTATAGATTATCTGTCACGGTTAGGCTGTTAGGACCAGCCTTATAAAACGGCTGAGGCCTCGACCACTTTGTTGAGCATATTTGCCAAACGTGAGACATGTCATGACTGTATAACTACCTTGGCTCAATAAAGAAACTTTATCCAAAAAAAAAATCTATAATGTGAATCCACAGTTGATTAGACTACCCATCAAGCAAGCACAGGTGACATGTTGACAAACAAAACCCGGCAGCACATGAGGTGCTTTCCACTGACTAAAGTAATCCCTATGACTATGTCTGATTTAACATAATAAATAACAGAAATGAGTGTATATTATTTACTATATAAATATGTGCATATATTTACAAGTAAACCACGAAATAATCCCCAGAGTGCTAGGAATCTAGGATATTTTAAAAAAAACTGCCGCATGGGCCAGATTTTGGCCCAAACAGTCAGGTTGGGGCAGAGATATAAGCGGCCACAGGAAATAGAGCGCAAGATCTCTGCTAGGAGAATGACCTTGCAGTGAATCCATGTGAGGCATGGAGGCGTGTTCGGTTGGAGATTGGCCGGAGGGTGGTGGAGATGGGGGTCGGCAGGATTATCCCCTGGAGGTGGGGCATGGATCATGGCTTGACGGTCCATCTTCGGGGGGTGACAGTGAAATAGTGTAGGCTGTGGTGGGGAGTGATAGCAGTGGATCAGCCCCTCTAGACACGGGCCCCGGGCTTACTGATGCCATAGTGTGTCACGCCTTAGACCGGCCCTGCTTGTCCCACCACTCAAATCCCCACGCCCATCACTTAGGGAGCCTCCCCCTTCGTTTACCCGTGTCCCTCCCCCTTTACGTCAGAGCCCATCATCTGACGTCCCACCCCACTTTCTATACTTCTACACTGGACCTGAATATCCAGTCAGCCATATACAGGTCCTTTCTAGACATTCTCTAGCACTGCACGAACATCATTATTTTACATATGGATGTGCCCGGCACATATAAGTAGGGATTTTGCGTATACAAGGTTGTCCAATTCCCCATGTGAATACACCTCATCTGTAGGCGTATATAAGCATCCAGTGAAGAGGGCTTCACTGAGAGCAGGCGGGGGGAGGTGGGGGAGGGGGCCGGGGGGAGGGCTTCACTGAGGACACCTGTACTTCTACCAACACAAACGGGCTGGAGGCAGTGGGGGGAGAGGATATTTCCTCTCATGTACGCCGGGTGTAAAATACAGCCAAGACACATCCGTATATAAGGCCTGGGCATATATATATATACATATAAATGAAAACAAGTCAATATTCAGCCAATACATGCACTTCCGCGATGGGGTATATATGAATAAAATAGTGGTTTCCGTGCAGTGTAGGTTCTTGGTGCACCCCTCTCATAATATCTCACACTCTCCAAGTGTTATTCTGTACAAGGTTCTCACTGCGCTCTATGGGGGAAGAATTCTTAACGAATTAGGCTTAGAGCCTTGAGAATCCACTGGCACACAGTATTCCCGCTAGGTGGCATCATTGAGATTATAGGAATCTTTGGGTTGCATTGATGTACGTCATTAGCACGGGAGGCAGGCCAGTGGATTCTCAAGGCTCTGAGCCTAGTTCGTTAAGAATTCTTCTCCTATGTGAGAGTACAGAGTACCACTTAGAGAGAGTTAGATCTTATGAAAAGGGTGCTTTTACACCACAAGGGTTGTGATCAAATCTATGTGATGAATTCTGGTAGAAATCTCACCCCTACACATTTACCGAGGTGGGAGTTTCTTAGGCATGGTGATATCATTCTGTGAATAAACCATGTTTGACATTGAGGTGTACCCACAATAAAAGAGGTATTTGTGGGATTTGATGAGGTATTAAGGTGATCTGGGGCCCGTACATGAAGATCCTTATCTGTTATCGTGTTTTTTTATTCTGTTTACTAAGACAGACTTAGCTGTCCATGAGGTCGTCCATTAGGTAAACGTAGGTCCGAGGTCAAAAGTTCCAAGGACTTTGGTTTTCAGGTGCAATAGGATCCTGTAAATATCAGGCTGTTGAAAAAGTAGAAAAAGTAGAAAATGTTCTACAGGAGTGAAGTTGGTGTTAGCCAGAACGCGTTATCAGATCGTCCTCAAATAATTCTTTCTTGAAAAAATATAAATTTATTTCACCCCTTACATTGACTAAATAGCTAACGGACATAATGCCCCATTTGGGTTTTTTTTTTCTAAACACTCCATGGGCATTTAGTACGAGTTCCCAATATTTCGTCTATGGAGGAAAAATACCATGGGTGAGATAAATTATTGAAAGCAGAGTTATATATGAGGCCAGGTTATATGTACATCAAATATATCAAAATAAAACCACCAATTATTTCAATGAATCAAGGAAGCTGACGTTTGGGCTTGGTGTATGAGAGATATTTCTAACTTCTCACTCAGCTAGAAGAATGGTCCTATGATAATTATATCCTCAACTAACTTGAAGTACATTCTGTATCCAAAAAATACAGGAGCTATATAAGTTTCTTGAGAGTGACCAAACGATAGCTCCATTTTGTAATACTTATATAGAACTGCATTGAGAGCCATATATTTAAACAATACTCCATGAGTTTGGATGCGCTGGTATATCATCGAGGCGAAGGTAGGTGACGGTTCTAGGCGTGGAGTATAGTTTATTTCACGATTCAAGTACGTGGTTCTGGATTTATCTCATCCCTTTCACAAACATTAGATAGCATTACAATATCAGAATCATCCAAATCGCTGACGTAAATCTAGTTCGGAACGTTTAAATTTCTAAATTTAAATTTCTATGTTGATGTCTTCCATGCTTTCTCAAATCCTGGCCGCTGATTGGCCAGTCAGTTATCCTAAATCACCCTGCCACGGCCATGGCATATTATTATCACTTCACATTAGTGATCGTTGTGTATAATATTTTTATGTTATTGCTATTGCTCAACTTGTACCATAATTGAGCTAAATCCTCGGTTATATCATCAGAATGGGGATATTAGCAGTTTTTTGTCCCTGCAGCAGAAACTCACAATTCATGGCCTGGGCAACACAGTCCTGCCTAGTAAGAGAACAAAAGACGGGGAAGTTGCTGTACAATCAGTCTGGAGTCTGGTGTGTGATAAGATGGATGATGCTGTCAGTGTAAGACCGATCGACCAGCTTGCCGAGCTGCTCTATGGTCACGGCCGGGGCTGGCGACCTCTAGTCCCTGAGCAGGTCTGTCCTGCCAGGCCCTCAAGCCCCAACAATAGAGGGCTTAAGTGGCATTCACATGGAGAGACTCATGCACTTTCACCAGGGTTTGTCTCAGACAATTTTCCTGAGATTGTAGAGCAATTGTTAAATTGCTCGTAATTGTAGCGACTGGCGCCATCTAGACTCACGGTCACTTAGTAGAAACTGAACGAGAGTTAGACTTGTCAGTGTTTATGCCACGACGGGAAGGTCGTGTATTACTACGCGAAGCGTTAGCTGAGCGTAGTGAGGAACAGACCTGACCAATGATCTGCAGTATCTCCATTCTGTTATGTAGTATCTTGGTGTTTGACTTACCTATTCTGCAGACGATTTGACACAGACAGACAAACAAAAATATGATATACATACATATCAATACGAAGTTTCATTCGCGGTTCCGCGTAATCTATTATAGTTCTTCTCATTTTCTTTGACAACCTTATTTAGGGTAAAGCATACTTTAAGCCTCCAGGCTCTGCCATTGGCCGTTCTGCAGCCTGATCCCTCTGGGGGTTAGTAGAATACAAGTCAACAATGGAGGTCATTTTGTCGGCAATCGAGATAAAAATCAAGATATATCTCTAAAGGCACGTTTTTGGGACCTCAAGAAAAGAATAATCATGAAATGAGATGAGGTGAAATGGGTATGCACAAACGCCAACACGTTCTCAGGTATAACGACTGTATGATAATAGGATGAACATTGAATTCTTAATAAATTTTCTACATTGTCCGGTCATATGACTCAAAATGTAAATAATGATAGTTACAAAGCTTCAAGTTGGTTATAGATGTTATTCTGAAGTAAGAAAGTATCAATAGCCCTTCTAAAGATGTCCTTGTCGGTCACACATTGTATGTATTTTGGAAATTGATTCTAGAGTTTGATATCCTGGTACAAGGGGCTGTGTTTGAATTGTTCAGTTCCAGGACCAGTTCAGTTCCAGATCCAGTTCATCTTCTATGATGTTGTTCATAAGGAAATATGTTACAATTGAACTTGTGAACATCAAGTATGGCAATGTTATCTCATCCCGGTATTTTTCCCCATAGGATTAACGTTAGGAACTCGTACTCCATGGTTGTGAAGGTATTTAACCCAATACTCAATGGCTAATTTGGTCAGTTATTTCATCAATAAATGATGTTATATAGGGTGAGATAAAATCAGAAACAATCGATGAGAATAACTTGGTCCTCACTCCACTTCGTTCGACTGCTACGTAGTTCGCTCAGCTTCGCTTCGTGAATTACTCCGCAGTCAAACTCGGTGGAGTACGGACCAAATTATTTTCATCTCGTGAGTTTCCTTCTAAGATAGTAGAGGAAACTATGTTCCAGTGAGCAAAAGTTCAAAGTTACGAGGTATGCCTTGGAAATTTTTCCGAGCCTTACCGAGTAACATTGACTTTTGATTACCGGTACTTGGTTTCCCTATTCCTATATACCTTTAAATATTGACAAAAATCATTATTTCTTTTTCTGCAATAGCCCCAGAAAAATGGCCACCCTTATCGAGTTACTGCAATAGCTAAGTTTTGGTCCCACTGCCCTTTATGTCACGTGGTCAGGCCGGGAGGAAAACGTCAGCCCGGGATGAAAACATCAGCCTGGGACGAAAACGTCAGCCTCGCTACATAACTTATAATTACTGCACCCCCAGCAGCGGTATGTAACTATAGAGGTTTCGGAGGTACGCCAGTCTCACCAGAAGGCCCGAAATCTTTTTTAAACAGGTTTAAAATCCAAATTGCTTGAGACTATGAGTCTTGGCAAGGATAATTGACACAATTTCCCCCTCTCCCCCTCAGTCTCAGAGAATTGAGACCTGGGGGTGTCACATGAGGAGACCGAGGATGTACCGGCAAATGATTGTAAACAAAGACTGGATTGCAGATAAAATAATGTTTTATTCACCTTTTATAAAACGTGCGCACCATACAGGTAGCCGTAAGAATGTGAGTCTAGTCACGTGGTGTAGCAGTATGGCAACTACCCCCTGTCTATGATATACAGGTTTTGGAAATGGGTATATAGGAATATTGGTTCTGTCCTATTAGTGTGTTTGAGAGAAAATAAGTCAAAGGTCTTCATGTGGATGGCTAGTTGATGTCAGTCCACTAAATGTAATAGCCACAGTAGTGACAATGCCACCAATTACTTCTAACACATTCTTGCGGCCATACAGATGGTCGCTGAAAATGGTGTACTGGGGCAGCAGACTTAGTAGATTCTCAGTGTTTCTAAATAGTACGACCTCAGTTGGTCTTATATATTGGAGTGCCAATGCCATTGTAATGAATGACATGCCAGTTCCTATCACATGTATTCCTATGAGAATGATGGTCTTAACACCAGTGATCATGACAGGTTGTTCTACATACAATGAGAGAATTAAACTTATTGGTACACAAATTACAGAATTAATTGTGATGAGCAGGAAAGGGTTGACTCCTTTCAGGTAAACACCTGAAGATATCAGGTACATTGTATCAAAGAAACTACATGTAATTATGGCAAGAAAACCAAATTGCAAATACCATATATTATTTGAAACCGGCAATGGATCAATGAAACTATGAAGGGAATCATTTCTCGGCTCATCAGATGTGTTTATAGGTATCAAGCTGGTATCTAAAAATCCTGGAGTGAATCCTTTGTCAAAGCTGATCCATGGCTGAATAAGTAATAGCCCTCCTAATATACATCCAAAGATTGAAATCAAAGTCGATTTGCTAATTGCTTGTTTAAGAATGATCCTTGACAAAATGCTGGTTTCTATCATTAAACATATATTATACAATGCTGATACTTGAGCCAGTGGAAGGACACTAACTGCGAAAAAATATGTAATATTTATTCCCATGCTGGAAAGGGACATCATGAGAATGTATTTGTACAATTCCTTTGAGATTTCACAATTCTTGTGGTTGAAGAGAAGAGGAATTGTTGTTAGGATCGCTGCACCAAAGTATCGGAAAAAAGACAATTGAAAGTCAGGCACTTTTCTTTCTAGCAGTTGTACCGCTGCGCTCGAGCTAACCCATGAGGTAGTACATATAGCGAGAAGGCCATAGCCGAGAAGCACGTCCTTCGCAGATGACATACTTCTTGAGTACCTGTAATTATAGAAAAATGTGGGTAGGTATGGCAGTGCCTTGCGTGTCTACACTCAAAACTAAATTTGTTTCACTAGTTTCGTGACACGTCTATATGGCGTCTGTGACACCATACAGACAGATTGGGGTTGACTAGTTTCATGACAACACAAGTAGTGCTGGCACAAGTGGCGCTGTAGTGTCACTATTCACAACACCAACATTGTGACACATACATACGACAATAGATGTGACATGAATTATGAAACGTGACTTCGGTTTTTCGTTCTTGCTTGCACTGTTGGTGCCGCTTTTTGTGTCTGTCTAATATTTTTGTCATGAAACTAGTGAAACAGGTCCCTGGTTTCGTTAAAATATTGCAGTTTCCTTCTTCAGCCTTCTTCAGATGGCCTTCCCATAGAAGTTAGTATGGTGACATAATATTTTTTAGCATTTCTCATTTGTTATATGTTCCCAACTATCATAATCCAGAAGTATTTGAAAATAGCAATAGAATATCAGAGTCATCTAGCCATGAAGTCAAAACATTGCACTTTCCCAATAGTTAAGCGCTAACCTTTTCAGATGGCCTTCCCATAAAAGTTAGACATGCCTTCTTTCTTGCATTTTCTATTTGCTGATATCTGAGATTCCCATCATCTAGAGTTATTTGCAAAAATCAATACAATCTAGAAATCACCAGCATTTGTCTTTATAGAGCCTTATATAAAGTGACAGGTACTTATATAGAATGTCCTGACCATGCTGTACAAGTCACAGAATGAGATGCTAATTTGCCATTTGCATGGACCAAGGCATTAACGCCGAGTTCCGTACAAACAGTAAATTACAATAATGCCATGACCTGAGTGTAATGCTCTATATGATGCCATAATTGGAGCTAATTTGTGAATCGCACGTAATGGAGTTATATAAACTATATATATGTTTAAATGGGAGACGGGTCTCAGGGGACAGGGGTGCCCCCACCCCCCTCGCTGAGGGTCTAGGCTCACGAGACCAGACACCTCCAGGGGCTCGGTCACTCGCCCTCTGGTGCTCGTGCAGTCAGCATGCGCTCCGCTTTGTGCTCTTAGCATCACTATGGCAGACGGGATAGAGTCTGCCTCCAACTTTGACTTCACCACGTGGGCCAAAGCTTCAGGCCTCAAGTGGAAAACGACAGAAGTCCTCGTTCAAGATGACTACGCAGACTATGATGTCCTGATGATCATGACGAAGCAGGACGTGAAAGAATCATGGCCGCCCTTGGTTTTCCCCATGTATGTGCGTATTTAGATGATTTTCTGGTCAGGGGCAGGACGAAGGAGGACTGGAAGCAGGCACTAAACACGTTGATGAGGGTAATCAGAACCCTAGGCTTCAGCATCAATTACAACAAGGTGGTAATGCCCACCACCTCCCTGACCTTCCTAGGTGTGGTAATTGACACTACGGAACATGTGTTTCAGCTACCAGATGATAAGGTATCCCATTAAAGGAGTGCCTGGCAGGAATAAAGGACCGCAAATCAGTGTCAAAGAGGTGTCTGGAGTCATTAGTGGGACGCCTCAGCTGTCCCGTGTCATCTATGGAGGCAGGACTTTGTCCAGGAGGTTAATGGACAGGATGATGACGTTAGCAGCCTCCTCTCATAAAACCAGGGTCACAACGTCCATGTATGCGGATTTACAATGGTGGTCTGATTTCTTAACGGTCTTCAATGGCCTAGTCCCACTGCTGGAAACACGTGCATACACCCCAGTCTCGATAGACGATTGCCTCTCTGGTGCAGGAGGAGTCTATGGCGGGCCAATATGATCTACAAATAGTAGTCCTGGTGATAGTTTCCTGAAAAATAAAGTCTGGCCCCTCACACTGTGAGAGAATGGGCCTGTGTATATAGGGCACAGAGTGATTGCTAGTTCCGCCACCATCCGCCTGGAAATAGTATGATATCCCCACTGTAGAAGAGGGACAACCACTATCATCAAGTGTTTTAATCCGTAGATGATCATGAGTCAAGGCTAAAACTTCTCCATGGCAAGCTAATTTTTTTTATAAAATCCATTCATAACTGGTCTCACCACCTTGTGTTTTCTGTTTGGCATCGGGGGAAAGATATACGGTTCCATAACACAATGGTTAAGTGCCCTATCGCAGCAGTTGCGACCAGTGAGGTAGGAGAGCACTCTCCCAGCAGAGATCTTGCGCTCAACTTCCTGTGGCCACTTATATCTCTGCCCCAACCTGCCTGTTTGGGCTCAAATCTGGCCCATACGCCAGTTTTCAAAATATCCTAAATTCTTAGTGCTTAGGGGAGTATTTTGAGGTTTACATGTGAATACATATGCACATATTTATGGTTAATGGTATACACTCATTTCTATTATTTGTTATATCAAATCAGGCATAGTCTTAGGGATTACTTTCTTCATTGGAAGGCACCTTATGTGTTACAGGGTTTTGTTTGTAAACATATCGCATGTGCTCACTGGAAGGGGCAGTCTAATCAACTGTAGATTCACATCATAAAGTGGTTTAGAGATGAAAAAGAAACAGCTGGATTGTCTGTTAACCCCATTTAACGATTTCTATATTTCCTACCTCATGATATGTGAGTTGTTTCACTTGTATAACCTTTGAGAGTATCCTTGTTTTGAATCTAAAATGTTCGCTGGTCTCCCATGTATTTAGTGGATACCCAGGGAACTAGCTTTGGGTTGGGGCAGAGACTAAGCCAGCGTTAGCGCCGCGAAGGATCTGGGGGGAGAGTGGTAGGAGAGTGAGCTACAGGCCATTTATATGTAGGGATCACAACAAGTCAGAGGTGGACCATGGAAAGGTAGCCCTGAGAGAACTTGGGTTTCCTGGGAGTGCAGCTGTTTCATGTAGTGTAAGGACATAACCAGGGAACCCACTGTGGTCCCGACACACGACGACAAGCTTTCTGATACACTACGACAACAAATGTTTTAAGATTCCGACACAGCGCCAATGCAGTAATTTAGTTTCATTTTCGTGAGACGTGGCTATGACAAAAAAAAAAAAAATTTAAAAAAAAAAAAATTGTAATTTAGTTTCATACTCAGATATGTTTTTCAGTATTCTGATAAGGCTATGATGCAGGAATTTTTAATCATACCCGTGTCAGAGCCATGTCGCAGCCATATCGCAAGCAGTGGGTGCCCGGCTTAAGGCTTCTGAGATGGTGAAGGTAGCCGGATTCACAGATACGTAGAAAATAATGACAAGTCTGATATGTAAACAGAGAGGAAGTGGATATACACTGAACAAAAACATTGATCTGTGTTTACATGAGATGACTAAATAGTGGCGATTCTAGATCGTCAAGCCAATAGTCATCAGGTGGTGGCAATGTCCACCGCAAAAGTCGTCGAAGTGTTTACACTGACAACTATAAGTTTTCACAGAATCAACGCCCATGTAGACGACTCATTCAAGTCCACTTGAAATAGTCGCGGTTGTCAGAGCATGTCCAATAGTCATCAGGTGGTGCTTAATTGTATAATCAGACATGCTTAGCTTTTACACTAGATGACTTCTAGACTTCTAGACTTTTACGGCTGAAAGTCATCAGGCTGTGCTAAATGCCAGAATCGCCGCCAATAATTAGTAGAAACCAAACGAGAGTTAGCCTTGTCAATGTTTATGCCATGATGGGCAGGTTGTGTATTACAACACGAGGCGTTAGCCGAGTTTAGTGAGTAGCAGACCTGACCAGAGTGGTATAAACATTGACAAGGCTAACTCGAGTTCGGTTTCGTATTTATCCTACCCCATCTCACCGATATACAGAGAATATTTGTAATTATCCATGTTAGTAGTTATCAATGCTGCTGGATCTACTTTCGTTATCTCGTCCTTGATTGGTCCGTTTTTTTATTCACCTCGGTGCATAAATAACACTTTATCCAATGTTATGTCAAATACATTGAGTCAATGTTAAACCGTTTTTTATTAGGGGTAGGATAATCGTCTAGTGTAAACGCTGTTAACATTCATTCATGAAGGAGCAAAGAGAAGGCAGAGTGAAGGAGTGTGAGAAGGCAGAGGCAAGGACCATAGAGAAGGTTGAGTGAAGGAGTGGGAGAAGGCAGAGGGAAGGAGCAGAGTAAAGGCAGAGGGAAGGAGCAAAGAGAAGGCAGAGTGAAGGAGAACGGAGAAGGCAGAGTGAAGGAGTGGGAGAAGGCAGAGGCAAGGAACATAGAGAAGGCAGAGTGAAGGAGTGGGAGAAGGCAGAGGCAAGGAACATAGAGAAGGCAGAGTGAAGAAGTGGGAGAAGGCAGAGGGAAGGAACATAGAGAAGGCAGAGTGAAGGAGTGGGAGAAGGCAGAGTGAAGGAACATAGAGAAGGCAGAGGGAAGGAGCATGGAGAAGGCAGAGGCAAGGAGTGGGAGAAGGCAGAGGGGAACATGACAATAAGAGATGAGTGAGAGTCAATATTCACAGAAAAGGAAGCGGCGGCGGCTGCCCATGTGCGGAGGCAGAGAGATAACAAGGAGAGGATGTGGTTTAGGCGGCCCGCGATTAATAACCCTTTTTATCCTGCGGGAGTGATTATATGCCAGAGGATCAAAGGCTTATGGTGGAGATGGCAGATGG
Organism: Alentia gelatinosa; assembly: GCA_950022655.1. NCBI lineage: Eukaryota > Metazoa > Annelida > Polychaeta > Phyllodocida > Polynoidae > Alentia > Alentia gelatinosa. Next base: position 39,693,712 of record OX465590.1, on the reverse strand, counting down.
CACGTTGTCATCCACAGGTCGTACATTCTCCAGGAGAGGTCGCTGCAGGTCTGCTTTACGTTATGCTCCGTGGAATGGAATAATATTACCGCTGCAACTTGTGGTAGTAACGGCTTTAATATGAGCGTACATATCCTACGTAGAGAGGACTGATTTACAGTGTGATGCTTGGGTAATTGCGTACTTCTAAATGTATTCAGTGGGGAAAAATAAGATATTAGAAATTGTATGAACATTATATTCACCTTTAGGAAAAGATAGGAGCGATTTGACAGATCACTATAATAAAAATAAAATTGCAACGTGTATAAGCTTACCACTAAGGAACCAACACCGTAAGAATGTAAGAAAAAAAGGTGCTACAGCCGAATGTCTGGCAGCGTCAGCGTAATAGCCGTACCAATACCTGTGTGCCTCCTTCCAGTCACAGTAAGGTTCAGATCAGTGTGGTGGTTTAGATAATAATCCAGCATATGTATCTGTTACCCTTACCTGATTTTCTCAGAGCATGACATAGCCAGATGATGTCGGAATACTACCACATTTATGAAACTCCCTCGTTAGGTTTTTGAATACATATAGAAACATTGGAGTAGAGGTTTGACAGTAGAATTGATCATGTTATCTTTAGTGTGTTAAACATAAACTGTTTACGCTATTTGCACAAGTTTAAACATTGATTTATCTATAGAACTGCAGTAAAACCACCGCAAACTATATTCTCTCTTAGAGTAGACCAAACCACCACCTTGGAGGCAAATAATTTGCTTTGCAGTATCAATGCGTGAACTATGACTCGATAAAGAGCAAATAGAATTTTGGCATGCTTAAAGGTTCGTCGGGGAGTGTACATATATTTCTAATTATTCTAAAATTGTGGAAACAGGGTAGGATAAAATCAGATCCCGATTTGTTTTAATCTTAATCGTCGTATACCACTCACGGAGTGTTTGCTACGGATTTCACTCTACTTTGCTTCGTGAATTCCCTACGCCCAAACACCATTCATGGCATATGTTAGCCAAGATTAAAACTCATCCAGTTTTACGATGGTCTGGGGTACTATATCATAGTGAGACCTTTGACCAGCAAGCTAAGTTAATGGGAAGCCTCTCATGTTATATAAGCCACATAAACCACACTGAGAAAGAAAAAAATCCTTTATGGTGAGTAACATATCCCAATCTGGGACAAGTGTTCATTTTTTCTATGGAGTAATGAACACTTCTTGATTAAAGCTAGCGACTTCGTCGAGTTGGAGTTGGCTCCCACCCCCACCCCCCACGTGTCCTCCTCATATGAACACACCTACCTATGGGAGTGCCGGCGACTGTGATGTGAAAGCTACAGTTCTAAATCATACTTTCAGTTTGAGAAGAAAGGAATTTTAAGGATATCTAAAGTACATCTGAGTAGGAGAATACAAAAAAGAATACTAGGTTTGAGTTTTTTACTCCACGAGATTCTCATTCTCGTGGCTCTTCAGTCTCCAGGCCTAGGTCTGGTTCACTTTGTCTCTATGTGCGGGAGAGACTCCAAGCGGATCCGACAGAAATTTACACGTTTTATATGTGGTAGGTAAAAACCCAATAGAAATCTCACAAGTGCAGAAAATTGGAAAAAAGGTGGCAATCTAGAATAGAAATACCTTAAGGTTGTAGTCCAGTTAGGGGTAGAGGTATACCAGGTAACCATGTAATTATAAAGTTAAAATATTTTTTAAAAAGGGAGCAAGATGAAAGATGTGTGTAGGAGACTGCCGTGAGTGTACAGTCTGTTGAATATGAGGAAAAGACAAAAGGAAATGATGCAATGTAAAATGCTTTATTACCCACCGACTACTGAGTCTCCATAGGAAATGTATAGGGCACCTGGAAACAACTACCCGGAGATTTTGGCATGTCAGAATCTCCCGCAGGAGATTCCGGAAAAATAGTCCTGTCCATAATTAGGTCAAATCATCATGAACTTCGAAATAAGTTTCTTGAATGTTCATTCAATGTTAGTTATTTAGAACTAATCATAATAATCTCATTTATCATCAGAAATCATAGTAATAATACACTTGGCGTGCTAAAAGTACAGGTTAATGGCGAACTATATTATTGGTATAAGTCTACACCGAATTACTGCCACGCTTAACAGTGCTGTGGTGTCTGGAACTAAATGTATTACAGAAACATTTTTATTGCAATAGATTTGTTATTAATCTTGTAGGTGGGTAATAAATTCAATAACGACTGGTTTTGTGTACGAGTTGCTGTAATCTCCTTGTAGTTGACGACGTAATATCTCCGCTAGTCGCGTGGATATTACTATGCTTCAACTACTCGGAGATTACAACCACTCATACACAAAACCAGTCATTATTGTGTATATAAACCACATGAACCACACTGAGAATGAAAAAAAATCCTTTATGGTGAGTAACATTTCCCAATCTGTGACAAGTACTCATCCCTTTCTATAGAGGAATAGAGGGAAACTATGTTCCCGTAAAAGAAAGTCAAAGTTACGAGGTAAGGCTTGGAAAAATTACTGCCCAAGGCCCTGGCCGCGGGCAGTAATTTTTCCAAGACTTACCGAGTAATTTTGACTTCCTTTCACTGGTACTTGGTTTCCCTATTCCTATATACCTTCAAATGTGGTTTAAGAAGAGACAATCTGATTGGTCTAAATGTCAACCTTGGGTAGTATACGGCAACCTTGGGTAGTATACCAACCTTGGGTAGTATCAGATAGTTACTCCACCCCCCAGAGCGTGGTGTAAGCATAGAGTGTACAGCCATAGGTATATAGGAATAAACGCTTCTTGATAAAAACAAAAAAAATCTCACAGGGCACCAGTCGAGCACATCTAGGTAGCCCTCCCCATCTTTGAGTGCTATATTTGACGTTACATCATTAGCACAGCTCACAGTACATCATCCCTATGCCTCCTGTGAAGATGCTCCCCTGGTTCCGGGCCCGCCTGCCACGTCCCCCTCCTGCCGGCGATTAGTGCCGCGGATCCCGTCACATCTCCCCGTCTCCGTGTGACAGTTCACGTCCCACGAGGTAAACGCACGTGGCGATCCCCGCCTGGCCGTGACGTTAAGGCGACATGAGGTGCCGTGAGGGGGTCATAACGCTGTACGGCCTATCAGTGGCTTTGTGATACGAGGGCCAGGCCAGCAGTATGTCTGCTGCCCTGACCAGGATATCAGGGCCCTGTTTTATTTTCAACTCTCCTGGGGGTCGTTTTATTTTCTGCCCGAGGAGACTTGAAATGCCCAAGGAGAGGTCGTACGAGGGTTTGGTTTCGATAATTCAAAGTATCCTGGGGAAGGAGAGTTGTAGCTGACGATGTACGACCTCTCGTCCATTTCCGTTTTATTTTTTATCGTGGGGCGGGGAGACCTCGTGAAAACTGTCCTGTGGCCTCTCCAAAGTGTCTTAGCGCAGGACACCTCTAGGGGTATCGTGGGTGATTCAAAATAACTAATAAAAGCTCAATTCAATTCATTTAAACTATCAGAAATATATTTATTATGATTTTAATAAAAACTAGAGGTATCAGATGGAGAATTACTGTGCGATTTACTTAGATTTACAAACATTCATAAATGATGAATTTAGTTCCCAAAAATACCACTATATGTCACCACAGCACTGACTAAAGAGAGAGTCATTAGCAACCAATAAGAGACCGGTAAACAAGTGAAACTGGCCAATAGGAAGAGACTGGTTACGAGACCTCGTTCAAGTCTCCTCCAAACTCTCCTACAGGCCTATTTTGTCCTGGGGTTCTCTCCAATGACAAGGATTTCTCTCCCTACGGACGACAGGGTAAATCGAACGCGATTGACGACCTCTCGTCCAATAGGTCGCCTGTGGAGGTATCCCTCGTAGGAGCACTCCTCACCAACGAGAGTTGAAAATAAAACGACCCCCTGGGGGAGGAGAGTCCCCACGAGGGATAGCTCCATTTAGGATATTTTTGAGGAGATCTCCTCAATCTCGTTCGATTTACCCTGTCCTCGGGAGAGAGTGAAATCCTCGGCCGTAGTCTCCTTTGAGAGAGCCCCAGCGCAAAATAAACCTGTAGGACACTTTTGAGGAGACTTGAAAGAGAGGCTGTGTATACTGCAGGTGGTGGCACATAGTGGTATTTTTGTGAACTAATTTCATCATTTATAAATGTATGTAAATCTAAGTAGCTGGCACAGTTGTTCTCCATTTGAGACCTCCAGTTTTTATTAAAATCATAGTAAATATATTTCCGATAGTTCAAATGAATTAAATAGCTTTTATTTGTTTTTACGATACCCCTAGACGTGTCGCCTACCAGGAGAGCTGCAGGACACTTTTCATGAGTTCTCCCGGCCCGAGGATTGAAAATAAAACGAAATTTCAGGAGATCTCCTAGATCGTCGCCCACAACTCTCCTTCCCCACGATAAATTGAAATATCGAACCCAAACTCTCCTAGGACCTCTCCCCGGGCATTTCAAGCCTCCTTGGACGAAAAATAAAACAGGTCCCTGAACCGATTCCCGGATGTCTCGGCCCCTTTGGCATCTCGGACCCCCTACGGCACCTCGGACCCATCGGCACCCCCGCTTTCATAGCTTTCACACCTTCATGCGCGAAAATGGGAAATGTCTTCCAATGTGATTATTTACCTAAAATACGGATTCCCAAAGACACAAGCTTTGCTATATAATGGTATATGTCTATTATCCACGATTTATGATGCTATATTATGATAAATCGCACCTGTTTTTGGAATGTGATATTATTCAGTTCACTGGGATCTGGTCAGTTTTCTCAAATTAAGAACTTTATCTCATTTCAAGAGAAGATGATGTAGATGGAGCGATTTCCAAAACTCCATTGAAACGAGATTCCATTGACCAGAGTTGATTGCACGATGACTGAACGATATAATGGGATTATGGCGCCATATTGTTCTCATTATGGATGGCCATGGTTCGCACACAAAGAACGAAATATGCTGGGTTTTTTCCCCTTTATACATGCATATGTCAAGTACATGTAGATCTAGTGCAGGCTAATGTGGCGTTTTCACCAGGGACCTGTTTCAGTAGTTTCGTGACATTAGGCCTAGACAGACATCAACAGCGGCACCAACAGTGCAAGCAACAGCGGAAAAGATTTTGTCATGTTTCAAAACGCATGTCACAGTTGATGTCAAATATCAGTGGATTGGAGCAGCCAATTTTCTTCATATTTGAAACGATTATAGGTTATATTTATCCCTTACTTGTGTCAAACTTTCATTGCTTAATTCCTACGGGAATTTCTAATACTTTTGAAACCGGACACACTGTCTTTTCCTTAGTGCCGCAACTTGTGTTGATCTGTCTGTATGGTGTCACAGACGCCATCTAGACATGTCATGAAACTACTGAAACAGGTCCCTGGTTATTATGACCATTGATAATGGCATTTCGTACCGATTATGCATTTTGCACCGCAGACAGATTATGTGATACTTTCAGTGCAATAATTATAAGTGGAAACAGAAATGGTCAACGATTTTCCTCTCCCACCTTATGCAATATGGCACACTGACCGATTTTTGAGCCAACCGACTAAATCAAACCGAGATGCATTAATCGGTAGCTGTCTGCATTTTCCAAACAAAAATCTGTCAGCGTCCACCACATTTCTGCAGTTTAGGTCACAGATAATTCAGGTGGAAACAGAAATGGTCAATGATTTTCCTCTCCTACCTTATGTAATTTGCCACCACCAACCAACTTCTGTACCCATCAACAAAATCAAAGCGCATTGAATTAATCGGTAGGGGTCTGCATTTTCCAACCTAATATCTGTCAGCGCCCATTATATTTTTGCAGTTTAGGTAATCAATCATATACCACCGACTTTTCACAAGGAGAACCACCGACCGACATTTATACAGCGTGAAAATTATCAGTGGAGTTTAATTCAGCAGGTGGGAACACCACATAAAGCTTCATGGCACTGAAACTAAACCCACCTTTGATACTGGGTCTTTTTACACACTGCTGTAGATAACCTCTCTCCCTGAACCAAGGGGTCATGGGAGTGCTATCCACTATACACTGACTGGTAATGTCTCCGATACTGGAGATGTACGGGGACAGCAGGGCGTGTGTTGAGAATATCCTCCTCACCACTGGACCTTACATCGGACCGTATGCGGCGCCATGTGTCTCAAATAGTCCAGTAGTAAGAGAAAACGTAGTGAGTGAGCACGTAGCGATTGTCGTTTGAGGTATTTCATTCCATGAGATACGTCCCGAGGCCAGAGGCGGAGGGACATATTTTGTGGGACAAAAGGCTAGGAGCGGAATTGCTACAGGTTCATTCACTACGTCTTCTTATTGTTATACACCTAAAACACGAATCATTTTTCATGTTATATGTACTTGCGAAGTACATTTTACGGGTACAGTACACCCGAACATGAATTACGTCTCAGTAAACCTGGATATTATTCATACTACACCCCTAGCAGTGGGTAGTACTTCATAGAAAAAAACATGTCTAAAGTGGGATTCACACGATGGGATTCATGTACTTGACGAAAAGATTGTATTTGAGTACAGAATCTGAGCAGGATTTGTCTCAGACAAACGCCCTCTAAGGTATATGAATCTCAGCAGGATTTGTCTGAGACAAACACCCTCTAAGGTACATGAATCTCAGCAGGATTTGTCTCAGACAAACACCCTCTAAGGTATAAGAATCTCAGCAGGATTTGTCTCAGACAAGCATCCTCTAAGGTACATGAATCTCAGCAGGATTTGTTTCAGACAGACACCCTCTAAGGTATATGAACATCAGCAGGATTTGTCTCAGACAAACACCCTCTAAGGTACATGAGTCTCAGCAGGATTTGTCTCAGACAAACACCCTCTAAGGTACATGAGTCTCAGCAGGATTTGTCTCAGACAAACACCCTGTAAGGTATATGAACCTCAGCAGGATTTGTCTCAGACAAACACTCTGTAAGGTACATGAATCTCAGCAGGATTTGTCTCAGACAAACACCCTCTAAGGTACATGAATCTCAGCAGGATTTTTCTCGGACAAACACCCTGTAAGGTACATGAATCTCAGCAGGATTTGTCTCGGACAAACACTCTATGACGTACATGAATCTCAGCAGGATTTGTCTCGGACAAACACCCTCTAAGGTACATGAATCTCAGCAGGATTTTTCTCAGACAAACACCCTGTAAGGTACATGAATCTCAGCAGGATTTGTCTCGGACAAACACTCTATGACGTACATGAATCTCAGCAGGATTTGTCTCGGACAAACACCCTCTAAGGTACATGAATCCCAGCGTGTGAATCCCACTTCAGATTGACATTCAACACAGCATACCCGTGTTTTACGCTGGCGGTTCCCGCGGGGGCGGGGGCGGCACGAGGGACCGTCCGTCCGACCCGGACTCACTTATCCTGTCCACGATCTACAACCTATTTTGCCTTCAGCGCTAACCCCGTGACACGTGACAATGTCCGAGAATGGCCGAGATCTCGCGATGCTCTCGTTGACAGTCGCCATTTTTCATGTGCGGCGCAGAACCTATTTCTAATTTTCTGACGGGGCCATATCAGAGTGTGTCCGCTTTCAGGAGAAGGCCCCACTTCGTGTATACATGTACGAGGAGAGAGGAAACTCCGCATATTTTCATATTGCTGAGGGCAACCAAGAGGACGGGTTTCATATTCATTTTGTTTATTTCATTACAAAAGACTGTGTGCTCCAATGAATCTTGATAATGATTGGGTGAAAGGTTAAACGTAAATCCCAGAGGAGGCTTGTGGTTTGTCATAAAGATTTAGTGCGTTCTGGCTGAAGCTACTTCTGGATGTGAAGGTGGTGTATCGTACATAATGTATCCTGGTGACAGTGAGGCTAGTTCCTTAGTATTATCCTACCCCTAATAAAAAAACTCCATAGGCTTAACATAGGGTCACTGTATTCGATCTGGAGTTCAGAAAAATGAAAAATATCGCTCTAGTGGGATACACTAGATAAATGACGTCATTTGTTAATGTAGAAGTAATTTAAACGGGCAGGGTAGGATAAATTTTAAACCAAACTTGAGTTAGTCGTGTTATTGTTCATCACACTCCGGCAAGATTGCGTATTACTGCTCTCGGCTTCGCCTCGCACAGTAATATGTGATCTTGCCGTTGTGTGATAAACAACAACACGACTAACTCTTGTTTGGTTTCTCCATATTATTCCACCCCTGGTATTTGTCTCAATAGATTAAACATTGGGAACTCGTATCCAACGCCCAAGAGACATTTAGGAAAAATACCCAATGGGGGTATGTCACAAATATTAACCCATTAGTCAATGTGAAGGGTGAGATAAATTCAGGAACCTATTCAAGTTTACAGTCAGAGCTCATCCCATCTCGTTTGAATTGCTACGTAATTCATGCGGATTCACCTTGTGAAATACTACTCGATTCAAACTCGATAGGATACGAGCTCTGACCCTAAACATTATAGTTTCGTATTTATTTCTTGCACATGATAATTTTCATGCTAATATTCTTTACTAAGATATTGCGTCATTATCTGTATTTTTTATTTACCGACCTTGTTTCTATTCCCTAACATATCGGTTTCTTATGAGATACGCATTCAAGCAATATCATACCCGGCATGTCAGATTCTGGTAAGTCACGTTCATAATTAGCCAATCGGCTTGCATCGAGCAAACAAGGCCTCTACACGCTTCAAGGTGGGCATTATGCACCTCAAAGCGGGCAATTTGCGCTTCAAAGCGGGCATTATGTGCTCAGACTGGTCCGTCCATGATTTTACAGTATACCAGCCTGTATGTGTGGGGTTATACTTTTTTTCTTCTTTTTTTTAAAGAATTTCTTCATTGACCTTATATCTTTACAGTTATCCAACATAAATTTGAGTACAATCGCGGTCAAATAAAGGGGCGTGAGTGTCAGCCATAAACAATTAGCTGGTTTTTATCACCCTGCCCTCAGGTTGGATATGTCCTTTTCTTTGTAACGATTTTAATGATTGAACCAATCCAGAGCAGGCACACATAGCCCGTATCAAAAACATACAGATATCAATGAGTAACTCGATTCACTACATAATTCTTGGTTCCATCAGTGCACAGTAGGGTAGAATATAATGGTCTATAACCAAATGAGGGATCAGTGTTTCTCAAATTTCAAGATATGCATACAGAGTAGAGGTTAGTTATTGTAGCACATTCGCGGATATTCCACAGAGTCAACTCCTAGGAGCATACAACCACTTTTATCTGAAGTAAGTCTATATTGTACTTATCATCCACCTTCTCCTGACAAGTGGCACCCTGATATTAGTTCATTTAGGTACGCACTATTTTTTCATATGGAATATCTTTCCGTATGTGTCCGGAGCATACAACATATCTGCATGCTCCAGGTATGTAGTTACACACTCCTTATGTGTTTGCTATGGATACTTTGTATTAGGTGGATATATCTGTATGCTCCGTGTATAGTGATACACACTCCCTATGTGTTCTCTATGGACACTTGGTATCAGGTAGATATATCTGTATGCTCCGGTTATGGTGTTACATACTCCCTATGTGTTTTTTAGTGGACACTTTGTATCAGGTGGCTAACATATAAGTTTCCATAAGACTAGTTACTGTCGGATGTATTGACTATAGGAGTGTCTTCTATCTATGCTGCCCGTGTTGCTAGAAGGAATCGAGTTACATATTGATTAGGTATACCTTTCCATCTACGGTATCGCGTATAGGCATTCTTACCATATACAGTCAACTTGAGGCGGACTATGTCTTGTTCCTTCTGAACTACTACATTATGTAACATTTTGAGCATTTAAAGTTATATTCAATTCAATGATAGCAGGAATATCTATTGTGTATCAACAAGATATCTGTGAAATAAATGTTCAAAAACAAAATCTGGCCAAAAGGAATTACATATAACATATTAGTTGTCATTTCATCAGATTTGATGAAGCGTCATATAAAATCTTCGGTTGTCTAGTATGATATGGAAGTTACCTTATATAGTTATGTAGTACATGTATACTGTTGACGAAACAGTCTCGATTTGTAGTCTGCCATTAAGTCTAGAAAGACCTCTACCTCTGGCGTCAATATGTCTAGACTTCAGGAAAGGAGACCCTTTCACCTATAGTCCGGTTGTTTCCTTATTATTATACACCTGAAATCATGAAAAGAAACGTCATTTTAATTACCTTCATGCCAGCCGTCAGTCGCTACGGATCGAGCTCTGACCCTAAAGTTGAATAGGTTTCTGAATCTATCTCATCTTTTACATCGACTTATTGGTCAACATTCGTGACATAATCCCCAATCAGATATTTTTCCTAAATATCTCATGGGCGTTGGATACAAGTTCCCAATGTTAAGTCTATGGATAAAAAATACTAGGGGTGAGATAAATACTAATATTGAGGAAATCGTTCTTTATAGTGCCACTGTCGACTATTTTACAAGATAGGCAACAACGAATAATTCCTTAAAAAGATAAGGGCATATCCCAATGACAATATCAAGGCAAATACTGCTGGTTCCCAGCCTACAACAACGACAGAAGGCTCAGTCTGGTCGGTTACCAGCGGAGACGTATGAGCAGACGACATTTAGATTCTGTTCGCCGCCAGGGGGAGCCTCGTTAGTTATGGCGGGAAAATTGAGCAGGGGAAGACGCCGCGGGCTGTGATTGCACATGCGCAGAGCGGGTATTAGGTGTGCGGTCACGTCTCCGGCGAGCAGACGACGGACGCACAAAGGGCGCCAACTAGACATGGCGCTGTAACCATGGATCTAACCTATTCATAACGCGTGCCATGGCCCTTCAGGGGGTACGTCAAATGAGGTACTTCATACACCTAGCTTCTTCCGGGGTACAGTCAAGTATATAGACGAGGCAGGATTCTGTTCAATTTCTTATTTTTTTCAATTTGAGTAATTTTATTATGCTTTCTTTAAAATGAAGGTTACATGTGATCATAACAGTGACATGGCCCTTCAGGGGCTGCGTCAAATGAGGTGCTTCATACACTAGCTTCTTCCGGGGTACAGTCAAGAATATAGATAGGGAGGATTTGTTTCAATTTCTTTCTTTTTTTTCGATTTGAGCATGGCTCTCTTTTATCATGTTTTTTTTTTTAAATGGAGGTTACATATGTTCATAACGCATACAATGGCCCTTAAGGGAATACGTCAAATGAGGTGCATCATACACTAGCTTCTTCCGGGGTACAGTCAAGTATATAGACGAGGGAGGATTCTGTTTAATTTCTTCTCTTTTTTTCGATTTGAGCATGGCTCTCTTTTATTATGCTTTTTTTAAATAGAGGTATTCATAATATGTTCATAATGCGTACCATGACACTTCAGGTGCTGCGTCAAATGAGGTACATACACCAGTCTAGCTTCTTCTGGAGTACAGCCAAGTATATAGACGAGACAGGATTTTTTTTTTCAATTTGAGCATGGCTATCTTTGCATCAGTCTGGTTAAGCACCTTCGCCGCGTTCTTGCCACGATAGATCACGGTATACCGCGATATTTGTTGATAATATATTGTGAGGTGTTAGAGTGATGGAGCACCGGAATATACACACATCATCGTGAAAAAATACACAAACCATGGCGCGCGATGTGTCGCGGCAAAGGAGGTAAGACAAATCATGACACTCTAATATATAACAAGATATTATAGAGGAAACCCATGAAAGTTTAGGGTCAGAGCTTGTATCCCATCGAGTTTGAATCGCGTAGTAATTCACAAGGCGAAGCCGCGTGAATTATGTAGCGATTCAAACGAGATGTGATTGAGCCCTGCCCCTAAACTTGAATGGGTTTCTGAATTTATCTCACCCTTCACATTGACTAATAGGCTAACATTTATGACATAATCCCCCATTGGATATTTTTCCTAAATATCTCATGGGCATTAGATACGAGTTCCCAATGTTAAGTCTATGGAGAAAAAATATCTGGGGTGAGATAAACCAAGAAATAACACTGCAAATTTATCATGTTGGTGGAACCAGCACTTAAGTGTATCATAACCCAGCCCGTAGTGGGTGGAGGACTATGAGGGTTGTTAGTGCCTACAGTCTTGTATAGAGACCATTATAATGCCCGCTTATACTCACTCTCCATGTAGGACCCTAACAGACCTCACATTCCCAGCACCTCCTGTGCTTGGAGAGCACCTAGACAGGCGATATTTCTTTAATGAGGTCCGGGTCAATCAGGACCATGAGAACGGGCTACAACAGGATCCAAATTAGAGCGCTGTGTTTACCCACGCCCCAGTGCCGATCGCGGGCGCGGGCGTAGGGGGGTGGAGTAATGCGTGTGTAGGATGTAGAGAGGGGTAAAGGGTACCACGGGAGGGGTGGCTCAACCGCCGGTGTAGACCAGGATTACGCGTAGGACTCGGTGCTGTGGGGAGGACTTAGACTTGCTTAAGTCTTTGATACTGAACTTACGTTGAATGATTAAAATAAATTATAAGGCCCCGCACCCACTAGTTACGACACGGTCCGACAAGCGTTACGACACACTCCGACACAGAATTTCTCTGTCGTAGCCCAATCGCAGCACCCTTGTCAGAGCGTGTCGGAGCGTGTCGTAACGTTTTTTTGCGAAAAAAAAAAGGAGACCACGGAACCGACATGGGCTACGACATGGGCTGGGACAGAATACGGGTTTTTTTTCAATTATTTTAAAAATAATGAGAGTAATCTATCATTTTTAAATCCTAAATAGGTAGCATTATACATATACTATATTCTGGTAAAGTTTGAAGAAGGTTACATGGGTTTTATTGATTGAAATTGAACTTTTTAGAATTCCTATATATTTTATTACCAAATATTTTAAAACACTTCGGGTGTGGGAAGAACACATCCTGATTAGTATGTAACTAACATTTTGTCAACTTTTTTTAAATATTAACGGAGATATAGATTAAAATGTAAATGCCCATTGACTTACTATTGCTTCCATAGGCGCCTGTGTTAAATATCGTGACTCGTGTCGGAACGGTGTCATAGCACTTGTAGGAAGCCTGCCTCCACTAGTGCTGCATGCCATTATAGCGTTCCGACACGCCCCGACACGCCCCGACACGCCCCGACACGCCCCGACACGCCCCGACATGCCCCGACACGCCCCGACACGCCCCGACACGCCCCGACACGCCCCGACATGTCGGAAGCCTCCCGGCACACTCCGACAATTCCAACATGTTGGAATTGTCGGAAGCGTGTCGCAGGCTATGTCGGGGGCTGTCGCAGTCCTTGTCGGAAGCCAAGGTCCACTACTGCGATAACTCACACGCTTCCGAAATAACGTTCGATTCTGTGTCGTAAGGCCTATCGGGGCGTGTCGGAAGCGAAATCGTAACTAGTGGGTGCGGGGCCTAATGTGCAAGCTTCCTCTTCCGTCGTTTACACGAGACGATTCTGGCCGGCGATTCTGGCATTTTGCACCTCCTGACGACTTTAAGCAGTAAAATGATAGAAATCGTCTAATGTAAACGCCAAGCGTGTGGCAACTGCAGATCATCTGGGACCTGTTTCAGTAGTCTCGTGACATTAGGCCTAGACAGACATCAACAGCGGCACCAACAGTGCAAGCAACAGCAGAAAAAGACTAGCAAATATCAGAAGATCGGAGTGGCCAATCTTCTTCATATTTGGAATGATTATAGGTTATATATATGTATCCCCTACTCATGTTAAAGTGTCATTGATAATTCCTACGAGAAGTGAGTGAAACTCTGTATGTCATCGATTGCAATCTTGTGATCTGTCTGTATGGTGTCACAGATGCCATCTAGACATGTCACGAAACTACTGAAAAAGGTCCCTGGTTACATCAGATTATACAATTAAGCACCACCTGACGACTATTGGATATGCTCTGATACCCAGAACTATTTCAAGCAGGCTTGAATTAGTCATCTACATGAGTGGCCATTCTGTGAAATGCCAGTCAGCGTAAACGACTTTTGCGTTAGACATTGCCACCACCAGACTACTATTGGCTTGACACTCTACAGTCCCTAAATATTGTCTGGTGTAAATGCCAACTGCATGGCGACTGCAGATCATCTTTTTATGTCAGATTACACAATTCAGCACCACCGGACAACTATTGGAGACACTCTAACTCAGGCGACTATTTAAAGCTGGATTGAATTAGTCGTCAATATGGGGAGGGTGCCTGTGGCCCACTAGATTCTAGGTCAACTCTCGACTGTAGAACCGTCCCAAGGCGCAATAAATATCATGTAAGGAGGTCAGGGTGAAGGTCGGGGTTTGCTGTGAATGCAGTCATTGGCTACTGGGTCTACGCTATTCCTTATATGGCAGTGAGTGTAATGGGACAACTCCATGCAGTGGCCGGCGATTCGGTGAAAACTTAGTCATCAGTGTAAACGCTCGAATACATTCTGAGGTCGACAACTTTTGCTGTGGATATTGCTACCACCTGACGACTATTGACCTGACGATCTACAGTCGCCACATATTTGGTCGTCTAGTGTAAACGCTGTGTCAGGGATCAAACCGGTGTCAACTATGCCAAGGGGAGTGTAAGGGGAGAGGTAAAGGGCCGATTCCACCAACACACACGATGTAGCAAGATTTGGCCCGATTTGGTTGTCTTGCTAGATCAGGCTAGGATTGAATCATCGCGTGCCTATTTGTCGTGATGTGTCTTGAGGTGTCGTGGTGGTGGAGCACCAAAATATACACCCGACACTACTTGCCTACCTTTTAAGGCAAGTGAGGTACGACACATCGCGACACAGCAAGACACTACAAGACATACCAAGATATACCACGGCAAATCCATCCTGTTGATGGAATCGACCCTTAAGGCCCGGCATCCACCTACTACGATATGGCTCCGATATGGTCTACGATGCACCTCCCGATAAAAAGTCAAAATCGCGTCAGACCACATTTCTGCAATTAGACACCGATAAAAAAAACCCATACAATGCCTGGTGGATTGGCATGTCTAGACACTAGACACGATTCTGTCCCTTCCCGATATGGCACCGATTTTGACATTTTGTATCGGTGCCATATCGGGAGGTCTACGATTCTATCGTAGTAGGTGGACGCCGGGCCTAAGGGGAGAGGATAGGGTGTTGTGCGGTGGCGGCAGGAAGGAGGCGGAGGCGGGTAGGACACACTCACACAGGGACTGAGGCCAGTCTAGGGAGGACTGAATGGATCAACGATAAGAAATGAATAGGGAGTGGATACAAGAGGTGTTACTGGCGGGGAGGGGGATTATAGTGGGGTGGTGAAGAGACAGGCTAGGTGATGTTTAGGTATGGGGAGGAGGGCAGAGGGCCGAGGTATGGATTAACAGTATAGAAATAGTAGAATGCAGAAGATGACAATGGTGTAAGAAATAACTAGGAGCAAAAGGTATGTTCATCATTGATGAAATAGGCAGCGAATGGTCATATGAGATTATTGGAACAAGAAACTGTTGCCACTATCCTGTACCACGGTCGGTATCTTTATCACAGGTTCTTTCGTAAATCTTATTAGGAGCAACATGAGGGATGTATACTTGGAGCAAACAGAATGTTCATCATTGATGAATGAGGGTGCAATTATACATGGATAACAATTAAAAGGTTTCGGTTACATTCAGTCTATGGATAGTTTTCTGCAACCTAATGGAACCCAGTCAACCTGCTATTTCTGCAACCACCTGAGTCTAGGATCCAAAAACATCAAGGTCAAGCACCAGTGGGTCAATGAGGTATTTCGGTCTCTAGTGATTGGTTATGGTCAGCTGGGCACACCTCTAAGACCCTGAGACACTGGCTCCCTGCTCTGTTCTCACTATCACAGTGAATAGCATGTAGATAGTGAAGGGATAGTTTTCTGGCAGAATGCTGAAAGTGTATATATGTGATCACTCTAACTCTAGGTCTCTAGATGATGTATATAGTGCGCGCAAGCACGCTCTAAAAACAGGCATGGTTGAGAATGTTCTGTGTGGAGGGAGAATAGTCCTGAGAGCTATGAAATAGGTGTGTGGCAAGTGAAAAAGAACACCTGCTCAAATGTGAGTACATGGGAGGCCAAGGGCACAACAACAGAAACAATTAGGCCCGGCGTCCACCTATTACGATATGGCTCCGATATGGTCTACGATGCACCTCCCGATAAAAAGTCAAAATCGCGTCGCATCGGGAGAGTTGACCACGTTTCTGCGATTTGACACCGATAAAAACCCAAGACAATGCGTAGTGGATTGGCATGTCTAGACATATGTCTACGATTATGCACCTTCCCGATATGTCTCCGAAATTCACTTTTTGTATCGGTGCCATATCGGGAGGTCTGAATTTCTATCGTAGTAGGAGGACGCCAGGCCATATACTTCAAAGAGAAGATGGAGTGGGAATGCCACCTCGAGCCCCTTGTAGATGATACATGCTAGTCTTTGATATAGATTTCCTAAAGAAAATAAAAGGGTCAAAGCTAACTCGATGATTAACGAGGAGAATTGTGTCATTAGATCTGAACATGGGCAGATCCGACATGAGGAAAGTGAAATGGGCGGGAAAGTTTTTCACCCCACGTAAATAACCTTTTACAACGGAGTCGGGGAAAAAACTTTAGAACTACTTAGGACATGAACTGAAACCATACGAAATCACACGTGTCGTGACCCACTTGCAGGAAAAGACGACCAAGAAAAGATAACAATATCAAAAATAGATCGAGACACTCTTTATAAAGTATACGGTAAATATCTTATATGCCAACAAACCACCAAATTCAATGTAAACCGGGTATCACTATATCATTTATTATCCATGGTATACAAAGTCTCCAATGTATGGGGACTAAGTAAATCTTTGTTTAAAAAATTGTCAGATACCACAATGATGGTGTAGGCATTCAAATGCGTGGTATACGGCCTTAAACCAATGGAATACGGGAAAACAGTCCCAGTGTGCTATAGAGCAAACAAGTTAGCCGCTATTATCGATATATCCTTTAAAATTGCAATTCCTGGGAATAATCTATTGGAGAAGATGAATAATAAATACAACAACGGTTTTGTAAACAGGCGGCTTTATAAACCACTCGAGGTTGACGTCGTAATACACTCGCCGAGGCTCATGTATTAATACGCGCTAACCTCCTCTAGTTTACGGCCACCTGTCCACAAAACCATCGATTACTATCCATAAATATAAAGGTTTCAAGCCAAAGCATTTCAAAATGTTGTTGCATTGTTTGGTCGAGGTTAACGCTCATGTATTACTACGCGTCAACCCTTGTGGTTACGGCCATCTGTCCACAAGACCATCGATTATTGTCTTTATTCACAAAAGTCGCTGTGCTTTGCATAGAAATTACCAACAATAAAAACTTAAGGTCATTGTAGGGTTGATCTACTCTGCACCAAGACCAGTGAAATGACTGCACTGCACGAACATCATTATTTTACATATGAATGCGCCCGGCGTATATAAGTAGGTATTTTGGGTATACAAGGTTGTCCAATTCCCCGTGTGTATACACCTCATCTGTAGGTGTATATATGCATCCAGTGAAGAGGGCTTCACTGAGAGCGGGTGGGGAGAGGTGTGGGAGGGGGGTGGGGGGAGGGCTTCCTACTGAGGACACCTGTACTTCTACCAACACAAACGGTCTGGAGGTGGTGGGGGGAGAGGATATTTCCTCTCATATACGCCGGGTGTGAAATACAGCCAAGACGCGTCTGTATATAAGGCCTGGGCGTATATATATATGTATATACATATATATGAAAACAAGTCAATATTCAGCCAATACATGCACTTCCGCGATGGCGTATATATAAATAAAATGGTGGTTTTCGTGCAGTGTTGCCTGATAGCAACGATTACTAATTAGATGCGATGCAGTCTCCTTAGAGGGGGGGGGGCATTCACCAATCACGACAAGGCTGCGACACGCGCCGACAAGAAAGTTCCTATCAGCGCCTTGTCGCAGCCTTGTTGTGAGGAAGGGAACTGTCGTGAGCCCATGTCGCAGCCTGTCGGGAAGTGCACGCTCCACCTAGATATTCTATCGTAGACCTCTGTGACAACCTCCCGACATGCCACGACACGCTACGACAAGGCTCCAAAATTGGACATGTTTGATTTTGTCGTAACCTTGTCGGAAGGCCCCGACAGGCCCCTGACAAGCTTCATGTCGCAGCCTGTCGTGGCCTTGTCGTTGCCTCTTGTCGGGAACTGGGGTCCACCAACCATGACAAGGCTACGACAAGGCTTCCAATTGTAGAGCTGTTGTAGACCTTGTCGGAAAGCCATTATCGTAGCCTTGTCGTGGTTGGTGGACGCCCCCCCCCCCCCCCCCTTAGAGCCCAGACATCTGTCAACAACAGAAGTCTGACCCTGAGAGAGAATATTGATTTAGTGCGTGCCCGTGTTAGCCTCATGAAATTGAAAGATTTATCTTTTTATACCACCTGTTAGACCTCCTTAAAAGACCTAATTGAATCTATTTTATCAAGGTCTGTAACGGTTAAGATATGGGCACTACTCCCATATCAACCAAAACCACGACAGATTCAAACCTAATAGAAATTACTTCCGAAAGGCAACAGAATATAGTTTCCAGATTGCCAATACTTTCCTCACACCGAACCCTTGACTGTATGACCCTGGGCCCATTTAATAATCTCGGATTGTACATGTACACCCTTTTCTATATGCCATAGAGACCAAGAGACGATGTTCGTCAACTTTATTCAACACTTATGCTGGAGACACAACAAGCGAGAAATGGCAGCAATCTCCAGAATCGCCAACACAAATTGGCATAGATGTGAGATGTTATTTCATAATAATATCTCCCACCAATTATATAGGGTTTTAGAAGCAATAATCAGGTGAAATATGAAATAATATTTCACATACACGCCATTTTGTGTTGGCGATTCTGGAAATCGCTGTTTTTCGCTTGGTGTGTCCCTGGCGTTATGGATGACCTTATTGACGGCTAATATTGTCTTAGTGAAATAACTTAAATATTATCAAACGATAACGCTTGTCCGAGGTACAGAAACGGGTCTTCGGTCTCCATGTACAATCCTAGATCATTAAACGGGCCCTTGCACCCTACGATATCTACTCTGTCTGTAATGATCCACACAACCACTTCAGGATCACAGCAAAGTCACCTGATTACTAATACTATAGAGGAAACCTATGACAGTTTAGGGTCAGAGTTCATATCCCATCGAGTTTGAATCGCGTAGTAATTCACAAGGCAAAGTCGCGTGAATTATGTAGCAATTCAAACTAGATGGGATTGAGCTCTGACCCTAAACTTGAATAGGTTTCTGAATTTATTTCACCCTACACATTGACCAACCTTTATGACATATTATTACATACCTATGTGCGAATGTCAGTGAAATACGTTCCTCTCATGGGGGTGTAATACTCGGCGACTACGGCCCGCTATGGTGCGCTTCGTCGCACTGCAATCTTATATCGTGCGTCTAGCATGTTAAGTTACATCCGGGAACGTCCTGCGTGTCTGTGCGTCACCCGTTGGGACCAGAGTAAGTGTCGTATATTATTTTAGCAATTTAAACTGTATTAGGTGACCGCCACACGTTAGACACCTCGATAATTGGCCATTACGCACTTGTAGTCGTTGCAGGGTTCTGTATGTTGAGTTTCAAGTCGCGATTCGACGTCGTTCGCCATGTTTGTTTTTGGTTGCGATGACGTTGATTACGCACGCTTGTCGAATAGCACACAGGGGTGTGGGTGGTGGGGGTGGGTTGCAGGTAGTGACTTGACGACAAAATCAGTGGTGTCAGGGGATTTATTTTCGCATCCCCATGATTTTTTAAGATTTCTTTTTTTTTTTCGTTTTCTCTTATTCCCCATTGAGTATCCTTTCTAAATACTCAACGGGCGTTGAATACGACTTCCCAATGTTAAGCCTATGGGTAAAAAAATACCAGGGATGAGATAAATGTCCATAAGGTCCCCATTTCCGCTGGACACTTCATGCAATAAAGTTACCATCACCTCACCGCTGTTACAAAACAACCACCATCACTTCAATATCCACAGCCATTACAGCAGCACAGGGCACCCTCAGCCTGCAGACACACACCACCTCCATCACCACCAATACCAGCGCCAACACCAATAGAATTTACTGAATGGCGGGTGGCACAATTCTCCTTCTTTTTTTATCATTTTTGCATGGTTTCGTCAGTTTGCTTTGGCGCGTGCGCTGTCGATCTAAACAGCGTACTAACCTCGTTCTGGGTCCATCCTGTTGTTCTGCGCATGCGTCGGTGCAGGACTTCCGGTTCACAGACGCCAATGGAGTCACACTCCTAGCAGAGCTTTCGTGGCGGCAGCGCTAACTAATCTCTGCCTCAACCCAACATTGGTTCACCAGGTATCCACTAAAGTCAGGGGGGACCAGCTAACATTTCAGATTAAAAACAGGGCAACTGTCAAATGTTATGAAACTCAAACAACTCATATATTTTGAGTTGGGAAATGTGGGAATTGTTAGATGAGCTTCATAGACAATCCACCTGTTACTTTTTCAGATTTACACCACTTTATGATGTGAATCCACATTTGATTAGACTGCCCCTTCGAGTGAGCACATGTGACATATTGACAAACAAACCCCTGCATCACTTGAGGTGCTTCCCACTGAAGAACGTAATCCCTAAGACTATGTCTGATTTGACATGAGAAATAACAGAAATGTGTGTAAATCATTTACAATATAGGTATGTGCATCTCTATACAAGTAGAAACACAAAGAAATGCCAAAATCAGTACTAAGTTAGAATATTTGAAAGACTGGCGGATAGGACAGATTCTGTCCCAAACAGGCAGGTCGATGCAGAGATACAAGCAGCCGCAGGAAGTAGAGCACTGGATCTTACACTGGCAACCAGAACCACACTAAGTTAGCTCTGGTCGGGTTAAATACTCTCCTATCAGATCTTTTAGACTGCTTAGAGAGTGTATTATGTCATAACCTTGAAGCAAATTTTCTATTTTCTTATTTCCTTTCCCGTGTATTTTTTTCAAAATAAATTGAACATATTTCTTGATTTCCTTATCAATGCATTACCAAGGAATATTTCAAAGTAGGTATGTCTGCTTTTAGAGTCTGCATAGAACAAAATGACTTGGTTTGAGTTGCACTCCGAGCGATCCCGTGCGGAATTCAACCCGACCAATCCCCGTGTTGTAGACAGGGGTTGGTTGCCAAACTAACTAGATCTATGCTAGGAGATAGACTCTAGTACAGTCTGTTATCGCCAGGGCCAGGGCACACAGGCTCAAACTCAGACTGTTATACGTTGCCATTTTGAGGCATGAATTCATGCCTCTGCTGGTACTCAGCTACCCTGAGTGATTTGCCAGTAACCAGTGTGTTACTCTTTAAGCATAGGTCCTAGAGTATCTTTTAATGGGCATGTACCAAATAGATCAGCTTGGAGAGTTATAACTCTCACTAAAGGGGACTGGCCAATAGTGGCCATGCTCTGTTAGACCTTCACGTACCGTAAGGCCCGGCGTCCACCTATTACGATATGGCTCCGATATGGTCTACGATGCACCTCCCGATAAAAAATCAAAATCGCGTCGGAAGATTACCTGGTATCGGGGCAGTTGACCACGTTTCTGCGATTAGACACCGATAAAACCCCATACAACGCATGGTGGATTGGCTTGTCTAGACATATCTACGATTTTGCACCTGCCCGATATGGCACCGATTTTGACATTGTGTATCGGTGCCATATCGGGAGGTCTACGATTCTATCGTAGTAGGTGGACGCCGGGCCTAAGACTACATCAGCGCGGTGCGTAAACGGACTATGCTAGGAGAGTGCAATGGAATCATCATTTGGGCTTGACGCTGTGCGCGCGAGCTGTGGGGGGAGAGTTGGGGGCGGGTTGGGCGAATCCAGAGGCTCTTCTAAATGGCGGTTGTGTCAGATGGCTCATGCTTTGCCAGGGATCGCTCAAAGAGCTCCCATCAAAGTTTCAAACACAGACACAAAGCGTAATCGTCTGCTGACTGAGGCTCTGGTTACATGTGCCGCGCGGACAGTGTGAGCGATAAAGGGCGCATATTTTATTTACCCCATTTACACTGCCCACCTAACACGGCCTGACGTTTTACCGACTCACTCATCGTCCACCATACGGAGTAGCCTTAAGGGGCACGCCACCTAGCGGATTAAATGGACGGGAACGGCGGATAGATGTATACGAGGTACACTGGCCGCCAGTGCCACATTACGTCAGCTCTGGTTGGATTAAATAAGCGACTGCCTTGGCCTTGTAGCGGGACCAGGGACCTGTTTCAGTAGTTTCGTGACATGTCTAGATGGCGTCTGTGACACCATACGGACAGATCACAAGATTGCAATCAATGACACACAGAGTTTCATTCACTTCTCATAGGAATTAAGCAATGACACTTTAACATGAGTAAGGGATACATATAATCTATAATCATTCCAAATATGAAGAAGATTGGCCACTCCAATTTTCTGATATTTGCTAGTCTTTTTCCGATGTTGCTTGCACTGTTGGTGCCGCTGTTGATGTCTGTCTAGGCCTAATGTCACAAGACTACTGAAACAGGTCCCTGTTTGTTACTCTTCTACCAGATCTTTCATACTGTTTGGAGAGTGTATTATTTCATTATTTCAAAGCCAATTTTCCATTTTCTCATTGCCTTTCCCATGTATGTCTTTAAAATATAATGGGCATAAATCTTGGTTTCTTTATAAATCTGTTAGCTATGAATTTTCCTATTAAGTATGTCTGCTCTAAGAGTATACAAAGAACATTACTTGGTTTGAGGTGCACACCGCAGATACCATATGTGATCAAGAAAGAAACTGATGAGTGTTTGATCTGTGTCCTCATTCGCCATCGAGTTTGGCGTGCGCAGTAATATGAACGAGGCAATAGCCGAGTGAATATTCTGTAAAAGCACTTCAAACGAGATGGCGAATGGGGACTTTGACCGAGCACGAAAATGTTTCTGATTTTGTCTTAGCCTGGAAATATTTATCTGTTTATCACCCATTGAGAATGAGTTACTGTACTCGCAAGCCTGTTGTGAACAGGTTCATAATGTTAAGCCTATGGACGTTTATTCCAGGCTAAGATAATTAACCCGACCAACCTCCTAGTCTGAACAGAGGTGGTGGTCAATCTATGTACGAGGTCCCTGTGCATATAGGCCTGTTTCCATTGGCTGATGAAAGCGGTGTAGATTTTCTGAGTTCTCCTAAAAGCCCATTTACAGTTTGTGTCAGTAGTGCTAAAGGTCCGTAGTTGGTTCCTGACTGTAGATTGGTGACGGCCAATGCAAATGGGCTTTAAGGAGAACTCAAAATATCTACACCATTTTCGTCGGCCAATGGAAAAGGCCTTTATGTCCCTAACTGTGCCGAGTACCGCCACACAATAAACTGTGCTGCTCTCTTAGCTGAAGAGGGCACAATAAAGGCCTGTTTGTATGAGAGGGAATTATTATACATGGGTGGACCATGCCGCAAGTCACATTTCTAAATGTATGTGACTGTTTAAGTTGTGCCACCTCATTCCATCTGCATAGGTTACGATTGTACCATCATCTAGATACGTTGTCCAAACTTACTGTGTAAAACATTATTACGTACCTATGGCCAAACGTTTATGAAATACTACCCGCTGCAAGGGATGCAGAATAAATTATGTTCGGGCGCACTGTGCCCGTACTGAATGCCTCGGCTCAACAGGTATATAAATTAAGTACATATAATGACGTTTCTTTCATAATATTTAGGTGTGAAGTAATAAGAAACGTAGTGACTGAGCCCCTATGGTTGCCATTCCCGGCCTTTTAATGCCAGGAATATGTCCCTCCGCCTGCGGCGTCAAGATATATAAATTTGTGGCATCAAAAGACCTTAAGCGATCATCTATATAGGCTCAGTAAACATAATCTCTCTAAGAATCCCCTGTACTTGCCTCAAGTCCACCTGCAACGGTCCTCTTGCACTTCCATGTAACCTGTAAAAGGTGATGCTAGAATGAATAAGATGTGTTCTTGCTTCTGCAAATTATATCTGTAATCTTCATTCAAAGAAGCCATCATTTCTTGTTTGACCTAATCATGTCGCAATCAATTATTTGTGAAATATGCCAGACCCCAAAGCCCTGTTTCTCCTTATCTGAACCTAGGTTCAATTACAATCAATCTTGATCAACGTGATTCAATTTCTCAAGCATATAACTTCTGGTCTGATGCAGAAAGCTGATAAAAGCAAAGCCTTCTTGTCGCTCTATAAGCCCGTTTTCTTTGGCCGATATAAACGGCCGAGATTTCTCCTAAAAGCTCGTTTCCATTGACTGACTGTAGGTCGGTGATAGCCAATGGAAACAGGCTTTGTAAGGCCCGGTGTCCACCTACTACGATATGGGTCCGATATGGTCTACGATGCACCTCCCGATAGAAAATCAAAATCGCGTCGGAAGGTCACCTAATATCGGGGCAGTTGACCACGTTTCTGCGATTAGACACCGATAAAAACCACATACAGTGCGTGGTGGATTGGCATGTCTAGACGTATGTCTACGATTTTGGACCTTCCCGATATTTTTCTGATATTTGCTTTTTGTATCAGTGCCATATCGGTAGGTTTAGATTTCCATCGTAGCAGGTGGACACCAGGCCTTAGCCCGTTTCCATTGTCCGACTGTCTGGCATCGATCTGCTCTCTCTTTGGTACACTGACGCCAG
Organism: Alentia gelatinosa; assembly: GCA_950022655.1. Lineage (NCBI taxonomy): Eukaryota > Metazoa > Annelida > Polychaeta > Phyllodocida > Polynoidae > Alentia > Alentia gelatinosa. Next base: position 39,668,813 of record OX465590.1, on the reverse strand, counting down.
ATCGGTGAATGGAAACGAGACCTGCAGAGAATGCTCACAGATTAATTTTGCATAGATTAGGTAAAAATGCCGATTGTACCCAGAAAATTAAGGAGAAACAGTGCATGGAAAAAACCATCACCGATAAATTGATACTGATGTACAGTCAGTGGCACCACTGACAGACTTTCAGGGTAACTCAAAAAAGTCCTCGCTATTTTCGTCGGCCAATGGAAACAGACTTCATTGCTTCGGCTGACTCCAACAGATACTGAATATTGGGTATTTGGGAAGGTAGATGGGGTAGGGGTTGCGTTTGGGGTTTCAAGTTAGGGAGCATAAACTGATTTTGGAAGTATATCTAGGCAAAAAAAACACCGAGGCTACGCTGCATTTACACCACAGTAATTGCATCTGTAATTCATCAAATGAATTGCAAATGCTGAGCTCATGGATTTGGATATGCAAATCTGTACTGCTCTGCATAAAACGTTATGGGATGGCTCCACAGAGGGTTTGCCAATTTTTAATCAGTTATACTTGCAAAGTTTGTTTATGCTCCCTTTAGAGTGCCAAACTATTTTGCATATGACCATATTTGGCAAACTCTGTTTCCGTGTATGTAGCCATGGGCAACCCATTCGGTGACAGTTCTTCATCATTATGAAATAGCATGTTAAAGGCATATCCTACAATTCACAGTGGCGCCACCTGGTGATTTTGAAATAATGTCAATTATCAGTCAAAACTGGTTTCTTGGGATTGATTCTGATTCTAAATGAGTAAATGTAATTTTTTGTCCAGTTTATTCCATTCAGATAGGTAAGATAGGCCAATTTACATTTGCTTGATTTACAAAGGTTTTCTTTACTTCTTTCAAAAAACAAGGACGGTGACCTATGGTTTTTATAACTCAGATGTGTAGTACTATACATGTACTATATTCTGTGAAAGTTTGAGGAAAATGACATGGGTTTTACTATGTGAAAAAATACTTTTTAGAAATTCTATATATTCTAATATAAAATTATCATAATATTAATCTATTAATCACAAACTAGCACGGTGACCCCTAATTTTTAAGTTAGATATGTGTTCCACAACACTTGGGGATCATCTTTTTAAATTTTCAGGAAAATGACATGGGTTTTGATTTTCAAGCCAAATTGTCGGATATGCCTTTAATTTGTATACATTAGAAGCTTTGAGACAGCATGGTATTTTAGTGGACACTTATTCTATGGTTATACTCCAAGGCAGACGGGTGAAACTGCCTATGCCTGTGTCAACGGAGATATAAACACAACAATTGTACTTAAAGGTCTGACAGGTGACAAGGAAGCGAGGCAATTGCTGTCAGGAATAGAACATTCGCAAATCATAGAGCAACGATTTTAGCATTTGTTATACTCGTTTCTTCTATCCGACATCTGGATGTATGTAGATTATAACAGCTATAGACCAACAGATGGACATGAAAAAATATAGATGTGCTGGCGTCAGCTTGTATCGGTAGACATGCGGGTCTTTAACATCTGCACTGGTGCAGTAAATATGACACATTGGATGTCAATTAAGTGGAACTCAGACGCTCCGGTTTAAAGTTGTTTGGAAAGGATAGTTTGGGCAGCCATAATACCTACATGTCACTCTAAAAATCTGAAAATGGCACCGGTTTGGATGTTTGATTTTATGTATATTCGTTTCTTTATTTCATCCTGTGTTTGTGTTATTTTATTATTTTAGGTTGGGTGTAGGGATCTGGGAGATAAGGGGCTCAACTACTGCTGTGATTGCTAGATTAATTCAAACAGTAATGAGATCGCTTAAAGAATGAAAATACATGGAAATACTGTGCTGTAGAAAAACAAACTTCCACGCAGAGCATAGTACTGTTGAGTTAAAGATGAACTACAGAAACCAGTCCTGATGATAATTTTATTAAAGATATAGAATTATCTCCAGAGCTCATACACGAACGCATGTAAATCTGTTACACCGCACTGCTCAATACCCTTATTTAAGGGACAGGAGAAGGTATCAGATTATGCTTGAGATGTTTAAATTATCGAAAAATGATTTATGTATGAAACCGATTACTGCATGCAAAAGAGCTCAATCTGCACCATTATTTAAAACTGAAAGACCTTATTGTGAATTATTTAAGAAAAGTTTATATTATCACGGTACCAATTCATTGCCTCCTGGTCTAAGACTGATAGACAATATCAAGGATTTTAAAGGGACATAAAAGGACTATTTGCCAATATGCATTCCATAATGGTTTTTTGACTCTATAGGCTTTCCACCACAGTGGACCAGTCCTTTTCTATGACTTTCCAGCAATATGCTACGGTTTTCACACTCGCTTTATTTGTATTGGGGAGTTTTGCTTACTATGTAAATATGTTGCGCTACGATCGTATCAAATGGTAGAGATGCTTGTAATAACTTGGAGCTGGGAGTGCGTTAAGACCAGCCCTTCAAAGGCTGAGCATATGCCAGATAAAATAAACGTATTTTTAAAAAAATGAATAGATCCGGCCCTCACTGTGAGAGAAAGGGCCTGTGTATATGGCAGCGGTCGCGACCACTCAGGTTAGTTAGGCCAGTCAGGGGGTATATAAGCCAGGGACCTGTTTCAGTAGTTTTATGACATGTCTAGATGGTGTCTGTGGCACCATACGGACAGATCAACACAAGTAGCTGCCCTTTGGACAAGACGGACCCCAAACATGGTGTGTCCGGTTTCAAAAGAATTACACAACACAGAGGTACTATGTACTTATGAGTAAAAAACTGAACTGATTTAATTACAAGTTTAATCCCGCTTATATACAGTTAGCAGGTGGCATCTTGGACCAAGGTAAACTTGTAAGCGCTGTGCTGGGATTGGCTGTTAAAGCAAATGCCAATGAGGATTGACCAGTCTTGTTCCGGTCTGTCACACATTCCAGGAGGGCCGCTCATGTCATTAACAATTCAGGTGTCATGTGAGCGTGCCCTGCCCCCATGTGGCCAGACCAGGACTAGAGCGAGCGATAATGAGGGTAAACATGCCATTCACTACATGGCTGCCGTACGGCCAACATCAAATCAGGGAGGAGCTGCTACAAAATGATGACCGTCTTAATGCAGTCTTTTCGGTACTAATAAATAAAGACAATTTAGATGACTAATCTCTTGCATAGAATTCAATATAATTGGTCATGATAGGGATAAATAGACTGGGACTTTACAATTTGTTGGTTTATCATACAGTAAAACCCCGCTTAAGATGTCACCCTCCGTTCCGAGCTAAGTGCCTCCTTAAGCATGGTGTCCCCTTAAGGGGGTTGAAATAATCTAAATAAAAATTTCTGTTCCGAGCAAACTGGCCCCTTATTTGGGAGGTGTCCAAGAAGCAGAGTTTATCTGTATGGTATTCAATGGAAGAACACTACCTTGGCTGGAGAATTGTTATCGTTATATTTATATGATCAATAATATAAATATTATAAGTTAGATGGAATGAGAAGATGTAGGCAGCATAGATCCTGCACATAGAAACCAGTTCATGTATGCCCTTTTTTATATCAATGTCTAAGCTTGTTATTATCCTAATTGATCTCATTCCCTATAAATGTCACGGTGAACGAGCCAGTTGAGCAGACCTCATACCCGACCTTCTCAAAATAGACAAGGCGCTCATTAGAGTCATTTAGTCGTAGCGTGTTTGTAAGGATCTTAGTAAGACAAGAAGCTGACCTTTGAGGTGTAACATAAAACAAGGTCAGTCTGAGAGACACGACAATGGTCGGAAATAATCACCTATTCCAGCTAAATGTACAGTGATCTGCTTCTATGTGAGTCAGGGAAATGTCCTGGTGGAGAGTTTTAAGGCCCGGCATCCACTGAGCTGTAAAACGTCCACCATGGACCTTACGATGCACCTCCGGATAAAAAAAATCAAAATTGCATCGGAAGGTCACCTAGCATGGGGGCAGTTGATCGTCTGTCTCTGATTAGACGATGCTACGGATGAAAAATCTTTGCCAGCTGGATCGTAGGGGAGTCTACGACATTTAATCATGAAAATATCGGGGGCTAATCGAAAACATTGTAGAGTATTCTGCCGGGAGAATCATTCTCACGTGTGAGATACTGAAGAGAAAGTTTTGAAATTTTGGAATTGGGTAGGGAATACATATTATCCTACCCCTAATAAAAAACGCCATAGATTCAACATAGGCAAATTTTATGTGGCAAGCTGTGACATAAAGTGTTTTTATGCCACTAGAATAATAAAAAAAAGAAATTGACCAATGTTTGCAAGCCAAATTAATTGATTTATTTATCTTTTAATGATACATAAGGGGAGAGACAGGGTAGGATAAATACGAAACTGAACTCAAGTTAGACTTGTCAATGTCTATGCCACTCTGGTTAGGTCTGTTCCTCACTACGCTCAGCTAACGCTTCGCGTATTAATACACGACCTTCCCGTCGTGACATAAACACTGATAAGTCTAACTCTCGTTCAGTTTCTACTAAGGACCTAATGTCCTGCAAATATGTTTTATTCAATCTAAGTATATGATTAAATCGTTTCATAGTTTGACTTGAAAACCAGCCATTATCTATTTCAAAATGAATATAACTACTCAAGATTTGCATTTGTGCCCTGGTTGTATCCCTGTGAGGTACATGAATCCCATCATGTGAATTTCATTTAGAATCCAATGCACATCTAACGATTTCAGTACATGGATCCTTTATCGGTGACAAAGGAACAGTAATTTGTCTCAGGCGAAGCATCCTAACGGAGTCGGCCTTAGTCGGTAGATGTGGGGCAACTAGGCAAGGGTCAGCCAACAATTAGTGAATGCCCCCCCCCCCTTGTCGGTTGATGTTCCTAAATCGCTTGCCAGCAGTTTATCAACATGTTGATAAATCCAGTCGGCGACAACGGAACATTGTAAATACCCCCAGTTGTGCTGGCCGACACTAATCGCTTAGTGAGAGGGGGCGTCCACCAACCACGACAGGGCTGCGACACGCGCCGACAAGAAAGTTCCAATCGGTGCCTTGTCGCAGTATTGTTGTGAGGAGGGGAGCTGTCGTGACCCCTTATCGCAGCCTGTCGGGAAGTGCACGCTCCACCTAAATATTATATCGTAGACCTCTGCGACAACCTCCTGACACGTCACGACACGCCACGACACGGCTTCAAAATCGAACATGTTCGATTTTGTCGTAACCTTGTCGGAAGGCCCCCGACAGGCCCCCGACAAGCTTCATGTCGCAGCCTGTCGTGGCCTTGTCGTAGCCTCTTGTTGGGAACTGTGGTCCACCAACCACGACAAGGCTACGACAAGGCTTCCAATCGTAGAGCTCTGATACTTGTAGGGGGTGTCTCACACAGTTTGGGTGCTGGTTGCTCTCCCCCAGCGATTAGTGGCTTGTAGTGGTTTCTTTGTCGGTGGCCTTTTGTCGCTCAGAAATCGTATTTCAATCGTTCTGTGTACTATCGTAAAACTGGATGAGGTTTAATCTTGGCCACTGTATTCCACGACTGGAGTTTGGCAAAGTGACTTCATGAGGCGAAGCCGAGTGAAGTCTGGAGCCAAAACTTCAGAGTGGAATGCGGTGGCCAAGATTAAAACGAATCAGGTTTTGATTTTATCCTACCCTATCTCCTCGATTTTGGAATATTACGTGATAACAATCCTGTATGCCACTAGTGGCATATAAAACTCCGTATGCCAGTCAGCGTGGCATACGGAAATCCAATGTTAAGCCTATGGGATTTTATATTAGGGGTAGGATAAATACTAGTATCCCTGTGAGTTAGTGTAGACTGATTTGCTTAGGACTAATACCCTCTTCCCGCTCTCTGGTATCCTGCTGTGATGGCCGCCGGTCGAGCGATGGGATACGTAATTTGCATGCGACAAGTTCCCCGACTCCTATACGATTTGGGAACTAATCGTTCAACCCCATACCAGTAGATGTGTATTTTATCCTACCCCTAATAAAAAACCGCCATAGACTTAACATAGGGTAATTTTATGTGACAGGCCGTGAGGTAAAGTGTTTTTTATGCCACTAGAGTAATAACAATATTGACCAATCAGAGAGCAGGATGTCAGCTACTATGAAAAAAGTTCTGTTGGTCATTGACTCAATATTTATCTTTTTAACAGTAATACAAAAGCATAGATGGGGTAGGATAAATACGAAACCGAACTCGAGTTAGACTTGTCAATGTCTATGCCACTCTGGTCAGGTCTGCTCTTCACTATACTCGGCTACGCCTCATGTAGTAATACACGACCTTCCCGTCGTGGCATAAACATTGTCAAGTCAAACTCTCGTTCGGTTTTTACTAAGGACTTTATGGTGCTCCTCGCCTCCGAAATAATAGAAATACGAAATATGCCACCAAGTGTGGTCGCGGTGTTGCTGAGGTGGGTCTATCGGCAACTGGCCAACAATTTGTTTCCTCTGCTTGCCCTCGAATAGCCTCCAGCAATCGGCTGTCCCCGGCCTACAGTCGGCACGAACTGCACACTCGGCCCTCCCTCGCTGTGGGGATTGAGTGTGTGGATAACTGGAGAGAACGGGAAAGTGGGGGGATGTGGTAGAAGAAGGGTGGCGGTCCGGTGGACACCAGGCAGATTTAATCCGGACGACGGCACACAGTCCTGCCTGTTGTCGAGGGCCTAAAGTACGCATGCGGCACCGGAAGCTGACCATTGGTGGAGAGCGGCCATGTGGACAAGTCATACTCAATGTAGTTGTTGTTGGCGGAGGGAACAGGGAGAGGGGGTTGAAGGAGTGCCTTAAGAGCCAGTTAGTCGTCTGCTAGACAGCCTCTGGTACAGGGCAGATAGGTAGTGTTCTATGGGCGCCGCCATTTTGCCCCCAAGAGTAGGTGTTCTTCACTGCTGGAGGTGAAAAAACATGTGTTCTTCAGTACTGACGGTGTAAAAGTGAGTGAGCGATTGCTGTCAACAATATAGTCCAGTATTGTTTTGGGGTAAGAAAAAGGGAAAGCTGAACAGGGATAATATGGAACTGTCACTATTCTAGCCTCTCTTAAACATTTGTTTAGAGCCTTTCATGTGAGAACAAACATGTCCTGGGATTTATCCTACCCCTAACATAAAATCCCATAGGCTTAACATTGACTTTCCGTATGCGTCCATATGTCGCATACGGATAAAAAATCGCTCCTAGGAGCGTATAAAAAATGGACCAATCAGAGATCAGCAGCTGAAAGTAGTTCCAAGCGCCTTCCGAGCAGCAAGGAGAGCTATATAGAGGACTTCAGAAAGTTTATATCATGTTTTTTGTTATCATCCTCACATAAAAATATCGTTCACAATCAAAACGATAAAAGGATAAAATCAAAACCTTATTCGTTTTAATCTGGGCTCTGGTATGCGACTCCTGGAGTTTTGGCGCAGTGATATCACGAGGCTCCGCTCGTGATATCACTACGCCGAAACTCCAGGAGTCGCATACGGGAGCCCAGATTAAAACTCATCCGGTTTTACGATAGTATCTTAAAATCATCCTACTCTAGGATGAGTGAAAAGTGACAAAGAAGGTATAGTAACACTTTGAGAGTCAGTTAAATTTCGTAAGAACAAAGAGCCACAGTACAACTTCTGTCCCCTGAATGGTGGCTTCATACTGCCGGCCACCTGGTGACTGTTCCATGTACTAATGGCTCTGTCCCCTATCAAATTGTTAACCAACCCCTGTCTGTGTTGAGCTATGACATAGGGGATAGTTGGGTTAAATCCCACACGGTATCTGAGGTGTACGTTGGTTCTATATATACTCTAAGAGCAGACATACATAATATGAAATATTCATACCAACAGTGCAAGAAAGAACGGACAAAACTAACTCTAATGTCTAGTTCTTATGAAACTGGACATACCATCTAGACGCCATCTAGACATGTCACGAAACTAGTGAAACAGGTCCCAGAGCTAAGTAGTGTGGCTCTGGCAGCCAGTGTAAGTCCCCTATATGCTTGGGGATGTGATAAAATACACAGGGCACTCGCACTGCACGAAAACCATCATTTTACATATTAATGCGCCGGGCGTATATGAGTAGGTATTTCGCGTTTACAAGGTCGTCTTAATCCCCATGTGTATACACCTCATCTGTGGGCGTATATATAAGCGTCCTGTGAACAAGGCTTCACTGAGAGCAGGCGGGGGAGGTGGCAGGGGGTCGGGGGGGAGGGCTTCCTACTAAGGACACCTGTACTTCTACCAACACAAAGGGGCGGGAGGGGGCGGGGGCAGAGGGTATTTTCTCTCATATACGCCGGGTGTGAAATACAGCCAAGACGCGTCTGTCGTATATAAGGCCTGGGCGTATATAAATGAAAACAAGTCAATATTCAGCCAATACATGCACTTCCGTGATGGCGTATATATGAATAAAACGGTGGTCTTCGTGCAGTGTCGGGAGGTCTCTAGGGTAAGGCTCCCATCCAAAGCGAAAGGGAGCAGTTGAATTGTCAAAAAGCTGTTCTATTGGTGAACACTATTTCATAAATGGAGTTGTAAAGACGACAGAAACAAACAGCCGGCAATTATTGAAAAAAAAGAAAATCAAATCAAATTTAGAGTGAAAAGAGTAAAAATAAAGAAATCGTAAAATAGTTCATTGTCAATAGTTTCAGGCAGAATCCAAAGGGAATCGGGCCAAGAAGAAAGACAGCGTCACCGGCCGTCGCCTTGGCTCTTAGAATCTAAAGCCATTTTACAATCGGATTTGTTCAATTTCTTATGGTGGAAGCATTGATCAATTTAATCAAGCCACATTGTTCTCCCACAATGGGCAATTCTTCACAAGATCCAAAAAGTCTCGAGCAAATCCACCTTACTTCCATTGTTTTCCTCAAGACCCTGGAAAGTTGAAAATATTTAAAGCATGGTCTTGACCCGAGTGATTCAATTTTGCTTCTTTTTTTTTCATTAATGGAAATAAAATCATTTCATTTCTAAGAAATGGGATTCCTAAGAAATGGGATTTCCTGTTTAACATCGATGAATTATTGCATCGGAAGATGGCCTCAGTAGATCATTGACCTGAAAGGCTCAGGAAAGACTAGAGTAGCTTACTTAAAGTAGCATATTGACTAATTGCAGTCAACAATTGATTGGGTCATTGGCAGATCTTCTCATGGTAAAGATATCATATTAAACCGTTTATCTGGGGTTGAATGTAGTCCCCTCGTGTTAAATACAATTGGTGTTCAATATTCCACAATTACTGGAAGTCATTGATATTGCCGCTGGGAACTCTGCATGAACACTTTCTCGACTGTCAATTGTTAACACGCTGTGGCTTCGCAGAAACGTTTTAAATAAGGCAAATTTACCAGAAAATGGCTATGTACCCATGTATGTCTTGTATTTAGGTGCCAGAGGGACTGATTAGTTTCATTTAGGGGTCTTATTAATTACCTGCTGACATTGAAGCACGTTGTGGTCATACATCATATCTGGAATAAACGAAGTCACAAAATCAGTATATGTAACTCAAACTAGACCACAAGGGATGCAAAAGCTATACTTGCCCTGACCAAAAAAGGAAAGATTTAGAAGGTCTGCAATCTACTCTGGTATCTCACTTTGTAACTCATTATCAAGGGAAGTGCGAAACGAAGGATCGAAACGTTACTTCAAAAGGGAGGTAATTGTAAAAAAATTAACGATCAAGATAACTATGTAATTCGCATTTGGGAAGAGGGGGAGTTAGATTCGGTTGGCAGTCGTAATCACTGTAATATCACCATCTTTATAGATTCACATGCAAATGTTTAGGCACCATAAATAGGAAAAAATGTGTACATTTTACATATTGTGCTCTAGAGGCGGCCATATCCCCCCTCCCCCCAACGCCATCTAAAAAAAAACCAGGTGGCGGTACCAGTTATCAATGGATTTGGGGGGCTTGACATGGAAGAATTTTAGCCTCGTTTTAATATTGTCTATAGATTTAACAACTGGTAACAGTGGTCCCCCCCCAACTACAGTGGCGCTATCTTACAATTTTCTGCCTAAATGTTGGCAGAACTAGCAATCGCTCTTTGCCCTACAAATCTAGTTAGGGGACAAATATAATGTAGGTGGATGTATTAATTCTCAGAGGTATATGTACTGAATTTATCACAGAATATGATATCATTGTAAATACCATGAAATGTTATCTAGTGACTCATGGTAAGTCTACATAGGGAGCCAAAGTGAACCCGCTTCAACCACAGATAGCCGGTCACAAAATACCATTTCCGGATATAGGCGCTCAGTACTTTGACTATGTAGGTTCGAGATTATATGTCTCATTCTCAAATCTTTTAGATCCATATTTTTGATAAACTTAACAACTGTCATCGTAGCTTCGAGACAGAGTTATTCAGAGACGATAGTAAAAAAAACTACACTCCAAAAGTAACAAAAGAGACCAAAAACAAAAGTCTAGCCTCAAACCCCCATAGGTTTAGCACTAAGCCTCGTTCTTACTGGCCACCGGAAATGGGGTTTTGTAAACGGGTATCTGTGGTTTCAGTAGGTTCACTTTGGCTCCCTATTGCATTGGAAGAGCGATTGTACAAATCGAAATCAATAAAGACATTTTCAAAAATTTATAAAAGAAATTCACTCACCATATTTCCATCTGTTTTTCTCTTCCACAGACTGACGGAGCTGGCCATGGCGAGCAGTATGGCCGCCACCACCTTTTACTTCGGCAAACAGCGCCACCGAGCGGCCGTCAGACGTAAACACCAGGAGATGGAGAACCAGACGAAATGCTAGCGTCACGAGACTGACGTCACAACCATGACGTCACCTTAAAGACCTCACAGTCATCACCGTGAAGAATTCACACCTCAGTGTGTCATCTCATTGCGTCACTATGAAGGAGTTATATAGAGCTGCATCGAGAACCGTATAAATACACAATACTCCATGAGTTTGGATGGGCCGCAATTGTCATTGAGGCGAAGCTGAGTGATGATTACGGCACATCCGTAAAATCGTAAAATACACAATACTCCACTCATTTGGATGTGCCGTAATCATCACTCAACTTCGCCTAAATGATGATTGCGGCCCATCCAAATGAGTGGAGTATTGTGTATTTTGCAATTTGAGTGTGGTTTTGGATTTATCTCACCCCTTTCACCGACATTAAATAGCATCACAATATCAGAATAATTCAAATTACTTCACAAATCCTGTTGGCTAATAGCATTTGACATCATCTCATAATCACTCTGCCACGACCATGGCGTAGTATTGTCACTTTAACGGGGTGATCATTGAGTATTTTTTCCTAACGTTATTCCTATGGCTAAACTTGTACCAGGGGTGAGATAATGGCAGCTCCAACATTGCAATGTCACATATGCAGTGATTATCATATTGAGTATATATAACAAGTCTATGGCACTCAAGTGGCATAAATCAGCAACAATGATTGGGATAATGCTGTGCAGCCAAGATCCCATGAATTTCTTTGACCAAGATGGTATTGTTCTTGTAATCAATCTATTGTATTTGCTTTGTTGCTAGTTAGTTTTTATTTGATCTACTTTCATTTTGTCTGCTTTCATTTGGTGTTCCTCCTCTGCCCGTCTCAGAAGGCTAAGGCCAAATACACATCTACCGATTTCCGAACATTGATGTACCTTTGTCAGCAACAAAAGAACGGTAATTTGTCTCAGGCGAGCCATCCTAAAGTGGGATTCACACGGTGGGATTCACGTACCTCACAGGTCGTTTGTCTGAGACAAATCCCGTTGAGATTCGGTACTGGAACACAATCTCCTCGTGTAAATGACAGGGTTCCTTTTTGCTGAGACAATTTTTCTCTCTTGCAATTGTCGGCTACAATCATCCCTAACAAGGAACAGAATCTCCTGAGATTTTGACTTTAAACAGGTTTAAAATTTAGAGGGACATTTTGGTGAGATAAATGTATTTCACATGTTCTTCCCCAATCTGTGAGTCTCAGTGGTCTCAAATAACACCTATTCACACGGGGAAGTACCCTGAGTCGGCGACTCAGAACCTTGTGTACCCTGTGTACCCTGTGTAGGGGTGTAGGGGTGAGACTACGTACCTGTTAGGTCTTCCCATGTGAATTGATCCCGCCATTTTACCCTGAGACTGTAGAACACCCCAATCTGTGAGACTTTGTACCCAGGTGGCAATAGTAGCTGACTGGTGCAAAGGTGTGAAGTACATCAGTCTCAGGTCAATTCGTCCCATCGTGTGAATCCCACTTAACAGAGTCAGCCCCAGTTGGTAAAGGTAGGACAGCTAGGCAAGGGTCAGCGAACGATTAGTGAAGGCCCCATTGGAGATGTTCTTTTGTCACCGACAATTTGTCATTCAGTGTTCCTAAATCACTCACCGTAAGTTTATCAACATGTTCATAAATCCAGACGCCGACAATGGAACCGGGGTAATTGACCTTTGATTGGGTTGGTGAGGGGTTACAAGTTCACCGACAAGTTCACCGACTCCTATACGATTTGGGAACTAATCGTCTAACCCCGAATCGGCAGATGTGTATTGGGCTTTATGTGGGTCAGTAAGTTTCGTCCGTGCTGCATCGCGTCTCCACAATCATGCGTGAGATACTGGAACCACTTTCACTGGTGGCTCGAATCTGAAAATCTCACACGCCAACAGTGAAAATAGTTAATGATTGACCATATTTTATCCGTCGAACTGCCATAACTATTTTTACGTTCATCATTAGCGTGGTTTGATGTCAGAGGTCTGCTGTTACAGAGAATTGCCATTCGATGTGTCCGAAAAGGAAATCATCTGTGAAGAGATAAATAAAACTCAGACAACGCTGAAGCGCTCCCCTCATGAAGGATACCAAACATCGTGGATGTAGATATTATCCTCAGTATAAGGCCTGGCGTCCACCTACTACGATAGAAATTTAGACCTACCGATATGGCACCGATACAATAAGCAAATATCGGAGACATATCGGGAAGGTGCAAAATCGTAGACATATGTCTAGACATTCCAATCCACCATGCATTGTATGGGGTTTTTGTCAGTGTCTAATCGCAGAAATGTGGTCAATTGCCCCGATATTAGGTGACCTTCCGACGCGATTTTGATTTTGCATCGGGAGGTGCATCGTAGACCATATCGGAGCCATATCGTAGTAGGTGGACGCCGGGCCTAAAGCCTGATGCCCATCTACCGATTCAGGGTTGAGCGATTAGTTTGCAAATCGTATAGGAGTCGGTGAACTTGTCACAGGCAAATTACGTAACTCTTCGCTCAATCTGCGGACATTGAGGAGATGGGGTGGTGGATATAAGTCCTAAGCAAATCTGTCTATTAATCGGTGGCTCACCCTTGCCTAGCTGTCCTACATCTACCGACTACGGCCAACTCCGTTAGGATGCCTTGGCTGAGACAAATTACTGTCCGTTTGTCGCCGACAAAGGTACATGAATGTTCCGAAATCGGTAGATTGGCATTGGGCTTAAGGTTCCCAACCCCACTGACCATAGGCCCATGGCATGAATGAATGTATGAGCTAAATCTCCACAAATAAACATGACCTATTTTTATGTAATTCGAAAAGGTTTGTCAAATTTTTCAAAGGTTTCCGCTGGAACCAACTCCAGCGAGGCAGTCAATATCATATTCCTTTATAAGAACTGGGGTCCGTTTAATAATCTAGGATTGTACATGTAGACCTTTTATTACTGTATGCCATAAAGACGCAGGGACGATGTGGGTCAACATAAGGCCCGGCGTCCACCTACTACGATAGAATCGCAGACCTCCCGATATGGCACTGATACAAAATGTCAAAATCGGTGCCATATCGGGAAGGTGTAAAATCGTAGACACATGTCTGGACATGCCAATCCACCACGCATTGTATGGATTTTTTATCGGTGTCTAATTGGAGAAACGTGGTCAACTGCCCCAATATTAGGTGACCTTCCGACGCGATTTTTATTTTGCATCGGGAGGTGCATCGTAGGGCATATCGGTGCCATATCGTAGTAGGTGGACGCCGGGCCTAATTCAACAGTTATGGACAGCCATAAGCCGGGCCCCCACCTAGCACGATTCTGGTACCGAGAGGCCCTACGACTGCCTTCCCGACACCATACCGATTCTATTGTGAGGTCAGCAAAAATTGTGGTAGGTGGACCAAGTTTCTGCGATAGGCTGCGATTGAAAATGCCAATCGTAGAAGTCCTGATAAAATCCAACATGTTGGATTTTTTGTAGCCTGTCATAGGGTATCGTAGCCTATCGGGAAGATATCGTGGTCGTCGAGTATAATTCACAGATTGGATCACGACATAGGTCTACGATTCTGGGACCTTCCGATAGGCTACGATTTGGGTATTTTAAATCGTAGCATTCGGGGAGTATGCCGTAGGCCATCGTGGTAGGTGGGGGCCCGGCTTTATGGACGGTTAATACTGTCTTAGCGAACAGACTTGAATAATATTAAATGATAACCCTTGTACGAGGTACAGGTAAGGGTCTTTATGCACGATCCTTTAGAGATTATTAAACGGGCCCCTGATTTTGACAATGATGCTCTATAAAGTATTACTGGACCTCACTTCAAGTGGATGAGATTTCCCTCCTTAGGTTGTTGTTTTAAAGTACCGTCAAGTTAATGTAGATTCGAGTGATAAATTTTGAGGTAATAATTCACCCAGGAGAACACAAAATAGAGGGAAACTATGTTCCGGTGAGCAAAAGTTCAAAGTTAGTGGGTAAGGCTTGGAAAAATTACTGCTCCAGGCGTTAGCCGCGGACAGTAATTTTTCCAAGCCTTACCGAGTAACTTTGACTTTTGCTTACCAGTATTTGGTTTCCCTATTCCAATATACCTTCAAATATCGATAAAAATGCTTAATTCTTTACCTGAAACACTTCCGAAACAAATGGCCACCCTTATTGAGTAATCACAACAGCTATTGTTTCGTCCCGCTGCTGTATTGTATCACGTGATCAGAGCGGGACGAAAACGTCAGAGCGGGACGAAAACGTCAACCTCGACACATAACTTATTTTTAATGCACCCCCCAGGAGTAACTCTAGTTAGTTCAATAATGGGTATATAGGAATAGTCTGTTTGTACTCATTTTGTTTATAGAATAACACCAGAAATACACTTAAAGGTATCTAAGTCACCGGTCCCATGTTTCTGCATACCATCGCCCTCCCCCGTCATTATCCAAGCTCTATAATCCTCGGGGCCCGTTGAATAGTCTAGGGTCATACATAAAACCACATCGTCCCTTGTTCTCTATGGCATACAGAAAAGGGTCTTAATTTACTATCCTATTATTATTCAATGGAACGTGGTGGTCTAATCTATTTCTCTCATACTTTAAATTCACTTTAATAATGAAAAGAAGAGGCAGCTCTTGTTATTCCAATAAGTTTCTGTGTTTACTCCATTCCCGAGACATGTCAACACCTTATATTGAGACAGTTCACCAACAATGATAGTTGACCATCACCATTATACCTGTTTGGACACGACCGTGTCCCTGTGTTGAAAAACGTGGATGGTGGACCTTATTTAAAGACCACTGTTTGATTTGACATGTCAATCTCAGTGCTTGCATGGAATATTTGAAGACTAAAGGCCTGTTTCCATTGGCTGACGAAAACGGTGTAGATCTTTTGAGTTCCCCTAATAGCCCATTTACATTTTGCCTTGAGTGCTAAAGGTCTGTCAGCAGTACCTGACTGTAGATTGGTGAGGGCCAATGTAAATAGGCTATTAAGGCTTGTTTCCATTGGCCGACAAAAACGGTCTAGATTGTTTGTGTTCTCCTAATAGCCCATTTCCATTGGCTACCACCGATATACAGTCAGGAACCACAGACGGACCTTTAGCACTGCTGGCACAAAATGTAAATGGGTTATTAGGAGAATAAAAAAGATCTACACCCTTTTCGTCGGCCAATGGGAACAGGCCTTATATGAAGTGGAACATTATGTGTTGATACCCACTGTCCATTATCGTATTGTATCAGTATTTGCGCTTGGTCATTTATAAACCTTATTCACAGTTGACACTTCAATATTCCTGACAGTATTTCATTGAGGGGATTGACCTTTATGGCCATATATTTCCCTGACCTATATAGTGACGTCACACATAACGGGGTCAGCGAGTGACCCGGAAGTTGAAGACTGTCAGCAGCGTCTATTTTGTATTGTCTTCAGAAAGGTTCACTTTGTACTGCACCACGATGTCGAACGATCGTTAGAAGCGATCTTTCAAAGGGACTTTTTGTAAGTTTAAAAAATAAAGTCTGTGATACTAATGACATTGCTTATTGTTGTATTTAAGAAGTCAGTAGTGGCTGGTTTTGTAGCATATATTGAGCAGCAAGAAGGAAGGACAGGGAGGTGTTTTGGACAACTTTTATCATCTCACCCCTGGTATTTTTGTCCCATAGGCTTAACTTTGGGAACTTATTCTGCATGCCCCTACGAATATTGCAGTCCATTCTCCATGGTCTATATTCTGTGGGTCATCCATATTTTAGTGTGTGCAGGGGTGAAATAACTCACTCGTTTTGGTCAAAGTCGAGGCTCTCCAACTCATTTGAACACAATGTGATATTCACTCGTTGTCACCTCCTTCATGTCATTCTGCATCAAACCCATGGAGAATGACGACTTTGACCAAAACCTGTTGCTTTCTTCTTTACTATCTCATCAGGTTTCTCCACTGCTACATTTAGCAGTCAGCACTTGGTTATATGCTCGAAAGGCAGAATGTTGATGGATGGGCCACAGATTATGGTTATTATTGATTACTGAAGGATTCATGATCAAACCATTATGAGAAATTGCATATCTATGAAATTATTCAGAAAAGGTGAATTTGCAAAAGAGCGAAAGAGTATCAGGAAGGCTATAGTTTATTGCAGCAAATATGAAACTTGCGAAGAAAAGCAAACGTTTGTAGTGCAGTGTCACAACCGCAATTGATTTCCTTCTTTGCCCCTGCCTCCCGTTGGCTTTTTTTGTGTACAATTCCCTTTATTGAATCAAGAAGATATACATATAGTTTGATTGTGGTATGAAATAATAACTATAGATTCAATATAGGTGTAGCCTCAGTTGTTGAACAACTGGTTTTCATGGCTATGTCTGTAGTTCTACATATACCGGTTTTTATGAATAGTATATTGTCAGTAAACAATATACTGGCTTCAACTGCGTCCTATCAAGAAACATCACAATATTTCATATGATTATTTATATGTTGTGAGTTGCTTTTGCGGAATGATTTAAGGAAGCGGAGCTGAGTGATATCTGTAGCAGAAGACAACAAATTTTCCGACCCCATCACATGTTTTTATCTTCGTATGTGACGTGTGGCATATGCATATTTTATGGCATAACCGTGGCATAAAGATACACTACGTTAAGATTTATATACAGGGTAGGATAATATGATAAAACGTGGTTACTGAGCCTGTACAGGTGGCTGTTCGAGGTCATTTGATGAAAAAGTACGGCCCGATGCCGCAGGCTAGAGGGCCGTATTTTTTTCATCAAATGACCGAGAACGGACACCGTACGGGCTCAGTCACTACGTTTTCTTATTACTATACACCTCCTACTCGTTGAAAAATTTGTTTTTATTAACTTTTCTGCAACTCAAAAGACTACTGCTATTCACTACGGCCCGCTGCCACAGCGGGCGCGAACATTATTTATACTACACCCCCAGCAGCGGGCAGTATTTCATGCATGTTCGCCCATAGGTGTATAGTAATATGTATTACCTCTTATCATAATCCAAGGTAGTTCTACATCGACCAAAGAGCCATTATGGTGGAATGGAATTCGTCAGTTCTAAAGCCTGGTGGTGACTGTCATGGACCTCAATGAACAACGATTTGGAGAGTTCATTGGGGATCATTTTCACTAATTACCCTAGTGAGTAACCTACTGGGAAAAGAGATTTGTGGTTTCGGCTCTATTGGAGCCTCTTCAGACATGAAGAGTGTAATCCACTGCAGTTAAATGATGGGATATGGTTTGGTTCCTCTGCTGAGGGAGTGAGGGAAGGTTTGGCGGAATTGAGGCTGGGTAGGAAAGATACTGGGCTGACTTAGGTTCAAAATTCTTCTTTTCCGTAACTCAAGGGTCGCTTAAGAGCTGAAAGGAGGGCATAGCAGTTTTGAATATAGATCCTTACATTCATGCTATAGGGGACAGAGCTATTGTTAGTTCATGAAGCAGTCACTAGGTGGCCGAGGGACAGAACCTGTATTCTAGCTCTTTGTTCTTACCAAATCCAACTGTCTTTCAATGTTTTACCATGGTTCCCTTGACTCTCTACACCCATCCCAGAGAAGGAAGATCTAATGCTAAAACTCAGGTCATCATGTTTTTGACATGGAACACTTTATTTACATATGTAAGGCAAATTTACATTACATTTACATTTGCACCTCCATTAGTGAAGAACACCTACTTTTTCACTTTCATTAGTGAAGAACACCTATACGGGGGGGGGGGGGGGGTCATGGCAGCCCCCATGGTTCATAGGATATAGGGGACAGAGTCATTGTTAGTTCAGGGAGCAGTCACCAGGTGGCTGACAGTATGAAGCCACCATTCAGGATACAGAAGCTGTACTGTTTATCTTTGTTCTTATGAAATTTAACTAACTCTCAAAGTATTACCATGGTTCCCTTGTCTCTTTACACTCATTCCAGAATAGGATGACTTAAAGATAAATTCTAGGACATGTTTCTCCTCACATGAAAGGCTCTAAATACATGTCTGAGAGAGGCTAGAAATGTGAGAATTCCCTATTATCACTCACCTACTTTTACACCTTCAGTAGTGAAGAACACCTACTCAGGGGGCAAAATGGCAGCGCCAAGGTAACATTGCCAACCTGCCGTATAGAATGCAGATTAACTCACCCAAAATAGGGAAGACACTAGGCAGCATTAACATTTAGAAAATCTAGAGAGTAATCCTACAGAGATTTCATTTTCACATTCAATCTAAGTGGCCTCCAGGGATATATGAACTGTACTTAAAATCAAAGTGGATAGGTAGCTCTAGTCCCGTCAAATCATTCAATTCCTGGAAGGTATAATGTTTGAGACGAATCGTAATGGAGAACTGAACTCCAAGTCAACAACTCCATAATGTGAAGGCGAGCCACACCAGCGACCTAATAATTACCCTACTGGGGCTAGTTTCCTGGGACTACTTTCTTTCACCGTTGACCTTTTCTGGATACCTCGCAACGCCGACAGGTGGCACCACCGGGGAGTTTCACTTACCACTCTCGCTGGACCACGTGAGACTTGTGGGTGGCGGCAAGAGTTCAGCTGTCAGAGTCAGGTGAGAGGAGATGTGCGTGGCGCCCCCTAGGGAGGAGGATTCTCAATTTCTTTGACCTTTGACCTTTGGAGCCACGGCTTCGTCCGGAACGTGTTAACTCCAGCTGCACAAACAGGAGACATTTCTCTGTGTTTCTCACAGTCAACCAGGAATTTTATATCATCTTTGTCTTAAATCTATTTCATGTATCCCCCTTCTGACGGATTCTCATCCACAACCATATCCTATAGGGAGCCAAAGTGAACCTGCTGAAACCACAGATACCCACCTACAAAACACATTTTCCGGTGGCCAGTAACAATGAGGCTTAGTGCTAAAGCTATGGGAGATTGAGGCTAGACTTATGTTTTTGGTCTCGTTTGTTACATATGAGGTGGAGTTTATAACTATCGTCTCTGAATAACTTTGTTTCAAAACTACGATGACAGTTGTTAAGTTTATTAAAAATTTGGATCTAAAAGATTGGTGAATGAGACATATAACCTTGAACCTACATAGTCAAAGTACTGAGCGCCAATACCCGGAAATAGTATTTTGTGACCGGCTATCTGTGGTTGCAACGGGTTCACTTTGGCTCCCTATGTTCATCTACTCAATTGCATTCAATAGAACGAGCTTAGCTATACTCTAGTGTCATCTCCCTTTTTATGCTTATAACCAATGCTTCTCGCTTCAGTCAACGTATATGAAATATACTTATTTATTATCTACCTAATACAAAGTGTCCATAGAAAACACATACAGATATGTTGTATGCTCCGGGTGGCGCATGCAGAAAAATAGTGCGTATGAAACATAGTGCATAATTAAGATGAACTGATTTCGACATGCCACTTGCCCAGAAAAGGTGGATAATAAATACAATATAGACTGGTTTCAGATAAAAGTGGTTGTATGCTCCTCGGAGTTGACTCTGCGCATACGCTCGGATATTACTACGCATCAACTCCTCAGAGCATACGGCCGCTTGTATCTGAAACCAGTAAATATTGTGTATTTATTACTAGTTTAGTGTCCTATATCACACCTATAGCCAATCCTCCTTATCGTTATTTTTCTATCAATCTAATTATAGCATACTTTTATCACCTTTATCTCACCCCTGATATTTTCCCCCTAGACTTAACATTGGGAACTCATACTCAATACCCTTAGAGTATTTAGAAAAAATAGTCAATGGGGGATTATGTAACAAATATTCGCCAATTAGTCAATGTGAGGGGTGAGATAAATTCAGAAACCTATTCAAGTTTACAATCAAAGCTCGATCTCATCTTGTTTGAATCGCTACATAATTCATGTGACCTTGTGATCTGGAAACCTGATCCAGCATTATATGAAGACATTAATGTAATCCCTGAGGGCTTGTCCCCAAGTTATGAGTCATGGATCAAGGCGAAATAAACAAATATGTAATGCATTCAATTAGGACCTTCCTGCTGTAAACGGATCTTTTTGGCGCTGGGTAAGAGGTCGATGACCCTATTCCCATTTGGCCCATATAATTGGACTACACCTTTTGTAGTATGCAAAGACAAATGTGTTGCCCGTCTCTTGTATGTGTGTTCATTGTTGATCTTGGACATCATGGTTGAAAATCATATATACTGTAATATGTGAACCTTATGTCAATAAACTATTTTTTTTTTTTTTTTTTTTAAACTAAGCTATTCAAACTGGATGGGTTACGAGCTTTGACGGTAAACTTTCATAGGTTTCTTCTATAATGTCTTTCCGCCTTGTCCTTGTATTGAAACTCCTCTCTGAGAAACCTTATGGTACTAAGATAAAATGTATATATACCTTACTGGTGCGTCCTCATATACCACGTTTCTTTGGCTAGAAATATTCCACGAGCTCGCAGAGCGAGTTGAATATTTTTAGCCAAAGAAACAAGGTATGCGAGGATGTACCAGTAAGGTAATACATTTTTATTTTATCATATACCTTCAAATATATGTATTTGATTAATTGCATAAGGAAATATGACAACGTCCGAGCTGGATTCAAAGTGTGCTGGTATATCTGTTGACATCTTAGTGAAAGTCAAGCACAGAAAGTGCATTTTTTACTCTTTTTTCCCCTTCAACTCCTGTGATCCTTTGCACACATAAATTAGTGGATTGCTGCAAGTCACTGCCAGGACTTCATAAGTAGATCAGTGCAATTTTTTTCAGCCAATCAGAATTCGTATTCAAAGTAGGGTGGTACATCATTTTATACCACCATACTGTGCCGGTATATATTTAATACCAATACCCTAGCAGAGGTTGGTATCTGTGTAACATACTGGCACAGGTTTATAATAAAGCTGGAGTTGCTTCTACTCTCTAAGATAGAGTCCCTGTTTTTAACGAATTCTTGTATTCTCTTCGGGATCGTCTGTCTTTCTACCTTCCACCTAACCTCTTCTCACATTCATGACTATATTTCCCTATTGACATCTTTCTGTTATCTTCACCGTTGTACTTATAATAAATGATCCATCATTTAGTCCACTTCTATTCATCAGCCAGACGGTACATTCATCCTCCCACAATCTCTTACCTGCTTCTCGTCTTTTCATATATTTTGTGTCTCTGCTCATTGCTCTCACTGAGGGAAACCTTGTTGTTGAACACCGTCTATGATCGAGTAAAGCTTGATGGTGAAGATATTACCACGTAGTAGGAAACCGTTTTAAGAAATTAGACTCTACAATGCTCGACAAGAAAAATACCGGGCGAAGTAACAGACCAGAAGCTGAAGGTCCACATCCTGCTGAAAACATGTTGAGAGGTATAAGAGGCACAGCTAAAATGAGGTGTGACACTCTCTAACAGTTGGTATTGTATATTCCGAGAAGAAGGAGTGCAATCAAGAGATAATACAATTAAAGTCCCTAGAGTTCTACTTTGAATATTCTGCGATAACATTTAGAGATAGGTTAGCTTGGATATGTTTATATTATCTCACCCCGGTATGTTTCTCCATATGCTTAGCGATAGGAACTCATACTCCACGGTCGTGTAGGTAGTGTGTCCAATACTCAATGGCAAATTAGGTGATTTATCTTATTAATTGATAATTCAGGTATACGGGTTAAGATAGAATTAGAAACGCACTCGATGAAGATAACTTGGTCCTCACTCCACCTCATTTGACTACTATGCAATTCACTCAGATTCGCTTCGTAGATTACTCCGCAGTTAAACGTGGTTATCAAGGTAGGATGCTTGTACCAAAGAGTACTGCATAAACCAAATTTTCCACTTGCCGACTATTCGCCACCGATCTGCAGTTGGGAACTACCGACGCCAGATCAGTTAATTGAAACAGAAATGCAGAGAAATGTTCACTGATGAATTATACATAGATTAAGCAACAAGGCCACCATCGTGATGGTCATGTGTTTGGAGGATAGTTCCGTCAGTATGGACCTGTTAAATGTGGCAGAAACAAGGAATACACAGCACCCTCACCAATTTTTAGATACCGGCATGCAGTTATTGGTCACCACCAATTGACATTTAGGAGAACTCAATAAATTGGTGCTGTCTTCGTCGGCCAATGGCTACTGACAGTTGTGAGAGTACAACCATCCCCAATTGAATCCGATCCCCATCTCAGCATCCCAGGACATGGGTAAGGTATCGGAAGATTACGAACACAGCCTCGTTCCATACAAACAGTAAATTATCTTATCATACCCCTAATAAAAAACGCCATAGGTTTAACATTGACTCAGTGTATTTGACAGAGCGTTGAATAAAGTGTTATTTATGCACCGAGGTGAATAAAAAAAACGACCAATCAGGGATGAGGTAAGGAAAGTAGATCCGGCAGCATTAATAAATGCGGCCATCCTCCGATGAGTGTCAATATGCTATTAGCATGGATAATTACAAAGATTTCTCTGTATATCGGTGAGATGGGGTAGGATAAATACGAAACCGAACTCGAGTTAGCCTTGTCAATGTTTATGCCACTCTGGTCAGGTCTGCTACTAACTAAACGCGGCTAACGCCTCGTGTACTAATACACGTCCTGCCCAATGTTGCATAAACATTGACAAGGCTAACTCTCGTTTGGTTTCTACTAAATCTCGTTTGTAGCTTTATCTCACCCATGGTATTTTTGTCCCATGGACCTAACGTTGGGAACTCCTTCTCCACGGCCCTACGAGTATTGTAACGTCATCCATGGTCTATATCCTGTGTGCCATCCATTCTTGTAGTGTGTACAGGGGTGAAACGAATACAGAAAGGAACTCGTTTTGGTCAAAGAATTCGTTCTCCGACTCGTTTCAATGCTACGTGATATTCACTCCTTTTCAAACTCGTGGAAAACGACGACGTTGACCAAAACTTGTTGGTTTCTTCTTTAGTACAGCATGGACAGGTCGTTCTATATAATTACTGCACGGTGTAAACAAGGTACCCGATGAGACATGGCGTATTCGTCTTTGTAATAGAACCAGATTAAAAGGATTGAAAGAGGAGAGACAACGAGAAGAATCGGTGAGAGCGGGACATGATATAACGGGTTTTGTTTCCGTCTGAGACAGATAACAGTTACTGAATTATTCCTCTTTTCCTTTGGGGCACACAATGATGTCCTTTTAATATTGGAGCTAGAAACATGTACTTATGTGATACACTTGGTTCAAACTCAATGAGCAGCACAGAGGAAACCTATAACAGTTTATGGTCAGAGCTCGTATCCCATAGAGTTTGAATATCATAGTAATTTACAAGGCAAAGCCCCATGAATTACGTAGCGATTCAAAAAAGATCGGATCGAGTTCTGACGCTAAACTTGAGTGAGTCTCTGAATTTATCTGACAATTCATATTGACTAATGGGCTAACATTAATGACGTAATCCCAAATTGGATATTTTTCCTAAATATCTTATGGGCATTGGATACGAGTTCCCAATGTTAAGTCAATGGAGAAAAAATACCAGGGGTGAGATAATGAACTATTACTCTTTTGCTTTGAGGCATACAATGATTGCCTTTAATATTGGAGCTAGAAACATGAACATCCTGATCCAGATTAACGTTGGACGTCATGCCCCAACTATTTAATAGGAAATACAAACACAAACTCTCATTGAAACAGCACACAATATGAAATGACCATAACTCAGTTACTTGCCCGTTGCTGCAGCTTTATTCGAGGGAAGACTTTTTCCCCTGGGACGGTCCTCACGTGACCATCGTGTTCAAACGACTCTGATTGTTCTATAAACCTGGTTTCCCGCCAAAATGAGGCCCCAGTCAAACCGAGGGAGTCTAAATGTCGTCTGGCAAGTGAATTCCAACAAGGAAAGCGCATTTAGGTCATGGAGACGCTCTATAGCCGCGGGCACTTCATTTCCGCTGGCGCCATGCAGTGCCGACCCCTTGTGGACAATCTCCTCACTTATTTCTTACAGCCCGACTGCCGCCAATGAGACAATTGCCTTGGATGAAGACAGGGGCGGAGAAAATAGGCACTTCCTAATATCTGCGGTGAATTGCACTTTCAACTTGGAGGATACACAAACACACCAGCACTGTGTCTGGTGGGTTTTTTTCTGAATATTTCATTTCGCCTTCGATCATTACAATCGCTCTACCAACCAAAACATATAATGATAATCTTAACAATAAAATCCAATTCAGTAAATTTACATTTCGGTGAATAGATATTTGATCCTTCTCTCTGGTTCGTGATTCATTCCTTTATATACACATTTAATTTCCTTTTTAGGTACTGTACAATTACCAAACTTTCAACCGCCTCGGTTCTATAGTTTTTGCTATTCTCACACAATTGTGTGCTATTTTCAATGTTGTTGCCTGTTACGTACCTATGTCGTTGATCAAATATCGTAGATAGTTATCTCTACAAGGAGATATAACTGCATTGTCCAATTCGCCGATTTCGATTGCGGTGTCATACCAGCTATTACTTTAAGTTGACATCAGTTATCAATACTGGAGATTTGTTCCGATTATTTCTGTATCTTTACAATGAAATGGGTATATTTCCGACATTGATGACTTATTAGCATTTCTGAGTATTTCATAAGAATTATAATATCGACATGATTTCAAGATAAATCGTTTATAAGGTTACTTAGCCTTCAATTGATTTTCTTACAATATTAATTTAGGTATTACAATTTCCCAATTTATCCTTAAACTTTGAGATCATAATAAATATCTTCCCCTTATAGAATTACGAATCCTTTTTGTTCTTGATAACTCGACATTCCATATATTATGATGAACTAAATCATGTGCTGACCAAACATGACCAAAATAATGCATCATCTATATAGGTAAATGAGTGAAGCGTTGTTTATTTACATAAGAACTGAACTACAAAGATCAGGCAGCAGTGTTTGTCGCTTAGAATGCATTATCAGGCTGCTTGGTGAAACCAAATCTAACTCACAGTCTCTCGTCAGATACATACCCCCACTTCAGCTTCAGGTTGTTATGCCTTAGGTATTGTACATCAAGATAACCTTGGAGAGTATTCCATATTTACAAAATATGGTGAATTACAGACGAAATATCATAACACCTTGAATTATAGATGGAATATTGTATCATCACTACTCTATATGCACTAAGTATTTCTGTTATGCGTATTTTTTTCACGTTTTAGTTCCTCTGTTGTGTTAGGAAATAACTTCCCTTTTTGTATACATTAACACTGGCATAGCCATAAAAACCAGTTGTTTAACAACTGAGGCTATATGCCACCTATATTGAATCACCGTTTATCTTTATGTATTCACTGCGAAGCATTCTTACTGTACAGGCTTATGATTCAATAAAGGAAATTGTACTAAAAAAAACAAAAAAAAACAATTAACATTACCACAGATGAGCAGTACATTAACAAAACAAAAAAGTGGAGAATTACAGATGAAATATAACATGTTGAATTATAGATGTAATATTGTAACATCACTATTCTTTATCCCCTAAGCATTTCTGTTATGCTTAACGTATGTTTTAACATTTTAGTTCCTTTCTTGTGTTAAGAACTACCTTCACTTTTTATGGGTTTTCTTTATAGAGATTAAAACAACAATCCACATTACCACAGATAAACAATGCATTAACAAAAACGACAGAACGGAACTGGACAGCTTTAAGAAATATCATGAATTTCATGGAGGTATGATTGGGTTCATACCATGAGTCTTGCAACAGTGTGTTTGTTCGGTTGTTCTGAATTAGTTTGTTAAATGTTCAAACAGCTGTACATTTATCAGCTACAGCTGCAACTTGATTTTCCGACATTTTTACTCACAAGTTTATCATCCACAGTCCCTCTAGCTCTGCAGATAGCATGTGTTTCTAGACCCAGTATGATATATGAGCGCTGGCCCCTAAGAACCATTATCACTATCACTGATTGATAAATCATATCATTTCCGATTAGGTCTAAAATTAGACTTTCCGGTCTTCTGAGCTGGCTTATGTCGGGTTTGGCAGAACTTCCGTGTCGATATCACGAGTCATTAATCAGAAACGCTCGTAATGCGGCGTTTCCATCTGCCAACTAAAACCCCACTGATAATTTTCACGCTGTACAAAAGTCAGTCGGTGGTTCTCCTTGTGAAAGGTTTGGTGATACGTAATCAGTGACCTGCACTGCAAAAATGTGACTTTTGGCAGTTAAATGTAGACCACCTCCGATTAAATCAATTCGCTTTGATTTCATCGGTGAGTACAGAAGTTGGTGGTGGTTCCAAATTGCATAAGGTGGGAGAGAAAAATCGCTGACCTGTTCTGTTTCCACCATACGAGTATTGCACTAAATGTGTTGCATAATCAGTTGGCAGTGCTAAATGCCACCTTCCAACTAAAACCCCACTGATAATTTTCATGCTGTACAAAAAAGTCAGTCAGTGGTCCTCCTTGTGAAAGGTTTGGTGATACATAATCAGTGACCTGCACTGCAAAAATGTGACTTTTGGCAGTTAAATGTAGACCACCTCCGATTAAATCAATTCGCTTTGATTTCGTCGGTGAGTACAGAAGTTGGTGGTGGTTCCAAATTTGCATAAGGTGGGAGAGAAAAATCGCTGACCTTTTCTGTTTCCATCTTACGATTATTGCACTAAATGTGTTGCATAATCAGTCGGCGGTGCTAAATGCCATCTGCCAACTGAAAACCCCACTGATAATTCTCACGCTGTACAAAAGTCAGTCGGTGGTTCTCCTTGTGAAAGGTCGGTGATGCATAATCAGTGACCTGCACTGCAAAAATGCAATGGACGCTGACCGACTTTTGGTAGTAAAATGCAAACCGCCACCGATTAAAATCAATTCACTTTGATTTTGTCGGTCGGTGGTGCCATATTACATAAGGTGATATAGAAAAATTATCGATCATTTCTGTGTCCACCTGACAATTATTACACTAATTGTGTTGCATAATCGGTCGGTGGTGCGAAATTCCATGATCGGTGATCATAATCGGCAGGTGGGAACGCCACTTTAGTTTCTTTATGACAATATATCACATCTACTGCCTTTCCCAGCGTGCACAATAAATACCACACTACAGAGGCGAATATCCACTGCGACGCCATCACGGAGCCCGAATTCGTCAACGTCACGCCAACTCTGGCTACTTCCGGTCTACGAGAGCAAACTCTCGTCTCGAACGAGAGCTAACGCGAGATCAATCACAATCCATTTCGCGGTGGTTCCCGGCCGTTACGGCGCACAGAAACCTATCTCTGAATTACTTCTCAGCGGTAATGGGATAAAGTCAAATCCACGAAGGTGTATTCAGACTACGGAAAAGGCAGTGCAAAACGTCATGATAAGCCTAGTTTTCCCACTTGCCTGATATAGAAAACCGGAAATTTTTTCAAAAGATTTCATATAGAAAATTGCCCAAATGGCAACTAAACGTGTTTTGACGAAATATCATTCTTTCACGATATATGATCAACTTTCATTCCATGCCTTTAATAACTGGATGTTCTTATGTTGCCTTTTTGCATGCTGTGTATTTCGAATTGCAGGTTAACTTCATGTCAATCAATTGTAGATGTACTCCGTCTGTATTGATGGCGAACACGATCTGTTAATTGGTATCTACTGATATTCTTCCTGTATAATGACTTACACAACGCGGGAGTGGCTGAACAATTTTAGACATTTATTCAGTCATTCTGAAGATGGTGAACGACTGTAAACCATTGTGAACAGTAGGTGAGATAAAAAACGCCACCCTGGTATTAATTTTTTTTTTTTTTTTGTAGGTTGGGAGGGAGGTAAAAAATGTAGAGTCATGTCGCGTTCAGAGCGCAGTGACGTCATGAAGCCCTCCTGAGCCGTCAGATGGGGTGAGAGTCGGGAGAAAGAGGCACCAGGTTAATACACGTTCATCACAATGACTAACACAGGCACGGGTATGGACATACAATTTATTGAGTACGAGTAGAAGTACGAGATAATTTTTATAGGTCTATATATTAGCATATAATGAAGAGATAAAAGAGAGTTCATGAGCTATTGAGAAGCCCTAGGAAGAGGAGAAACTGAGGAGAGGAGATTTTTCTTTGAATGAGGATATTTCAATGCAATATCTTCTTCGAATAAAGATATTTCAACCAAAGAAAAGTGAGGAATGTTTAGTCTCCAACGTTATCAAATATAAAAGAATAAATAAATATTATATATACAAATATATGTTATTTATTCATTTTTCAAGTGCAATATTCTCTTTTTGCCTCTCCCATGATCTTGTTGTTCGGGCAATGATGGAAAAAGATGAACCCGAAGTTGGGCTCTTTCTTTAACATCGGTAAATCCATATACCCTAAAGATGATAGATTCACCTATACCTCTATAGTTCTGAATGCCTAAGCAGTCTACGGACATAATCAAATACCTCCAGAGACGTCTATGTCAGAAATATCAGACCCCAATATCTATTATATAGTAAATGACCATATTAATACTAGCAATACACTGGATGTTAGTTTCTTTCTCAAAAAACCTTATGTAAACATGGACAAACATAAATGGCCCTGGAGCCTACTGAAAATAGGACAGTAATGTCCTAGTAGTTATAACTCCAGAATAAACATGAAATCGAAAAAAAAAAAAAAAGGCTCAATAGAGGCCTACACATCAATGTGATAAGATTCTAGTCGTGAAATACTGTGATGTTCAAGTCAACTCCTCTAAACACACCAAGGACACCAAATGTTCTGTTTCCGACCTAAAAACTACTCTATCAAAAATAAAATATCACTCAAACAGGAATGAAACGTGGCTCTGTGACAGAATGAAACAGACGGATCTGATTTGGAGTTCCAGAAGCAGTGTCACATGCTATTAGGTAAAAGGCCTTCCCGAATATGAACCTGCCTTAAGTAGAGCGTGTGGGTGAGTGGAGGAGGGTGGGCGGGGGTAGATCGGAGAGGGGGAGAGCCCTGGGGGTGCGTCATAGTCTGACCAATCTTGATACAGTCAATTACCGGCCAATAACTCCATCAGTTCGGCCACTGCACGGTCAATCTGGCGCTTATTAAGCATTGCGAGCCCAGTACAGTGAGCATTAGTGCGCTCGGGCAGCCACCGGCTCCGAGCAACTCGTGGAGGCCTGGATCAACTCACAGCAACTCGCTGTGAAGCTGCCAGCTCCGTTCTACTGCGCGCCCGCCTGGTGTATGGAGCCTGCCTACCAATTACTATGTACGTGCTACTGCATACTGCCTACTAGTTAGGTATTACCTACACAGTACTGCCTACCAATTACTATGTACTTGTAACGGCATACTGCCTACTGCTAAGGTATTACCTACACAGTACTGCCTACCAATTACTATGTACGTGCTACTGCACAGTGCCTACTGCTAAGGTATTACCCACACAGTACTGCCTACCAATTACTATGTACTTGCTACTGCATACTGCCTACTGCTAGGTCATTACTGCCTATCAATTACTATGTACTTGCTACTACATACTGCCTACTGCTAGGTCATTACTGCCTATCAATTACTATGTACTTGCTACTACATACTGCCTACTGCTAGGTCATTACTGCCTATCAATTACTATGTACTTGCTACTGCATACTGTCTAATGGTAAGGTATTACCTACGCAGTACTATCTACCCATTATTATGCACTTGCTACTGCACACTGCCTACTAGTAAGGTATTACCTACACAGTACTGCCTACCAATTTCTATGTACCCACTACTGCACACTGCCTACTGCTAGGTTATCACCTACACAGTACTGCCTACCAATTACTATGTACTTGCTACTGCGCACTGCCTACTAGTAAGGTATTACCTACACAGTACTGCCTACCAATTACTATGAACTTGCTACTGCATACTGCCTACTAGTAAGGTATTACCTACACAGTACTGCCTACCAATTACTATGTACTTGCTACTGCGCACTGCCTACTAGTAAGGTATTACCTACGCAGTACTGCCCACCAATTACTATGTACTTGCTACTGCATGCTGCCTACTAGTAAGGTATTACCTACACAGTACTGCCTACCAATTACTATGCACCCACTACTGTACACTGCCTACTGCTAGGTTATTACCCATGCAGTACTGCCTACCAATTACTATGTACTTGCTACTGCACAGTGCCTACTGGTAAGGTATTACCTACGCAGTACTGCCTACCAATTACCATGTACTTGCTACTACACACTGTATACTGCTAGGTTATTATTATATACCTGTGTGCGAATGCCTAAGAAATACTGACCGCTGCTAGGGGTGCAGTAATAATAATGTTCGCGCCCACTGTGAGTGTGACTTAATAAGTAATTAAAATTAATTATTAATTAATGCTCATTCACCCCCCTTTGTCCCTCACCCCCTTACTCTTTTCTATTTTTCCTCTTCTTTCTCCATCTTTATAGGCATTCTCTCCTCTATCATCACCCTTCTTCACTCTACCTTCTCATCCTCTTCCTTCCTCCCTTTGTCCCTCAAACTCTCGTTTCTCTCTCTCTTCTTTTGTCCTCTTCTTTCTCCATCTTCCACTTTCATCACCCTTCCTCGCTCTTATTCTTTTTCTTCCTTTCTTTGTCCCTCAACCCTCAGGGTCGTTGGTCCACATTTTGCGGATGGCAGAATAGAGGTCAAAGTCGTTGCTCCACATTTTTTGCGGATCGTATCATGATTATGTCGCCATCTATATCCAATCATAAATCTGAAGTACCTTTAACCTATGACACCGGAAATACGATGTTGTAAAAGATAGTGATACAACATGAAAATAACGATACTACAAAACACAATCCGATATTACTGGAGCAACGCCTTTCCCACATTTCTAGGAGCAACGACCCCCAGGTACGCCAGCGGTCAGCCCGTCTTGCCGGCCACTCCCCGCCCTCCGCCCCGCCAGCCCCCCACTCACTCTCTCTGTCCTTTTTTTCTCTTCATCTTCTTCTTCTTCTTCGTCTTTTATCCCCTTCTTTCTCCATTGTCCTGTGCTTTCTCTCACCTTTCATCACCCTTCTATACTCTACCTTCTCATTCTCTTCCTTCACAATCCTCCATTTCTGTTTTTTATTTTCCCTCGCACCCCACCGCTCCAGGGATTGTTGCTCCACATTTTGCGGATCGCAGAATAGCGATCCGAGGTCAAAATCGTTGCTCCACAATTATGTCGCCATCTATATCCAATCAAAAATGTAAAGAACTTTTCACCTATGACACTGGAAATACGGTGTTGTAAAAGATAGTGATACAACATGAAAATAACGATACTACAAAACACGATCCGATATTACTGGAGCAAGGCTTTTCCCACATTTCTAGGAGCAACGACCCCCAGGTACGCCAGCGGTCAGCCCGTCTTGCCGGCCACTCCCCGCCCTCCGCCCCGCCAGTTCCCCCCCTCACTGGACCGGCCTCTGCCTGGCACCGGTCCCCCCCAGTAGTAACTACATCAACCCCGACCCGGGCGCCCGTGAGGCTGGCAGACACATTTGTCAAGCCAGGCGTGTCCTGATAAATACGTCATTTACCAGGATCCAATGACGGCTTTTCCTTGTATTGCGGTACTTTCTATTACATTGACGACCTTCTCTATGCACTGCGACTGCCTTTGTACAACGCTCAATATTGCCTTACTGCCTTCTGCAAATCTATACACCACAACATGGGGACTACTTGTTCTCCTGGATTCATTTCACCACTGGTATTTTTTTCTCCATAGACTTAATATTGGGAACTCATATCCAACACCCATGAAATATTTGCGAAAATTATCGAATGGGGAATATCACAAATGTTAGCCCATTAGTCAATGTAAAGGGTGAGATAAATTCAGAAACCTATTCAAGTTTAGGGTAAGAGCTCGATCCCATCTCGCTATGTAATTCATGTGGCTTCGCCTTGTGAATTACCGCACAATTTAAACTAAATGGGGTACAAGCTCTGACCGTAAACTGTCATAGGCCCTCTCTATAGTATCTCTTTCTGGATACATTCTAAGCTGCAGATAAAGTACCTCAAGAGTTATATTCATGTTTCATTGGGATTTCACTTTTATTATCCACCTAATACAAAGTGTCCATAGAAAACATATAGGGAATTTGTATGGATAAACCCGGTGCATACGGATATGTTGTATGCTCCGGGTGGCGCATACGGAAAAATAGTACGTATGGGATAATAGTGCATAAATAAAACAAACTGATATCGACATGCTATGTCAAAAAAGGTGGATAATAAATACAATATAGACTGGTTTCAGATAAAAGCGGTTGTATGCTCCTCGGAGTTGACGCAATATCCTCGCATACGCTCAGATATTACTACGCGTCAACTTCTCGGAGCATACGGCCGCTTGTATCTGAAACCAGTCAATATTGTGTATTTATTCAACATTGGGAATTAATTGAAAATTGGTCTTTATTTTGCAAACCTAGATAGCCCTCCTCTCCATTCTTGACCATATTGAAAGGTCACACTAGGGGATCGTTTTATTTCTATCTCTCGTAGTGGGATGACAGGCCCGACGAAGGAGACCTCCACGGACGATACATTCGGAGAGAGCTCGTCAATCGCGTTCAATTACCCCTATCATCCTTAGGGAGAGATATCCTCGTTCATAGTCTCTTTCGAGGGAATCCAGGGACAAAATTGGCTTAAAAGACACTTTGGGGGAGACTTAAACGAGAGTTTCAAATTTCATCATTTATATTTATAAATGAATCTAAATAGATATCTCAGTAATTCTCAATCTAAGACCCCCAGATTGTATTTGAGTCATAACAAGAGAAAACGTGCTCACTGAGCCCGTAGTGATTACCGTTCGAGCCGTGCCCAGAGCCTGGGCAGCATAAAGCCAGGGACAGACCAAGCAAGAAAGGCAGCGATTTCCAGAATCGCAAACACAAAATGGCGTGTATATGAGTTATTATTTCATATTTCACCTGATTATTGCTTCTGAGATGCTTAATTACCAGTGAGAGATATTCCTATGAAATAGTATCTCATATACACGCCATTTTGTGTTGGCGATTCTGGAAATCGCTGGGTTTATCGCTTAGTGTGTCTCCCGTATTAATGTGTCTCCGGCATAAGACGGAGGGTCACTTGCTCGTTCGTGGTGAAGCCGCCTTGTTCCAAGTACAATTTCATATACTACTCACATCCGAAGCCCTCACCCAATTCCAATTCCCATATACTACTACCCGACCTTAGCGGGTAGAGCACATATTGAGAACATCTTTTGCTGTGGTGAGAAGAGGCCTATTGGGTCGGATTTTTGAAACCTGCTAAATTCCGCTTTGATCATGGGATAAAACATGCAAATTATTTTTTTAGAATAATACTTCTTTTTATATTTTATGTTATCCACCTACTAAATACCTTCCAGAAAAACATTATTCCAACAAAATCAGATGAATGGTTTAGATTTGAGAGCCTATTGAAGTTGTGCATAATACTGCAGTTTGTCCAGCCCCCTAAATATTTGAAATTTCAAGAAATGTTATAAATGTTTATAACTTAAGAAAGACTAATATTATATGGTGACACACATTATATTTTATCCAGAACACCATTATCATATATTAGATTTAAAAGAAAAGCTCTGAACCATATTTGGGGTGTTGGGCAACACAGGGGTGTCGGACAACACGAGGGGTGTCGGACAACACGTTAATAGAATTGCTCAGAACAATGAGAAAAATAAAATTTGAGGCTAAAATCCTTTATATCTTTAATGATGTGATAATAAGCTATATTTAACAAAGCACACCACTCAATTACTGATAAAAAAAACAACCCCAAAATCATAACTTATATCACAGCATGTTGTCCAACACCCCGGGGTGTCGGACAACACGTTTTCAGTTTTT
This sequence comes from Alentia gelatinosa, assembly GCA_950022655.1. Lineage (NCBI taxonomy): Eukaryota > Metazoa > Annelida > Polychaeta > Phyllodocida > Polynoidae > Alentia > Alentia gelatinosa. Next base: position 39,634,034 of record OX465590.1, on the reverse strand, counting down.
GCACCATAAAAAGTTAGTTTTTTTTATTTAGAAAAAAATCAACCTGGGTATTCATGAGTGGTAGGGGTTCTTAACATAATCAGGGATATTTGTTATTCCATTATGATTATTAGTTCTTTTATACATCCTTTAGAGATGTGTGGTCCAACACACGATTTTTTGGAAAAATATCATCATGGAATCATAATGTTCTGATATCAGAATAGAAAATCCGATTGTGTTGAAACTTTCAGGTATCACAGCCAGGATTCTTCTCAGCATTGTACAATAAAGGAAAATTAATTTCTCTCAATATATTTCATTAGTATTGTCCACTGAAAGTCGGGGTGTTGAACAACATGCTCTATGGGTCTCTATGTTGGAAAATTTGAAGGTCCTAGATATTTTTCACCATTTTAATATTTTTTCAATCTTTTACCAATTTTCTAAATTGTATTGTCTACACTTCTCATGACATATGATTTAAACATGTTAATAAATACAATTGGCTCAAAATTGTGTCTCCCAGATTTTGAACAAAGTGAAAATCACTAGAAAATCACAGTTTTTGTTGATTTTCGGAAGGAAAAATTCCTCAGAGCTCTACAAAACCCTATGTTGGAAAGAAAGACTATCAAAATATGCACCAAATAATTTCATTTTTACATTGATGAGATACGTTTATACAACATGAACCTTGAATAAGCTTATTTGGGCAATTAAGCAGGTTTAAAAAATCCGACCCTATTGTTTTGATCCTAACGCCTTATTAACTTTTATGTTTTGACTGTCCATCCTTCATCATATTATCCTACCCCTAATATAAAATCCCATAGGCTCCGTATGCCACGCTGACTGGCATACGGAGTTTTATATGGCACCAGTGGCATACATAATTGTTATCACATTATATTCCAAAATCGAGGAGACAGGGGAGGATAAAATCAAAACCTGATTCGTTTTAATCGTGGCCAGCGCATTCCACTTCCACTCATGAAATCACTACGCCAAACTCCAGTCGTGGCATGCGGTGGCCAAGATTAAAACTCATCCAGTTTTACGATAGATAAGCCCCGTCTACCATCTTCAGGCACACAGGCCTCTATCTCACCCCCTGGTATTTCCCCCCCTAAATTTAACATTGTACTCAATGTCCATGGAGTATTTAGAAAAAATACTCAATGAGGTATCATGTCACAAATGTTATCCAATTAATCAATGTGAGGGGCAAGATAAATTCAGAAAACGATTCACGTTTACAGTCAGAGCTCGATCCCGCTATCGTTTGAATCACTATGTAATTTATGCGGCTTCACCTTGTGAATTACTACACTATTCAAACTTGGTGGGTTACTAGCTCTGACCGTATATTTCATAAGTTTCCTCTATAATTCCTTTCCACATTGTCCTTGTATTGAATCTCCCCTCTGTGAAACCCTATCATATAGCTGGAGTTGCTTCCACTCTCTAAGATAGAGTCCCTGCTTTTATCCTACCCCTAATATAAAATCCCATAGGCCTAACATTGACTTTCCGTATGCGCGCATATGTCGCATACAGATAAAAAATGGCTCCTAGGAGCGTACAAATAATGGACCAATCAGAGATCAGCAGCTGAAAGTAGTTCCAAGTGCCTTCAGAGCAGCAAGGAGAGCTATATGGAGGACTTCAGAAAGTTTTTATCATGTTTTTTGTTATTATCCTCACATAAAAATATCGTTCACAGGGGGCAGGATAAAATCAAAACCTTATTCGTTTTAATCTGGGCTCCCGTATGCGACGACTGGAGTTTTGGCTCCGGATATCACTACGCCAATCTCCAGTCGTCGCATACGGGAGCCCAGATTAAAACTCATCCGGTTTTACGATATTAACATATTCTTGTATTCTTCTCGCGATCGTCATCTTTCCACTTTCCTCCTAACCTCACCTCACATTCATGACTATATAAATTTCTCCTTCAAGATCAGTATCCTTCTCGCTCAGTCTTCGTCTCACTTTTCATCCTATTCCCAATTTGCTACCTTCCTTTTACCGACAACTCCTGGCAATATATAAGTGGCTTTCATTAAACCTGACCTGTCTCACACTTATAATCCCCACCTGTTACCACCCTCCTGCCTCCCCCCCCCCCCTCTCCCTGCCTCCCGCCTCCCGCCTCTCCCACCTCTCCCTCCCTCTCTCGCCTCTCCCTCCCTCTCCCTCCTCTCCCTCCCTCTCCCACCTCTCCCTGCCTCTCCCTCGACACCTCTCCCTCCCTCTCCCGCCTTTCCCTCGACACCCTGCACAGGTCTCCCGGGAGGCCCGTCTCTCATAGTACGCCGACTGACCGGTGAGGGCGCCAAAGGGCGGGTAGGTGTGCAGTAGATGAAGTGATCGTCGACTTCTCGACATTTCCCGCGGGGACGCCGGGAACCAGAGTAAACCCGACACGGTCTCGCGAGATATCGCGGGGTCACGCGAGAACTGGCGTTCCGGCCGCACCTAGCGACTGACGCCTGAACTATACGTTTGATATCGGGATACTTTGCTTTTTACAGTTAGGCCTCTACCACTTCAGAGTGGACGGTTTGTTGGTAAAGGATATAGCTTAGATAAGGGAAAGATCACCCTCAGATTCTTTGGTTTGGATCATTGGAAACTGGGAGGAAGGATCCCTTTTAACCTGGCCTATAATATTCCGGCTACACTATTGCCTGAAGAAGCCTGATAAAATCGGACGTAACGTTGCAACCATCCCTACACTATCTATCTCGATGTATACTTACCCCCAATAAAGTTTGTTAATACAAATTCAGCGTGTCTGCTCTCCTGTAGACCTTTCAACAAACTGAATTATATAATCTAAGAAGCTTCTGAGACTCACTTCGCACCTAATGTATAGGAATATCATAGAAGGACCTACTTTAGGTCCCTACGAAATATATTCATTGCGAGCCATCTTATTTTGATATAGGCCAAAATATATATTCATATACAAAATGTTCATCAAGGTAATCTAGAGCTAAGAAGTAGAATCATTGCTCAGAAAATTCTATCTCTAATCTGAGTGAATGTGGAATTTTCAACAAACAGAATATTCCAGATACTCTAGAATCACTTTGTCATTTGCTGAAGCTGCTAACAGAAATCCATATAGTTCCCAATGAGTCTTGACTTTCACTTCTTTTCTAGCCCTAACCTCGCCCCACATATTTCTTACGCCTGCATATAGTTCGGTCTCTACCTAACCGTACCCTTCCGCCCACAGAAAATAATCCCCTAAGTACTGTGGTCACGTGACGTGATAGGACTTGAAACTCTTACTTGCCGCACACCCTAGTTCCACTCCAATCACTCCGCCAACTCACTTAGAGCCGTCCAGAGGCCACAAAGTAAGAGGTGCACCGCCCTCACTTCAACAGATTACTACGCCTGCTGTAAGTAGTGCTGAGCGAATATAATTTGATGTATTCCGAATGACATGCACATATTAGAGTGGCTCACAAAGTGGAGAGCGACGTTTCTAATCTCTTTATTTCTCAGAACATAATGTTTATGGACGGTACCCTCTCCTCGATGACAAGTCATATTTGATAATAAAATTATACGAACTGCATCTGTGGTTCTTCTCATGGGATACGGCATATATATTTCTTTTGGCACAATTTCTTTATAGTCATTTGTAGCTCCATTACACCGCATTCATTTTACATTTTCCGAGTATCTTACACGATCTATAATGATTTCCAAGACTCCATTATGTGTTGTGATCGAATAGAATAACCGACGATGCAAAGCAGTAAAAATAGAAGTACAATGCTTTAAGATGGATTTCGCAAGATGGTGTTGGTAATGTAGAAATGTCTTTCAATGAAATATATGAAACAGTGCATTGCTCAAGCGGTGCCCCTTTGAATGACATTAATCTTTATATATCTGTGTGTGTGCAAAGGGCATAAGAAAATCTGTTTTTCTATGAGTGGGAGACACTCCTCTACTTTGTGAAGTATGTGATCCGTCATGTTGTTAAAGCCACGTGACGTGACGTCACAGTCAAGTGTGTCACGTGATCCTCGGGTCCTGAGCGTTCCGTCTTTCTGTGGTGACTGACCCCTTTTACGGAAACAGTAGGAGAGGCAGGACCTCTACTAGTGGATGAAGGGAAAACCATTACCCTGATAAGGAAGTGAATTCATGTTACGCGCAACATTTGACTCGAAGGGGTTGTACTTCTACTTCAATAACCAGCGAAAGGAGGATTATAACAAATGTACTCCTATAGAGTTTCATGTGACTCCAGTGGTGTCAGAATAGGGGGGGGGGGGGCAGGGGGGGGGGGGCGATTGCCCCCCGCCACCTTTTTGCCAGCCCAAAAAAGTCAGCAACTTCAAATTTTACTAATACAATCGTAAAACCTGTCTTGACTTTTCAGCATCGAAAAATGTCAAAGTCTGACTTTTTAGCATTCAATGATGGCTAAGCCCTGACTTTTCACCCTGGAAAGTGCGAAAGTTTAATTTCTTTTTTGCATGCAATGATGGCTAAGCCCTGAATTTTCACCATGGGTAAAATGTCAAGGTCTGACTTTTTAGCGTGCAATGATGACTAGCGTGCAATGATTAAAAAGAGCTGACTTTTCAGACTTTTCGCAGATTCACGGTACACCCAATGGAACAGGCAAATGTGTAAGTCTGACTTCATACCAAGAAAAAAGTCAGTTTTCAACTTTCATTTGCTAATCATGTTATTTTTACCTTTTCATCTTTTATCATGGTTCAAATATAACAACACATATTTACAAGCGACTGCTTACACAAAAAAACAGTACAATGACACAGTTCAAAATCCCTTTCAGGTTTTGAACACAATTTATTTGATTCACATCTACTCATCTTTTCATATTTGGCTGACAACAGTCTTTTTATTTTCCATGATTAACATTTCCCCCTAGACCAGTAAAAATTTGCCTTTCATAATTCCTTCTTTTACCTCCATTTTAAAAAGTTCCCTATTCTTGATTTCCCTAATTATTTGCAGGCTTCCTCTGTACAGTGGGCCTTTCTTATAAAATTATCTGTACTGGTTTCTGCAACGAAACAGCTTGTATGGTAAATTTTATATATTGTGTACTTCCCGTACTAGTTGTCTGACTTGTCGTGGCTAAAGCAATGTATTCATAGTAAGGATAGAATCTGTACCAGCTCATTAAACCAAATGTTATATATCCGTGGACATGCCCTGCATAAGTAAATTGTAAACCGCCTTTATGTATGATTATTACTGTTACTTATGAAGTACATGGAAGAACGCCTAATATTGTCTGGAAAATGTGCCTCATGAGAAGGGAAGAGGGAAAGGGGAGGGGGAGATAGGGGGAGATGGAAAGGGGGAGAGGGAAGAGAGGGGGAGATGGGAGGGGTAGGGTAGAGAGGGGGTAGGGGAAGGGGAGAGGGGAGGAGAGGGGGAGATGGGAAGGGAAGAGGGGAGGAGAGAGGGGGAGGGGAGAGAGGGGGGAAATAGGAAGGGGGAGAGGGAAAGGGAATGAGGGAGGGTAGAGAGGGGAAAGGGGAAGGTGGAGGGTAAGAGAGGGGAAAGGGGAGGGGGAGGGTAGGTGGGTAGGGGGAGGGGGACAGGGAGAGAGGTAGGGGAGAGGATGACAGAGGGCCAGGGGGTGAGTGGATCAGGGAGAGAGGGGAAGAGAGAGTGAGAGAGAGGCAAGGGGCGAGGGAGGGAGGGGCAGAGGGGTGAGGGGGGAGAGAGGAGAGAGGGGAAGAGAGAGGGAGAGAGGGGCGAGGGAGAGAGAGGGGGATGGGGAGAGGTGCAGAGGGGAGAGGGGAAGAGGGGGAGAGGGGGAGAAGGGGAGAGGGTGGAAGAAAGAGGTGGAGGGGATATGGATGAGGGGGAGAGATAGGGGGAGACGGGGAGAGGGAGAGGGGGAAGGGGAGAGACGGAGGGTAGAGATGAGGAGGGGGAGAGGGGAGAGGTGAGGGGGAGAGGGGAGAGGGTAGAAGAAAGAGAGAGAGTGGAGTGGGATGAGGGGGAGAGGTAGGGGGAGAGGGGGAGGGGAGTGGGGGAGATGAGATGAGAGCGGTCATCGGATGATTAGGCCGTGCGGTCAGACGAGCGGCCCGCCTAATGGCAGTGCGCGGTATTCGTGTGACGAGTTATTCCCGGTCACGTACACAGCGGAGTCTTTGTACCCTGAGTAAACAGTATCTCCGTCTGTTATAGCGGGGAGAATACGCCAAGACGGCACCCGCAATCAGCGGCCATACAGTTATGAATATTCATTACGGCAAGGGACAGCTTCTGACCTGAGTGGCGGAATAAGAAAGAGTTTTACTGTATTCCTCTGGAAATATATTGGGCGTAGTTCACAATGAGAATTAAATACCTTTAGCTTCGTCCAACTTGGATTTAACTGATGCGATGAATCTTACATTACATAGATGATTCGTGGGCGATAAATATCCAACTCCAAATCTGGTCTTTGTTTTATATCACCCGTGGTATAAGTTTAGGCATAGGAATAATGTTAGAAAAATATACTCAATGATTACACCTATAAAGTGACAATACTACGCCACGGTCGTGGCAGAGTGAATATGAGACGATGTTATGTGTTATTAACCAACTGGATTAGTGAAGTAAATTGAATTATTCTGATATTGTCATACTACTTTATATCAGTGAAAGGGGTGAGATAGATCCATAACCGCACTCGAATTGTAAAATACACAATACTCCACTCGTTTGGATGGGCCATAATCATCACTCGGCTTCGCTTCGATGACGACGATTCTCGATGCAATACTATTTACAGGGATGTCAGTTGGGGTCAGGGATAAAAGTGGAAATATTTTTCATGCGGAATTTTCTGCCCCAGAGATACCAGGGAAAACTTGGTTGATATGTCCTTGTCTGCCATGACATGAGGTTGTGGGTCTGTGGAACAGGTTCAAACCACTTTTTTATTGGCGAAGATGAGGTTAAATCAATATTACCCTTTTTTTAACATGAGGAAAAGCAATGACATACAAGTAGATAAGAAAAGTGGATTTCCATGGAAAGATGGAGAACTGACATCTCTGTATATATACTTATTGTTGATGATAGTGCTAGCCTTATTCTGGGTATTGGGAAGTATCTGGGGACTAATACCTAGTATTCATAAAATGATTAGATATCCGCTACCCAAACTGGTGATTAAAGTAGTCCTAGTCACCTGAAATGGAATCATCCACTTATTATCTTCCACTGAGTTTCCCACAGCTTGCTGGTGATACTGAATTGATATTAGACTGGCCTCAGTCCCTGTGTCCTACCCCTCCACCCCTTCTGAGTGACACAGGGACTGGTCTCATCCGTAATCGGCCGTGTAGACTGGCGCGATTTTGCACCACACTCCCCAAGCAGAGGTCTGGCTACTGGTCAGGATATCTGCTGGGTGATTGATACCTTCTCACTTTGATCTCAATCGAGACATAGTCAGGAGTAGGCGAAATATATTGCTATGACAACACAGGCGGCCAGGGAACTGGAGGAGGGGAGTGGGGAGGGGTAGAGGGAGGTATAGGGTTACAGGGAGTGGCTTGGGGTCATAAACAGGAGATTCTATTCATAGTGGACAAGTTTTTGATTCATGGGCCAGTCAGAGAAGGACACATGCTATAATAAATTATATTCTGATTTTCTTTAATCATTTAATGAATGTTCATAATGAAAGACTTGAGCAAGTCTAAATTGATATGACAACTACATTCTACCTGAAGCCACTGCTGTCTTCTTCAGATGGGAACTGCCCCTGGATCTGACTGCTTGACTGTGAGAGTTACATTCCTACAAGGCAAGACAGAGGTCTCAGGTCAAGTGTCACCATTGTCATTCAATAGAAAGGTAGTCACGAAACAAGAGCAAATCTGATTAGACTGAAATGGCCCATGTATATTGAATTATCCTGGTCAGATTGTCTAAAGTAATCTATTTTGGTGACCAGTCTTCATGCAGAATTGCTGACTGATTCGTGTGGGTAGTAAAATGAATTTAACGCTTTATTGGTTAATAAATAGATAAAGCAGAAAATCTAGTAACATTTGGATAAATTTTAGGTACAGATGTAGTGAGATATAGGACCTTTTCTGGTTACTGTAACTAAGGTCAGTACTGAATTACAACCGCCTTACCCAGCACCCTAGTGACGCCTGGTGTGAGAAGAGGGCACTAAAATAAGTTAGCCACTAAGCTATATAGTTCTGTCAAGGCACATTTCCCGATAAGCCTTTAACATACTACTGATAATGTTAGCATTTTTGCCATAACCCCACTTTCATACACTACAACTGCTGATAGCCTTCACTTTATCCCACTTTCCTATACTACTACCAACTCAGAACCCTGAGAATTATGGTGGTACATTTCCTTGACCACACACCAGATGGCGCCACTAACCTGATGGAATTACTTTAATATACGGGGACACAGACCAAACACTCATCAGTTTCCTTCTTTGTCCATAGTATTGATAGGGGTGAAGTAAAGAGTATATTCTCATTTTACAATGTCAAAACCCAATCACAAGGGTTGACACAAAGGCTGTATATTAAACAAATTATGAAATACTCCTTTAGGTGAATGAAAAGCAATCATTCATTTGAAAATTGGGACTTTATTTTGCTGACGTACTTTGGATCGCACATTATATACTCATGAAAATGTTCAATAAAGTCACTTCCTGCAGACCTGTACCTAAAGTTAAGACAAATTATCATTACTTTAATATGCATCATAAGCAGACACCTTCAAAACATTTCGAAATCGAAGGTGCTTTAGGTGACATTATTTCTATCAATTTCTTTTTGCATTGTCAGTTCGAACCATAACCAAATTTTTATTATTTAATTTTTAATTATTTATGGTAGTTTTCCATTCCGTTTCTGGACCTATTCATAACAGGTTTTGCTGGGATTGAATCTATTCTACCTAGATGTATAGCTTTGACAACCAGTGTATATCAACAAAGAAGGGTACAGAACATATATATCTGGCTTAAATACATTGTCAAACCATCACGGTTTGGGACGTACCGGGCTAAATCAACATTATTCACCAACTTTACAGTTCATAATGGTTCATGCATCCCGTATTTATTACATATACCCTGTACTCTTTGCCCACCTTTCCCCTAAAAAACAGTAGACCATCTTCTCAAATAAAACATGAAAATATCTTATGAATAGGAGTCCCATTTTGCACATTCCGGTACAAGTAGTAATATATTCCTATATACACAACCGTCTTTTTTGAGAATGAGATTCACGAAATGCTTTGCTTTATCTAATATACATTTTTTCTTACCTAATGTATTTTTTTAGGAAATACACTGACTATAAGCACAAAGCACAACATATAACATAACTAGACTAATCAGTCGAAAAATAATATGCTTTGACTCCACTTCATTGTATTGTTTGCTTACTCAAATATAGCTCTTTCGTCAAAGCAAAAAACAATAATGTCAAAATGTAGTACAACAGTAATAGCTATGGAAAGCTAGCTGAATGTTCTAGACTTGTATAACCATACATATGTATATGAGACCACAATCTATCTAGACAAATTACATTAGCGACCGTTTATGCCTGACAGAAGCGAGAACAACTCTTTATATAACAACAATGATAAAACTATTATAGTGACAGTTTTGCGCAGGATTTGCATTAGGAATGTGACAGTTAAATTCAGATTATACCACAACAAATAAAAGTTACTTCCCGAGTGGGTTCAATGAGATACTCTCTCTTCCCAGAGATTTTTATAGAATGCAACACTTTTTTGTTTTTCAGTTAAATCAGCACAGTGGAATAACCATTTTTGAGCGGGTTCAAATAAATTACTAGGGCTACAATTTTCACTGGGTATGGTCAAGAAAGGTAACCAGTTGTCGGTGCTTATTGAAGTTGGCACTGGTGGGTTTTTTTTGCTTTTGCATGTAATAAGGAGCAGAAGCTATTCTCAACAATGTACCATCTTTTGCCCTGAAGGCAGGAAAGTATAATGTGCATCTCACACATTTTTGGCAACAGAAACTTATATCAGCTGATCTATTTTAAACCTTCCCTATAAAGAATTATGGCACTGAAACCTGAAGCTACTTGAGTGAAACATATATCAGTTATCCAAAGAAAGCTTGACGGACATCAAGTAAAATGTTTTACGTTATACTTTGTGTCACCAAACAACAACGATTACAAGATGACAGAGATGACGTGGCTTTTAAGTTTATCTAGTTCCAACTGTGAATTAAAAAAATAATAAGAAGAAAATATATATTAATATAATAATACAATAATGAAAAGAATAATGATGATAATTTTTTTTAAATTACACTACTACGAAATTTTGGATAATCATTATAAGACCAGTACTATGTAGCCATGTGTATTTCTCCACATTTTGTTTGATTCTCATTATTCACAGAGGAAACCTGCAGTCTTCTTATATCAGACTTCGCACAAGGATAACTGTAATTAATCAAACATCCTTTGGAAGACTGTCATATGATATTTTTTGTATAAAAAGAAAAATAGAAAAAATTAAATGTGTCTCTCAATGCATGTTCAGTAATTTCAATATTCTACATTCTACTGAATATCGGTCTAGATTTGTATCACTATAAGCCATATGGTTTTTCATAGCGGACACCAATGTTTTGCTGATATAGAGTTCAGCCAACTGCCATTGTGTATAATAAACCCAGAATTGACACATTGCCTAAGTCCAATCAACAACATTGTAAGAATGATCACAACCTACTGATAATATGTGATATTCCAATATTCCAGGAATATTAACAAATATAAATAATGTAAAATCTTATCGAATCTGCCAATAAATAGAAAGTTAATGAGTCATTTCAAATTGAAGATGTATAGCACATGGCAGCTAGAACCTTAGGTCCAAACATAGACCTCTGGTCTGCAGACAGAATAACAGGCTTAAGGGTACAAGGTCGAGGGAGAGGTGGTGAGACCATGACTCTAAACATTAACCAGATAGCTTAACATGAAAGTAGATAGCATACCTGGATATCAGAACAGTTACCCTCATATATATATATCTCCATAGACTTAACACGGTGTGACTTTATGCCACGGGTATGCCATATAATATGTATATGCCATGTGTGAAATATGTTTGTATCATCTTTCTCGGTGCCACAGATCTTGTGTTTCCACAGATCTGTATCTTGGAGGAAAAATATGCATGACATGAATTTTAAAACACGTAACAGGGTGAGGATGAAATCTTAAATTCACAAAATTGCATTTGATTGTTTACATGGCATTCGTTGTCTTCCGCTACCAATATTGCTCAGTTCCGTTTCTTGATATTATCCTACCCCTAATATAAAATCCCATAGGCTTAACATTGGGTTTCCGTATGCCACGCTGACTGGCATACGGAGTTTTACATGCCACTAGTGGCATACAGCATTGTTATCACGTAATATTTCAAAATCGAGGAGATAGGGTAGGATAAAATCAAAATCTGATTCGTTTTAATCTTGTCCATCGCATTCCATTCCTGAAGTTTTGGCTCCGGACTTCACTCGGCTTCGCCTCATGAAGTCACTTTGCCAAACTCCAGTCGTGGAATACGGTGGACAAGATTAATCCTCATCCAGTTTTACGATAGTACTGCATACCAGTGAAGGCAGCACGAATTTGAGAAAACATTTCAGTGAGAAGGTCCTGCAATCTTTGCTAAGCCACTCCTGTTACAATATTCCACATTGTTCTTCGAAGGCCAACAAATGCAAAGGTGAAAAACTGTGTGTTTTCCAGACCAGTTTTGAATCCCTAATGACAAATGAGGCAATGGGCTTATTTTGAGCCAATGCATGGCAAGCACATCACAATTATGGTCTCGCTATTTTTGATGTCATTTGTATTCAATTGAGGCAAGTCTGAATAGCAGTAGTCAAGGCAAGTTGCTTTCCTTGTGGCAAGAATAGGACTCCAATACATTTACAGGTTTCCTCTAAGCCTAGAAGACATCGACAAGTATGATTTTGATAAATATAAAAAAAAAAAAAAAAAAAGAGAAAAAAAATGCCCAAAGGGCGTCGGGACGGTTATAAAATCGGACCGGTCATGTACCGATTATAAATGATCTGACGGATAAAGGTGTAATCGGGAACAATCGGCATGTCAATGTCTTTTATGCTTTATTCTGAGTCTTGCCATACTACCATCTGTCTAACATGAATCAGTAAATTCTACCATCTAACATCTTCAAGAAATAGCAACCTGGTGGCCATACACAAGTTATGATATTCATCATTTAAACATGGAGATTTGGTTCATCAAACAGCCATCAATAATCACAGCCTTTTCATCATTAAACCCACTCCATGTTTCAGTTTCTAATTCTAGTTTTTGGCTGTCTCTACCTGATCACAACCAAAAGGGAGAATGCACCTGGACTGAGTTCACACGGTGGGAATGTCTGGTGAGGAGTCGACTGCCATGAATCTGGAGCCTGTTTTTATTTGTAGTGATCACAAAAGAGTGACCAGTTAGGCGCCCAAACTAGTGATCATGACCAAAAAGTGTTCCTCAGACCCGGTGTGGTGCCAAAATTGGTTACCCTGCCATAAGTGGTAATTATCGCCCACTAGTATCTTGTGAACATGCGCAGTCTTGATTTCCACGATTGGAGAGTGAAAATTTGCCGAAATTAAGCATATTACGACATATCACGCCAATGTAATTCTCATGTCTAAATTCTATTATCCGCTCTGATTATCCGCTAGAGGGCTCGGTGGAATCACTCTCCAAGCAGATATCCTACGCTTTACTTCTTGCGGCCGCTTGTCAAGCATTAGTGCCGCGAAAGATCTGGGAGGAGAGTGCTAGTGGGCGATAATTACCACTTATGGCAGGGTAACCAATTTTGGCACCACACCGGTCACTATTCAGCTGTAATGATCACTGTTGTTCCAAGGCCCATTCAAAAACAAAAACATGTCTCACATGTATATTACTCAACAGAAAATTGTGAAATTTGGGAATTAGATAAAACAGATATAGATAATTCATCGCAGTAAATATTGTTTCATTTGATACAGTGGAAGTGTATAAAATGAAATATGCCACCATTTGGGCTAAATGGTCACAACTCTGGAATCCAAAACAGTGACCACGACAGTTTACCCCTCTAAATGGTTTCACATGTTATGACGACTTATTTCTGGAACCCAAAGGTCTCCAAACAGTCACTAACTGGTCACTATAGGAAATGGTCACGACTAAAAAACAGGCCCCTGAATACAGATTCAATGTGCCTCTTCAGTATTCCTCACTACTTGATTTGAAGAGAAAATTTGTGTTGTTTGTAAGAATGGCTAAGCACCAAGCTTAGTGGCTAAGTGGTAGGGGTGTTCGTCTTGAGCATTGGAGGTCCTGGGTTCAAAGCCCGGTCGGGTCATACCAAAGACTTACACAAAAATGGTACCCACTGCTCATTCGGCTTAACACCCGCCATTAGAATGAGGAGGAGGGGGCTAGGGCCCGAGGGCAAGAACGGCTGTATCGCCGAATTCAGTAATTGTAAAAACAATATTCCCTTAATAAGAATTGCTTTAAAAAAATTGTGCATATAATGATATGAAACCTGGAGCAATATCTATGGACCATAAATGGGAATCCTATCTTGACATCAAAAGAATGATAAAGGGAAACATTACTTCATTAGTCCTCAGTCCGTCAGTAGCTGGTATGAAATATTGTCTAGAAATCACAGCAAATGCAGACAGCCTTAGTTTATATTTATAGAAAAGAAAGCAGTTATCAAAGGACGTAATTCTGCGAGTTCGTATCGCAAAATGAATGAAATTTCATAGGGAAAGCCAGCAAACGTGTTTGATAGATAACTTACTGAATTTTCAGGATATTTGTTCTGTGTACAGACAAGTCTAGATATCGGATTGAAGCCCTATTCAGTACGAGAAGGCTTTCCGTGAGTAATATTTACACAGTAACAACCAACAACGTAGATATTTCTCACATTACACCGGGAGAACGACATGAGAAAACTTCACATCAGTCTCAGTACTCCGCGACAAGCGACACCACTCTCACAGACAAGACGATACTGCAAGCTCTCCAAAACCAGTGAAAAAATTATAAAAATATGCAAGATCAATATAGCTATGTTTTGCAATCTCAGCTGGAAATACAGTGTGCATGCGTTATATCTTCTACTATGAGACTCGTTGCAAACGTCCTATGTACAGCACATGTAACATTGCAAATATAGTTTCAAGAATTGGTTTTGATTGCTAATTAGTAACAAGACTTTCACAACAGATATATGTGTTCTGCTATTTTACAATGTCAGCACTACAGCACCTTTAAATTTACCTGAATAAATAGCCCCTCGCTCTTAAACAGACAGCGCCGTCAAAGCAGAGTATGCATCTAGTCAATCAGCGTATTTACAAAAAAAATAATAAAACATTCTCTCTTTTAATTCAAGGACTAGCAAGTCTTACGTAGAAAAGACAAGAATTATCTGAGTAAGAAGCCATGAGACCATCTTCACTGTCCCTATGTTAGATGATAGGAAAAATAGATTTTTGGTGAAATTTGTGAATAGTTCCTATACCTTGTGCACTATCCAACTGGCACTAGTAGGAGTTAGAGAAGGTAGTATAGTCTAGGCTGAACATTTTTAAGTAGAAGTGAAAGTTTTGACAGGTTTCATAGACATTTTCAGTACAAAGAAGTCTTTAACAATTAGACTATACTAGAGTTGCCCTGCTTGGGTGTGGGTATGCACAGAGGAAGAATTTACATTTTTTTTCAATATGCATACAACTATTTCTATGCCAAAAAACACCCCAGAAAAATAATCTCTACCTAGCTTATCATCAAGCCGATGTTTAGACCTTAATAAGTTTGCAAATCAATTTTTGAAGCCGTTATTAAGCCATTTCTATCAAAAACCCTCTCTAGTTTATTTAGTTTGGTTCGTGTTTCGTCGTAAAAGTAATTAAATAGAACTGCGTCAACATTGGGTTGAATTATTCCATAAGAGGTTGAAATCGATGAAATTGCATCGACCTGCTTTGCATTGTACGACCGTTTAGGTGGTATCTGTTCAAGATATTTTCTTTTTTTACTCTTTACAATGTTTTCCATATATTACCAGTCTTTGAGGAAATTTTGCTTCTAATGACCAAAAGGCTAACTTTTATAAAAAAACGTGGTTAGTTAGTTAGAATTATCAAACTAGTTTATCACAGAAAGTGGAGTTTTCTTACAATGTCATGGTTGTGCAAAAGAAAGAGTTATGTACATTATGCTGCTGCCATATGTAAGAATGGGTCAAGATTTGGTGTATAGCTGAAGGGAAAGGTGCTCCTACTCTAACACACATCATGTGCTGCTAAGAACTCAAGAATAATCCTGCTCACTATGATAACTTATCAACGAAAATTTTAAGACCAAAGAAATATAAAAAGAATCTTCTAAAAGACCTGTAGTTTGGCACGAATGCAACTTGGAAATAACAAACTTCTCTAGAATATAATTACATGAGATGTAAAAAATTGTATACATTCTTAGGCTAATGTGTGTGACGTTTGAGATAATTTTTTAACTCATTCGTTTTCTTAACTCAATGTTGGCATAACAAAGTGGTACCCCTTGAGTGAAAATTCCTCAATAGACACTCCATAACATACATATCAGTAACAAAATTCTTCGGTGTCCGACAGAAATATTTTCCCTGCTGTGTCACTCACCAAAATGTGAGGCATAAAAGATCCGTGTAAGCTGAGTTATAAGCAAAGCAGCTCGTGGTATTGATGAAACCGACTCTGATGTGAATAATCCAAATCAATCAAATGAGCCACGAAATGGTAAAATAACTCACATACCAAAGCTTACACTAATCTATGTTTCTTGTTATGGCTAATGCACTTAGCATCAACTATGCACATACTATCTATTTAATTTTTTAAAGAAAGTTCTGTCGCTGCCATGGTTGTTGAGTTGGTTTTCTTCCCCTCTTATTTTTGCACTTTACATCATGATTCTTTGTTAACCCTCTCAGGTGAGCAGGCCCTAGTAAAAGCTCGAGGCCCGAGGACGCGTCTGGACAGTGGGCCTCGGGGTGAGAATGTCTCCGGCTTTGGATAAATAGCTGCTTAAAGGCATATCAGACAATTTGTAAAACCCATATCAAACTTAAAAATCGGGGGTCGCCATGCTAGCTTTGGATGGAAAAATCAGTATTATAATTATATCATAATTGAATATATAGAAATTCTAAAAAGTAGTCTTTTTATATAGTAAAACCCATGTAATTTTCTTCAAACTTTTACAGACAATAGTATATGTATAGTACTGCATTTTTTAGGTCAAACTAGGCAGAACTTAAATCTTGCTCATTTAGTTTTGGAATATGTCACAAAAACCCAATTTAAACGGATAACTGTAAATATTTCAACACCACCAGGTGGCGCCACAGCGAATCGTAGGATATGCCTTTAAATGAGTGATGATGGTCATAGATGCCTTCCTGAAAACAAAATGGTTTCCACATTTTTCCATCCATATTTTATCACAAGTCTTTGGTTACTGCTATACTCATCAAGATTTTTTTTTTAACTGCCTCTATGTAATATTTACTGCCTACAGACATTCTCTCCCCTGCTGAGACACTGATGCCTAAATGCATTCTTGCCGACAAAGAGTTAAAACAATGAAGTACACTTGAGCTAGGATGAGTCTGTCAGAAGAGGCACCTTGAGGATTGTAGAGTAGTCGTCTTTAGTAAGGCCTACGTCTAACGAGGTACAGGATATACGCGGGGTATGTCTCTATGGGGCTGATTCCACCGACACGATTTGTTTTGCCTGGCAGGGTTGGGCAGTGTCTTGCAGCATCTGGCTGCATCTTGCTTGACCGTACTAAATCTCATAAGAGCATTACCCTTGCGCGTGGAGCACCTATTATCGCTCAAAGTGGGTTATTCCACCGCAGAGATCCAACCAGATGTTCTCACACAATTCAACCCGACCTAACTAGTCAACAAATCAGCCATGATCAGCATATATCGCACGCCCTGGTGAAATCACCCCTTTATATATATCTTTGTACGCGGTTGAGTGAGGATCAGCGGGAAAACAGAGAGGAGATGAGGGTGGAGACGAGTGCGGAGCCCCCTACGGCTCGTCGGGGATCTGCACATGTAGCACGGTCCGGTTCTGCAGTCCCGAGTCCCTGATCGACACCCGCAGATCCCTGTAAACTTGCCGGGGTACATCGCACACCAGCTCGCAGTGACCGAAATCCAGCTGCGATCTAAGCTCGGCAAAATTCATGACGGCCTGCAGCATGTCGCTCGGTCGGAACCCGCGCTGGATTCGCGTACCGTCCGGTAACTTTATCGCAAGGATCACGCGGTCCCCATCCTCCGGCTGCGGTTCGGGGGGCAGTTCCGGCAGCGGGCGGCGGAGAGGCGGGTACGGCGCCTCCTCCTCCTCCTCCTCCTCAGCCTCCCGGGCGCGCGGGGCCTTCTCCCGTGGCTGTGGCGGGGGCTGAGAGCTGCGGGGGTGGCCGGGGTCCGGGTCACGGATGTGCAGCCTCTGGGCGTGCTCGGAGAGGGCGGACGTGGAGGTGGAGGTGGAGGTGGAGGCGGCGGCGGACTCGCCCGCGTGTGGGATGTGGATGTGGTATCCTGGCGCGTCGGGCCGCGGACGGATCGAGGGTAGAGGTGTGAAGCGGTTGAGTGTCGATGAGGGAGGTCGTGATAGCGGAATGGGCGTCGTCGTCGTCATCTGCCGCTCGTACTCTGAAATCAAACATGGAGTGTTTCACTCTTTGTCTTTTTCTGTAAAGCCAGTTTTCAAGATAATTAGTAAAAACCGAACGAGAGTTAGACTTGACAATGTTTATGCCACGATGGGCAGGTCGTGTATTACTACACGAGGCGTAGCCGAGTGTAGTGAGGAGCAGACCTGACCAGAGTGGCATAGACACTGACACGTTTAACTCGAGTTCGGTTTCGTATTTATCCTACCCCGTCTATGCTTTTGTATTACTAAAAGATAAATATTGACTCAACGACCAACAGAACTTTTTTCATAGTAGCTGACATCCTGCTCTCTGATTGGTCAATATTGTTATTACTCTAGTGGCATAAAAGACACTTTATGTCACGGCCTGCCACATAAAATTTGCCTATGTTAAGTCTATGGCGGTTTTTTATTAGGGTAGGATAAATACAACAACCATTTGCCCCAAGGATTCGATAACTATCACCAAATGTATGATGATTAGATTAGGGGCCTCAAAACGGTCGCTATTAACGATTATCCTGTCTAAAAAACGGGTTCCAGACTCAAATTGAATTGGGTAAATCTGGGACCCGTTTTGTATACACGATAATCGTTAATAGCGACCATTTTAAAATTATCATACATTTGGCGATAACTACCAACACATTGGGGCCAATGATCGTTGTATTTATCTTGAAAATAGTCTTGAATCTTTGTAATCGCTATTAACGATAATTATCGCCAAAAGTATCATTACAAAACGGTCGCTATTAACGATTATCCCGTCTAAAAACGGGATCAAGAGGATTTTCAGGGAGTGTATAAATTATTTCATCTCATTTATTTTTACCATGTTATTTTCTTATTGTATCACAAATCTTAATTATGTAATCGTACACCACACATGCCCGCTGTATGTAAGAGTGTGGCTATATTCCCCATTCCCCATTATTATGCACTTATAGAAACTACCAATGGATTATTGCACTAGAAATATACTTCAGGACTTTGTAGAGTCGTGAAGTATTAAGTACAAAGTCCTGTAGGTACACATGATGAAGGCAACTCTACCGAAACGTTGTGTCAAACCTAAACATGTTATAATCCAACTTATATTAAAAATAACATAAATATGTACCGGTATTTGTTGGTTGGTGATAATACATACAAGTAAAACAACCACACATACCGTAGTTGGGGGAGGCTGGAGGTTTGGTGGTTTTCTGGCGGCGCGATGACTTGGGCCGCCTGCCGGTCGGCGGTCGCGGGGAGGGGGACGGGGAGGGCCCGGCCTGTTCTCTGTCGTGAGGCGTCGACATGTAACTGTGGAGAGAAGCACCACAAGTAGAGGCATGGCGTGTGGGGATGGTGACCACTAAAAAAACTATTTTCTTCCAGTTGATTTCTAAAAAAATTCTGGATTCGAAACATCCCTCGTCTCCTATTCCCTATTTCATCCCAATTATTTCTGCTAATAAAACAGCTCGATTATTGTTACAATGAGCTTGATTTCATGCATCATACTCTTGTTATTGCTTTTCCCGTTGATCAGAAACTTAGAAATTTGAAACGGCCAAGTAATTAACGGTCAGGTAATTAGGGTCGATACTAGACTGGCCTCAGTCCCTGTATCCTACCTCCACTCCACTTCTGAGTGACACAGGCCATTCATGGGCCAGTCAGAGAAGGACACATACTATAATGAATTGTATTCCGATTTTCCTTAATCATTTAATGAATGTTCATAATCAAAGACTTGAGCAAGTCTAGGTCGATACCTGCCAACTCTATTGGTACCATTGACCTTATGTGACTATGTAAAGAATGACTGATTCATAAGAAATGAAAAAATGTCCAATAAAAAAAATTTACCCCCGAAAAAACCGGCTACAGATACCCTGGGCAATGCCGTCAACGCTTACTCAACCGCTGCGCTGTTGTTTTTTTTCAATGGAAATGCCATCATACCTGACCTTCAAACCTTTTGATCATCACTATTAAATATCTGTAGATTATCTGTAGAGAGTTCACTCATATCAGTCTGTACTGTAGTCCTCTACTTTGCTGGAGTTGATAGCGTCCAAAATGTAAACGTGTATTTGTATAAAGCCAGTCTTTTTATTGCCATGAAAAGACATTGAGGTGTTGGGGGTGTAGAGAATCTTTTTATGCAAATCACACCATGAAATCACAATGGAAATATTTTGAGGAATTTCAAACGGAGGACTAATTTACCATTTTCTTGCCCATCGGTTACAAAGTACCCATTGAAAATGTATGAAGCCACAGTAAACCACTACACATTGTTTATTAGTGGCCGTAAACCACACCCATGGTCTACAGCTTTTCCAAAACCCATCATCGAATTTCTAGGAATACAAATCGTCATTAACATCCATGGGTAATAAGAAATACAACAATCAATAGTTTTTGGACGGTCGGCTCTCTTGACCGCGCGAGGTTGCCGACGTAATACACATGTACATGATACTGCTTGTATATTACTACGCGTCAACCCGTCGTGGTTTATGGCCACCGGTCCCAAAAAAATCATCAATTAGGGGCCATCCACAAAGTATGTAAGCAGAATTTCTGAAATCTTTTACCCCCCCCCCCTCCCAATCTAGTATGCAATAGAACAAAGAAGGAGCAAACGCAAAAATTTCAAAATTGTTGACCCTCGCCCCCCCCCCCCCCCCCCCCAAGTTAATACAGTAGCACCCTCCGTTCCGGGCCAAAGTGTCCGCTTATGCGGGGTTAAAATAAATATCTATTCCTATCTCGATAAGGGTGACCATTTTTCTGGGGCTATCGCAGGAAAAGAAATAATCATTTTTATCGATATTTAAAGGTATATAGGAATAGGGAAACCAAGAACCGGTGATCAAAAGTCAAAGTTACTCAGTAAGGCTTGGAAAAATTACTGCCCGCGGCCAAGGCCTTGGGCAGTAATTTTTCCGAGCCTTACCTCGTAACTTTGAACTTTTGCTCACCGGAACTTAGTTTCCCTCTAATAGAGGCAACGGTTCCGAGCAAAGGTGTCCGTTAATGCGGGGTGTCCTTTAACGCGGGGTGTCCGTTAACGCGGGGTATCCGTTAGGCAGGGTTCTACTGTACGTACTTTACGGATGGCCCCTTATTGTCTCTATGAGGTATCTCAGCACGTAGAGTCAGAGTGAGGGAGGGTTGGCGGTATACCTTAAGTCTATAGGGTAGTGGGTTCGGCGGCGCGTTCTGCCCGTACGGGGGCGCTCATCATCCACCACCAGCACGTCCGCCGTGCTGCCCCCTACCGGGTAAGTGTAGTCACTGCACACAAAAGAGAAACAGAAGTCATGCACTGCATGCAATGCCAAGTCTCACGCCAAGCCAAACACAGAAAATGCATCCATTTGGATACAGAAGTTGGATACCAAGGCAGAGGTATTTCTTGAAGGAATTAATGAATAAAAGCTGCTATGCATGTACATATTTTCTTCATTTTTTTTGTAAAGTAAAAAATACGAGGGGGCCATCCATAAAGTATGTACGCGCTGATGGGGGTGGGGAAATTTCGAAAATTTTGCGTATGCTCCTTCTTTGTTCTATTGCGAACAAAATCAAGAGGGAGGTGGGGGGTGGGGTTTAGAAAACTTCAGAAATTCTGCGTACATACTTTATGGATGGCCCCGAGGCAGGAATACTTCTATACACAACCGATGCTACCTCGAAAATTACTCTCTTTTTTGTATATCATTTCTTAGGTTATTAGTGATTGTTTTCCATCATAACAATTATGCAGAGAGTGTCCCTTTAAGTTCCCACCTTGATAAATAATGATTTCTAACGTGTTTTTATCAGCTGTATCTGAGAAACTCAATGTACTTAAACTCAATGTACTTACTTTGAGAGATGCAATAAACTACATTTAGAAAAAAATGGGATGTTTTTTCCTGTTTTATTTTTGTTTTTCTTTAATGAGCTCATCCAAATCTTATTAATGTTTATTGAGACCAATTAAGAAGCAAGAGACCTAAAAAAATCATTCAAATGAAATGTTTCAATGATTTAAATTCATATAATCACCATTGAGCAGCTCAATGAAATGATAATACCCGTCCCTCAGTAGTATGGCTTTAAGGGAAAGCTTATCATCTAAGCGCATATGATGCATATGATTAGTAAATCTTAGTCATTTGCCATATTTGAGAGTTTGGTTTGTAGTATTATCTCACCCCGGTATTTTTCTCCATAGGCTTAACGTTAGGAGCTCATACTCCACGGCCATGAAGGAAGTGTTCCCAATACTCAATGGCTAATTGAATGAGTTACTTTGTTGATTATTATCATAAACCCATGCAGTATATTTAATAATTATGTTTGGCTGCTCCCCATGCAGTATCAATTGTATACTGAACCCTGTGCAGTACACTGCTATACTGCACACGTTTAAATATCAGCAGTGTGTGGGCATTCTTCTGTGCCAACATATCGTAAGATTTGATTAATTTTGGATATATGATAAATATAGAACAACCCATCATGCTTGTACATGCTACAAAACCCGATGGGAGTTGATGTTATTTACAGAACTCGGCCTGTCGCCTCGTTCCGTAAAAAACAACAATTCCCCATCTCGTTTTATAGCATGTACAGCATGGTCAGGTCGTTCTATACAAATAATGTTTCTGATCATGTACATGGGGTGAGATAAAATCAGAAACCTAGTTGATGAAAATAACTTGTCTGCTTGTCTGCTGTCGTTTGACCACAGAGTAATTCACTAAGCTTCGCTTCCTGAATTTCTCCGTGGTCAAACTCAGTGGAGTATGGACTAAATTATTTTCATCTCATGAGTTTCCTGCTAATTATGCCCCAGTCACACTGGCGTAAAAAACGGCGTTTTCCTGTGTACGCACGTCTACGTTCCTCTACGCATTTTGAAATCTACAAATACGCCGCGATGCGCAGGAAAACGCGGAGATGCGTAAATGAAAGTCGGAATGCGCCGAAAAACGCCACAATGCGTACAAAAGCGTAAAGAAGCGTTGGTGAACGTTGAGAAGCGTACTAAAACGTTAAAGCAAACCAAACAGATACGTTCCAAATCCGTAGCTAATACGTACTCCCCACCAATTTAAATACGTAGAAGAAACGCCGAAATTTACGCCAGTGTGACTGGGGCATTAAGGTATGGTGAGATAGATGGTAAGAATATTGCAGACATGCGAGCATCTTTCTAAATAGCTACTGCAAAAACTATCATGTCTAATATAATCAAAAATGCTAATTGAAATGAAAAATATATGTATTCACTAATGAGAAGTCACCTATTCTAAAATCATGCAGTATAAATTGTACAAATATGAATCACCTGGTTTAAGAATATCGGGAGACAACTCATTGAAGAGCCATTAGCAGAAAATTCTGACAAACCCAGTGAAGTATGATGAGCTAAGATACATGTAAAGTTGAATTTGTTGATCTATTCCAGATAGGTAATTCCACTCGTGATGTTGTCAAGATCTACTCCAGTTTTGGTGCTGACGCCCACGTACCTTATTCCTATATACCCATTATTGAACTAACTAGAGTTACATACCGCTACTGGGGGGTACATTAAAAATAAGTTATGTGTCGAGGTTGATGTTTTCGTCCCACTCTCATGTTTTCTTCCCGCTCTGACGTTTTCGTCCCGCTCTGATCACGTGATACAATACAGCAGCGGGACGAAACAATAGCTGTTGTCGTTACTCGATAAGGGTGGCCATTTTCTTCGGAAGTGTTTCAGGTAAAGAATTAAGCATTTTTATCGATATTTAAAGGTATATAGGAATAGGGAAACCAGGTACCGGTAAGCAAAAGTCAAAGTTACTCGGTAAGGCTTGGAAAAAATTACTGCCCGCGGCCAAGGCCTTGGGCAGTAATTTTTCCAAGCCTTACCTCGTAACTTTGAACTTTTGCTCACCGGAACATAGTTTCCCCCTATTCCATTGTGACGATGGCCTACAGACAGAGACCAGACATAGGCCAGTTTTGGTGGCAGGACCGAAACTAGAGTATATATATACATCTTGACCACATCGGCAGTGAAATTAGCTATATGGAATCGAGCATTTAGAAAGCGAGGAACCTTGACGGCCTCACATAAACCTGCACTGACCACCGTGTCTCGTCAAGGAGGTAAGGGGGTGTTCCACTGGGGTGATTGCACGACCACAAAAGAGCATCAAACAGGAACCAAACAGTGATATTTTACAGCAATCGGTGCAATGGAGGAGGCAAAATGGTCATCGGCGACAGCCACACGGCGGTCTGACAAGTGGACAGCTAATGAATTCTAATAAATTTGCTTTTGTCAGGCAACCGAAAATATTTCACACAGTCTTTGAAGTCCCCCGTGGGCTTATATTATCCATCGTATACAAAGACTCAATTGAAATATATGGGGACTCAGTAAACCACGACCCATTATATAAAACCTGTCTGATACCATAACTGTGGTATACCGGCTCAAAGCCATGGTATACGGGAAAATAGTCCCTTTGTGCTATAGAGGAAAGACATAGTCCCTATTGTTATACCCTTTAATATGGCAATTACTGGGTTTGATTTATTCAAAAAGATAGATAATCAATACAAGAAACGATGGTTTTGTGGATAGGTGGCTCTGTAAACCACGAGAGGTTGACTTTGTATAAGCATGTCTGGTGAACACCGGCTGCATCTGATTCAAGGCCAGCGCAATGGAACACCCGCTTTATACACATTGTTCACACTGTCCTCAGCCTCAGATCACCACATCGTGATGTCACTGCAGGTAAGCAGAGTAGCCCACTCTGTAGGCAGTGAACAGAGACACGATCTTATTTAAAGTATGATTGAATATCAAGAGGCAAATTTTTTTTTCAATTTTTTTTTTTTTTAATATCAAGAGGCAGTATGGACTCTATCTAAGGAAAGACTAGAGCTGGATAAAGCCTTCACCTAGGTAGACTACACCTAGATAAACCCTTCACCTAGGTAGACTACACATAGATAAAGACTCGCTTAGGTAGACTACAACTAGATAAAGACTTCACCTAGGTAGACTACACCTAGAAAAAGACTTCACCTAGATAGACTACAACTTGCTAAAGACTTCACCTAGATAGACTACAACTAGCTAAAGACTTCACCTAGATAGACTACAACTAGCTAAAGACTTCACCTACGTAGGCCACACCAAAATAAAGACTTCACCTAGATAGACTACAACTAGCTAAAGACTTCACCTAGGTAGACTACACCTAGAAAAAGACTTCACCTAGATAGACTACAACTAGCTAAAGACTTCACCTAGATAGACTACAACTAGCTAAAGACTTCACCTAGATAGACTACAACTAGCTATAGACTTTACCTACGTAGGCCACACCAAAATAAAGACTTCACCTAGATAGACTACACCTAGATAAAGACTTCACCTAGATAGACTACACCTAGATAAAGACTTCACCTAGGTAGACTACACCTAGATAAAGACTCGCTTAGGTAGACTACAACTAGATAAAGACTTCACCTAGGTAGACTACAACTAGATAAAGACTTCACCTACGCAGGCCACACCAAAATAAAGACTTCACCTAGGTAGACTACACCTAGAAAAAGACTTCACCTAGGTAGACTACACCTAGATAAAGACTTCACCTAGATAGACTACACCTAGATAAAGACTTCACCTAGGTAGACTATACCTAGATAAAGACTCGCTTAGGTAGAATACAACTAGATAAAGACTTCACCTAGGTAGACTACACCTAGATAAAGACTTCACCTAGATAGACTACAACTAGCTAGAGACTTCACCTAGATAGACTACAACTAGCTAAAGACTTCACCTACGCAGGTTACACCAAAATAAAGACTTCACCTAGATAGACTACACCTAGCTAAAGACTTCACCTAGGTAGACTACACCTAGATAAAGACTTCACCTAGGTAGACTATACCTAGATAAAGACTCGCTTAGGTAGAATACAACTAGATAAAGACTTCACCTAGGTAGACTACACCTAGATAAAGACTTCACCTAGATAGACTACAACTAGCTAAAGACTTCACCTATGCAGGCTACACCAAAATAAAGACTTCACCTAGGTAGACAGTAAATCTATAATAACATTAAACTTAGGTAAGCATGAGAGCTATGTATAGGCTACACATGCACAATACTACACTATGTAAAGACAATACTTTGATACGCAGGGCACTTAGGTAAAGATCATGCCTGGAGTAAAAGTATACCTAAAGCGTGGATTCAACCAAGCGGCCGATCTATGCCGAAACCTGCCAAAACGGAGAACTGGTCAGATTGTAAAAAAATCTTTAGAAAATTGTTTAAGCTAAGCTGGTGGTGGAAGCACGCCCAATTTTGTTTTGTGAGTTTCAGCCGCTACTCAACATGTCCACTGACCATGTCTGAAAGATTTATATCACTATACGCTATTCTTCAATATATTCCGAAGAGACCGGAAACTTTCCGGTGAACCCTCAGTCCAGTAGAACATGTGCTTAGATTAAGTCAACACCTACATCTATAAAACAACATCCACATATATATACTACATCTGTAAACAAACTCCATCTACTAAGGACTACAAGTGTACACCTGGGGAGACTCACCTGGGGTCGGGGCCCGTCTGGCCCTTTCGGCCCGCCCGGGAGGGAGGCCGCTCCATGCTCGACCTGGGAGATGCCTCCGGGCCACTGAAATCACCGACACAAACAGCACAATATACCACCACAATCACCACAATATACAACCAGAGAAAACAGCCACAATAGCAGAGGTACGCTACTCCACAGATTGCTTTACCTTTGAGGTGAAAGGCAGGACTGTTGTTTTTTTAATGGAAAAAATATTCACATATTGACCGTAGATTGAGTGTGATTCTTAAAGCGTTATATTCCTAGAAATCTGAGATGTCAGTTGAGGTCATGAAAAAAAGTGGAAATGTTTTTTTCATTTGGAATTTATTGCGAGAGACTGAGAAAACATGGAGAACACATCAATGTTGGCCATGAAATAAGGTTGGGTGGGTGGGGAGGTTTGAACCACTGTTTATCCTACCCCTAATAAAAAACGCCATAGGCTTAACATGGTATTTGTTTATTTCACGGGCGTTATATAAAGTGTTGTTTATGCCACTACTTTCTGATACTGAAAAAATATGGAAACGGGGTAGGATAAAATCTAGACGCAACTCGTTTGAGTTTGAGCTTATTTATGCCACACATTTTGTTGGCTCCGTAATTTCACTTGTCTTCGACTCGTGAAATTATGGAGCCAACAAAATGTGTGGCATAAATAAACTCAGACTCAAACTTGTGACGTCTCTTGATATTATTCGTGTGAATGAGGCTCATATTATAATACCTTTTTTCACACAAGTAAACTGGAAATAAAAACAAGGAATTCCTTCAAAAAGGGGAGAACTACCATCTCTAGTAAAAATATCCATGTACATGCTTGAAGCCATTATGTGCGAGCTTTGTATAAGTATAATGCATCTTTTTGCAGTGTATTTCAGGGCACTTCTGAGTGTTAATTTCATCAATTTCAACGGTGTAAAACCTCCCGCTCGCATTCCCAAAATTTGTCTTTGGATTTACACCAATCTGAAAAAAAGGAGTGTTAGTTGGGGTTGGAAAAACGTGGACATATTTTCATAAGGAATTTACTGCCTCGGAGAGACCGAGAAACCATGGAAAACATGTCGGTGTCGGCCATAGCATGGGATTAAGGGTCTGTGGGGAGGTTCAAACCAATGTTTTATTGGCTTAAATGACGTTAAATTAGCGCTATATTTGTTTTAGGCTAGGAAAAATGATTTTATATACCGAAAATTGAAATGCGGATATCCATGAAAAAAATTCATCTGCTGATGGTGTAGAACATTTTTCAGCCTGTTATGACAAGTGACCATAAGTAATGCAAAGAAGACGACTGGATGACCACTACCATTTGTGGCTAAGTCGTAGGGGTGTTCTCCTCGAGCATGGGAGGTCGTGGGTTCAAATCCCGGTCAGGTCATACCAAAGACTTCCACAAAAATGGTAATCACTGCCCATTCAGCTTACCATCCGCCATTAGAATGGGAAAGGGGAGGGCTAGGTTTGACTGAATAGCACCCAGTGACAAGCGACTTACGTATAGCGCCCAAGTGGAAGAACTCGTTGGTTGTTCCCTTAGATTAAAAAAATATTTTTTTTAAATGGAAAGATGAGAAGAGCGAGGCCGACAATGTCGGGGACAAAGGAAAAATGTAACCAATTACTGGATATGAGATTATAACTGTAAAAGACAATCTTGAATGACTGTAAGTAGTCGGGCAACTATGTCAAAAATTTGTAAAAAAAAAAAAAAAAAAAAAATTCATTAATTAAAAAATGATTACAAAAATAATAAATGCGCGGGTGTGACCCACCTGTACTCGTCGCCCTGACTGTGCTGCCGGCGCCGGCCGTGCCCGGTCCGCGGCCGCTCGGCCGGGTCACTCGTGTTCCGCGGTGTGGACGGCAAACTGCCCCTGTAACGTCAACGCCCAGCTCTCACTAAACACTCACTCAGTTTATATGTTTTTCTTCTTTTTTCTAACATATATTTTGAGCTCTCTCTTTATTTTCAGTATTTTCCCGAAAATTATGTTATCTCTCGTAGTTAACATGTGACTATCCCTCATAGTTTACATGTGACTATCCCTTGTAGTTCACATGTGACTATCGCTCGTACTTGACATATGCCAATCCCACATAGTTTATATATGAGAACATCCAATAAAGATGTCTATCTGGTTCAATATCACTACAGTTAAAATAGAAAGTCTAGAGTTCAGTTTTCAATATGATAATTTATAATGATATGATAATAATTGCCTCTGCTAGGATTGCTTATTACCATTGTAAACACTATGAAACCTTCAACTGGCATTTGATATGGATTATGTGATCACCTTACTCTTGGTGTATGAGCTTTTATTTAATTGGGATTGATTTTCTTAACCTTTTCTGGGCGGTTGTCTGCGGGAGAGCGGGTGCTGATGGTATACCGCTAGGGGACAGGCACATAGTCGTCAAAAACCATAATTCTAATATTTCATCACGTGATACCATACATAATCCTAAATATTTAATTTCTCTAGAATGATTATACTAATTGTATTGTTATACCTAAACTCTGTGAAAATCTGACTAGGATAGCTCCATTATTGCCTTGTTAAAAACAATTTTGTATATTTTGTAGAAAAGATGCCTCAAGGCATCATTCACCCCGGGACGGTTGATGACTCAAGGCGTCATCTGCCCTTAAAGAGTTAATAATCATCTCCCGCCCCCCCCACCACCATATTGGATCAATACTAGTAAATATATAGGTAATAAATTGATAATAAGTAGTTTTTCAACTTGTAGTTTAAAAAAATAATAAAAATAAAAAAACAAATAAATAAATAAACAGATAAATAAACAAACAGATAAATAGATATATCAACAATAACTCACGCGTAGTCAGACATCTGGCTGAACCTGCCCTGGCGCGTGCGCGGCCGGTCGTCATCCTGCGTCCGGTGTGATGACGTCACGTTGACGTCATAGAACGTGCGCTCCCTCTGTAACATCGGTCCAGCCGACGGCGGCGGCGTCCTGTCGTGGGAAGGAGAGTGTCAGAGTCCGTACAGGGCCCTTTGTCTCGGCGGTCTTATGGTTTGAATCTAGGCATCTTGTCGACTAGAGAGGACAAGCTTTGACATAAGGGATGACATAACTATCACTGCACGAACACCATCATTTTACATATGAATGCGCCCAGCGTATATATATAGGTATTTTGCGTAT
This sequence comes from Alentia gelatinosa, assembly GCA_950022655.1. NCBI lineage: Eukaryota > Metazoa > Annelida > Polychaeta > Phyllodocida > Polynoidae > Alentia > Alentia gelatinosa. Next base: position 39,604,372 of record OX465590.1, on the reverse strand, counting down.
ACAAGGTCATCCTATTCCCCGTGTGTATACACCTCATCTGTAGGCGTATATAACAGGGCTTCACTGAGAGAGGGCGGGGGGAGGATTTCCCACTGAGGACACCTGTACTTCTACCAACACAAACGGGTGGGAGGTGGCGGGGGGGAGAGGATATTTCCTCTCATATATGCCGGGTGTGAAATACAGCCAAGACGCGTCCGTATATAAACCCTGGGCGTATATATATGAAAACAAGTCCAAATTCGGCTGATACATGCACTTCCGCGTTGGCATATATATGAATAAGATGGTGGTTTTCGTGCAGTGTATGATCTTCAGTTTATCCATGCTTTTCCTTATACTATAGAGGTGTTCTCATACCTGGTATGTTTTTCTCTATAGACTTATGAATTGGGAAATTTTATCCAACGCCCACCATTTATAAATGAAAAATATCTTATGGGGATTATGTCACAAATGTTAGCCCATTAGTCAATGTGAAGGATGAGATAAATTCAGAAACCCATTCAAGTTTAGGTTCAGAGCTCGATCACATCTTGTTTGTATCGCTGCATAATTCAATTCAAGTAATGAACCCCCTCTACTATTGAGAAGTCTCGTTTAAAAAAGTTGGGTTTTTTTAATGTTGCGACAATGTGTCAAATACGTTGGGTGCTAAGACACAATTCTAAACTAAATCCTTGTTGACTGAAGTTTGAAAATACACTCCAAGAACATGTGTTTCGTGCGTTTGACCAAATCTTTTTTTTTTTTTCTTAAGACTTTTATTTACCCTGAGATACGCTCAGTTCAAAGAACTGGTCTCAACGCGTTCTCAGCCTCTTGTATTCTAATTCCCCATCATGATAATACATTAAAACCTAAAGATGGTCTCCTTTGAGAAATGGCGCCAAAATGGCGGCTCGTTTGTCGTCTGGTCGTTAATAAATGAGTAACGTCTACTAAAGTAATCATATTAGATGACATATACATACCTATGTTCTATTCACCACTTGAAAACACTATGTGCCTGATATTATAGTTACAAGATCATCTTGCCATTAGCAAGTGCATGCATTTTTTATTGGTGACGGCTAGGATAATTTTGAATAGATTTAAGGGGCTCTTCCACCAGCACACAAGAAATAGCAAGAGTTGTCATGATTTGGTTGACTTGTTAAGTCTTGCTTGCATTTTTGCCATGAAGCATTGGTATGATTAAGCACCTTCACAATTCTTGTTGTGATAGATCACGGTATGGCGCAGTGTGTCAGGCAATAGATCATGAGGCGTTGCAGTGGTGGAGCACCAAAATACACACATTATCGGTAAAAATACACACATCAACGCTTGGGATGTATCGCAGCAAAGGAGGTACAGTAGAACCCTGCCAAACGGACACCCCGCAGTAATGGACACCTTTGCTCAGGACGGATCTCTATATCAGATGTTTATTTTGACACCATGTAAGCAGACACCCCACATAAGCAGACACTTTGGCCCAGAACGGAGGGTGTCTGCTTATGTAGAGCTCTATTATAAAACATATCGTGATACTGTAAGATATAACAAGACATACCAAGATATAATACGGCAAATCCATCATGCTTGTGGAAACAGTCCTTTATGCAACTTATGGATGAGTAACAGATGTATAGAAGTCTTTCAAAGCTGATGTTTAGATTAGAATTTATCTTAAATACCAGCTGGCAATTACAACTACTCACCCTGGGAACTTTCTATGTTTGATACACGCTCGCTAGGGCGACCAAACCGATAATGTTTCAATATATTTTTTTTATTATTAGATAAATATATAAATAAATAAAGTCAGAAACACAATGGTATTATCAACAGAAATTAAAGGGCCTGCTCTACCTGGATGGTGGTATGGCTTCAAAAGAGTGCCACTTGTACACTGTTTATAGTCTACAAACCCATTAGCATGGGGGTCTGGCTTGTAACTGACCGGTAACCGGAGAAACCTAATTCATTAGTTTTGCCAGTTCATTACCATTTCATTGCTGTGTGGGCGTGTATCTGCTTCACTGCACCAGTCTCTATACTTGAGCTAACATGGGCGCAAACAAGTGGCGGCGGCCTGGTGCACTTTTCATGCCATACTGCCAGGCCAGTGGAGCACACGCTTAACCCTTTCCCTGCAGCGTCCTGTTCCCCTGTTCAGCATTACACGGCAGGCATTGCCTGCATAACCGACCCTGCTACGGCAGGCACCTTTTTGGGGAAATAGCAATGTCACATGATGCGTCATGTGCTTTGAATAATTTACCTTGGTAACTGATGATATTTTGTTTTACCAAATCAAAGGTCAATATGACTCTTATACATTGTCAAAATTTCTTTTAATTCAAACGATTATATTTTTATTTATTGAATTTTGTATATAAGTATCAATGATGCCCCAAAGATGCCTGGAGGCATCTTTCTGTCGTAGCCGGGGAATGCCTGGAGGCGTCATGCTGTCATAGCCAGGGGAATGCCTGGAGGCATCATGCTGCTGTTAAAGTGTTAATCGAGGGACTGGAGCATTATTGTTTTGTGCGGGTGTTTTCTTTGTAGTACTTTGGGTGTTGTTTTTGTTGTTGGTTGGTTGGTTGGTTGGTTTGATTTAACGTCCAGTTAACCATTAGAGGTTCTCATCAGACTTTCTCAATGTTCTTTTACACCCCATGAGTGGTGATCGAATCTATGTAATGAATTCAGGTAGAAATCTCACCCCTACACATTTACCGAGGTGAGAGTTCTTTTAGTTCCCACACCACATAGACATGGTATGAGAACGATTGGCCTTTGAAATAGCAGTAGTTTTTGTCGTTGATGTTAATGTAGTGGTTACCTCCTATCCTGATCATGGCTTATCCGTCTGGCACGGCGACTCTGCGGACGTTCCATCACGTCAATGACGTCATGATGTGATGTCACGTCATGACGTCGGTGTCCGTAGCCAGACTTTGGCCGGGACGTCGTTAGATCACCACTCGTGACGTCACCACTTTAGACGTGCAATTCAATTCAAGGGATTAAGGAAGAGAGAGAAAAAGGAGAAGGTCACACAAAATCAAACGTTCAATCTCCAAGCAGATGCCTTGATGGAAGGCTTTATGAAGGGATCTCCTTGGAAAATGAGGCACTAAGTATACAAAAATTGACATTCTGTGACAAAAACTGGAGTCGAGTTAAGGTAGTTGGTAGATTGGGGAGGGGTAGAAAAGGTGTTGGGGGACATTTTCGATTCCATCAAACTCTCGGCCATTTTCTGAATAATTTCTCTTTAAATTTAATCAAATTTGCCTTACAATCCCAAGTTCAAAAGTGGAAAATTGTATTTTGCTTAGTTCCTTCTAATCTACAGTACCTGATCATGAATGATATCACGGTAAAGAAATAATTAAGGTTTAAAAGACCACATCTTATAGAATGTTAGGATGGTCACTTTATTGGCGAACTTCATGGCAAATCATCGAGGCGAAAATGAGGACATTTTAAGCTGCTATATATAAAATATTAATTGTTTGTGGTGCACTAATTTTTGTAAGGAGCCAGCCATGGTGTATTAGGTAATGGTCGGGGGGGGGGGGAGGGATAGGACACGGGGAACAATCAGTAAGTGCTAGCAAAAACGGTTTTCATTCTGGCAATCAATAATGCACAATAGACGTCTATAGTAAGCAAACAAAGCACTGCAAAATATAGTCAACGTTTAGAACTGATGAACTAATCCACGCTTATCAAAAGAAATACAAATTCTATGAAAAAAACATAATAAATCTAAAATGTAAACGGGATATGAGGTCATTTGTTATCCGACCTCAATGTACTGTTAATGTCTGATATTCACTGCTATTCTATTTCCAACGAGCACAATCATAATCAAATAAGAGAGTAGTCTCTAAAAACAGAGTGGTGTTTCTATTGCACGTCAAGCCATATGCATCGCAACACAGGCCCCATCTTTGATAAACCAGTCAATTTACATCAAGAAACTCTTTATTCATTCCATAGATATTCATTATAAAAAATATATCAGGGAATGTGGAGTATTTTAATTTGAAGTGGCCTGTGTTGAAGTCGTATCATTTTCCCTTCAGATTCATACAATAACAACTACTATGAGACACTTCTAGAAACATACCCAAAGGAAGCCAAAGGGAACCCGTTAAAAAGGCAGATATTCGTGCTCAAAACACCATTTCCAGAGGTCAGTAAGAACGAGGCTTAGTGCTAAAGCTATGGGGGTTCCAGGCTAGAATTTCGTTTTTTGTCTTGTTTGTTACTATTAAAGTGCAGTTTACTACTATCGTCTCTGAAAAAGTCTCATAGCTACGATGACAGCTGTTAAGTGTATCAAAAATATGGATTTAAAAGATTGGAGAATGACACATATTATCTTGAACCTATATTATCAATGTATTGAGTGCCTATATCCGGAAATGGTGTTTTGTGAACGGGTTTCTGCGGTTTCAGCAGATTCATTTTGGCTCCCTATTATTCAATACAAATAGTTAACTCTTAATTTTACATGTTATCATGGTTATCCTTGACTGGTCTATGAAGGATCACACCTGTGTTTTGCGAGTGGTAGTAATGCTTAAATTGACCTTAGCTGTAATGTCACTGCACCACTACCTGGGACCGATACTTAATTATTTCTAAGTGTGTGATATTTCTAAATCAGAGTTGAAGGAATGGAAATGTATGTGATTCATTTGCCATCCATGGCAATAATGTGTGTTTTGGAAGTCTGTGCACTGTTTTGATTCATTGTTTCACAAATCATGGTCCTATAATTCTTTATTACCCATCTAATATGAAGTCCCCATACTAAACCTATGGAGCCTTCAGATCGCTACTGAGTAGAATATTCTGCTCTGTAGTTTTTTGCCACCTCATAGGGAATTTAGGAACTATTTTATATAAACAATGCACTGTGCTTACGTCAAGTTTCAAGATTTTTTCAAATAATTAGTCGAAAGGTGAGTGATAAATAAAACAAAATTACCATGATATAGATCTACATGGCCGTATTTTCCTTTTCAATACTCCTCGCATGAACATAGAATATCCCGCGTAAGTGGCCATGCACTTTGGCCCGGAACGGAGGGTGTACACTTACGCGGGGTTCTGAATACACTGTCCATACTCTACGATATCACTCAAAGTTTTACTATGTGTCAACTACGCGAAGAATACAGCCACCCAGATCAAAATCATGGTAATATTGTAAATTTAACTATCAACCCAATGATGAGATATAAGCCCTACATAGATGTGTATCATAAATTCATCTATTATCCCAGTGTTGAGATATATGCCCTACATAGGTGTGCTAATATGGGGACGCTGTGGGGACGCAGCGGGGACGCAGTATGGACGCTGTGGGGACGCAGTATGGACGCTGTGGGGACGCGGTGGGGTCACATGAGGCTCGCTCAGCGGGAAGTGCGCAGGTGCTCACATCGAGTCACGTGGTTACAGCGCGTTCCTTACCTTTGGCGCGTCTCGCTGGTCTCGCGCCGACCACGTGACGTCCGGGGACGCTCCTCGGGCTGGTCACGTGGGCTGCAGACGCTCACCTTGGAGCCCTCTCGCCGGAAGCGGTTGTTGTAGCCCGACTTGGGTCTCGTGTGACCCTCGGCGCGACGAGACTTGGGTCGGACGGTGGTTTCATAAACTGAGAACAAAAAAGTGTTGAGTTTCTATATCCATCCATAAAGTACATACACAGAATTTAGATATAACATGTTGGACCCATCCTCCCAGTCTTGTTCGCAATAGAATAAAGAAACAGCATATGCAAAATTTCCAAAATATTTGCCCCCCCCCCCCTCCTCCCCGGTCAGTCCATACAAACTTTATGGATGACCCCTATGTATGTATTTGTGTCATACATGTATCTTAAACCACGGACATCCAAGTCCTTGCTTAACCGTAACTGGGTTCCTATCTAATAGCGTTTTAGATCCAGGCAGTCACACTATGCAAATCAATCATAAAACACTTAAATTTTGTAAGCAACGTCTTTCTCCACCAATCACTAATTAGACGTATTATCTCGCCCTGTTTTTTTCTCTCCAAAGGCTTATCATTAGGAACTAATACTCCACAGTCGTGATGGTAGTGTACCCAATACTTAATGGGTAATTGGGTGATTAGTAATGTTATACGGGGTGAGATAAAATCAGAAACCCACTCGATGAAAATAACTTGGAGTACGGACCAAATTATTTTCATCTCGTGAGTTGTCTTCTAATAATCCAATACAGAAGCTGAACACACGGCAGGTCAAGAATGCATTAAGATATATGTAGACGTTATCAATCGGAAGGAAGGTAACCGACTGGCTGGGATCTGAAACGTTGAATCCCAATAGTTATGATTCCGGTAAATACCCTTTTAGATGTCGACTGCTAATATGTGCCTTTAAAGTAGAAATTTTTGCTATAAATTTAGCTTATTTTTGGGTATCAACATTGGGCAAATAGCCTTTTGGGGATACCTAAAACAATATAGAACATAACAGTATCATTTAAAAGAAGATACAGAGAGCAACATGCAATAGCATGTATCAATATACCTGGAGACATTAAAAAGTTGAGTACACTCGGAGATTATCATAATCGCCAGTTTCTTTCTTTTTTAATCATTGCTGGGATAGGTTAACATATTCCCCTCGTTGCATCACTGCTGGGATAAGTCAATATTGTCGCCTCGTCACCTAGTTAAAGCAAGATGATGTCAATATGTACCGTAGTGTCATGTCACATCCTTTTCCTGGGATTATCCACAGAAATATGTTTGATCTAATACTAAGCGCGTGTACATTGCGGATTGGTCAGGGAGTAGAGCTCTGTCGCTCGGCTTAGCGAGAGTTCACATTCGGTAATATTAGGAAGGACAACTACAGATACGTAGTGCTAAATTGCTATTTACGTGGTCTTAAAACGCTATTTACTGGTATAAGATAATTTAGTAAAAGCAATACAACTTGACTTTAGTCATGTTGTTGTCTTGCAAAAGACACAGAATTTCACCTATGTTGTATCTCTGATATAAATTATAATTATATCTGCTGTCATGGCTAAAGGATAACTGATATAACTTTATATCATAGCATGGCATTCACTCTTTTATACAGTTGGAGTGAGGGGAGAAAAGATGAACCCCACCTACACCCATATATACTCACATATCACACATACATAAGTGCATATAATTTATTTGTATACATATATATTGTCAAGTTATTGGATATACTTAGTTTATGGTTTTATTCTATGAGCTTGTATGCTTTCATTCTATGAACTCCTTCCTTGATATGCTATACTAAATCCAGCACATCAAAACTATTAGATTGTTTTGATATTTAAAAGCAGATGGCCAGAGGCCTAGAGAATGCTTGGGAAAGACATAGTCTGGTCCCTTCTTGTGATAGTAGGTGGCATGGGCCCCACCCATACATTTTCCCATGCCGGTGTGATAACTACTACATGTGTGATATTCACACTAGATGACCGACACGTGTTCCCCCTACTTGCCTATTTGCAATATACTAGTGACTACCTATTTGGATTTAACAGACCGGTTGTTATTTTACAACCAACTGGGACCTAATCCATCCACCAGTCTGACACCACCAACTGTCACCTGGAGGATTTGCTATTTCTCCACTATTTTTCTTTATTAAACTTAATAAAGTTCAGGAATTTACTGTCTCAGTACTTTCCTAAATGTGACAATGTCATATGCCTTGATACAGCCAAACATTAAGATGCCTGAAGAGCCCGATTTGGATGAAACCATGACCCCCCACCCAGCTCTGTCAATCTCTGACAGATCCCCTATCCATAAACCTAATGTGTTAGCCTGTCCGTTTTTTGGTCTAAATATAGCTCCAGAAAACGCCCACAATAGTGTGATGTCACTGTTGTGAAGGGTGGTTGTTATGCGTGATGTTCTCTCTGACATCACTTACCTGGAGAATGCATAGCAACGGTTTGGATTTGATGAGTAATTGTCATTTTCAAGGTAGCATCGGTTGCCCATAGAAGTGCCATAGCCACGTTTCATGAATCTATTTGCAATATAAAGCTGTCCGCTTTACTGTATGCGACAAGGAATAGATAACAGGATGTTTGGTTCCTGTACCAACTATAGACTTGCTAGAGACATTTCATTTTGACAAAAGTAATGGAAATAAAGATTGATTTACACCATAGAGTAGAAGATGAGCATCGCCAACATGCATCATTATCTGACTGCATCATATGATATCATTTTTTATATAAATACGAACGCAGATGCATATTTATGAATGAGCATGTGTTCGGTTCGGTTCTAGAGATATAGTAAATCATTCTGCGTGTATTTCATAATGCAGACCATAGTCAACTGATAATAACACTGTTATTACTTTAGTTAGTCCCTATGAATTATTGAATAGCTATTATGATGGCGTTGATCAATCGGGACATTCACCGCTCTGTTCCATAACATTCAGAGAAATCACAACTGTACGCGTGATGATACGGTCAACATGTCTCCTTTATGTTTTCACATGATAGCTGACATTAAAATCCTTTTTTAAAATCTTCTCTGTCAAAGAAAGTCTGAACACAATACACTTAAAAGATTTAACAATATATATTATCAGCCATACAATACATCATCGAACCACATCATCATGTGTTCCCAGGGGCCCGTTTAATAATCTAGGGTCCTACATAAAATCCCTTTTCTGAGGTGCAGGGACTATCTGGGTCAACTTTATTCAACACTTACAGACGACTTTATGGACGGCTAATACTGTCTTAGCGAACAGACTTAAATATTATTAAACGATAGCCCTTGTAGGAGGTACAGAAAATGGTATTCATGTACGATCCTAGATTATTAAACAGGCCCCGTCCAGCATCCGAGTCGGGATGAGTCGAGACGCGGACCTGTGTCCACCAGATTTTATTTGGGGTATACTAAGCAAATACTTTGACTAACACAATACCTCAGCAACAAATATCACAATAAGTTAAACCCAGGTCTTGGACAAATAATAACACACAGTAACTTGAATAGCAGTCAGTTAACACAAAGTAATATTCTGAATCGGACCATGCGTGGCTATTATTAGTTGTATAGTCCACTCCAATTCCATGTATGGTTCTCTTGGAGATTCGCAAATGGTATTGAAAAAAAAAACACCAAGAAATTCCGTACACATGACATTCTGAACCTACAAGATGTTACCCAATGCCTAATTAAATCAGAGGGGTGACAGATGAGCCTAGAGCACCTGTCATCAGGGTGTCTTTGGTGATCAAAACAAACGCGGTTTCTGTCGATCTAAACAAGGTTTGTTTACATTGGTAACGGGGACAACTCGGCCTGTCAGCGTTCAGAAGAAGCAGATTCCTACATACCGTTTACTTCCCCGTAATCCGTATGGATTGTAGCATCCATAGGATGCACTGTTTGTAGAATTGTTGAGGATTCGACAGGTATTTTGACACTATGACGACTCAGAGGTCGATAAGATTCCGCCATATCTAAACATCGTCGGGCTGCTTGTAATACTCAATCTTCATTGGTCAAAAAACAGCTAACCCGCCCGTGGCGCCATCTAGTAGTGATAACAGGAAACAAGGAGGAGTATTGTGCTGGTTCCCGGTGTATCCCACAGAGGGCACGGCGAAATTCGCGTGGAACAGCGGAGGGGGAAACCACTCAAGAAGTCCACGAATCTCTGGAATATCAGTGTGATTTAGCAATGTTGCAATCACTGATCGATGATAAAGAGTCATCTCAATGCATTATTATAGAAGGTAAGTCTTTAAAGCACGTTTAAATAGACTCGCTTATTGGATTTCTTATTCATAATAAGAATTTCCCTCTAATATCGCCCATCGACATGCTGATGTCACAAGTAGTTGCAGTGAAGGAGTGTTTGTATAAATTTTCCAAAACACAATATGGCCCAAATTGTGGTTGAGTTTGAGTTGCTACTCAATATTTATACATGCATATGATATGGGACGGATGCTGTGTCTGTAATTGTGGTATGGCTTCATGTAGTTAAATGTGTACCCTTGTAAAACGCCACGCCCATCAGTGGCACCACTGCATCAATCATCTATGTGGAATTGACTATTCGTTTAACTCTAACTCTGTAATTTAGTTACGAAAGTAGATTAGTGGCTTGTCTTCTATAATACGCCCACCAGGGATACAAACACATTGGCTGATTCATCGCCTCCGCTGCCCTAAACAATAATACTAATAGCATTACTGTTTATAAATAATTATACCCCCTATGGCTATGATACCACTGTAATAGGTTCATATTCCAATCTTTGAAGATACAGTTACTGATTGATGAACATAATAACACCATAATTTCTTTTTATACTTCAATATACTAAGTTATAAACTGGAAAAGTATCTCTGTACCAACAGCGGGAGAATGAAGGGGACTATTTTATCTAACTAATAAGGTTTATCTACTCGTACTGCAGTTAACTTCAAGATTGTATAAACCCTTACCCCGCTCCTAGACCACCTCTCATGTCAGTGGCCTTTGAATTATCAACTTGTATTGAGGTTTTTTTCTTCGAGCTGTGAATCTCGCCAGGTCTCCAGAATCTGATTATTTTTAGCATCAGTCACGCCTAACCTTACATGATCTGAATTATAACATCCTGTTTCAGACAGCGTGGAAGTGTCAGGCAGGGGACTCCTGAAGTGCTTCCTAAATTCTCTTACAACCAGGTAAGATATATTTTCACGATTATCAGATACTGTCGGTGGTTTTCCTCTAAATCACAGATGCGTTTTTTTTGTGTTTGATGTTGTTTTTGTTTTTTTAGTTTTATTTACCCTGGAGGTCAGGTTCGGTGGCTAGTACCTATCTTCCACCTTCTCCAGCTGTCCAATTCCGAGGGCTTGGACACCCATCTAGTTGGTTTACAGAATCGAGCTTCATTAAATGTATATAAACAGTTAAGTTAACATACTTACAATCACAATTCTTGGTTATACTGTATTCCATAAATATCACATAGCGCGTTTGTATTACCTTTGTTTTATCCTGTCTGAAATATCTTTCATTACTTAATTTCTGTCACATTGAAACCATTATATTGTTTAGTTTTCGCCATTTAGCTTGACACTCTGATAATGTCTTAATTAGGTTTGGCGTTGTCCACGTGGTGCTTTATGAAATCCCGCCGTCAAAGTTTACTCAGGGTTTACCACCACACTTATTATCAAGGTGAGACACTTTTCTTGTTATATGGATATATCAATAGTCTATAGGTAATTATATGTATTAATAGAAATGACCCATCGAGATTCAATCAGTCAATTTAACCAGAAGCATAAAAGTTATAACAACGTAATTAACAGTGGTAATGATAAATATGTTGTCTACTGTATATATTAATGATTTTTAATACAATAATCGCCATAATGTATTATGAACGAGGCTGAAAAAAATCGTCATAACAACTATACTGTAGAATGTATCCTTTTCCTGAAATTCACTTACGAGAATATGAAATAAAGAGCTGCTTTATCTTTTTAACTCGTATCTTATTTTATGAAATTCTTCTAGTTAGATATATTAAGTTGTTATCCTTCAAAAAGATTTAAATCATGATATATCTGTTATCAATAAAGATAGGCGCAGCATCAATGTTATAATTGAAAATTATATATTGTCTCAAAATGTATATACACAAGTATGTCTTTGATGGAATATAGAGGCCTTTCCAGAACTCGTTTCTAATACATTATCATACATCTTTAATGTTGAATTTAACTATTTTAATTTTGTGGAGGATTTGACTGAACTTAACAACATGAATTCCTCTGACCCTGACCGTGAATCCAGGCTAACGATCCATGACGGGGTGACAGATCAGCTGGGATGGTGTCCGGTCGGAAGCACGTCACATCCGGTCATCAGTCTGAAGACGGACCTCTGCGAGCACCTGCGTCAGTCTCGTGACGTCAGCAGCTCGGATGACGTGGCTGTCGTCATCGACTCACTGGACGCTCTCATCCTGCACCGGTCCCCGGCCTACACGTGCCAGACGCTGCACAGTCTCAGACGTGGACTCGTCCACTCCGAAGGTGAAAACTTTATTTGATTATTCTGGTACATGATGCGCTGTAATGGAAGACAAAATAACACCATGGTGAATTTCTTGTAATTCAAATTAAAATGAAAAGGGTGGGGTTGTTTTTTTTTGGGGGGGGGTGGAAAAGAGGCCAGTTTTCAATGTTTGTCATTGAAATTCATATTTTCATTTTCAGGATAGCTAATACTTTTCATTGTGTAATATTGCCATAGCAAGTGCTAAATTACCCAATTCAGCCACAGCACATGATCCTCTACTGAACCTCTCCACTGCCCCACCTACAAACTGAAGCTTCCCGTTGACCCCTTGATTCCCCACTGTAATGCGTATGTAATGCACAAACCATGTATTGCAATGACAAATATTGAAATGTATTTTATGGCCCCAACTGGTATCCCTGCTTTAAGTGATTATTCTGGTACTGTCTGACAACGATGAGGTGACAGAGATGGTATTTTCCCGAGTTTCCAAGGAAATCCTTGTATTCATTTTCAGTTTTTAAACAAAGAGAATACTCTGGGCCTCATTCAAACCTCCACACACAACCCAGCCACAAACCATGGCCAGTAAAGATGTGTTTTCCATGTTTTCTCAGTCTCTCTGGGGCAGTCAGTTCAACATGAAAAATATTTCCTTTTTTTTCATGACCCCAACTGACTCGTCCGTTCTGAAGGTGGGCACTTCGATACAGGACTTCAATGGACGTATGGCTCATAGAGTCGTAATGGCAGTGTTATGATCTATATGTCACAGGGATGCCAGTTTTCAATGTTTCCATTGAAATTCATGTTTTAATTTTTAGAATGAAACAATAATAATAATTGGGTAATGTGGCCATACCAAGTGCTAAATAACCTAATTCAGCCACAGCACATGATCCTTCACTGAACCTCTCCACTGCCCCACCTAAAAACTTAAGCTTCCCCTTGACCCCTTGATTCCCCACTGTAATGCGTATGTAATGCATAAACCATGTATTGCAATGAAAAATATTGAAATGTATTTTATGGCCCCAACTGGTATCCCTGCTTTAAGTGATTATTCTGGTACTGTCCGACAACGATGCACAGTAATGGAAGAATACTAACACTATGGTGAATTACTTGCAATTTTAAAAAAAAAAGGATTTTTTTCAGAGAGAAAGGGGGTAGAGGTGTTATTGCCACGTCTTCCTAACCTTTAGACCTTTTAAATCAGATAATATTTTTATATGATTGCAAACCACTCTCTCTTTCTTCATCTGGGATCTGTTTCACTGGTTTCGTAACATGTCTGTGACACCATACAGACATTGGGGTTGTCTAGTTTCATGACAACACAAGTAGCTGCCCTTAGGAAAAGGCAGACCCCAAACATAAGAATTAGACAAATCTACACATCATGGACCTGTTTCACTAGTTTCGTGACAAAAGTGTTTCAAACAGTGCAAGCAAGAACGAACAAAACGAAGATTATTGTCTAGTTCTTATGAAACCGGACACACCATTTAGACATGTCACGAAACTAGTGAAACAGGTCCCAGGTGTAAACGTAGAAGTAACTAAAAAATGCAAGTTTGCAAATGTACGAATACAATGACTCGTATACAATGATTGAACTGACCACACTCAATACCTCCGTTGTACAGATGCTGATGCTGCCCGGGTGGTGGCGCTCCTACACGGGGACCTTTATGATGACGTCACTTTGGACTTATTACGTCACACCGCCACCTCGTGTATTAAAGTAGAACTACCCAAGGACGTCATCAATTACCAATGTGCTTCCCGCGTCCTCCACAAGAGGGCCTCAGGCAAAATTCTCAAGGCAGTTAGTATGGTTCTTTTATTCAACCTGTATAGACCCTCCAGATGTTACTAAACTCCCTAATATCGCCCCGGGTCCGTAAAGGATCCGCTCCCGACTGGCTGGCTGCACCACGGCCTCCTGTCACCCGGTGAACAACCGTTTTCTGATTTCTATCTGGAGAAACCGAATATAATTTGAAATGTAAATGTAGAGATAACTGAAATTTCCATTTCTGCCATCGGATTTCCAATATGAAGATTTATTGAAACCATAAAACTGCAATAATTGTGGGAAATTGGTGAAGGATCTATCACCATACAACGATGAGAACCAGCTAACACCGGATCCTGTAAACACACTGAATTATGGGATACCCTAATAAGGTTTATACTCTACTTTCATCTGTCGTTCGCAAGCCTGTTGTTACATACAGCAGTATAAAAACCAAACTGTGATAGATTTAATCGACAAGGCGAAATGCACTTCTGGTCTCCACCAATGCTACCTTAAAGAGTGACCTTTACTCGTCAGATCCAAACCGTTACTATGCACTCTCCATGGAAGCAGAGTCATTAGAACAATGCGGCATACCAACCACCCTTCACAACCGTGACATCACACTGTTGTGAACGCTCTCCTATCATGATTTAGACAGGATTGCAGGAATGGTAACCTAGCACAATTCTGGTTACAGACACTGAAAAGAATAAACAGTGGGCGGTAGGGGAGCAAGGTTCCATCCGAATCTGACTCTTCAGGCATCTTAAATTTTGGCTGTTTTAAGGCATATGACAAAAAAAAATATTAAAAGCAAATTTTGGAGACTAATCAAGGGTATTTGTAGCTTAAGATAACCCAACCAAGTCTCAGATGTGTGCATTTTAACTGATCAGAAGTGTTAATTTGTCCAATAGACGAGGAGATATTTGTGCAGTATCATCTGTTTTGTGGTGCTGATATTGTCTTGATTGTTTACAGCACGAACATTTCGCGTTCGCTGACGATTTGACGGTCACTGACGTCACAGACGTACTTCACATCAAGACGTTACGCCCAGCTGATCCAAGTGTGAGTAGCGCCAGTATTAAGTAGACTTATAGTTCCCCTATTCCACCATTCCAGATGGTTTTATGATTTTTTCCCTCATTATCATTATTATGGGGCACATAGCTATTGTGTTATGGAAGTGGCCATCTTGCCCCTGATGCCAAATAGAACACCAGGTGGCAGGTCCAGTTATCAATGGATTTTATTAAAGATATTTTGGGGGGCTTGCCATAGTGGGATTTTAGCTTCGTCTTACGATTATCCATAGAATATAACAGCAGATAATAGTTGTCCCCCGACAACTGCGGTGTAAGCTTACAATTCCTTGGATGATGGTGGAACTAGCAAGCACTCTGTGCCCTATAGCGCAGTGATAATGATGTAATCGATACGTAGCCAGGGAAGTCAGATTTTAAAGGCCAAACATAAAATGTAATATCCAAATTCGGTTTCGTTAGTGTAGTAAACATTATATGTCGTTTTTTACTGTTATTTAAGTATTCAATAATAAGAAAACATAGTGACTGAGCCCGCATTATCGGCCTTTTCTCCTATGAATACATCCCTCTGCCTCCAGCGTCGGGACGTATTTTATGGGACATAACACCTCAAACAGCCATCCCCACGGGCTCAGTAACTACGTGTTCTCTTAGTATAGCATGTCATGCTGGGTGGGTTCCCCACTTAACTCTAGGGATGACATCCAGACAAAACTTGCATCTACTTCAATATTAAAACCTTAATACAAGCATGGCATTTTCCGGATTTTTTCCACATTTTACATCCCAAGAATCATTCTTAAGGCCAATGTAAATTCGATTAAAACAAAATTAGGGATACGGGTGGGGCTTCAAAAAGAATATCTGAAAGATGGAGAGGGATATTTGTGCAATTCTGGTTATTTTAGCTTTCAAGTAAGGCCACGAAATCAATCAGAATAGCTCTGAATGACCCCGTTGCTAGATTTTTCCGGATTTTTTGTCGTTGCAATTTTCCAGTCGCATGTAATAAGATCTTATTAACAGCTATACATGTATATACATTATGATGTTTTTGTTAACCTTACACAGCCGGACCCTACCTCGGGTATAACCTTTAACCATGTATATACATTATGGTGGATGTTCGTGTTTACACAGCCGCACCCTACCTCGGGTATAACCTTCAACCATGTATGTACATTATGGTGGATGTTGTTGTAGCAGATACATGTATATACATTATGGTGGATGTTCGTGTTTACACAGCCGGACCTTACCTGGAGTATCACCTCCAATTATGTATATACATTATGGTGGGTGTTGTTGTAACAGGTACATGTATATACATTATGGTGGGTGTTGTTGTAGCAGATACATGTATATACATTATGGTGGATGTTTTTGTTTACTTGACACAGCCGGACCCCACCTCGGGTATCACCTTCAACCTGAGTCTGAGTGACTCGGAGCGTGCAGCCCGCAGTCAGCTCGTCCTGCCCTACACACGACCCCCCGCCAGGCACACGTGAGTTCACAGTCTCCTTACCACGTTTAAAGGCATATCAGACAATCTCCTAGGAATAGAATATGATGATCTCCAAGTGGTAGAGAACAAATGGCTAGTTTAAAAAAGGGGTTAACCGTGCTAGTTTTAGATTTAGACATTATGGTACTATTATAATATAATATATATAGAAATTCTAGAAAGTTGTTTTTCACATATTAAAACTCATGCCATCTTCTTCAAATTTTCACATAATATTGTACATGTATAGAACTACACATTGCAGTTTTTAAAATCGTATGTCACCGTCCTTGGTTTTGAAAGAAATGAAGAAAACTATTTTTTCAGTATATTTCTTCTTTTTTTTTTTCTTTTTTTCGGTGCACTATTCGGTAGCTCGAATAGTGCACACCCATAGACACGTATTATTAATCTTACATTTCTCATTTAAATTGAGCAAATACAAATAGGCCTATTTTACTGTTTGGGTTATGACGAACTGGATAAAACTTTATATTTTAGTTATTTGACGTTAGAAAATGCCAAAAGGAACCAGTTTGAATGTATTATTATCGATATTTAAAAATCACTAGATGACGCCACTGTGTATTGTAGGATATGCATTTGAAGTTCTAATTAAAATTCTTACATCCGCACTGGGAATCCAATTTTTCAGTCGTCACCTATTTTTGATCCACTTGAAACAGGTAAATCCGTTTTATCAGATTGAAACAATCACATCTACATACTGTTTTTATCATGCCCCGACAATGTTGGAAACTATTATATAATAATGTGCTGATCTTACCCAATATTTGGCAGAGAAATGAAAATCCAATTTATTTACTTGTCAATTCCAGTTGACAGGGCCGCCCCTAACAGTAAGATTGGGATGTTAGATCTCTAACATCACAATCCCTGCCAATCCTATGCAACCTTAGGATTTTAGCAATAGGGAAAATAACTATTTATGATGTTTTGTCTTATTTTTCAGTGACGTCATTTCCGGGGGCTCTGCTAAGATCTTTTACCAGCCTGACGACGCCGACGACTTTGACGAGGAGGATCCAGATGACGATTTAGATATCTGAAAACTTCAATAAAATATACATTAAAACATTACGCTGATCCATTTTGATTGTGATATATCAAAGTTTTAACTTGCGCTTATAAAGTGACAATTTTTTGTTTTTTAAAGGGTAGCTGCCGCATAGACAACACATAGCCTCGTACAGAACATATGGTTTAAATAAAGACAAGACTGACATGCTAGACAAGAGTTTGTGAAGGAAGTTCCGAGAGGTCCCATTAGCTATGCATATATGGTTTATTTATTCGTTTACATTCGTATTTATTTATTTTTAATTAGAACAGAATATATACCGTTACATTGTATAATCTCCACATTTAGTATAGCGATATTTTACGTTTGTGCAATATGGTGTGCATTATGTAACAATTCATCAGAGGCGGCACCTCAAGTTTACAATCACATATTAAACATTAGATAAGTACGATAGCTGTTATTAGCTTAGTCCGATGTTCAACGAAGGGAGCATAGATCCCCTGTTGCAGGTTTGGCAACTATAAGTTCAGATGTTGACAAGTATAAGTTCAAACTAATTCACAGTGAATACACTAGCGCCAAATGAGAGGACATTATAGTAACTTGAGACATTACTTATTATATTTACGATAGCATTGACTGAATTTTCAGATAAATAATGAATCAATAAACAAGATTTTTAGGCAAAACAAATAGTGTGATGTGTCCTACAACACAATGTTTAATATCAAATTTTTAGCTCAGATGCAATTAGATTGGTCACCTCTGTCTCCGAAAACGTTTTGAAGAAATTCCCAGTCCACTAAGCTTTATTAAACTATTTGTTGGTCTTCCCCAAGTATAAACCTACATAGAAGAGTTGGAATTACGGCCTTATGCCCTTCTGAGGGTTTCCAAACAATTAGGAGAGTTTGGGTGACTTTACCTGATAGCGCCCCTCAGTAATCACTGGTTTTTTCCTGGTCACTTGTGAAAACAATGTTTTGAGAAAAAAATATCCCCGTCCACCAAGCCATAATAAAGTATTTGTCTTCCTCAAGTATTAACCTATATACAAGAGTTAGTTGGAATTAGCCCTTTGGGTGGTTTCCAAATGATATGCAGAGTTTGTGTGACTGACAGCAGCCCTAAAAAAATCGCCCATTTCTAGGGACTTACCCATGAAAACCCAAAGTTTTGAAAATATTCTCCATCCACAAATGGTCAGTAACCTATTTGTTGGTGTTCCCCAAGGATGATCCTACATAGAACAGTTGCAATTTGTCCCTGGCTTTTTTTGTGGTTTCCAAACAAATGGCAGAAGTTTGATGACTAGATAATCTTGCATGACTCAGTGTACCGGTAGCTGCCCTGGTGAGCGAGAGAAGTACTACAGTGTAGGTGCCCCCCCCCCCCCCCCCCCCTCTATCTTGCAAATCACTGGAGCGTAACATTGAACAAACACGGCCGCTCACCGGGTCTCCTTTCCATAGCATAAATGTGTTCATACCCATTAAGTTCAAACAAAGGCGCTATATGAGTTCTCTATGAGCATGGACATAAACTGTAGAGTTTCACTGTCCATGATATGAGTTACACGTCATTGTCTTTTTGGAATAATTGAAGAAACCATATTTTTAAGTACTTTTCTTATGTAAACCAGGCAAATGTAAACCAGCTTATTTTACCTAATGGAATTGGATAAACTGTACTGAATATTAAATCTACTCATTTGGAATTAGAATGAATCAAAACAGTTTTGATATTATTCAAAAATCAACTAGATCTAGATCTAGATGGCGCTACAGTAAATTGTAGGATATACCTTTAAGTGATGTGACCGGGCTGTCAGGGTACCCTGTGGCTCCTTTCCTATCCTCTCTATTAACGAATTGTATGTCTAAAACATACTAATAACTGTTAACACCCACCCAAGTTATAAATACGCTCTCTGTGCTGCTTCACAGAACAGAGCTTCATCGACTGCCAAGACTGCTTCTCCAAGCGGCACGCGGGAAACGGGTTTAATAGTGGGGATACCCCCTCACGTGACGTCATAAAACCACGTGAGGAGAATCCCTGCCCCTGGCAAGGCCATATTGAGTTGTGTTCAGTTGTGAAGTAGACACTGAAGTCAGAGTTGGCGTTAAAATCACTGCAACAGTTTGACAGATAGCAGTGACCAAGGATCTGTCTACTCGTGTGCGTCCTACAACAGGGATAAGTTACTGGTTGAGAATATAAGGACATTCAGAATGGCTACGGACGAATTACTTGCCAAATTGCAGCGGAGAAACGACATTATCGATAAAGATGAGGATGGTATGGACCCGGATTTGCCTTCTTTGAAGGTTTTTAACCCCTATACAGAATTCAAAGAATTCTCCAGAAAGGAAATCCAGGGCTATCGGAAGACATTTGACGAGTGAGTACAGAACACCTCTATTTGTTACTAGAAATTCCCCTACACGTCCACCACCAAAATTAACTCCAGTAGAGGGATTACGTGTTTGAAACGAGGCCCTGGCGAAGCCAAGGGCCAAGCCTTGGACAGGGTCTATTAGTATCAACCAATGTATTTATATCTACTACATGTATCGGCCCCTACATTGAAAGGCACAGGTATAATGGGAAGTATGCTGGTATATAAATTATACATATATTATAGTTATTTTTGAAAATGTAATGATTAAACGAAATGAAAAAAAAGAAAGGGCGCTTTAATATAAACCTTAACAATTAAATTACATTCGCTTCAGATCAGTCTAGCTTAGCTTAATCATATTAATTCAGAATATCATATGATTATAGGTATTAAACTCTTGAGAAAAAAAACCACTAACAGGAATCTTAGGTTTGATACTCATTAAATCTATAGCTCCCACAGTGTATTTATCATTCTCATCTTATCATTTTCTATTTTTATCCAATCTAGTGTTCTCCACATGAAGAATACTTTTCAGAATTTGCATATAACATATGCAGAAAGGCCTTTTCTAGACTGTTTAGAGTTTTTGTCATGACCTAAACCATTTCAGGGAAAAAGAGAGAAGATAGTGTCAAATAATTCAGTGACCGGTATGATACAACGCGTATCATATATAAAATGTCCCCTACAACACGGTCCACGGTAAACTAAAATCGCAATTTTACTTTAACTTTAATAAGTCTAGCAAAATTCTACTATTTTATATATACCTAGAGTAAGGGATGAATGGTTTGTGTGCAAGTTCCAAGTCACATCAGAATTGGTGAATTCATACACCATATCTTCCATTCATATGTAATATAGACCATTCCCTGCCCGTATCCCATAATTTCGAATACTGCTTATGCCCGGTTCCATGCACTTATTTGGCAGAGGATATGACCCTGTGAAGAGTTGAGTCAGTTCCCATGGGTTAGGAATTATTCGGTGTTTGGAAATGGAACAGGAAGAGAAACTACCGGGAATGATGATACGAAGCGACACTGATGCCCACCTTTCTTTTATTTGTAATTTTGTATAGGATCCATCTAAAAAAAAAAAAAAAGGATCTTTCTATACATTTATAAACATTTCATTACATTGGGTTATTATTTAAAAAAACGCTGTAGAAACGTATGGTTGTAAATAGCGATCACATATTTCTCAGCTTTAGATATATTATATCCTAATAATGATTGATTAGTTTCACATCTCTGACAGCGTAATGCTTATTTTAAGTCCAACATCAAATAGTAAACATCATCACTTCACAATTCATTATACGAGCCCAACCATTTGACCTGGGAAAAAGACCACGTTCACACTAGTATTGGATCCTGGTGTATAGTAGACAATGGGGCAGATCTGACCTACAGTACCACTTCATAATAACCCCCCACCCGACCCCTCCGATCCATCTAACCCCTTGTCATCGACCACGCGGACGGATCATACACAGTCCCCACTAGACTTGCTCAAGTCTTTGATTATGAACATTCATTAAATGATTAAAGAAAATCAGAATACAATTCATTAAAGTATTTATCCTTCTCTGACTGGCCCATGAATCAAAGACTTGTCCACTCTGACCAGAATCTCCTGTTTATGACCCCAAGCCACTCCCTGTAACCCTATACCTTCCTCTACCCCTCCCATCCTCCAGTTCCCTGCCTGCCTGTTTTGTCATAGCAATACATTTCGCCTACTCCTGACTGTGTCTCGATTGAGATCAAAGTGAGAGGGTATCAATCTCCAAGCAGATATCCAGACCAGTAGCCAGACCTCTGCTTGGAGAGTGTGGTGCAAAACCGCGCCAGTCTACACGGCCGATTACGGATGAGACCAGTCCCTGTGTCACTCAGAAGGGGTGGAGGGGTAGGATACAGGGACTGAGGCTAGTCTAAGTCCCCACCACCCTCTCAGCCCCGCGACTCGCGGCAGTGCGACAGGAGAGCGTTGATAATCATCTGTTTGATACTGCCACTGTATAAGTTGTCTTTTAATATCTATTGTCAGGGATATATAATTTTTTTTTTAAATTGTTTTATTCACAGAACATTCGACTATACATACATCCTTCGTCTACGTCTGTGTCCAGGGATACCAATATTTCAAATTTTACCAAATTATTGTTTGTGTATTATCAAGAGACGTCACACGTTTGAGTTTGAGCTTATTTATGCCACGCATTTTGTTGGCTACGTAATTTCACGAGTCGAACTCAAACGAGTGGCGTCTAGATTTTATCCTACCCCGTTTTCGTATTTTTTTCAGTATTAGAAAGTAGTGGCATAAACAACAAACAAATCCCATGTTAAGCCTATGGCGTTTTTTATTAGGGGTAGAATGATATATTGTACTTGTTATTATCATTATTCACTTACTCCCTGACGAAGGCACTACTACTGCCGGAACTAGTAGGAACAATAAGTGTTGATCAAACAAAAAAGTGATGAACAGTTGTACAACCTTCCATGAACAATAAATGAACAACATCTCAACAAATTGTGGGTATCGCTTGGTTTGTGAGTCTAACAACTTCATTAAATTATACTTGGTAATTGCTCGGATAATTAACTAATCAACATATTTTATTGAGCGTGGTCTACCCAGTCATATACGCTGCCTAGCTCAGGGGAGATGTGATATAGACTCTCAGTGCGCTGCAAAAACTATCCCTTCACTAGATGCGTGCTGCCAACTCTGTGACATTTAGAAAGGTGCAGAGGGCCAGTGTCTTTGAGGCGTCCTTAACTGATCATGACCAATCACTAGAGACCAAAAATACCTCATTGACCCACTAGTGCTTGATAGATTTGGATCCTGGAAAGGCAGTTGTAGAAATGGCAAGATGACTGGGTGCAAGTGGGTTACAGAAATTGACCCATAGACTGAATAAAAGCCAAAGCTTTCAATCGTTTTTTTTTTTTATAATTCTATGCTCATCATGAATGATGAAAATACCTTTTGGTCCTAGTTCTTTGGCGAGTAATATGACATGTGAATGTAGTGTGATTGGAGGCATGTTATGTTTTACCGAAAAGTTAACATAATGTTATTGGAGGCATGTAGTGTTTTACAGAGAAGGTAAGGTAGGGTCATTTGAGGCATGTAGTGTTTTACAGAGAAGTTAAGGTAGGGTCATTTGAGGCATGTAGTGTTTTTAGAGAAGTTAAGAAAAGGACATTGAAGGCACAAAGTATTTTACTGAAAAGTTAAGGTAGTGTTATTGAAGGCAATTAATGTTTTAGAGAAGTTAAGGCAGGGTCATTTGAGGCATTTAGTGTTTTAGAGAACTTAAGGCAGGGTCATTGTAGGCAAGTAGTGTTTTAAAGAGAAGTTAAAAGGTAGGGTCATAGAGGTACAAAGTGTTTTACAGAGAAGTTAAGGTAGGCTCATGGAGGCATGTAGTGTTACATAGAAGTTGAAATAGGGTCATAAGAGTATTTCAGAGAAGTTAAGGTAGGGTCATAGAGGCTTGTAGTGTTTTACAGAGAAGTTAAGGTAGGGTCATAGAGGCACATACTGTTATACAGAGAGGTTAATGTAGGGTCATAGAGGCACATACAGTTTTACAGGGAAGTTAAGGTAGGGTTGTTGGAGGTATGTAGTATTCTACTGAGAAGTTAAGGTAGGGTCATAGAGGCATATAGTGTTTTACAGGGAAGTTAAGGTAAGGTCATAGAGGCATGTAGTGTTTAAGTGATGGCATCACAGAACTCAGAGAACTCCGGGAGACAGAGCGGTGCTTGGGAGTATGTTCCTGGAGTGTGTATGTGTTAGCGGCGGTGAGTTTTAGAGAAGTTAAGGTAGGGTCATAGAGGCACGTACTGTTTTACAGAGAAGTTAAGGTAGGGTCATAGAGGCACATACTGTTATACAGAGAGGTTAATGTAGGGTCATAGAGGAACACACTGTTTTACAGGGAAGTTAAGGTAGGGTTGTTGAAGGTATGTAGTATTCTACTGAGAAGTTAAGTTAGGGTCATAGAGGCACCTAGTGTTTTACAGATGGCCTCACAGAACTCAGAGAACTCCGGGAGACAGGGCGGCGCGTGGGAGTATGTTCCTGGAGTATGTCTGTGTTAGCGGCGGTGAGTTTTAGAGAAGTTAAGGTAGGGTCATAGAGGCACGTAGTGTTTTACAGGGAAGTTAAGGTAGGGTCATAGAGGCACGTAGTGTTTTAGTGATGGCCTCACAGAACTCCGGGAGACAGGGCGGCGCGTTGGAGTATGTTCCTGGAGTATGTCTGTGTTAGCGGCGGTGAGTTTTAGAGAAGTTAAGGTAGGGTCATAGAGGCACATACTGTTTTACAGAGAGGTTAATGTAGGGTCATAGAGGCACGTACTGTTTTACAGGGAAGTTAAGGTAGGGTTGTTGAAGGTATGTAGTATTCTACTGAGAAGTTAAGTTAGGGTCATAGAGGAACCTAGTGTTTTACTGATGGCCTCACAGAACTCAGAGAACTCCGGGAGACAGGGCGGCGCGTGGGAGTATGTTCCTGGAGTATGTCTGTGTTAGCGGCGGTGAGTTTTAGAGAAGTTAAGGTAGGGTCATTGGAGGCACGTACTGTTTTACAGAGAAGTTAAGGTAGGGTCGTAGAGCACATACTGTTTTACTGAGAAGTTAAGGTAGGTTCATAGAGGCATGTAGTGTTTAAGTGATGGCCTCACAGAACTCCGGGAGACAGGGCGGCGCGTGGGAGTATGTTCCTGGAGTATGTCTGTGTTAGCGGCGGTGAGTCAGCTCCAGCAGGGCCTCCTCTCCAGGGTGAACTGGGTCAGGCCTGGAGGAGGGGGGCGGGCACTGCACAGGTGGGAGGAGCACGGCCCCAGGGAGACAGGAGAAACACCAGCAGACACGAAAATATCCACACGCAAATAAATCCTCATACAGAGAAATTAATACATCCCCATCAGAAAATAATACATCCCCATCAGAAAATAATACATCCCCATCAGAAAATAAGACCTCCCCATCAGAAAATAAGACCTCCCCATCAGAAAATAAGACCTCCCCATCAGAAAATAAGACCTCCCCATCAGAAAATAAGACCTCCGCATCAGGATTATTTGAGCATTGTTTCCCGTATTTCTTAAAATGAATTCTGCTCATCATAGAATCAGAGGAGTGACACTAAATATTGATGATCACGAAATTATACATGGTGTACTGTTAGATCTATATTCTATATAAAAATATAAATACAAAATTTGTCCTATATTACGTATGTCAATAATTGAATTTCGAGGGTTATGTTGGTCACATATCCCACTCTTATCGTAGTCATGTTAATCTATATTTTATATTCTTTTATATTTTTCTCTGTCTATTTTTCATCATAGTATATATTAGATTCCACAGCGTCAAATTATACAAGTACCGTTTGTGACACCATTAGGATGTAGTAATGTCATCATCACATGGACTGTAATTATTAGTTTATTACCTCTCATAATTATACATATATGCATGTCTAATGAGGAAGGTATTCGACTAATGTATAGCATGATGAACCATTTAGGAAACGTAGTGTAACGGCAATGATATCAGGTACAGGAATCATTAAATGACTTAGGGGATATTAAGTATAGAACATTGATGTATTTAAGGAATGTGCAAAGAGATCTAGGATTATCATAGGTCTTAATCTAATTCTTATATCATCAATATTAAACATTTTCGAAAATTAATTATAGTGATATTTTTTGGGGGTTTTATTGTTACATTTCCTTCATTATTATTATTATTATTATTATTATTATTATTATTATTATTATTATTATTATTAGTATTATTATTATTATTATTATTATTATTATTATTATTATTATTATTATTATTATTAGTAGTAGTATTATTAGTATTAGTATTAGTATTATTATATCACAACTGAAATCAGATTACATGGTAGGAAACTCAATAATCAGGTATGGTGCGACTCAGTTCGTTCCTCACAAGAGTCTGACTTGAAGTCATAGGCAAACTTTGAGACTGAGAGTTTCTCCTTTCAAACACATTCCAGGATTATCCAAGTGTATCCTAAACAATATGTCTGTATGATGTAAATTCAACCCAAAGTTAAGTCAAGGGCTGATACTGTTCAGATTACCTATTTCTCTCCCTGTATGGACAGCAAGTGAGGGATAGGATTCAAAATGGTGGATGGTTGATTGAGGAGGGGTCCCATGCAGGGATTATAAGGAGGATTTTATAAGGAAAATAGTGACATTTGCTGTTCATATGATGTGAGACTTGAGATTGTAATGTAGGTTCTTGAATTCAACTGTTTTTTATTATGTCATTTCCTTTATAAACATTATTGTGCAAACCAGGGATCTCAAAGTTTGCCTATGTCCATGTGTACAAGGTCTGTGTGGCACTGACAGACACATCATTTACTACGTATGACTAGGCACTCAAGGGAAGAGCTGATGTATTTGGAACTTTTTACAAAGAACATCGTTGGGTAAAGATCACTAATCAAACAAGAACAACATAAAATAAGTCACCCTAACTCCGGACACATGGAGGAACGTGACAATGTCAATATTTACTTTTGTCGCTATGTGCTTTTTGAGTGACGAGACAAAAAAGAACACCACATAAACTTCCCCGTTCGTACTACAGCGTATACGAGGTAATAAAAACACACTACACAAACGTTCCCAGGCGTACTACTACGTGTGTAGCGTGCAGTGAGAAACACGCGCACCATGCGGGACCAGCTTCCCGGGCTCGTGCACGTAGGGGGGGGGGGGGGGGGTGGGGGTAGCGATGAAATACAAGGCTAGCAGACGGTAATGCCCAGTTCACACTGTGAGACTGGAGGTAACGAGGTACGCCCAGTCGTACACTGGTGGCTCATGTAGCACCTAGCGCCGCAAAACGCAAAGTGTGAACCTCACTTTATCCTACCCCTAATATAAAATCCCATAGGCTTAACATTGAGTTTCCATATGCCACGCTGACTGGCATATGGAGTTGTATATGCCACTAGTGGCATACAGAATTGTTATCAGTTAATATTCCAAAATCGAGGAGATGGGGAAGGATAAAATCAAAACCTGATTCGTTTTAATCTTGGCCACTGCATGCCACTCCTGGAGTTTTGGCTCCAGACTTCACTCAGCTTCACCTCATGAAGTCACTCTGCCAAACTCCAGTCTTGGCATACAGCGGCCAAGATTAAAACTCATCCAGTTTTACGATAGTATGGGGCCATCCATAAAGTATGTACGCTCTCCGGGGAGATGGGAGGGGGGGGGGTAAAAAATTTGGAAATTTCGCGTATGCTCCTTCTTTGTTCTATTGCATACAAGATTTGGAGGGGGGGGGGGGGGTGGTAAAAAAAATTGAAAATTCTGCGTACGCATTGAATGCATGAACCCTATTCTGACCAACGGCGAGTAACATTAAGCATTCTCTCTACACATAGATCTCGTGTTTTATGTGTCTAGGGTCCACAGGGCATTCATGGAGAAAAGGACAATTCACAAATATTTAATATCTTCAAACAACATAACATTATGATGTTTTGATGCATGAATGTGCCCAAACAACTCATTTCAATGTTCTCTAGTTATAATTACTTATTTCAGAGGTTTTCTATTTAAGTCAGGTTTTCCTTACACCAAAAATAGCAGCATCTTACTCAATCAGTATACCTGGTATAAGACCTTGCAATGACATATACTATACTTGTCTTCTGTAATCTTCTCTATATCATTTTCTTTTTTTCCAAAGAAAGCATGTTTTCATTTTTTTCTCAAGTTTAAGACAAATATATTATAAAATGGGCCTCAATTACACCAATAAACAGAGTTTCAAACCTCTCCACACACCCCAGCCCCATTCCATGGCCGGTAACAATGTGTAATCCATGTTTTCTCAGTCTCTCTGAGGCAGTAACTTCCACATGAAAAATATTTCCTCTATTTTTCATGACCCCAACAGTTCTGTATACAACCTGACTGTATACACATGTAACAACATTTCCAATTGGAATAAAGTTGCTTTAAAAATATACAAATATATAATATCTTGCAAAAGTGATCATCTCTATAACATATTTGACTGAGATAAAATAACCAATGAGTTTCCCGTGAGCGTAAATTCGTTGGAAACAGGCGAAGCCGCGCGTATTTATGAAACCCAATCCATGCCACAGGACGGTGAAGTAACAGAGACCACTAAATATACACCCGGGAACTGATACGCGTCGGCCGCGGGCACGTGAGCCTCGTGCCTGTGTGTGTTGGGGGTGTGTGAGGGGGTGAGGGTGAGGGTTAGACTGGCTTCAGTCCCTGCGTCTTATGTCTACTCCCCTCGCTGGGATACAGGGACTGGTACAATAGGTAATGGTATTAGATTTCTGGCGCTGTATAGCGCCAGTATTTCCAACACTCTCCATACAGATATCATGGCTACTGGTCAAATATCTGATGGGAGATTGATACCCTCTCACTTTGATCTCAATCGGGAAACAGTCGGGAGTAGGCTAAATTTATCGCTATGACAACACAGGCGGCCAGAGAACTGGTGGAGGGGAGGGGGAGGGGTAGGAGGTAGTAAAGGGTTACAGGGAGTGGACTGGGGCCATAAACAGGAGATTCTGTTCATAGTGGACAAGTCTTTGATTCATGGGCCAGTCAGAGAAGGATACATACTTTAATGAACTTTATTCTGATTGTGATTAATCATTTAATGAATGTTCATAATCAAATACTCGAGCAAGTCTAGGTGTGGGTGTGTGAGGGTGGGTGTGTGGGGGCGAGTGTGAGGGTGTGGGATGTGTGTGTGGGTGGGTGATGGAGGAGTTTGGGGGTGTTTGTTTGTGTGGGTGTTTGGGGGATTAGTTGTTTATTAGTCCCGTCCTCAGTCACGCCTTTCATCTGTCCACGTTTCCTGTTTAATACAATTAGATATATTCAGAGAAGATTATCCCAACCTTCGGAAGAGAAATATTTGTGAACAAACATTTCATGCACGGGTAAAATCTATATTAGGAATCCAAGTTTTCTGACGGAATTCCATCATTTCATATTATCAAGAAAGGTCACAAAATTTTATGATTGTTTATATGGCGTGTGTTGTCTTCGCAGAATGATATCACAAAGCGGAGCTGAGTGATATCTGTAACGGAAGACAACGAAAGCCATGTAAACAATCATATGATGTGTAGTTTTCATCCTACCCTGTCAGATGTTGTTAACTTCATATGTCAAGCGTGGCATACAAATATCTTATGGCATAACCGTTGCATACATTTACACCTTATTAAGTCGATGGAGATTTATATGAGGGGTAGGATAAACATCGGCAACACTGGCAATACTAGAAGTTAAATCGATTCATAGCCATTCTGATGACGCTTTTATCTATGCGTTTTAAATTTCCGATTTTTTTACCCAAACCGACTTTCATCCCTGATACATGAATCATATTTGATATATGTTGAGTTTTTAATAACATTCACTCGACAAGATATTCACCTTAAACCAATCTAGACTGGTCTTCTTTTAGAAATAATAAGGAGGCATTAAAATTTGATCGTGAGTCTTTTCGAATTTTCTACATATGGCTTGGCATCTATTGACTCTTGACATTCATGATTTTACTCTAGCATACCTGCTTTTTAATATTTTGCCCAAATATGTAGAAGAATTGATGAGAGAGTTGACAGGTTGTTCGCATTGAATGGCATAACCAACATAAATATAAGTTCAACACTGAATCACAGTCTACTACCGTAACTATAACGGAGTTCATAAATATTATCTAGATGCATTCTGAATATTTATATGTCCTTACACAAACTGTATACTTCATAGAAATAAAAGCTTATAAAAAAATATATATATATATATTGACATCACGCGATGTCCATGTATTGTATCAGTATAAAGTTTCTGTCATCGGTTTAGAGGGATGATTGTCTTGGATACATTTTTTTTATATTATCTGCATCCTGTGACCGAATCTAGGATCAGTAAATTTACCCACATTGTGTTGTATAAGCGTTCACGGATCTTATCCCACCAGACGGCAGCAGCTGCGTCTCGCGGTGTATTATGGGACTGTGTAGAATTTGTACAGTCTGTACATAGAAACTAGCCGTTATCTCACCCCTGGTATATTTTCCCCATAGACTTAACATTGGGCAACTCATACTCAATGCCCATGGAGTATTTAGAAAAAAATACTCAATGGGGGATTATGTCACAAATGTTCGCCAATTAGTCAATGTGAGGGGTGAGATAAATTCAGAAACCTATTCAAGTTTACAGTCAGAGCTTGATCTCATCTTGTTTGATTCGTTCCGTAATTCATGCGGCTTCGCCTTCTGAATTATTATGCTATTCAAACTTTATGGGATACAAGTTCTAACCATAAACTTTCTTAGGTCTCCTCGACAGTATCTAACTAATTCTTGATGACAGAAAAGATCTTTTTCCGGTTACTACATAACCTGCAAGAGGCACAACCAGTAGTACATTGAGTAAGTCAAATGCAAGTTGAAAGTGTTGTTTGCTGCACATTTCCTTGAAATATTAAAAATAGATGACTGAAAGTAAAGTGGCCGGACTCTTCAACTCCGAGTTTCATTTTCGCCATGACGATGTGATCATCCGCCTGGACTTACTCTACTCCCCCTGACGAGGCCAGGCAAAATTCACACGCGATTTGTTGGAATTCAACTGGATCCAGCTTCTGCATCCCATCGCCCCAGCCTGGTCTAAATGTCATGGATCTCAATAGGCATGAAGCATGGGAAAGTGTAACGTGTGAAGTTTATCATAAAACAAATTGATTTCAGACAGGCTACATTCTAATAGCACTGACCGACACGAAAGGCCTTTTGGCTACTATTTTGGCCTTTCTATACACAGGAACGTTATTAGATATTTATTTCTTAAAATTCACTTGGCAGTATTTCAGACAGGCTACACTCTAATAGCACAGACCGACACGAAGGGCCTTTTAACTACTATTTGACCTTTTTATATACAGGGACGTTATTAGATTTTAATTTCTTAGAATTCACTTGGCAGTATTGTTTTGATTTTAGATAATTACAAAAGCTAGTTTTACACTGACCTAGCTTTTGCAATTACTTCCTACCTTTTAAAAACTTGATATACATGAGATACAAACTTGGGACTATTTTTCCACACAAGAATCATTTCAAAATGGCAGCGACGATAGAGGGAGTGGTTAGGTCGCGCATGAATATAATTTGTCTTTGGGTGATTCTGACATTCAGAGATCGCTGCCTGACGTCGTTTGACAGGTCGCCATAATTACAAAAATATTCAAACCGTGTACAGCGCAGTCATTTGTGATCTACTCCCAAGTCGTTCAAGCAATGCCTCAGAATTTCCTCCCCTCTCCTCCTCAGTCTCTATTTCGCTCTCTCTGTCTCAGTCTCTCTGTCTCTTTTCTCCCTCTCAGTTTCTCTCTCGGGCTCTCTCTTTGTCTTTTCTCTCTCTACCTCAGTCTCTCTACTTTCCTCTCGATCCTATCAATCTCTCTGCACCACAATTCTCTCTCCCAGTCTCTCCACGCAAGTCCCTCTCTTCTCTCACAGTCTCTCCCTGTCCCTCTCTATTTCCCTCTCTGTCTCTCTGTCTCTGTCTCTCTGTCTGTCTCTCTCTGTCTCTCTGTCTCTCTGTCTCTCTCTCTGTCTCTCTCTCTGTCTCTCTCTCTCTCTCTCTCTCTCTCTCTCTCTCTCTCTCTCTCTCTCTCTCTCTCTCTCTCTCTCTCAGTCTCTCTGTCTCAGCCTCTCTCTGTCACAGTATCTCTGTTTTTAACTCCAGCAGATAGAGACAATTGCTGCACACATTGAGAACTAAGCGGAAGTTTGACTTAGTGCTAGTCGACGTTAATGGGTGTCTGTAAAAACACGCACACGGCAGCACTATTAAGGCGAGGTGTTGTGATGGGAATGTCACGTTACTCTCCCCTGCGGTTCACACGGATCACGCCGCTGACACCTCTAACATTTACCAGTAGACGAGGCCCAGACGAGAGCCGCCGAGAGCACGCCGACGAACAGACAGACACGGCCCAGCATGCAACGCGGCGCCTCACTCCCCCATTAAAAGTCAAATGGACCTCGTTCTCATGACGTCATGTTCCCATGGCAACCGACGCAGCAAGTCCTGCCTTTCTGTGGGATTTGCCTAACTTGACGATCATTTTGTCAGAATCCCCGAATATTTTTACATCATAGACCACTCTCACAGCAGCTCATTCGCAGCACTAGCGCTTACTAATCTCTGCCTCAACCCAACTCTGGTTCCTCGGGTATCCACTAAAGACAGGGGGAGCACATCTGATTGAAAACAGGGTAACTGTCAAAAGTTGTGAAACTCAAACAACTTATATATTATGATTTCTAAATTCTTAGAACTAAAAGTTTTTCAAATCTTGTGTTTGAAAGTGGGTGCTTGGTATACTAAAAAATTACATTGGACTCCAGATTCCTCATCACCGATAGTTAAACTTATATATTATGAGTTGGGAAATATGGGAATTGTTAAATGAGCTTCACAGACAATCCAACTGTTTCTTTTTCAGCTTTAAACCAATAGTGTGTGTGAATCCACAGTTAATTAGACTGCCCCTTCAAGTGAGTACCTGTGTTATGTTGACAAACAAAACTCTGCAACACATGAGGTGCTTCCCATTGAAGAAAATAATCGCATCTATGTTGAATTCTGATGTTATTGCCGTATAGCCTTAACAACAAAGGTGATCTAACTTTTGACCCTTTCTATGGTCTCCGGTACACCTGACGTTTTCAGTAGGTTGTTGTCTCATTAAGACCAGAGCACATATATAGGGCGGGGGTATAATAGTCAAGGGTTATAAATCAGCACCAGTAGGTATGAATAGAAAATATCGTTATTGTCATATCCTCGACACAAATATAGATCAGTCATGTGGTGAATGTATGGTGCACTAAGTGCTATGATATTACAGGATCTCATAAGACCTGGTCACCACCATGGCACGAATCTGGGGCCCGTTTAATATTCTATTATCTCCCATAAAGGCCCTTTTCTAATGATGATAATCTAGGATCGTACATGAAGACTCTTTTCTGTACCTCGTTCAAGGGTTATAATTTGATAATATTAAAGTCTGTTCGCTAAGACAATATTAGCCGTCCATAAGGTCGTTCACAAGTGTTGAACGAAGTTTACCCTCATCGTCCCTGGATCTCTATGGCGTCTACATGTAAGATCCTAGATTATTAAACGGGCCCCTGGTAGTCTTTATACAGTAAAACCTCGCGTAAGCGACCACCCTCCGTTCCGGGCCAAACTGTCCGCTTACGCGGGGTGTTTCCGCTTACGCGGGGTTTTCACGGGACCGATGCACAAGTGTTTTATACCGATATGTAGGGGGGGGGGGGGGAATAGAGGGGTTAAATTAAACATCTAATAGAATGAAAAATTTCCGTTTCGAACAAAAGTGTACGCTTACACGGGGTGTCCGCTTACGCGGGGTGTCCGTTAGGCGGGGTTCTACTGTACATGTACTTATCAAAGTGTGAGAATCTACTGGATAAACAAAATAGGTACAAAATACAGACAAAAAATGCATTAGACAAATAAAGTTGGCTTGGCATAGATGGTTCATTTGGATAATGTCAGAAATAGATGGCATGTCTCTCTTCCGTAAAGTAAGCTAAGTTTTCTGGACAGATGCCACCACAGAAAGATAATTTGCTTAATCGAATTTCACGCTTTTTAGTCCCACCATTATTTTGGCGTTAAATGTGAGTGATTTTTGGCCGGTGTCATTTCCTAGTCGGCCTTGTATGTCACGCGAAGCGTTATTAAATTCCACCTCTTCACTTGTGTCCATCTTTACCCGTGTGAAAGTCCTGAACCTACCAGTCTCCGCTCTATTTATAGCGTGAACCAAAATACCTAACAGTACCTTAGGCAGGAAAAGGAAATGTAAACGTGAAATTAGAACGAGCTTTTAATGTGGTCATAAATCATCTCCTCAACTAGAAGACATACCAGTTTTTGATAACAGATTAATATAAAAAATGTCTATGTAGAATTAAAAGTAAATAATGTTGGAGAAGACTACATAGGCCACCTGTCAGACATGGTGTAGGAGGGAAGTCACTTCTGGTACATATAGGCCGTGCAACCATATAGGGGACTGAAAAATACTTATTTTTGACATGCTATACACAGTTTTGCATAACTATACTTGCTCTACAAAGTTTCGCTGTAAATAAGAATCAGATTTGCAAAAGGTACCATATCAAATCTCAGATTCTGTGCTTTATTGTCTTACATATACTGAATTTATTCAGATAATATATCTGGTTTTTTTTATGTATTTTCTCAGAAATCATGATAAAAGTTAGGCAAAACGGATGAAGCTAAACGTCCATGTTGTATTTACATTACCATTTCCACATTCATCAGTAAATGTGTACGGTCATGACTTTGGGCAGGTTCATTTTACATATATATTGAGTGGTATTTGCCTTTCGGCAAAACCACCAATTAGATTAATCTAGTTTCTTGTAGGCCTATGTGCTAAATCCAAGACTAATCTCAGTGGCAGGCAGGACTGGTTATGACGTAATTCACTGAGAAATGTTGATGTGACTAATCCGCCGCTAGCCTCGCCTAGAGTGGGTCAGATTGAGGGTGATTGGTGATCCAGGCTGGGGTTGGTTAATGTTATGTAAACACGGTCAGTTTTCACCGAACGCCTCCTCCAGCAATGGCTGATGTCTCGCCACGAGCATTTTTTTCTTCTTTTTATCAATTTACAGTTACAGTTCATATGCCATTAAGTTTGAAAAGCGTAGTAATTCACAAGGCGAAGCCGTGTGAACTATATATCAATTTAAACAATGTGGGATCGAGCTCTGACCGTAAACTTGAATAGGTTTCTGAATTTTAATTATCCATCGTATACAAAGCCCATTGAAAATGTATGGGGACTCAGTAAACCACGACCCATTGTATAAAACCTGTCAGATACCATAACTGTGGTATACGGATTCAAACCTGTGGTATACGGCCTCAAAACCATGGTATAGGGGAAAAATAGTCCCTTTTGCTATAGAGCAAAGAAATAGTCCCTCAGAGATGCCAGTTTGTAGGATTTTGCCCACAGGTAGGATTTTCATTCTAATCTAAAACATATATGGAAACTTCAAGAAATTATATATGTTTTACGAACAATATAGACTCCAGCTTTTCTAAATCTTATATAAACTTGTTTTGTAATATTTCAAAATTTTTAATTCAGCTACCCCACAGCGCAATAGTTGGTCAGATTGAAGGTGATTGGTGATCCAGGGGCGTGGTAATACACGTCAACCTCTCGTGGTTTACGGCCGTCTGTCCGCAAAACCATCGATTATTGTCTTTATCTCACCCCTCACAGCTTACGTCTATGACATAATCCCCCGGTGAGATAAATTCTTCTTCTACAGAACGGTGATCCTGGTATAAAACAACTTATATCCATGCATTTGACCGTCTTCATTTAAAGGCTGGTTCCACCTGCACAATGGATTTGCCGTATTATATCTTGGTATGTCTTGTTATATCTTACAGTATCGTGATATGTCTCCTACAGTCCGTTGTTTTTCGGTGAAGGAATGATAGAAGGATAAAGAAAAAACTTTTGAGTTGTGTATCATCATCATCCACCATTTATATCAGCACCAGGAAATGCTGACAAAAGATTCATATGACCAATATAATGGTAGCAGGTAGAAACAGTCCGGAGTAATATCGGCCCGACACTCGCGGCAGAACGCGGAACGGCAAATAAACATATATTCCCCATCATGAATCTAAATATAAACTTGCTGATCGTTTTCCTCATATCTGTAGCAGTTTATTAGTCTTCACCTGGCGCTTCTAGGTTATTTATTCGAATATTCACAGAGTTATGACTTGCCAAGTCGTTGTCGGGGATGGGAGACCGACAACAGCTGCCCGCACTCCGACGACTCTCTCCCGGGTCCGTGGTGGGGAGGCGCCGGGGGGGGCGGGCGGGCCGATATTACCTCGGGCCGTTATTACTCGTATTCAATATAATACATGTACATTCTCAGCATGTTGCAATCTTAAACTTTTTTTGTGAATTCAGGACGTGCCATGATCTCTTAACAAAAACTCTTTTGTGTGCTGCTCAATGTGACCTATTCACCTGGACGTGATAAGGATGAGTGTTTATCACGATTCGTACCTAGATTAACGTAGTCTCTAATGATCAATAAACCGCACACATGTAGATAAATCCTGGACTAAGACCCCAGCCTGATAACTTGATGGGATGATGGTAACCGGAAGTAAAGCGCACCTGTCTGCACTGAGTCACATTATAATGACCGTGTGACGTCACACGCAAGGGTAAATTGTAATTAGAACATAACCATCGTTTAATTTAGGTTGTTTTTTTTTTTGTTTTTTTTTTTGTTTTTTTTACACAGCCGTCTCCTTCGTTAATTCCCGTCTAAAACCATAACCATCGTCTGAAGGTTAATTAAGTGTTAATTAATGTGAATAACCGTACAACCACGCATTTCTTTTACCCACCACACATCGTTAGTAGACAATTAGACTATTTCATTATACTTCCGTCCTTTGATCAAACTAGTATTGTGAACAGACTTAATATGCACTGGAGGTACATGCCTGTGTTTGTCTGGATTGTCTAGACATATCTGTCTTTAGTGGGTCCTAAAGAGTATCGTTTTTATACTCAAGTGACGCCCAGAAGACTGAAATACAGTAAAACCCCGCGTAAGGGAAGACCCTCCGTTCCGAGGAAAGTGTCCCTTTAAGCGGGTTGTCCCCTTATAATATAATATAATACATGTACATTATCAGCGTGTTGCAATCTTAAACTTTTTTTGTGAATTCAGGACGTGCCATGATCTCTTAACAAAAACTCTTTTGTGTGCTGCTCAATGTGACCTATTCACCTGGACGTGATAAGGATGATTGTTTATCACGATTCGTACCTAGATTAACGTAGTCTCTAATGATCAATAAACCGCACACATGTAGATAAATCCTGGACTAAGACCCCAGCCTGATAACTTGATGGGATGATGGTAACCGGAAGTAAAGCGCAACTGTCTGCACTGAGTCACATTATAATGACCGTGTGACGTCACACGCAAGGGTAAATTGTAATTAGAACATAACCATCGTTTAATTTTTTTTTTTTTTTTTATTTTATTTTTTTTTACACAGCCGTCTCCTTCGTTAATTCCCGTCTAAAACCATAACCATCGTCTGAAGGTTAATTAAGTGTTAATTAATGTGAATAACCGTACAACCACGCATTTCTTTTACCCACCACACATCGTTAGTAGACAATTAGACTATTTCATTATACTTCCGTCCTTTGATCAAACTAGTATTGTGAACAGACTTAATATGCACTGGAGGTACATGCCTGTGTTTGTCTGGATTGTCTAAACATATCTGTCTTTAGTGGGTCCTAAAGAGTATCGTTTTTATACTCAAGTGACGCCCAGAAGACTGAAATACAGTAAAACCCCGCTTAAGGGAAGACCCTCCGTTCCGAGGAAAGTGTCCCTTTAAGCGGGTTGTCCCCTTAAGCGGAGTTTTCAGTCTGTCGATGGTTAAGGCCCGGCCCCACTGGTGCGATGCGATTGTCGCACACGGTTTATGGCCCCATAAACTCCCCCTCGGCGGGATTAATGACCCCTATTGCGATGGATTCATCGCACTCAATCGCAGTGAAAATTCAGGGTATGCCCCACTGATGCGATGGATCCATCGCAACGCTTCTGGTACTACTATGTATAGGCCTAGATATACAGCTTCATTTCTAATATTCATGAGAATTGATTAAATTAACTATGTTACTCTATCTCTATTGACCGTAGTATTACTATTGACTGCAGTAGGTCTAAGGTAGCTATGATCAGGGTATCCTGTGTAACTGAGAAATGACAGTTTTCCATTTTTTTCTGTGTAAAAAAAAATAAAATTAAACGATGGTTATGTTCTAATTACAAATCACCCTTGCGTGTGACGTCACACGGTCATATAAGTTTATAAAATTTCTTTTTCTTGTGTAAAACAAAGCGAGAATAAATTGGGTCTCATTCACACCATGAAACAATGGTTCAAACTTCAGCTCCATTCCATTGCCATTACCAATGTATTGTCAATATTTTCCTGTCTCTTAGGCAGTAAATTCCACATGAAATAGGTAATCCTCGTTTTTTTCATGACCCCAACTAACGTCCATGGCAACTAAATAGAATCAATTAAGTGTAGTACAGCTTCCATGCAAATATGATAGAAAGAACTCTGTACCTGTGCGATCAATCCGTCGCACATCATGAACATTTCAAGATGTGCGATGCGACGAATCCGTCGCATCGCACATGATCGCACACGCGCGCAAGCCCGGCCCCACAGGAGCGATTGTGTGCGATGCGACGGGCGGCGCCGTTTTTATTACCCTCGCCGGCCGTTTATGACTTTTTATTGACTTGCGACAATCGCATCGCACCAGTGGGGCTGGGCCTTTAGGCTATGTAGTACATGTATATAATAACCGTATACAGGTGATACCAAGGCATAGAGACAGTTATAACCACACAGACGCCTACCTGACGCCTACAGAAGCCTACGCAGGCCGTTGCCTGGAGTCTTAGCACCAGTTTACTAGCATCACAAACAAGCAATCAAGATGATGTGGATTGTTGTCCCCACACTGTCCAATCAGATTTGATAAGGTGTCCCTCCAAAGTGGCCACTTAACCAGGGTTAAGAAGCATTCCTTACAGAAATAACTGTCCCTTTTAGCGGGTTGTCCCCTTAATCGTGGTTAAAATAAGCTCTTAATAGAGGATATGTTCCTGTTCCGAGCAAATTGTCCCCTTAAATGGGATGTTCCCTTCAGTGGAGTGTCCCAGAAGCGGGGTTTTATTGTAAAACCAAAGAACCTGTTGTAAATTTCAAGGGGAGTGGAGTAAAGTGGTGATTCCACCAACACACACGATATAGCGAGATTCGGCCCGATTTGGATATCTTGTGAGATCGGGCTAGGATTAAAGGATCGCATGCCTATTTGTCGCGATGTGTCTTGAGGTGTCGCGGTGGTGGTGTACCAAAATAGACACACAACATTGCGCGCTACGTTTTGAGACAACGGAGGTACGACACATCGCGACACTGTAAGACACTACAAGACATACCAAGATATACCACATCAAATCCATCCTGTTGGTAGAATCAGCCCTTAACCAAGCCTCATGCTGCAGACTTGGCCTGGTATTACCGCAGTACATTACCCTCCTTTCGCCTGTTACGCTCGCATTATCTTGTATTTGTGTGTGTTATTTCTCTATTGGCTGAACGTGGAAGCCTTGAGGAGTTCGCGGTGCTCTCAAGTGTTTTTGTAAAGATTTCCGGTCTAGCCACTCGCAGTTCTGACCTTGTCTACTCTAATGCCTTGACTTTGCAACCCATCGAGTGAAAATAGAAACTCTCAGTAGACCAAAAGTAGTAGCTTGAAATGCAAAATCAATTATCATGAAGTAGAACCACTTTATTTAATCGAAAATGTACAACAGTATGTTTACTTAACTTTTCTTATCTATTTGTTTATATATATCAGAGTTTATTTGCAAATAATTTAATCATCATCAAATAATACAAGCATACATTTTCGGTTGTCTCCGGATATTGTTTGGATATACATTTGATTGACATTTATGACATTGCTCAAGTCTTTTCTGAACATTGATTAATACACCACATCTTGAAACAGGATTAAATATTTATAAATATTAACGAGACATAGCAATTACACCTCCTAAGTAGGCCAGAACAAAATTGAATATCTATAAATGCTTGAGATACCATAATTTCTACCGAGTGATTGTAATTACCTTGTTTATACGAATCAATAAGAACTTATTTAGAGAGGGATGACCATGCTGCTGATCTCATCCTTCATCACCTATATAGGATTATTTTTGAGTAACTGATCTGTATCTCATCAGCATCAGTCAAACGTCCATCCCACCATAGATATAGACAGGGGTCTTTCTCTATACCTATGATCCCACAGATGAGCAGTATAAACAGGGTTACCCCGTACCCTCACTCTCCCTGCTGGGGTTTGGGTTTGGTACACCGTAAAACCCCGCTTATAAGCCTATTTAATTTCAGGGATTTTTGAAAAAATTGGCTTATTAATTTTTGCCAAATTCGAAGGTCGGCTTATAACCGGGGGTTTTCAAAAATTTAATTTTTAAAACCTCAAATTTGTCAGATATCATGTGATATCCTATATTAGTTTTTTTGTTTCAATTTTTTATTGTCAAATAATGATGGTGTTGTTATATGAATCATGCACAGATTTCTTGCTTTTCTTTAGTAAAAAAGATCATTGAAACATTCATATTCTATACCGAAAATTCTACAAAATGTTGTGAATTGGGGGAATTTTGCTGAAGTGGGTGGGGGTGGTTTAATAAGCAGGGTTTTACGGTAAATATCCCAACCGTGGATAATCTGCTGGGAGAGTCTGTCTGTGTGTCCTGGCCGGAGTCCAGCCCTATCTGCCACCAGGGGTCAGTAGTGAGAGCATCCAGAACGAGGTCATTGACCTACTTATCAGGAGCGCCTCCCACTCAGCAGGTATAAATTGTATTTGGCAGGTTCCCCGTCTGTGAGTGAAGAGCAGGCCCCAGGGACCAGCTGATGACTGCTGGAGGTGCCCAATCACATGCTCTGTCTGTATTTAGGGTATGGAGAATGTTCAAGGTTCTGTTTGGAGAGGGTCAGATGCTGGACCATCTGCCAGGTCTCTGAGTGAGTTGCTCTGCAGTAGGTCAGAGTGTGGAGGTCTACTTTACCCTAACAAGATCAGGGCTAGTTTGAAGGAGGCACTTATTCTTTTACTAGATAAAGATGTCAGTTTTCGTGTAAATTTCCTTCGCCGTCGTACTTACGTTCAAGTAGCGTAGAAAAAAAATAATTAAATTTTTTATCCAGAGTTGTTTCTAGACATGTGTTTAATACCAAAAAAAAATTCAAAATGTCAGTTTTCCATTCTTCCTTGGAAATCCACTTTTTAAAATTCAGTATATGTGATTGCTTTTCCTTTTGTCAAACAAAGATATTATTATTGATTTAGCCTCATTTACGACAATAAGACAGTGGTTAGAACCTCCCCAAAGACCCTCAGCCTCATGCCATGGCCGACAAGGACATATTATCCAAGTTTTCCCGGTCCCTCTGAGGAAAAACTATATGACCCCAACTGACATCACTGACTAGATATTTATAACATATTTCAGTAGGACCAATCAGCAATATAACGACAGAACTGACCTTATATAGAAGTGTTGTCAAGTGTTAAATAAATGTGTGTTTGCATTTGCTTCTAAGCCAATTTGCAAATCTCCAAATAACTCTAATGATGATTTCTGAATATGATATATTCATAGAGATGCACCATGGATTAGATATTGAGGGAAAGATGCTTGAGTCTCGATCATGCGGCTGATCCGTTGCTGCTTGGCCAGCCATGATATGACCTTAGCTGTTAATATGGTGGGAACACCACTGAATTCTAACTCAGTTAAATTCATACCTTCATAACGTGATATTACTTCAGATTTCCAACTGGGGAGTAAGCTCAGTGGTAAACGCACTGGACTTGTAATCTCAAGGTTGTTGGACTTTATGGGTTTGAGTCCCACTGCAGCCACTTTTCTCCTTCACACCCAGAATTAGTAGAATTACTGCTATATCGAAGACCAATCCTTCTCATACCATGTCTATGTGGTGTGGTGTTCAGCCAGCTTTCTCCTTCATCCCCAGCAGTGGTAGATTTACTGCTATATCAAAGGCAAATCCTTCTCATACCTTGTCTGTGTGGTGTGGGAATTAAAAGAACTCTCACCTCGGTAAATGTGTAGGGGTGAGATTTCTACCTAAATTTATCTCATAGATTTGATCAAACTGAAGTAAGTCTAATAGAACATATTGGACGTTAAACTACCCAAACAAACAAATCCAAATTGAATCAATAAACTACTAACTGAAAGGTGGGGAATTCTATGATAGTTTGGTCGGCATTATGTAGACAATGGTTTTTTTGGTTTTTTTTTAATGTTGTTGGTTCACTGACCTACTTCCAGCACACAGGTGACTAGAGGAAGCCGGGATCCGGTCCCTGTGTACACCACGCCATTAATATGCATCCTCCTAAGTATAAAATAATGCTTAAAAACCCGACCTAGCTTCAGGATTATTCATGCATTTCCCCGTCTGACTCCGAGTCACGTTTGTACATAGCGTTAGAGGGGAATTTAATACTGACAACAATGTGGTGTTCAGAGGAGGTGGGTAGACCGGTGTCTGATGAGATCGTGTTCACTCGGTGCCATGCCGCATCATGTAGAAAACATCATAGGAGGCTCTTAAGGTTACCATAGGAATAGAGGGAAATGTTCCGGTGAGAAAAAATCAAAGTTACAAGGTAAGGCTTGGAAAAATTGCTGCCCAAGGCCTTGGTCGCGGGCAGTAATTTTTCCAAGCCTTACCGAGTAACTTTGACTAATTTCCACTGGTACGTGGTTTCCCTATTCTTATATACCTTCAATTGTCTGCTAATATCAATAAAAACCGACCGGCTCTGAACATCAACCTGGGCAGTAAACGTCAACCTAGGCAGTAAATGTCAACCTGGGCAGTAACTTCAACCTGGGCAGTAAACAAAAGTTATTCCGTCCCCAGCAGCGTTAAGTAATCATAGGTTGTTCGCTCATAGGTATATAGGAATAAAGGGAAACTATGTTCCGGTGAGAAAAAATCAAAGTTACAAGGTAAGGCTTGGAAAAATTGCTGCCCAAGGCCTTGGCCGCAGGCAGTAATTTTTCCAAGCCTTACTGAGTAACTTTGACTTTCTCTCTCCGGAAACTTGGTTTCCCTATTCCTATATACCTTCAAATGTGGTTTAATAACAATAATTAGCATTATTTGCTTGCCACCATCAAACCCCGTAGCCAGATCCAGCCTTATGAGTAACTTAACACTCTATAGTTTCTCCCCACTGCGCTTTTTATATGAATTTTGTAAGAGATGATCTGATCGGTCTAAATGTCAACCTTGGGTAGTATACAGCAACCTCAGGTAGTATACATAAGTTACTCCACCCCCAGAACATGGTGTAAGCATAGAGTGTACAGCCATAGGTTTATAGGAAGAAACAACGCTTCTCAGTGGTAGTGCCGCAAGCCAAAGCCAATACACAAACTTGAACTTAGATGTGGGTAGGCAATCTCTGTAACATCCAAAATTTCTTCTAGCATTATTCCCTGTGGGGAATTAACCTATAGGATTTCAATCTAAACGGTTTAGTAGTTGGTCATCACAAATTCAGCATACTGCTGTGAGGCTTTTGGGCAGAGGGAAAATTATCGGAGAATAGGGAAAATGTGTAGAATATACATCTCAAGTACATAAGTCCCTCCATTAGAGACACAGGATATGATATAGTAGTAATCATGCTTTATTATAAGGAATCTCATGAGATGAAAATTGTTTGATCCATACTCGACTGCATTTGACGGCAGAGTAATTCACGAAGCAAAGCTGATTGAATTACATAACGGTCAAACTAGGTGGAGTGCGGACCAAGTCTTTTTTCATCAAGTGGGTTTCTGATTTTATCTCGCCCCGTATACATGATCAGGAACATTATTAATCAATCAAATATATTATGGACGAGGCTGAAATAGGTCTATCTCCAGCTCGATGCTTCCTTTAAAAAGATTAATCAATTAAATAACTGACCCAATTAGCCAGTGGGTATTTATATAGAACTGCATCGAGAATCATATGAATAGACAATACTCCACGAGTTTGGATGGGTTGCAATCGTCATCGAGGCGAAGCTGAGTGACGATTATGGCACAGCCAAACGAGTGGAGTATTGTCTATTTTACGATTCAAGTGTTGTTCTCGATTTATCTTACCCCTTTCTATGACATCAAATATTAGCACAACTTCAGAATAATTAGAATATACTTAGCAAATTCACTACGCCACGGCTGTGGCGTATTATTGTCCCTTTACCAGGATGATCGTTGAGTATATTTTTCTAATGTTATTCCTATGGCTAAACTTGTACCAGGGGTGAGATAATAGAGGGAAACTATGTTCCGGTGGGAATAAGTCAAAGTTACGAGGTAAGGCTTGGAAAAATTACTGCTATGTGGTTT
Source organism: Alentia gelatinosa (assembly GCA_950022655.1). NCBI lineage: Eukaryota > Metazoa > Annelida > Polychaeta > Phyllodocida > Polynoidae > Alentia > Alentia gelatinosa. Next base: position 39,560,121 of record OX465590.1, on the reverse strand, counting down.
CCCTATTCCTATATACCTTCAATTGTCGGCTAACATCGATATAAACCGAATGTTTCTGAACGTCAACCTGGGCAGTAAACGTCAACCTGGGCAGTAAACGTCAACCTGGGCAGTAACTTCAACCTGGGCAGTAAACAAAAGTTATTCCACCCCCAGCAGCGTTAAGTAATCATAGGTTGTTCGTTCATAGGTATATAGGAATATTGGGTACACTACTTTCACGGCCATGGAGTAGATGTTCCTCATTCAAAGCCTGTGGAGGAAAATACCGGGGTGAGATAATGGCCCAAAACTCACTCACATTTATCAGGAGTGTGGTAACTAAGAGGATGAGATATTGAAGTAATCGCCATGGCTTTCTGCCCTCACTCGCCCACTCAGCAGTGTGTGGCCTGAGAGGGCATTGGTCCGGTTTCTGGCATGTCGTTATCTAGTTGCCTCGTCTTATCCGCCTGATGTTTGTTTTCTCTGTTTACCTCCGACAGATAGTGAAGACGATCCTCTGGTAATCACCAGGTCACCTACAAACTGCCCTCACCTCTCACTTAATGTAGGGAAACTAAAGCAAGAAGGCTGAAGGCATTATAGTATAGTAAGGCATTGTCAGAGATGGCAGTTTTCCTATTTTCCAAGGAAATCCTTGTTATAATTATCAGTTCAAGTTGTTCGAGTCCCACCCCCAGCAGTGGTAGATTTGCTGCTATATCAAAGGCCAATCCTTCTCATACCATGACTATGTGGTGTGGGAAGTAAAAGAACTCTCACCTCGGTAAATGTGTAGGGGTGAGATTTCTACCTGAATTCATCGCATAGATTCGATCACCACCCTTGTAGTGTAAAAAAACATTGAGAAAGTCTGGTAAGGACCTTTAATGATTGACTGGACGTTAAATCAAACCAAACAAACAAAACAATTCAGTTCAAGTTATTGTAAAAACGCATAACTTCAAGCCAGTTTATTAGATAAATAGCTGAACACAAGGTAGACATTAGGCATCTGGACCTGTCGCCTTAATTTTCAGTTTATAAAAATTGTTTTTCTGGTATAAAACAAAGAGAGAATAAATTGGGCCTCATTCACACAATAAACAGTGGTTCAAACCTCCCTACACACCCCTGCCCCAATCCATGTTCATGTGTTGTCCATGTTTTCTCAGTCTCTACCAGGCAGTAAATTCCACATGAAAAATATTTCCTCTCATTTTTTCGTGACCCAACTGGCATCCCTGAATTATAGTGTGGACTTGGATTAAGTCTTCCTCACCAGTATCGTAGTCTCATCAACACTCACCAGGGGAATCAGTGTAGCCACTGCATCTCCTAAGATGCATCATAAACCTTTTTATCATCAAATACAAAAAAATAACAAAGACTTTTTTATCATCAAAGACAAAAAAGTTTAAGCATCACCTGCATACAAAAATAATGTGATTTCAAAAAGACGTGGCAAGAAACAATTCCGTACACACAAAATAAGATGATGATGATAATGTGTTACTGGGCAGATTGAGCAATAATTTGAAAGGCACCCCAACTCCCAAAATAATTAGTATAAAAGTCCTTGCAAAATTGCTCTATCGTTTGGATGTGATGAACCTCGTGAAAATAGCAATTAGGTAGTATAAACACCCATAATAACCTTTACCTGATATTGCCTGAGAACATTTATGTTGGATAAGTTGGGTTTAAAAAAAAATGAAATTAAGATCAATTAGATGTGGCAATAACACCTCTATGGCAAGCCGATGCTACCTCGATAGTGACACCATTCTCTCACTTCTGACACAAATTTCATAAAATTCAGAGAAGCTTATTGACAGAACCAACAACATCAGGAATTTTCTTTTTCATATTTATAATGGGGTTTTATGTTGAAGTACTTGGTGTTATACAGTAACTCAAACTTCGACGTTTCGGCGTTTAAGGTTGCTTTCATAGGTATGTTTTTTTTGTTTGGTTTTTTTTTAAATATTTTGACTTCCGCAGTCAAAAAAAGTTGACCGAGTCAGTGTGACACGTACCCGTGGCCGCCCTAGATACAGACCTGTATTTAAACCACCTGCTAGTCAGTGCGCGGCGCCTCATCCTCCGTGTGTGGACGGATGTAGGGATATGTGTGAAGGAGACGACCTCAGCTCGTACAGGATGTCACATGTGTCAACCCGCTGGTGTTATTCTTCCGAACCTCCGATACATCCTAGTATTCCTGATAAACGGGACAGCTGGAGTTATGTACTCAGGAGGATCTTTATAAATGTATTAGTTTTATTTACGACGGAGCTAGCGAAGACACGACAATGACCTTTATTTTTTTTTTTTTTTTAAATGTATAAAATATTGCTGCTTCATTGCCATTAAACGTGTTGATCCGTTAATTTTTTTTTTAACGGACAGGAAGTTGTTACTAATAAGGTTGCATCGGCTTTTCCCAGCCACGTCTTCAATACGTTAAAAAAAATCTCAAGTCTAATTGAAAAAAAATGGACATTAAACTACCCAAATAGACTGACAAAGTTTAAAAATCCAGTTGTTCAATCAAACCTTTGATATAATTGACACCTAGAAACAACTCCCAGATAGATATGTAATAAATCAGTCACGAATTGGACGTTAAACAAAACAAAACAAAGTTTAAAAATCCAGTTCAATTAATACGATTTTACAGATTAGTTATAGAATCATACCTTTGATATAATTGACTCTTAAAAACAAGTCCCAGATAAATATCTAATAAATCAGTCATAAATTGGACGTTGAACAAAACAAAACAAACAAAGTTTTAAAATCCAGTTCAATCAATACCATTCTATACGTTATACCATAATCATAATTTTGATACAATGGACTCTCAGAAACAAGTCCCAGATAGATACGTAATAAATCAGTCACTGAGGCTGCCGGTTTATAGCACACGGAGCCTCCAGGTAGTCTGATAAGGCGACCACTTCAGAGTTAAACCTGGTTGACTTTGTGAGATAACACAGGAGTGGAGTCATCCTGGGAACCAAGTACGCCTCTCATGTCCCACTGACGTAGACCTACTTACTCTATTATCGCCCCCGCTACTGTCTCACTGCTTTCACAGATATTCTCTGATCGCTCCATATTTACTCCATACATCCACATTTCATCTATTTACTTTCACAAAGGAGTTTAAATCATATCTGTGAAAGGATTTTAAGTGGCTGAAGGTCTAAGAAAATTTGCTTTGAACTATCACAATCTCCTGTAATTCTCACTAATTATAATAGATTTTGCTATAAAACCGTCAGTACTGGTGACGTTCGTTAATAAAAAAAAAAAGGAGAAGAAAAGATGTATTATCCAGTGCAGAACTCTGTGATGTTTTGTGATAGATGTTTTCCACCATTTTGGGATAGGTAAATGTATAAAATGAATACATCAATACAGGACGAGGCGAAAAAAAAATTAAATTTGTAAAATGAAGTTCCTCTCAATTTCGTTATTGGTCTTGCCACAATGACCAATATAAACCTTGTTTAATGATTCGTATTTCCTCTTTTAAAAGAGCCTGTCAATTATTACGTGGCTAGATCTATGGTCTACACGATAGGTGCAGCAACCGCGATGTGGGTGACAGTTTGAGCTGTCATCCCCTTTTATAGTTTTGTACCACGTGACCTCTCTCGGCCAATCAAAAGCAAGATGTCGATTACGGACGACATTTGTTTTCGTTCTGTTGTCGGGGCATATGTATCGATGACGACTGTGTCAACAGATTGTTTATGGGCCCTGACGTGTGTTCTGAGGCCTGTGGTGGCCTCAAAGGTTCATACGGTTTCATCTATGAGAATCATCAGGCTGCATTCTATTTGAAAAGACTGCTGAAGCAGTGGTTTTCATACGCGGTAACAGACTCTAGGCGAGTTTGTTTTTGCCAACATCCTATCTGGTTGCTAAGGGGCAGCACGGTGACAGAGAGCTGACAGTGGGGAAAGAGTGGGCGTTTCCCGGTTCTGTTTGTTTAGACTAGCGAATAAACAAAAGGATTGAGGTGGGATTACTGTAAAAACTGGCAGTAAAAACAAAACATGGTACCTGCACTATCCAGGGTGGAGTGCATTTAACTATAAGGAAAGAGGCAGGTCCCTATACGCGACAGCATTTCGATTAACATAAAAAATTTTAAACGTGGCTATATGGTGCTGTCGCTAGGGTCCCGGTGAGTCTGTTAGTGTTTCAGAGGGTCACTGACGTTCAAGCCCAACGGAGCGTTGGTATGAAGTCTTTGGATCCAATTAAACTCAAGTAGATTGCGGAGGTACTTGGCCTTTGTCGTGTCCGGGTGGGCATGGACAAAGTCGATGACATGGATGGACACGTCATCCTCCCCCTGGTGCCCGTTGGAGGTGAAGTGTCTGGCCACTTCACTTATCTCCACTTTGGCGCATTTGATCTTACCGAAGTGCTGGACGAACCGGCGCTTCAGTTCCACCTTCGTCTGCCCAACATACTGGATTCCACAGCGGGTGCACTCAATGCAGTAGATAAGGTTAGAGCTGCAGCAGCTCACATTATGTCTACTCATATATGTGCGTCCACTGGCTGAACATCTGATCCTGCCAGTGGTGTTGAGCTTAGGGCAATAGCGGCAACTCTTAGGCCTCAAGCATTGCCTTTTGTTCGGCATTTTCTCCTCAGGGGATGTCGCCGGGGGTAATTTTGCCCTGACTAGAGTGTCCCTCAAGCTAGGTGGTCGCTTGAAAGCGGAAATGAGTTTCTCTCGGTGTAAAAAAAAAAAAATTTTAAAAGAGCCCGTAATTAAACATTGATATGTAGTTTGTGGTCATTATTCCATTATGAAAGTTATATATAGTTTGAAATGATATTTCTTAAAATGGACGTGGCTAAGCATGTGACTAGATCTAAGAAGCAGAAAAAGAGGAGAAATAAAATTCCTTCACATTTTTTCTCTGTGATCTTTAACACAGGCATTGAGTTGACTTTGAACTTGAGGCTGGTGTTCATCAGAAATCTTGGGTTGTGTTTTGAGAAGTAACAGCAGCAGACGACTTTGACACAGTTAGAGTCTTGGAGAGCGTTCTCAGAACTAGGCGGGAATATGACATAGCACTGCGCCATTGTCACCAGAGTCACAATCTGCACCTAAATCCAGCCCCATTAAAGGCATATCCTACAATTCACAGTGGCGCCATCTGGCGATTTTTACAGCCCATTGTCCATGGTCTATGACATCATATATCCAGTGTGTTGTTTGTTCTGTTAGTGTGTACAGGGGTGAGATAAATACAGAAAGTGACTCGTTTTGGTCAAAGTCGTCATTCTCTAACTCGTTTGAATGCTACATGATATTCACTCAGCTTTGCTTCATATATATTGCTCTGCTTCAAACTCGTGGAGAACAACTACTTTGACCAAAACTTGTTGCTTTCCTCTTTAGACTTTTAACACTGGGCCTCTTTGTACAATATGGCCAACACTAGTTTGATTCTTTTGGAGAATTCTAATCGTCATTAAAAAGACTTGAACAGAAGTGAAGAGACAAGTTTTCAAGTGTTCCCCCTTTGTAAAGAAAAGGCTCCTAAATCAAATAGCACTCTGTGGAGGCGGAAACCACTTGTTTAGTGATATTCTCTAAGTGATGACAATTTCCTTTAGAGCTGTTTCACATCCGGTCTTTTTCCACACAATATTTTCCTTCCCATAGAACCTACATCAGTTGTGTATTTTGATATTTTTGTTATTGTTGGGAATTATGCTGATATCAACATCTCACAAATAACACAAAGACTGCATTGCCTTCAAAAACAAAACGTCAATGATTTATAACAATATTTGCACAAAATTCAATGATAGTTAGACTTAAGGGGCTTTCACCAGCACACAAGATATAGCGAGATTTGTCACAATTTGGTGGTCTTGTTAAATCTCACTAGGTTTTGAACAATCGCATGCATATTTGCCATCAGTCTGGTTAAGCACCTTCATCACGTTCTTGCAACAATCGATCACGTTATGCCACGATATGTCGGCAATTGATTGTGAGGTATCGTGGTGATGGAGCACCAAAACAGACATACATTGTCGCAAATAACTGCACAAACCATCGTCCACGCGACATGTCGTGGCAAAGGAGGTAAGACAAATCGCAACACTGTAAAGGGCGGATTCCACCAACAGGATGGATTTGCCGTGGTATATCTTGGTATGTCTTACTGTGTCGCGATGTGTCGTACCTCCATTGTCTCAAAATGTAGCACGCAATGTCATGTGTCTATTTTGGTGCTCCACCACCGCAACACCTCAAGACACACAATTATTCAATCCTAGCCCGATCTAGCAAGAAAATCAAATCGGGCCGAATCTTGCTATATTGTGTGTGTTGGTGGGATTACCACTTAAGATATAACAAGATATAACAAGGCAAATCCAGCGTGTTGATGGAACCAGCACTTTATAAAGGGCCGATTCCACCAACACACACAATGTAGCAAGATTCGGCCCGATTTGGTTGTCTTGCTAGATCGGGCTAGGATTGAATCATCGCATGCCTATTTGTCGCGATGTGTCTTGAGGTGTCGCGGTGGTGGACACCATTCGCCTACGTTTTGAGACAAGTGAGGTACGACACATTGCGACACAGTGAGACACTACAAGACATACCAAGATATACCACGGCAAATCCATCCTGTTGGTGGAATCGGCCCTTAACCCTTTAAGGACGGCCGCCTATGGCAGAACTACACACATGGGGACGGCAACTAGTGACTATGTACAGTTCTAGGGGACGGGGGCATTTTTCTCTGAACTCAAAATTCGAAGATTTATCACATGATCAAATTTGTTATCCTTAATATTTCTATTTCCATTATTTAGAATTCTAAAATATGAAGTTATACCTACATTCAGTGCAAATTTCAAGTTAATTGATAAAATATTTCCTTTTCAAAAGCAAAAATACATAATTTCATAGATACCCAGCAAATGATGCCTTAAGGCATCATCCGCCCCCGGCCGGGTGATGCCTTAAGGCATTATCCGCCCCCAGCCGGGTGATGCTTTAAGGCATCATCCGCCCTTAAAGGGTTAAAGGATGAGGATGATTTAGTCCGAATAGACTAGCCCTTTGATGCAGCGAGTTGTGCGAGTAGATGTTTACTTAGTTCTCCACAGGCGCCCTCCTTTGAAGTGAAGTCCTCCAAACAGACTCAGGTCAAGGAGTGTGCTGTTTACGTAAAGTGCTCTTTATCGTTCTGATTTAGAAAGACTCCCATTCATTAAACAAGAGATGCTCAGTAAGTGGTTCTGCACCTTTCATGAAAATCCCCAGTCTTCACAGGAAATGGAACACTAACTGGGTACGCCTTGTTGAAGATTGGCAAATATTCACACACGATTTATCATTTTTAAACACTTTTCGATGTAAGTCCCTCGGAGTGCGACACCCAGCCCGGATATAGTTCTACCATCGACACATAGAGGGCGCCACCTTATGTCGCCATCTGGGATCCGTTTTATAAACTAAACAATCGTTCTTTATTTCCCATAGCGCCCGGCTAACGGCAGTTTCAATTTCATAGATTTTTTGTCGTTGTTATAGGGATGCCAGTTTTCAACATTTTCATTGAAATTCATGTTTTTATTTTCAGAATAACTTTCTTTTTTATCAATAATATTGATATACTAACTACTAAATTACGTAATTTAGCCACAGTCTATGATCCCCCACTGAACCTCCCCACCGACCCAGGTAAAAAGTTTCGATTTCCCTTCATCCCTTGATTTGAATCCCCTCTGTAATACTTGTGTAATGCATAAACCCTATATTGTAATGAAAAGTATTTCAAAGTCTTTTTTTTCAGGGTTCGTACAGAGCCTGGAAAAGCCTGGAATTATGCTTTTGGGTTTTCCAGGCCTGGAAAAGCCTGGAATTCTCAGATAGAGCCTGGAAAAATCTAGAAGAGCCTGGAAAATTTAGTTTTGCATAAAAACATTTATTTAGTCTATGAAATTCTGGTCATTATTAGCTTTCCTTACCTACGGTACGTGCCTATGAAATTTCAGTGACTTGGATTAAATAGTTCCAAAAATCCTCTGTTTGACCATGTTTAGAAAATTGCTAATAATATAGCATGGATTTGATTATTGGTCTTCATATTTAAAAGTGGCAAAAAAGAAGAATTTTGAAGATATCGATCCTAAACCACTGAAATGCCACAGGTTTTAAGGAAGATGAAGGACATTTTTACTAAATTTGGTGATGAATCAGACATGAAAACAGTGACCAGATGCCTGGAAAAATAATATTAGAGCCTGGAAAAGTCTGGAAAAAGCCTGGAATTTTATTAGGCTGTCTATGTACGAACCCTGTTTTTCTGACCCCAAATGGCATCCCTGATTGATAACGAAATATTCTTACGGTACGGAATTTCCGTTGCACAAGAAAATTGGTCATTCGTTGTACCAATCCTCAGCTATCATCAACTACGAGATAGGGGGCGGGGTACCCTTTCGTAGAGGCCAAAACAACAATACAAACATGTATTTTTCAACAACTAAACCTTATCCAAATTTCTCTTTAATTCTGACATAAATGTACTTCTGTTCAATATATTATCCAGTCTTTTTTACTTGTCCTATAAGGTGGAAATATCTATTTCGAAATCTCACAGCTAGATTGAAACAAAAAATGTCCGGTTGCTCCCGGTTCCTATAGATACAAATGCACATTAAAAGCAGTTTAGATTATAGTCCCCAGTATATTACCGAAGATATCACTGTTCTCTCCAAGACAGAGAAAAAAGATTCCCAAGGGAAAAATGCAAATAAGAAAGGAGAATTGAGTCAGCCATCGACAGGAATCCTCACACAAAGCAACTGAGTTTACCAACCACTTCGGGCGTTTAAAGTAATGTGGCAGATAATCGGTCTCGATTTATACCAGTACATGTATGACATATACAGTGTGGTGTATTGTAAAGGGTGTAATTCCCTTCTAGAATTTCAAATAGTTGACCCTAGAAGCACTTCACCTTAGTGAATATCTTCTTCAATGATATTCGCCGAGATTAATCCAACATACAGGGTAGATTAGACTTGTTCAAGTCTTTGATTATGAGCTTTCAGTGAATTATTAGAATGAAACAATATAAAATGCATTACACCATGTAAGCTTCCTATAGGGGACAGAGCCATTGTTAGTTCACAAAGCAGTCACTAGGTGGTCGGGGGACAAACCTGTATTCTGGCTCTTTGTTTTTACCAAATTCAACTGCCTTTCAATATTTTACCATGGTTCCCTTGACTCTCTACACCAATCCCAAAGCAGGATGACATAATGATTAAACCCAAGACATGATATTTTCCATATGGAACACTCTATATAAATATGTGAGCAAGGCTAAAGTTGTGACATTTCCCAATCATCACTCACTTCATTTCCACCTCCTTTAGTGAAGAACACCTACTTCTTCATCTCCATTGGTGAAGAACACCTACTCGGGGGGCGTCATGGCGGCGCCCATGGATCATAAGTTATATGCTGTATAGCAGGCCCATGTCATCTGTGAGGTGGAGGGTATGCTGGGGGGTAAGGGAGGCGGTGGCAGCAGGGGTAGGGCGTAAGACACAGGGACTGAGGCTAGTCTAAGGGTAGATGTGAAAGGATTAACTATTCTTTATCCACATAGAGGTAGCCTATTGTGTGACCTCAAGGCTTAGAATATTTGTATGGAATACTGCCAATTTTGAACGCCTAAACCGTTAAATAGAAGTTCACGATAGGAAGTGTCGTAAAGGCATATCGGACCATTTACCTTGAAAATTGAAACCCATGTCATTTTCCTGAAAATTGAATACGATGAGGTCAAAGTCTCGTAGAACACACATCTAACGTTAAAATCAGGGGTCACCATGCTAGATGTTGATCAATTTTATCATAACATATACTGAATATATAGATTCTAAAAAGATTGTTTTTCGTGTGTCAAAACCCATGTCGTATTCTTAAGACTTTCACAGAATATAGTAGATAGACAATTAAGTTTTTATTATCATAGGTCACTGTACTTGTTCTTTATAGAACTAAGGAAAACCGTGTTTTTTCAATATATTTCTTATGTAAATCAAGCAAATTAAATTGGCTTATTTTACTTATTCGATAAACTGAACAAATCTATATGTTTACTCATTTGGCATTAGAATGAATCCAAAGGAACCAATATTGCCTGGTAATTGGTAATATCTAAAAGCACCCGCTGGCACCACCATGGATTGTAGGATATGCCTTTAAAGACCAATGACATCTTTTGGCTATTGCCCTCAGGGTAAAGGTGGGCATTCTGATGTGGGGCAGTGAGGGCTGAGGGCCGGGCAGTGTACCCGAGGACATACATATGTGTGTGCTTTAAGATTAATGTCCAGATTAATGCGGCTTACGCTTGTGCCATGAACTCACCCTCAGACACGAACACTTCACTGACCTACGTCGTATGAATGTAGGAGCTGCCGTCCAGGCTTCTGTGAGGTCATGGACAGTTTTATGTCCATGGTGAGGTCAAAACCATGTGACAAATATCTGCCACTCCGGAAACCTAAATCCCCGATGTGTTGTCTGTACAGAGTCATTGGCGTCAATGTGGTGTGGGAGGTAATACACAATAATGATTGGTTTTGGGTGCGAGTGGCCGTAATCTCCGAGTAGTAATATCCGAGCATTGGTGTTATAGAGAGCCAAAGTTAACCCGCTAAAACCGTAGATACCTGTGCTCAAAACACCATTTCCGGAGACATGTAAGAACGAGGCTTAGTTCTGAAGCTATAGGGATTCGAGGTTAGAATATGGTTTTTGGTCTCGTTTGCTACTATTGAAATGTAGTTTACTGCTGTCGTCTCTGAATAAGTCTGTCTGGAAGCCACAATGATAGTTGTTAAGTGTATCAAAATTATGAACTTAAAATATGACACATATAATCTTTAACCGATATAGTCAAAGTACTGAGCGTCTATCTCCGGAAAGGGTGTTTTGTGAACAGGTATCTGCAGTTTTAAGGTCTAAGGACTGACGACCATGGACAAAAATAAGAGACAGCATCATATGACCTGTGAAAATTTGTGAAAACTGTAGGCTGAACATTAACAGGCAATATTTTTACCTGGACGCAAGAGACTGAATATTCTTTCATAATTTCTTTTCCCTGTTATATATTGCACAATATTGTAGGTCTCATCTGTAACGAACCTTGCTATGTTCAGCTGGTACATGGAAGAACGCCTAAGGGCGATTGTGCTGAGTCATTTTTTCTGAAAAAAATAAGAACCTACTTTGGCTTCCTATAGGGAGCCAAAGTGAACCCGTTGCAACCACAGATGGTCGGTCACAAAATACTATTTCCGGATATAGGCGCTCAGTACTTCAACTATGAATGTTCGAGATTATATATCTCATTCACCAATCTTTTAGATCCAAATTTTTAATAAACTTCACAACTGGCATCGTAGCTTCGAAACAGAGTTATTGAGAGACGATAGTAGTAAACTGCACTTCAAATGTAACAGAAGAGACCAAAAATGAAAGTCTAGCCTCAAACCCCCATAGGTTTAGCACTAAGCCTCGTTCTTGCGGGCCACCGGAAATGGTGTTTTGTAGGTGGGGTATCTGTGGTTTCAGCGGGTTCACTTTGGCTCCCTATCCTGTTTCGGTCAGGAGACAGAGACTTTGGTTGTGTGTTCATGCTCATGCTGCCTTGTTTCAGGTACAGTGTAGCTGCGAAAAAAGAGGACAAGTGCAGGTCGGGTAAAACCTGCATGGTGTGTGCTCCCCTTGTCGCCCTATCCTCAATGCTGATTGGTTCCTTGTTTGACCCGGAATTGATTGTGAACCAATCAGGTAACATTCCCCGAACTTGTTAACATTCCAGTTCGAGTGTGGTTACCGTTGATTTGAATGTGTTTTCTTGAAGTTGAAGTTTGTTTACCATTTCAAAGCTCGTTTGATGGATACGAGACCATTTACCATGGCTCTGAATTTTCATTGACAAATGACTCTTCACCTTTACCTACATCTTCTACTTCTCCTGAAAGAGTTGCCATGTATTCTTGTGGAAATCCATGATGGGAACATATTCCATGTTGATATTGATGAAAGAGAAAGTTTATGCATTTGAGAGTATCGTGTGTTTCGTAGTTAAGGAATGTGCTAGAATATCATGCTGAAGTCATTTGAGAAATACGATTGGTTTTCTCATAGGTCTCGGTTTTCGACGTAGTATCAATAGGTTGGCCTTGACTGATTTAGGATTATACCTGACCAAAAGTTCACAGTGAATTAAGGATCAAGAATGCATGAAATTTAACTGTTGTTTTCATGAACGCATCAATGCTCGAGAGCGACCTGATTTAATTGATTTTCTTTCTTTTGCTAAAATCATTTCATGAATCTAATTAATTCCTTCTGTTTCTATCTTAAAAAGTTTCGAGAAAGCATTCTAGATGCAGTATAACATATCGGTGTCACATAGTTACATTATCCACGGATTTGGATGACCATGTGTTATAAGTCCGTGCATTATCTTACAGCTGATTGGTAGAAGAGATGTTCAAGTAAGAGTCCAAGTACAGCTATTAATGGAGAAAGAAAGGAGTGAGACTGACCTAGAATCAGAGCTCAAATCCCGTCGAGTTTGAATCCCGTAGTAAGCAAATTCACATGAATTACATTTGTTTAGACCCAGAAGTGCCTTTAGTCTGATCGTTTAAATCTTCAAATGTTTTGTTTGCTGGGATTCACTGATATGATATATGATTATTTGAAGATGACATACCATGGCTTTGAAGTGTCACATCAGAACCAGTCCCTTCCCTCCGCTCAGTGTTTAGACGTTGCCCAGTAACGTATCCCCGACCAGAACTGCGTGGAGTTGTCCCTATGTCTTCACTGCCATATAAGGAATATAGAAGGCATGGATTGATCCAGCAGCCAAAGACTGCATTCAGAGCAAACCACGACCTTCACCCTGACCTCCTTACATAGTGTTGATAGCGCCTTGGGACGGTTCTACAATCTATACTTGACCTGAATTTCTTGGGCCAAAACCACCCTCCTTATACTGACAGAATGTTGAATATTGTGATTTTTTTTTTGATTTTTTTTTTGGGGCAATTTTTTAAGGGAATATTGTGTCAGACAATCACCGAATTCGGCTAGATGGCCGTTCTTCCACTCGGGCCCTAGACCCCTACTCCTCATTCTTATGGCGGGTGTTAAGCCGAATGAGCAGTGGGTACCATTTTTGTGTAAGTCTTTGGTATGACACGACCTGGGTTTGATCTGAGACGATATGTTCATTGAATCGTGTTTTCTGCAGGTATGACATCGGCAAGGACAAGTACATCGACTTCACGGAGCTGAAGAGGATGATGGAGAAACTGGGAGCTCCTCAGACTCACTTAGCGCTCAAAGACATGATCCGGGAGGTGGACGAGGACAAGGACAGCAAGATCAGCTTCAGGGAGGTCAGCGCTCTCTGCATTCATCTTCTATTTTAGTCGTAGTTCCATATTCAAATTGCTGCTAATAACACATTTATCATCAATAAAAGAACTAATAAACAGCAGCTATGGTTTAAGTATGATTTGATACTAACTTGCGCTCGTTTTCATGTGATGCCGTAGTAGCTAAATTTAGCTATCTGTACCCTTTAACTGCTCTATCATAATAACACATACATGATAGAGTAATGCGTGTCCAGGGGCCCGTTTAATAGTCTAGGCTCATACATGAAGACCCTTTTTGTACCTCGTACAAGGACTATCGTTTGATAACATTTAAGTCTTTTCGCTAAGACAGTATTAGCCGTCCATAAGGTCGTCCATAAGTGTTGAATAGAGTTGACCCACACGGTCCCTGGATCACTATGGCAAACAGAAAAGGGTCTACATGTACGAGCCTAGATTATTCAATGGGACCCAGGGCTGCCTAGTATTACGAATTTTCGACAATTTTTATGAATTTCGACACTCTTCAGCTGCATAGTACAGATTACCCATCTGTATTACGCATTTTCAAAGTTTGAAAAAAAAGAAGCTTTATTTCTGATTTCTGATTTAAAAAAAAGAAAATTTGCAATACACATTTTCAATTCTCACCTCAATCAAGGAAAGTCATTCTTATCCATTATTTCTTTGGATTTGATATATACCTTTGAAGAGATCGGGACATTTGACTAAATTCCTTAAATATTATAGGAAACGTTCTTTACAATCATGAAATAATTTGGATTTTTTGTTAGGAATATGTGTTGCACTCATTTATTTGAATGGGTTATATCTATAGCCAAAATCCTATTAAATTCCATTACAGATTTCTGTCCCAGCCATCACTAATAATAGATTTTGGCCTGACAAATATGAATTTAGACGATTCGGGGCTTGCAGACCTGCATGCCATTGATACCAGTGATATAGTTACTGAACCTAAGAGTTACTGAATGCAACAATATAGCAATCAGCAGAAGAAATGTGAAGTTTTGGTAGGAGTTACTACTCCTCATCCTCACAAATTCGTTCCTTTCACACTTACACTAGTGATGCAGGCTGATTTCTGAAAGTATAGCACATTAAGGCAGACTTTGTGGGTTTGAGTCACACTGCAGCCACCCTTCTCCTTCATCCCCAGCAGTGGTAGATTTACTGCTCTATCAAAGGCCAATTGTTCTCTTACCCTGGCTATGTGGTGTGGGAACTAAAAGTAAATGTTTAGGGGTTAGATTTCTACCTGAATTGATCACATGGATTCTATCACCACCCTTTTGGTGTAAAAGGACCATGAGAAAGTCTAGTAAAGACCTATAATGGTTGGCTGGATGTGAAATCAAACCAACACACAAATATTGTGTGTTCATGGTTTTTTTCTCATCCCCAGCAGTGGTAGATTTACTGCTATATCAAAGGCCAGTCCTTCTCATACCATGTCTATGTGGTGTGGGAAGTAAAAGGTTTCACCTCGGTAAATGTGTCGGGGTGAGTTTTCTGTCTGAATTCATATAATAGATTTTATCACCACCCTTGTGGTGTAAAACCAGTGAGAAAAGCTGAACCCTGAGTTAGTCCCCATATACCATCAAGGTCCCCTGGCACGTTAAATATCAATCAACCCTTATGAGACTCATTGATGTTTGATCTTCTCTATATACAGAATCAGTATTGTACTAAAAATGTATAGACTCTTATATAGAAAAGATATGAAAATTTGTTGTATGAAAGTTTATGTTGGTGTGAGGATATGTTTTGTCCTGTATTTGTTCCCCGACCATAACTGGGAAGAACGTTCTTGGACGACAGTGTGTGTCTGTATATGCTTTCTCTGAATTAAAAAAAATTAAAGAAATCAAACCAATCATGGTTTTTTTTCTGTTTTCAGTTCTTGCTGATCTTCCGGAAAGCGGCAGCGGGCGAGTTGATGACGGACTCAGGACTTCTCGACTTGTACACGCAGCTCACTGAGATTGACGTCGACAAGGAGGGCGTGCTGGGCGCTAAAGGCTTCTTTGAATCCAAGGTCAGTCTTTCTCAGCTTCCGAACTTGGGTTAAGTTGACATGCGTCTTATACGCCCTCCAGAGGTTACTCGACTCCCGATTATCGCCCAGGGTAAACACAAGTTCCGCTCGCGAGAAACTGGGCACACCAAAATCATATGAACCACAGTTTTTCCATTTATATTTGAGTAACCCGAATATAATTTCGGCTTTACATGTAGAAATAGCTGAAATTTCCGTTTCTGACATCGGATTTCCCATTTGAAGACTTATAAAAACAGTTAAAAAGCAATGGTTTGGGGTTACGGGTCAAAGGGTCTATCACCATACAACGTCGGTAACCAGCGCACACCAGGACCTGTAAACAGACTGAGTTCTGGGATACCTCAATAGGGTCTATACACTAAACAGCGAAATGTTGTGATCCCATTGTATTCTCTCAATCAAAGTTCTACAGTTCTAAATTATGTTATCAGTACGGCTAGAAACAAATCCTAAGGATAGAAATACATCAGTGTAGAGAAATACAAAAAAGTAGCAGGATTCACTTAAGTACTGCACGAGAATCTCATTCTCGTGGCCCTCAGTCTCCAGGCCTAGGTCTGGTTCACTCTGCCTCTATGTGCGGGAGGATCTCCAAGCGGATCCGACCAAAATTTACACGTTTTATATGTGGTAGGTAACTACTGTATGTATTTGTATTAGGCATTCAAACTGAACTGACTTGTATTATTCATGACAGATTTTGATAACTTATATCAATTTTCCGTTGATAGGAAAATCTAATGCTATATGATTCTGGTAGTTTTGTTTTTCTCAAGATTTGTTTTTTTTAAATTTCTTTATTGACAATTCTGTATAGTACACCACTTCATGTTCACATATGCTCTAGGCTGTCTTTTTGTTGTTTTTTGTTGTTTTTTTCCTCATTCAGGTAAGGTCTATACAATGGCAGTCTGTCTGAAGGTTCTATGTGCCGCTGTAGGCCAAAATTACAACTTTCGTCAGTAAAGCTTCGCTTCGTGAATTACTCTGCAGTCAAACTCGGTGGAGTACGGACCAAGCTATTTTCATCTTGTGGGTTTCCTTTTAAATATGGATGATTCTACATCACCTGAACTTTATTTTACTCATTCCATGGCCAATAACGATATTTTATCTTATATGTTTTATGTGTTTAGGATCGGCTAGAAGAGTGATACATAGACTAGCCTCAGTCCCCATGTGGGAGAATTTCTCCTAACCCCAACTGGCATCCCTGCATCAAAGTTACACCTACAATTTTCGGTCACTTTTAGGTCTGAGTCTACTGACAACAGGGTGCTACCCTAGTAGACCCCCCAGTATAAATAAAAGATCTAAAAGAAAGTCAATATGAACCTTATTTTACAGATTAATGACCAAACGAAGTCCAACAAGTTCGAGCAGGAGATTCGGGATGAGCAAGAGGAGCGTCGGCGACAGGATGAGGAGAAGAAGGAGAGGCGGGCGGCCTTCAAGGAGAAAGCCGCTCTCTTCAAGTAACACCCCCCTGTCTGACCCCCTCACAAGCCACCCCCCAGGCGTCACACTATAATAACACTTCTCATTGACCACAAGACATTTCCAGAAATTACCACTGTACTGCGAAGAAATTCAAAACACCGAAAGAACATTATTACATCATTGAGGGTGATCGTAGGTACCATTGAAGACATTTCCAGAAATTACTACTGTACTGCGAAGAAATTCAAAACACCGAAAGAACATTATTACATCATTGATGGTGATCGTAGGTACCATTGAAGACATTTCCAGAAATTACCACTGTACTGCGAAGAAATTCAAAACACCGAAAGAACATTATTACATCATTGATGGTGATCGTAGGTACCATTGAAGACATTTCCAGAAATTACCACTGTACTGCGAAGAAATTCAAAACACCGAAAGAACATTATTACATCATTGATGGTGATCGTAGGTACCATTGAAGACATTTCCAGAAATTACCACTGTACTGCGAAGAAATTCAAAACACCAAAAGAACATTATTACATCATTGATGGTGATCGTAGGTACCATTGAAGACATTTCCAGAAATTACCACTGTACTGCGAAGAAATTCAAAACACCGAAAGAACATTATTACATCATTGATGGTGATCGTAGGTACCATTGAAGACATTTCCAGAAATTACCACTGTACTGCGAAGAAATTCAAAACACCGAAAGAACATTATTACATCATTGATGGTGATCGTAGGTACCATTGAAGACATTTCCAGAAATTACCACTGTACTGCGAAGAAATTCAAAACACCGAAAGAACATTATTACATCATTGATGGTGATCATAGGTACCATTGAAGACATTTCCAGAAATTACCACTGTACTGCGAAGAAATTCAAAACACCGAAAGAACATTATTACATCATTGATGGTGATCGTAGGTACCATTGAAGACATTTCCAGAAATTACCACTGTACTGCGAAGAAATTCAAAACACCGAAAGAACATTATTACATCATTGATGGTGATCGTAGGTACCATTGAAGACATTTCCAGAAATTACCACTGTACTGCGAAGAAATTCAAAACACCGAAAGAACATTATTACATCATTGATGGTGATCGTAGGTACCATTGAAGACATTTCCAGAAATTACCACTGTACTGCGAAGAAATTCAAAACACCGAAAGAACATTATTACATCATTGATGGTGATCGTAGGTACCATTGAAGACATTTCCAGAAATTACCACTGTACTGCGAAGAAATTCAAAACACCGAAAGAACATTATTACATCATTGATGGTGATCGTAGGTACCATTGAACTCTCCTCATTGAAGGCATCTCACTGCTCATAGTCATAAAGAGAACCTACACTGGCGATGTAAGGATGACCAAGACTGACACTGACTCTATCCGATCATACAAAATATCCCCAGCGCTACAGCTTTGTCAAGTTGGAGAATATTGCAGCAATATATATTATATTGTATCACATATATATATTCTGAACTTCAGCAACTGCCAGTGGTGGCACAACCAGATTTCAGGCGGAGAGATTCATTTATATCTCTGTTATAAAGTGTTAATTGTAGCTTTAATGATAGAGGTTAAACAGGATTAGACCGTCACTAGAATCTAGGACTTAAAATAACCCAACAAGTTTTGGTCAAAGTCGTCATTCTCCATGACTTTGATGCGGAGTGATATGAACGAGGCGACAGCCAAGTGAATATCACATAGCATTCAAACGAGTTGGAGAATGACTTCATTGACCAAATCGAGTTGCTTCCTGTATTGATCTCACCCCTGTACACACTAAAAGAATGGATGAGCACGATAAAGACCATGGAGAGCGTACTGCAATACTTGTAGGGGTATGGAGAACAAGTTCCCAATGTTAAGCCTGTGGGACAAAACAAACAGGGGTGAGGTAATAAACAGCATTAGACTTGTCACTAGGATCTAGAACTTGATGAGGCTGTTGTAACTCTTCAGTGACTTTCTTCTACTATTTGTTGTATCAGATGTAGTTACCGAGTAGATATTCGAGAACACTAGATATTCTTATAAATGTGTCCTTTGTGTCTAAGACTATTTCTCTGAGGATGTTAGTAGAAGTTGCTAGCTATCGATAGCAATACCGAACCAATTAGAAGTAACAGGGTGTCTGTAGACTGAATAGCTTCCTCATGGATTGCTCAATATTTTTCAAGTTTCCAACTGATAGGAATTGTAAATAACGATATATGGATATATTTTCATTCGTGTGTTTAGAATTTATTTACAGCACTAGATGAGGTGCTCAACTCTTCCTAGGGAGAAGACTTCTATTTTAAGGTGTAGTTCTGTGTAGGGACGTCTTCGGCGTGGTGGGAGTTGCTCCTTAAGTGAGCAGCTCGTAATGTTAAACGTTGCCGGCGTTGTTTATTATTATATACCTGTGTGCGAATGTCTATCAAATACTGCCCGCTGCTAGGGGTGCAGTAATAATAATGTTCGTGCCCGCTCTGACTAACACTTTGTAAGTCATTAAAATGGAGTTTTTTCATCGATTTTAGGTTTATAATAATAAGTAAATGTCCTCACTGTGGACGGAACGGTTCTCGCTTTTACAAGTCGTCGATTTCATACGTCCTTCTGCCTATGGCGTCAGGTGGTATGAAATCAATGATATGACCTCGAACGAGAACCATTTTGTTCACAGTCAGGACGTTTCCTAATATTATCATGTACCTATGTGCAAATGTCTCACTTTTTCAGATTCCGTTCGTCACTGAGTGATGAAAGATTATCCATACGTCCCTCTGTACCACGTGACTTGTTGAGACAATGAAAAGTGAGTCGTGAAATGGGATTTTTAATGATTTTGAGGTATATAATAATAATAAGGAGACATAGTGAGTGTGTCTGAATCACATATATTCTTTGTTGTTTTGGTCGGAAATACTCACCTTGTTCTTCAAACTCGGTGAATATTTATCTCAAAAACAACTCAGAACAGATTCCATTCAGTCCCACTAAGCATGTCTGCGTATATTATTACATACCTATGGCCTATGAAATACTTCCCGCTACTAGGGGTGCAGTATTGATAATGTTCGGGCGCACTGCACCCGTAGTGAATATTCGGGCGCACTGTGACCATCGGGTCAATTGGTACATTTAATAAGTATCTAAAATGGCGGGTTTTTTATATTTAGGTATGTAATAATAAGAAAACGTAGTGACTGAGCCCGTAGGGATGCCATTCTCGGCCTTTTGATGACATAACTACGTCCCTCCGCCTCCGGCGTCGGGACGTATTTATGGCATTAAATGACCTCGAACGGCCATCCCTTCGGGCTCAGTAACCACGTTTTCTCTTAGTAGTGGCCGAGCATCCTTCACAAGGTGTCAAACTGTAGTGGTTGTTATAGAGTCCGACACGTTATGCTTCCAGTGTCTTTCACATCTCAGTTATGTAGGTGTAAACCCGTGTTGCTAGGCCAGGTAGCTTTATGATCATAGGAGGAATCTAAATCTAAAGTACACTGTTAAGTTTGAATCGTTGACATAAAGCAGGGTTTTTTTCTGATCACGCTTACGATTACTTGTTAGTACCATGTGGCGCACTACGCAATGTTGTGCATTGTTGAGACCAGGGAGAAACTCGCAACTCAAACTGACCTCAGCCTCTGAGCAGTTCATGAGTGACTCGGCAAACTGAGGTGTGGGCCTTTCCCAGTGCCTCCTGAAATTACAGTCACTTTGTATGGACATGGTATAGGAATACCAGGGTGCTTTGTGTTGGACAGTTAAAACACGTATTGCATGAATGTACTATGGAGTTGAATATGTGGCATTGGCTATCATGACGGTATGTTGATACTACACTTTGTTGCCAGCACGCTTCGGTTTTCGGGAGTGACCAACGGACACTATGCTTTGTCATGCCACCCCTTCAATTTCATATCAGAATTTTGTTTAGAATTGACTTAGAAACTTCAAATAACAACTGTCGTGGAGTTAAGAAGGAGGCAATTACTAGATTGGGTTTTTACAGGCCGGTTTGATTGTCATAAAGACAAAAAGAAGCATAGTGTCCAAAGCGTGCTGGCTCCAAACGTAGTGTCTTGGATTCATTGTGACCACTAAGCAAGTGGCAGGACCTGTAGATCGCCTTTCTCAGTGGCGGCCAGGGACCCAGGAAACACCTGTCAGAACCGGGTTCTGATTGGGTTTTCGATAAACAAAATCAGTGTCCCTTCTCCTAATTGGTCAGGTCTCTCTCCGCAGCGGGAAAAGGCCTTTTGCCAATTAAAAAACCTTTTCAGAGGTTATTATGAAGGTTCAGTATTTGTTGGCAGGGTCCCAGTGGGGATGTGCTGCCACCTGTTGAGTAATTTTGGGACTGGTCCCTTGAATGAATATACTGTCAATGTCAGTCACAGAAAGAGGTCATAGTCATACTGTGTCACTTGTCACAAAGCTACCTCCTGTTCTGTTAATCCTCCCTGTAAGACACCTCATAGAGTTTATTAGAATTTTTGTGGGGTTTTTTTAATTTTAATTTTTTTTTTTTTTTAATAGAGTTTATTGAAGGAATACTCAATGATGAGACTTCAGTTTCCTTGGTTGGATAGTAAGTAGCAGCAGTTTGGTATCAACACGACTAGATCAGTATTATATTTCACCAGCCTTCCACTCACACCAAATCAAACAGCCAAACGTCAGTACAGATGTAACAAATCATGTTGTTTTCTCATGTTAACATCCTGTGGTCATGAGTCAAGTGATTGAGAATGAAGTATTATCATGAGAAAAAGAATCATTGAACAGCATATATATTCAGTGATGTGTAAATAAGTAGGTCAGTTTTTACTGATGCTGTGCATTAAAGTCCCTCATATTGCAGATGTACACTTGGCCATGCTAGAAATCCCCTGGTGGTATACTTTTATGAGATCATAACCAGCTTATTTTGTGTAAAAAAACTGGTCTGGAATAGATGTAAGTAAAAAGGTGGGACAATATAGAAAAAAGGGATAAATACTACAGAAAAAAGTTAATGGGTACCATTTTGAAATTTCATTAAATAATGATTATTCTCTAGTGATGTACTGCTTAAATTGTTAACATGTAGACGGGAAGACATTTAGAAGATTATTAATCTCAGAAAATCATGTACTTATAATGTATGTCTACTTAAATAATTTCTTCGTTCTTGAAAATTCTGTGGGGTTGGCGGGAAATAACCTGAGAACACAGTCTGAGATTAGAATCTATGAAAAAAAGCCAGATCACTTTTTCTTCGGGTTCAGTTTGTTTATGCTACAAAAGGAAAACAATCGCTTTGATAATACCAGGGCAAGCTCACTTAGTCACAAACTTCATAAATGTACACCCTCAGTTTTGTTATAGCGGATAGACTTTGAGTTCATATTTCCAAAGAACAAGTTATACATTACGGAATGGTAAGCATGAGCGAAACCAATGTCATCAGTATCTTTAAGTTCATTTGCCAATCCCAGAAGAGTTAGATGTGGCAATAAGATCTACTTATGTGTACTAAGGTATATGTTAGTCAGTCTATCTAATGTTCACATACATTCTTAATGTTGTCTCAAGAGTAAAATTGTACTTCCATCTACACTAATGACTATAATGATAAGTTCTTTCCAAGTAGATTTTCTGGCAAAAATTGAAATTATAAGTATAGAAAATATACCCAATGTATTCGTGTTTTGCAAAGTTCTATTGATACACAACTACGATTTGATAGTTACTACTTAAAATATAAAAAATGTCTAATATATTGTTCGTGTACCATTACGAATCATGTTCCATGATGTATTTCGTATGTTTTACACAAGAGACAACTGTTTTAGGTATTTTTCTCTTGTATTGCAAATATTGCCTTTCTATGTTCCACCCTATCCTTATTTGTGACTGAAAAACTTAAATATATGTTTCAGATACTTTGATCAAGACCCCAGGGTATTTGTAAACAACTTCGTCTGAAACTTATTTGCTTCGCTGTAGGTTGTACATGATAAAATCTGTTTAAAAGACTCGTTTTCTTCTGCAATACAACGCAGTTTAATTCTGATGCCCAGCTTATTTGTTTTGTTTGTAATAGTCTTGACCAGATCTATGTCTTCGTATACAAATAAGAAATGACACGAAAAAAGTGGCATTGTTTCCTGTTTATGTTTACAAATAAACTGTTTATTTTCAAGAAAATATCTACCGTTTTCTTTTATTTAATCTCACAAAGAATAGTTCTCATGAATGTCTTCCTTACAAATATCATGATATTTATTATATACGTTACCATTTCCTTTTAGGCTAATGAATTTACCAAGTATTTCCATTATATTTCCTCTCTAATGTTAATGATACTGATATCAATACTGGTCAGAACGCCCTTTGCATTCCACGCTAAATGTCGTTCTTGTATTACGTTAAGTCGGACTGCGCTCCCTCATTTACATTGAATGATATCTAAACCGTTATATGTACAAACGGCAGAACCCCTACTTACTGACGCCCTGCGTAAGCGGACACTTTGGTTCCCATTGGAAATTTTTCCCTCTATTAGATGTTTAAACAAACCCCTTGTGTAAGCAGACACCTCTGACGGACGCCCTACCAAACCAAAAATACATGAACCTGTATCTTTTATGAATGTGTGCGAGTATATTCCTAGAAAATACATTTTTGTAATTCAAAGTTTAATAACTTCGGATGCAATTAAGATATTGGAAAATGGCTTTCAGATCTCTCATCCCCTACATATTGGTATATAATATTGCATATTACACCGGAGAAAACTTGAAAACCCCGTGTAAGCAGACACTTTGGCCCGGAACGGAGGGTGCCCGCTTACTGTAATTTCTCTCGCATGAACCGGACAGGTGGTTGCAGGTGGCAGACTCAAGGTTTACAGAAGGGGTAGGACCAGGGTAGGACAAAAAGGTTCAAAACTCACTGAGCCATCTAGCGGATGACGGGGAAACCAGCCTAGATCTTAAGCTGGTTCCCCCATCCTCTGCTAGTTAGAGTTGGGGTACCAGTCAACCTAGATTTTCCTCATTCTGGCCAATCATATGACTGGAAACATTCAGTGCGATGAGTGGAATTCCTGAGATGTGCACATTCTCAACCAATTAGCTGAAAGTTTAGGTTGAACAGAGCAGGGCTCTACTGAGGCTCAACAACCCAGTCTATGTGAATTTATGGCTATTTAAGGCAACATGGACGTTTCTGGGATATTTGGATAATAATTGTTAATTCATCAATAAAATCTGCCTTAAATTTGTTGAAAAGGTTTAGGACATTGTTTTGTCATGGATGAAAAGGTTGAAAGACCACTTAAAGGCGGCAGTCTGTAAACCCTGAGACTAAGATCGCTATAGGATCTCTGTGACCTGCTCATCTGGTTTTTCATGGCCTTGTCTTTGTAGACCCTACAATAAAAACATATTCAGTTGCTGTGCTGATATCAACATTTGAAATCCCAACAATTAATATGAACAAGCTTAATTAGAACCTTAGGTGTAGAATCTTGGTGAATAATTAGGGCATGGATGCTCCCAGGCCCGTCACAAAATGAACGTGTTCAAACTGTTCACATTGTTTAAGATATTTCATTATTGTGACATTGGGGTTAAGCGCAGTAAAATCTTTTTTTTTTATGGATCTCAATAATTATACAGATATCTCTTATTTACATGCATTTTGCCTGGAAAATATCATTTCTTGATATTCAACCCTCATAGATATGATTTACACATATCAATAATGAATTACCAAACTAAATGGACTGAAACTAACTCTACATGATGTATTGGTATATAACAATGGAAACATTTCCTCTAGACCCCCACCCCCCCCCCCCCCCACCCCAAAAAAAAGATAGAACCCAAACCAGAAACCTCTCTCAACTGTGATCTTTCATATTATTTCTATCAGCACCTTCACACAAATGGAACTGGTGGGGGACTTTCTGGGTTGCTCCCGTAGTACCTATATCAACTACAAATACTTCCCGCTTCTACCCATGACGTATTTAACATAGAAAACACATAAGGGGTTTGTATCACCATACATGGAGAATACAGTTATATCCAACTGATACAAAATTTCTATAGAAAACACATAGGGAGTGTGTATCACAATACCCGGAGCATATAAATTATATACATACATATCCACCTATTATTATATACCTATGGACGTATGACCCACACATACTGCCCGCTTCTACCCATGGCGTATTTATAGCCGTACGTCACACTGTGGCGTACGGGGTATGTGATCTTGGTACATCAAAATACTCGCTAAAAGTATTAATTATACACGTGTATACGATCAATAATTTCACCGCATATTTTTTACGTACGAAGACGGTAAGCCACTTTCCGTATAGTACCTTTTTTCAACAGTACTGTACCTAATATAATAGTAGCCCGCCAATTATAGCATTCCTTTTTAGTTCCAGCATATAAAGTTTATAGAGATTCTTGGTTGTTGGTAGATTCAAGCACCTTTCAACATCAGGTGACATTCTGTCAATTAATCGCCAAATGGGAATTGGCCTTTAGACTGGAGGTCCCCACTCGTAAGCCCCCCAAGTCGCACAGTGTGAACTGGTCTTTAATAAGCAACATCCTCTGTAGTCCCGAGAAACACTGATAACCAGGAAGATGGCACATCCTTCAGTTCATGAAGGTCAAAGCCTGCTTCCTGCACTGAGCTCCTGTGAGTCTCATTGGCCAAGTCGAGGCCGCCCTCCACGAGGTCCTGCGAGACCTCGAAGTACTCGTTGATGTCGATGTTGAGCTGCTTGGCGTAGGAGTGACCGTAGTAGACGAGCAGCTCATCCCCAGGCAGTATGTCCTTGATGGTCATGTAGTAAATCCTGCCGTAACACTCCTGGGCCACCACATTCTCATCGCGGTGCCTGTTTGGTGCGTTTATGAACCGATGGTAGGTACTCAGGTGCAGCTGGTATCCGTCAACATAGACGATGGACTCCCCGTCTCGGTGAACCTAAAAGAAGAAGAGTTGGGTGCATTTATGAACTGATGGTAGGTACTGTTACATTCCAGATTATCTGTATATGAAACATACAGTCTCTATCCCTTGGCCTAACTGATCATGCTGGCTCTACGTAATAGGCCACTGGAGGTGACCCTTGGTTACGATCAACACGGTCGACCCCACGCGGTAAACACGGAGCCAGCATATAACCTGGATCTCAATGTATTCTGGTCAGTCCACCAACTAGGCCTTGAACAGGCGACCGGCCGGCTGGAAGTGCAGTGATAGTCACATCTCTCCCAGAAACTCACCAGGCGCCGCAAGGGGCGTTGTTCTAACGGCGAGATCTTCGCCTGCCGGTCTGCCGGCGACGCCCGTACGGGCGCCGGCCTAGGCTAGAGCCTGGTTGGTGGAAGACTCAAGTTAAGGCGCCAATCATAAAGTACCTACACAGAATTTCTGAAATGTTGGACCCCACCCCCTCCCAATCGTGTACGCAATAGAACAGAAGGAGCATATGAAAAATATCCAAAAGATGTGTCCCCCTAACCCCCACTGAGTGCATACGTACTTAATTGATGGCACCTATAATGGTTAACTTGACGTATAACCCCCGCGCATAAGGTGGCCATCTTGAATTTTAGAGGGAAAAGGCAAAAATTAACCTTTTTCAACTGTACTAACTACAAGTTCCAGAATAGTTAATCTAGAACTAAAAGAATACATTGTTTTGAAGGCTAAATATCTGTTTATCATATTCATATATCAATTTTATTTCAATTGTCCCTAAATACAAGATGGCTGCCTTATGCGCGGGGGTTGGGCCGGGGAAAATATTTTAGCAATAGTTCTTGACCACCCTAACATTATCCTGCAACAAAACGTTTTCTTGCAATTTGTTTTCGGTCAACCCTTAGTTTGACTGGATTACCAGTGTGCACTCACGGTCCAGGTGTACCAGCTGATGTCTTCATACTCCAGACTGATGAGTTCACCCTCGTACTCGCCGAGCCACGTGTACTTGGGGATGAAGGTCTCAGACAGGACGCCGAAGCCCGCTCCTTCAATCTGTGAGGGCGCGATGACCAGCCCCGAGGGCAGCGTCTTGTAGGCGCGTCCCTCCTCCCCCCACGCCACCTGGTGACGCCAAGAGGAAACTGTTATAGGGAGCCAAAGTGAACCCGCTGAAACCACAGATACCTGTTAACAAATCACCATTTCTGGATATAGGCACTCAGTACTTTGGCTATGTAGTTTTGAGATTATATGTGTCATTCTCCAATCTTTCATATCCATATTTTTGATAAACTTAACAACTGTCATCGTAGCTTTCGAGACAGAGTTATTCAGAGACGATAGTAGTATACTAAACTTCAAAAGTAACGAATGAGACCAAGAACAAAAGTCTAGGTCACCGGAAATGATGTTTTGAACACGGGTATCTGCCGTTTTAGCGGGTTCATTTTGGCTCCCTAGGGGAAGTTTTAAAGGCATATCCTTCAATTCACATTGGCGCCACCTAGTGGTTTTTAAACATTGGGGATTCTTAGTATAAACTGCTCCATTGTGATTTATTTTAATGCCAAATGAGTAAAAGATATGATTTTGTCTAGATTAACCTAACCCAATAGATAGATCTTTATGTCTTTAAAACATAAATGTATGTTATTACATATTCCCTTTATTCTGTGAAAGTTTGAAGAAAATTACATGAGTTTTAAGTATATGGAAAACAACTTTTTTAAATTTCTATAAATTGTGTCCTAATATTAGCATGATATTTATCTCTAAAAACTAGCAAAGTGACCCCCATTTTTTGAATTAGCTATGTGTTCTACCCCACTTGGGGATCATCATATTAAATTTCCAGGAAATTGACATGAGTTATAATTTTGAAGGTCAATTGTCCGGTATGCCTTTAATGAGTTGCCGTTGGGGTCAGAAAAATCGAAATATTTTCAATGCAATAAAGGGTTTACGCATTACATTTGCATTACAGTGGGAAATCAAGGGAAAGCTCATGTTTTTACATGAGCTAGTGGGGAGCAGTTGGTATATCAATATTACACAAGGAATTTTTTGTTATTCTGAAAATGAACAAATGAATTTCAATGGAAACACTGAAAACCGGCATCCCTGAATTATTTTTATTGGGCCTCTGGCTGGTCATCTTACAACGAAATTATATTAAATGATATTAAAGTTGTTTGCGATTTAATTTGTTTTTCTTTTTACTTTGTAAAACAAACAAGGAATACTGATCTCAGCAGTTCTCTCTCCTCTCCTTTTCTCCCCTTTCTCTACCTCTCTCTCCATCTTCCCTCGCCGTTTTTCACTTCAATCTCTCTCCCCCTCCTCCAATCCCTCTGTCTGCCCCCCCCCCACCCCCTTCCCCTATCCATCCTCCTCCGTCCTCTGCGTCGGACTCCATGTTCGTATGGGTATGTACACGTTAGGGCCCACCACCCGAAAGTCGGGACGTAAGGGCCCACTCATCGAGACGTTAGGGCCCAGCTATCATAGCAACGACATATATCATTGAAATATGCATACATGCCAAACCATTACTTACATTTCATGATATCTTCGAAAACCGTGTCATTTACGTTTTTAGCGCTAACCAGCTAACGAACATTAGCCAATTCTGCCAAATTAAGTGGGCCCTAACGTCTCTTTATGCTATTTCTCCCTCCCGGGGCCGCAGGTGTGACCACGGCATCGCGATGCGGCCGAGGCGCGACTGAGGCTTTCACACCACCGTTCTCAGCTGGGCCCTAACGTCCCGACATTTTGGTGGTGGTGGGCCCTAACGTCCTGTCTTTCTGTCTACCTGTATTTTTTTTGTATTTTTTATTGATAATCCAATTCTACACAGGTAGTTCTTCCATTGGAGCAAAAACAGAATAACAGGATAAAGTGACATGTATCTCTCTGTGTAAGTGTGTACTTGTGCTCATATCATTGCAAAAACCATATTATTACATACCTATGGCCGTAGTAAATATTCGGGCGCACTGTGACCATTGGGTCAAATGGTACATTTAATAAGTACATAAAAGGCGGGTTTTTTTTATATTTAGGTATGTAATAATAAGAAAACGTAGTGACTGAGCCAGAAGGGATGCCATTCCATGTCGAACGGCCATCCCTTCGGGCTCAGTAACCACGTTTTCTCTTAATACTGATTGGCTCGACGGTAATCAGTCCTACATACCTTGTTAATCATGTTCACAGTGTCAGGTCCGGGACAGTCTTTTTCAGTCCATGAGAAGTCAATTTCCATCTGGCAGTTGCTCCCACCTGGTCAATATTCAAGGATGGTATTTTCTGTATTGTTAGCAATATATATACACTGTTCTAACAAAGACACTGACATCTCAAGTCCCTCATGACACACACTATCCTGTCACATTTGAAATAACACATACTGACAATTGATACCCAGCTAAACACCATTTGATAGAATGAGAATTGTTTATGTGCCAATGGAACGCGATGGGTAAAGGTGGTGACCAGCCAAGCCCCGTTAATCTACGACAACTTCTCTTTAACTAAGGAAAGGTTTGATAAAAATAAAAACATTTTCTGAGCATTAACAAACCTTTTTATGCCATACACAAGGCAGATCTTGTTTGTGCTTGTCGCAAAAAGGCATATCCTACAATGCAGTGTCACCCTCTGGTGATTATCAAATATTGGTAATTGCTAGTTCAAGATGGTTCTTTTGACTTACTATAATACTAGATGAGTGAAGTATAACATTATTTGGAGTTTGACCTAATCCAATGGGTAAATCAAGCCAATTTACATTTGTTTAAATTAGATAGGAAATGGACAGTTGAAAAATATGGTTTTCTTCAATTCTTTCGAAAACAAGGGCAGTGACCTTTAGCTTTTAAAACTTACATCTATAGTACTCCACATTAGCTATATCCTGTGAAGGTTT
Source organism: Alentia gelatinosa (assembly GCA_950022655.1). Lineage (NCBI taxonomy): Eukaryota > Metazoa > Annelida > Polychaeta > Phyllodocida > Polynoidae > Alentia > Alentia gelatinosa. The sequence goes on along the minus strand of OX465590.1, from coordinate 39,530,136 downwards.
GAAGAAAACGACATGGGTTTTACTATGTGAAATTCAATTAATCAAAATTCCTCTATATCCTCTTATGATATCATCATGATATCAATATATAATTAAAAGAAACTATCATGGTGACCCCCACTTTTTAAATCAGATATGTGTTCTGCAACATTTTAACATGTTGCAGAACACATATCAGGATAGCTCAACCATATATGTATGAGAGATACAATAAACTTAATAAAAAAACAAAAAAACATTATTATATCGAACTTTCAGAAAAATGACATGAGTTTTATTTTCCAAGGCAAATGTCCGATATGCCTTTAAAGTGAGAAAACAACATGTTCAAATATTGCCTGGTTATTGATCCCGCCCCCTTAATATTGTCATGGAATAGTTTGGTTTCACTTGTTTAAAGTTGGGGCAACGTCGCTCCATCCACATTGCATCACCATCCGCTCAGTGTCACCCGGCGACAATGAGGTGACGTGGGCGTACCCCGCCCTCAACCATCAGGAATAAAACTACAAGTCAAATTACTGTTGGTGGAGGTAAATATAGCATCAATCAACGTTGTTGGCCTTTAAACCTTTCGGGTGCACCCTTCTCATAAGATCTTACGCTCTCTAAGTGGTGTTCTGTACAAGGTTATCACTACGCCCTATGGGAGAATTTTTTTTACGAACTAGGCTTAGAGCCTTGAGAATCCATTGACACACAGTATTCCCGCTAGATGGCATCATTGAGATATAGGAATCTTTGGGTTGCATTGATGTACGTCTTTAGCACGGGAGGCAGGCTAATGGATTCTCAAGGCTCTAAGCCTAGTTCCTAAGAATTCTTCTCCTATAGAGAGTAGTGGGAGTACAGAATACCACTTAGACAGTGTGAGATCTTATGAGAGGGGTGCACCTTTAGCACCAAAATACCCTGAAAAAGCATCGCACCTCAGGCAATGGATGCTGGAACACCACACATACTTCCGCTAGGACCCGTTTTTAGACGGGATAATCGTTAATAGCGATTATTAAAGATTCAAGACGGTTTTTAAGATAGATATAACGGCCATTGCCCCCAATGGTTCAATAATTATCGCCAAATGTATGATAATTCGACTATGGCCTCAAAACGGTCGCTAATAACGATTATCGTGTATACAAAACGGGTCCCAGATCTACCTTAAACCTAGAAATATATAATTATCATCTGACTGCAGTGTTACACCATGATTGATATCTTATTGTACAAAATCAAATACCTATATATATGCTGCTTTCACTTGCCTAAATTTTCACGGAATTCAATTACCTTTCTACATTTGGAAATATTCAGTTTTTAATGACGCCCAGAGCCATAACGTTGTGGTACACAGGAATGGGTCAAGGCACACTTTTGCGGAAATCATCTGAGGTATAATACTGCATTTAAAGGCTTGATATGTAAAAACCGATGCATTAAATCCTATAGAACGAATCTTCCTCCCTCTTTATGCTCGGGGCAGACTTCAGCCCGAAATATTTATTCGTAGATAATAACGTAATGATTCAAATGACTATGAATATCTAATTAAGATACCCGCAAAAGGTTTTCAAAACTATCCTGGGGTCCGTTTAATAATCTAGGATTATACATATAGACCCTTTTCTCTATGCCATGCATAGAGACCCAGGGACGATGTGGGTCAACTTTATTCAACACTTATGGACGACCTTATGGACGGCTAAGACTGTCTTAGCCAACATACTTCAATATTACCAAACGGTAAGAAAAGGGTCTTCATATATATATGATCCTAGATTATTAAACGGGCCCCTGACTCCTGAACTGCTTCCACAGGAGGCAACTCTCGTGAAACACTTCCCAGGTACATTATCCATGTGGGAGATAAACTCCCATGAGATTGAGCTCTCTTACCTGTACACAGAAGTAGATATGGCAGGATCCATTGAAGAAGAGTTGATCGAAGCTTTATCGTAAACGGCATGCTGAGAAGATGTTCTGAAATTCCGTTTTAATGCTCTCGCTGGTAATGGTGCTGTCCTGAACGGGTGTGTTTCTGATCTATACGACACGCCGAATATTGACCTAGGAGAAACACGACTGGTATAGCAAGGACCGCAAACATTGACCGTTCAGTCCACGTGCAGTGGGTGTTACCAGCGCGTAATCATTGGTGTAACTGACCTTTATATTCATCCAAAACACAGGGACTGCAGGACAAGTGAAGATAGAGTATCTTTATATCAAGGCTATATTGTAACTTTCTCTTATCATATTTTCTGGGCAACTATGTTATCACCAACGTGACACTAGATGTTACGATATAGATGGATTAATATAAAAGTAGTTTTAAGTTCGTAAACAGACTAAAAGTGTGTACTGATTTCTTGTTGAGTCCCCACCCACTTTGTATACATGAACTTACTGAATGGTGTCAATAGAATGAGTGGTTCCTCAAGCCCAATGGAAATGATAGAGAGAAACGAGTAAATTAAAGCATATACTCCGATGCATTTCATTGGTAAATATAGATATGCCTAGATTGTGAGATAGGTACCACATCATTTTTTTTTTTAAATAAGATTCTATTAGGGTCTTCGTTAAACTCCAGGCTCGGCTTATGCCGTTCTTCCGCCTGGTCCCTCTTACATACAATGATCAAATCTTTTTCGGTAGTCGCACAGGCTAGAGCTAGTACGTAACTATTGTACCTTTCACTTATCTACTACCTTTACTGTCGTAGGTCGGAGTAATGAAATGAGATGAGATGATTTGATAACCGCCTGTATTCCTAGTTCAGGGCTACACATCTCAAGTTTGAACATGATGGATCAGTTCTTAGTCCACAGTATAACGAAGCATTATTACAATTGTCTCCACAAATATCAAATATACCAGTTTTAAGATAACTGGGAATCATGGGGCCCTATTTCACCCTATAACAAGTTACGTAACAGGTCTATATTCTCGAAACACCTTGATTATAACCGCCTTAGGAATTAGGCAGTACATTCTTAAGCATGTAAATAAGTCAGTAAGCGTCCTTTGCATATATGATAATGGTAAATTACATATAAATTTACTAAGTAACATGGTAATAATTTAATGGTCACAATTATTCAATCACTGCAGTTCTATTGATATTTGTTTCATCATGTGATGTAATACCTGTTGTTTTAAAGGCATATCGGACAATTTGGCTTGAAAATCTAAAGCAATGTCAATTCCCTGAAAATTTCTGTGAAAATTTGAGGAAAATGACATGGGTTTTACTATGTGAAAAAATACTTTTTAGAATTTCTATATATTCTTAAATAATATTATCACAATATTGATCTATAAATCAAAAACTAGCACGGTGACCCCCGATTTTTAAGTTAGATATGTGTTCTACAACACTTAGAGATCATCATATAAAATGTACAGGAAATTGACATGGGTTTTAATTTTCAAGCCAAATTGTCCGATAGGCCTTTAAACGATAGACGCGTATACATTTTCGCATCACGTTGACATCAACGTTGGTGATCAGAGAGCGATGCCAAAGTGTGAAAAGCACTGTGGGAAACCCTCAGATATAAATCTGTTTTATGATCTAGAGCACGATTAACGTAGGTCATGATCATGCATACCCCATGAAGGGGGTTTGCTGTTTAATTTTGCCATATTGAAAACGACCAGATGGAGCCCTTTATAATCAACCACCATCGTGATTTTAAAAATTATGGTACTTGTGGGAATAAAGCCATTTTGCTAGATGTACAAATTCTACTGCATCTGAGGACGGGAGCGGTCAATTGTATGAAGAGAAAGGTAGGCCGACTCAGATATAGTTAAGAATATTTATTTTTCAAACCCCCCAAAATGTGTTCTTATGACAGACGGTGTACATGCTTCCTATATAAATTATCAGGTTTTTTATGAGATGGTATTTAAATATCAGACTCAAACAAGCCCTGGACAAAAAAGGGAGAACAATTAAGTCTAGAGGTAGCATAGTGAACTAACGCTGGTCTGGGCGTGCATTGAAACCAGCCGCAAGGCTGCGCATGTTCCTAGTATAAATAAATGTTTTAAAAAAAATACTGGGACAACAATTCTCATTAGGTACTAGATTCATATAAAAGAAAATTATAAACGAATGAATGGTCGAGTGGTAAAGTGTCTACCGGTAAAGACAGATCTCCAGTCATTGCCCGCATAACCATATTGGGGACTGATAACTACTTATTTTTGACTTGGTATACAAAGATTCTCGTAACTCAGACTCTGCACAAAATACAGATTTGCAATAGGGACCATATTAAACCTAAGTCAAACAAACCCATATAAAAGATTATGGGCTTTATTGGTATGTAGGCCTATACATTGAATTTATTTAGATAATTTATCTGTTTTTTTGGGGTTTTTATTTTTTTTTTTTTTAGACATATTTTCTCAGAAATCATGTTCAATGTTAGACAAAATATTCGACTTTTTGACTCCAGAATATGAGTGAGGATTCTATAGAATTGAACATGGAAGCAAAATCTAAACCCAGTTAAATTAAGTAGAGATTTCTTTTACAATCATTTTGATACCTTAACTTTGGTTGCACTCAAAGTAGAAGTCAAAATAGACTGTTTTGTTATCAAAATGGAAAAGTAGCCAAAAGCCCCTTTTTGTTATATCTGCCATATATCAAATAATAAATTGTGAAAGGTGTACTTCTAGCACCGGCCAACCCTCATAATTTTGTGTCTTAAGATAAATTTATTGTTTATATACGTTTGAAAGGTTACAGAGATTTGTATTGAACAATTACAATATAATCTTATTCCTTCCAGATCAGATATTGAACTGGTTTTGTCGTTGGGCGTCAGCACTGAGTCCATTCATGATGTAAACAAACCCATGTGCGTTTGTTTGTGGCGCCATTTTATGTCAAAGGTCAGAACGCAGCCGCGATCAGCCAAAACACACTACGGAGCCTCTGATTGGCTCTCATCCTGCATCAGCCAATCACATATCACGTCTCAGACGGGTTTGGTCTGTGTTGCTGCAGACGCTACCATGGCGCCCAGGTGGGAAAACATGTCGAGGCCGGCAAGTTTAATGATCCTGTCCCGTTTTATTATGTAACTGACATGTTTAGGTATGAGTACACATGAGGAAGTAGCTAAATAGTCGACATGGGCAGTTGACTACAACGATTTTCTCACCGTTTCATTCGTGAGTTTGGGAAGTTATATCTTTGACAGGTGTCTGGAGTTGTCAACATCGGGTCTATCTTTAAAAATGGCGACTGTGGTGGATCAAAATACAACAACCCAACCTCTTCAAGAGCTGGAAAAGCAATCAAAATTGCCAGACATTGGATTGTCGAATGCAGGCAAAGCGGCGGAAAGCTTTGTTATAGACCTAGATCTAGAGGAAGCCGACAACACTACCGTTAACCTACAAGATGCTTTTATCAAATACAAGAAAAAAAGACAGGTGAGAAATTGAACGCGAGTGTAAGGCTAGGTGCTTAAATATCAGAGGCAAAACTAGCTGAATTTTGAATTTTGATACCCAATAAATACATGACTATTGTTAACAATGACACATATACCAATATACATGTGCGTACACTACTCTGTGTGCAAAGGTGGGGGGGGGGGGGGGGGGGGGACTCCACCCTCCTTTTTTTCTGTGTATTTTCCATTTGGCTCAGTATTTATCTGGAGTCAGTGGAGAGTAGGGGGCGGGGCGCTCCCGATGGACCTCTAGAATCGACGAGACCCTCTCTTTCTTGAATGGACACAAGACCCCTGCATTGTGAATCTTGGTTTGGGCAACTTCTATTAAAGCTATAAGGTGTGTAGAATAGCGGATTCACTCAACAGAATGGGCGAGTATGTGATCGTTAAAACTGGCCCAGGCACAATGCCCTGGCAGGGGTACAAAACTTCAAAAGCCTTGAGACAATACTCAAATAATAGTATAACGAGTGTATGCTACAGGGAGAGCTTTGTGAGCCGTTCCCATTCTCATTGATATTGAGGAGACTAACTCTTTTTACTTTGATTTTGTCCTTAAATGAACCCTGACATTTGGAGAACAATTAAAAAAAGTGTGGGTGAGTGTCAAGGTCGGCCGTTGACAGGAGACGCTGTTTTTCATATATTCTTATCTACCAGCTACCTTCTCCTCCGCTGCATAATCGTCTTAGCGCTAATTTACAGCTCTAACGCAATGCGACACACGTTGGTTTTGTTTTCGTGCTATCCAACTGGCCGTGGCTCACCCATACGTTCCGCTTCGTCAGATCAGATATATTCCCCAAAACACTGGGCTGATGCAATTCACCCTCCGTCGGCGTCGGCAATGTTGACTCCTATTCTAGATTCTACCTGTATTTGTCATCGATTCTTGTGTGGTACTCACTCCAATCTTCGATTAATGTGATATTTGAAGTAGTTGCTTACCGTACGAAATGCAATGAACTTTTCGAACATTAGATTTCAATATGCCACTAAAAATGACAGAATTGCTGAAGAGTTACGTCAAGCTACGGCTTGGTTCTTGGGTCATCCGCTAGGGGATTAGGGGCGGGGCACCAGCCGTGCTTCATTTCCGGTTGTGCATCTGACAGAATTAAACAGTACACGATCTTTAATATTTTACCCGCCTTTACTATTGAGTGTTATCATTTTAGCGAATCACACCTAGTCAATTAGTAGGCAGCTACCGGGCTGTGAATTGAACATTGTAAGGGCCAATTTCTTTCGGAATTGACCCAATTGTAGCGCAAATTCAACATGACTGAGAGTCAGTGAGACGGTGTTGGAACCCAACGGCTCAGTCCCCCTCCCCCCCCCCCCCCCCCCTTACACACACTTAACGCCTACAAATACTACTTATTAGACAACCCCATTTTTAGAAATAGTCATTAACTGGGACCAGTCCTATGACATATTTTGGAGATATTTTACACTCATTCTTTGAATGAAATCTCTTGCCTTGATGCAAGACTGATCTGAACGGAATGTTGCAGTTTTCGAGACTGATTTTAGGGACACAAATATCATGTCAACTGTGACATATGTCTTGCTATAACTTGGTGTTTTGTTGAGCCTTTCGTGTGCTTTCTATCTTAATATCTACACAATCATTTGGTATTTGCTGGTATTTTTGTATTTGTTATGATCCTATAATAGATATCAACAATATTATATATGATTGTAAATGTTTGTTCATTTGACTGAAAGTTAGTGTAGGGTATATCTTCAACTTAAACTCAGTTTAACCCTATAATTGGTTCCCAACGCCAGCCGTCAGTGTCTAGAACCCTAGAGCTATAAGCCAACCATTAAATGCTCCATATAGGGAACCCACTGAAGGGTCATTTGGCAGGTGATGACTCGATATGAATCATTCTAAAATTGCACCAACAGTCATTGAGGGATCAACTTTAGGCGTTGAAGTGACTTACAGAGAGATTAAGCCTTGGCTATGTTTGCAAGTATTTTCACAGTGGATTGTTCCATATTATGGCCCTACTCTTCGCACCATTGACGGTTAAACGTTTGAGAACTACTTGCCTGAATTTTCCTCCCCGATAGATTAAAACAAACCCCGACACTGTAAAAATATTGATCATGTAAGCACTTAAATGCTGTCTACTGGGGTCTCCCATATTGACATTATGAGATAATGTGTACCGTAGTTTCTGGTGAATTATTACATAAAAGGTACGGATAACGTTTAGTATTGCTGAGAAATTTTACATTACGTAGCAAAGCCTTCTGATTGAAGCGGACAAAAATTACCACCCTCTTGAATGATGGCTTGAGGCAGGTTGCAATGTGACATGTTTGTGAGAATGTTAAAAAATGTTCGCTGTTCGATTCATTATGTCGAATATATTTCCTTCTTAAGTCCCATAGCGTTAACCAACTTTCTACCCTTGGACCAACGATATCCTTTATAATTATTGATGATTCCTTTCAGTCCAGTAGATTACATTATAGATGTTTTTATAGCCTTATTAAAATCCAGGGCGAGGCCTTTATTATCCCTTCCATATATACCAATTATTGCTGTGTGACGCATCAACAAATATATTATTGTTTATACATGTGCCTTGTCTTTTAGCGTACAGCAAATTAGGATAAATTTATATTTTGCTGATATTCACGTTTCACATGGTTTGTCTCAAATATATTTTGATTATTTGAATTTTGGTTAAGGAATACAGGGTGGTGGATTAATACATTATATACCTGTTGTTGAATATCTTAATGGCATGCTGAATTATTAACTCCACATTTGTCTTCAAGGTAACGATAGATTAAGGAAGTTAATTGTGGCTATGAAGTTTAGGGAAAATGAAAACATCAAACTTGAACTTATCACGAGAACTACTACAGAGAATGATATTTTAAAAGAATCCTCATCATATCGGATATAACAGCTGTACCATATTTACATATATAGTGTCAGTATCAAACTGGTCCCATCTTATTCAATAGAATAATTAATCTTTTTCAGTTTTTATTTCTCACGTCTGTCTTGATGCATATAACATGTTTCTTTTCCTTCGATTCCACTTGTTACTGCACCATCCTGGTTGTTTCTGATTGATGGGGCATGAAGTAAATTCATAGATATTAGCATCAAAGATTATCTGTAAAATACACCTGCATCTATATCTCTAATAAGATAATACAATTAAGTTTAAGCCCCTACTAATTGCACATCTTGGCTCTTTTTTTATTGTTTCAATATCATATTAGTTCCACTACCGTACTACAGGTGCCAGCACCTCTTGTATGCTGCATTTTTTGGGACAAAAAGAAAAAACACTCCCGTTTTCGCTCAAGATGCCCCCCTAATTGTCCCATTAAATAGAGATAAGCGAAATATCGACTCACTGCACGTTTTTCTATACCACTTTAATCTCAATATATTATAAGTTATTTGCATCATCTTTATTTTCATTTTGATACTCCATACTGTAGATCTATATATACACCGGCCTGTGGTCAAAAATCCATCCAGTTCCATATTGTACACAAATAAGGCCTTCTGCAAATAGATACATGTACACGATGACCTGGATAAGAAAATATTAGCTAAGCCGTTATAAAGGGACAGTAACGGTCATTTTTGTAATACTCTTTAATTTTTCACGGGATTCTGATAAAGAATGACCACAGATGACAGTGGTAACCGACTGTATATGGCAATTACATGCTTTTTCTATAAAACCAGTTTTCATTGTATATTTCAGGTAAGTGGTTGCTCCACCCATTGAGAACCTTCTCTCAGCTGACTTCTCCCTGTGGACATCTTGATGAAGAACTCGCTGTGCAGAACCACTTTTCAAGTTCCTCTTGTCGTGCAGATACCTCCCAAAAAGTGTCACGAGAGCAAACTGCTGCTTAGTGTTCACGGCTGTCATTCTTGTAGCTTTTTTTCATTTTTTTTCAGAACTTTTATTTCGTTGTCAACAATGTCAGCTTCAATTACATAGTCTCAATTTACAGTACAGGGAAACTTATTCGTCCTGCTTTAATCCAGTAGGCAAAGGTGTACAAATATAGTAATTAAGTTTACCAGATGTCATCCTGTGTTGTTGACAACAAAATCAGGGTGGTTATCAAGTCTTGTATGGCTTGATTTTCATAACCTGCCCCACTCCAGGTTGTACAAAAATTACTGAGGTGGGAAACACAAGTACATACAGCTTGTATGATAACTGCATGTAATATTACGTGATATAGTGGGGATGTTTGAGTTTAGATACAGTGGAAACATCGCTCAGTGGATTTACGTAAGAGTTGATTACTCACTTCATTATCCACTTAATATATAGTGTCCATAGAAAACACATGGGCAGTGTGTATCGACATACCCAGAGCATACAGATATATTTTATGCTCTCAGCTGAAAAAACTGGCAAATACAAAATAATAGTGCATATGAAAAAAGGGCATACCTAAAATGAACTAATGTGGGTACCCCACTTGTCAGGAAAAGGTGGGTAATAAATACAATATATGAGTTCCAATTTTTCCCGTAGCGTCGTCCTTGGCTCTCCGTGGCCGGCGCTTTGGTCCGACGTTAAGGAAATAATTTTTTTGAGTAGTCGCCGCCAACGCAACGTTCAAAACCTAATAAATACAATATAGACTGGTTTCAGATAATGTCAGTTGTACGCTCTTCGGAGTTGCCTCTGCGCAATGTCCTCTTATGCGCTCAGATATTTTTACACATCAACCTCTCAAAGCATACAACGGTTCGTATCTGAAACCAGTCAATATTGTGTATATAGTAGACAGTTTATTTCACTGCCAATGGTGTCACCTATTTCAGGTTGCGATTATATACGGAGTGGTGTTTACTACAAAAGCCCTTGAGTACTTCTCCTCGTGCTGCCAGGGACCCGTTTTTTAGACGAGATAACCGTTAACATCGACCGTTTTTAGGCCCTAGTCTAATTATCATATATTTGGTGATGATTATGGAACCCTTGGGGCGAATGGTTATTGTATTTATCTTGAAAACCGTCTTGAATCTTTAATAATCGCTATTAACGATTACCTCGTCTAAAAAACAGGTCCCGGGTTTGTTCAGAGATGTTGGGACCTTTTTTAGACGGGGTAATTGTTCGTTGAGGTTATTTTCAAAATTCAAGACCGTTTTCTAGATAAATACAACGACCATTGGCCCTCAAGGGTTCGATAATTATCGCCAAATGTATGATGGTTAGATAATGGCCTCAAAACAGTCGCTATGAACCATTATCCCTTCCAAAAAATGGTTTAGAAAAGTTAGAAGACAATGTACTATTTAGTGAGAAGGAATGATTTATTGAAATATCTAATATTTACCTCAGGGTAGGTTAAAACAAATTTCGTGAAAAATAATCAAAAGAAGATTTTAAAATTATTTAAGTGAGCTTATATCTTTTATTTTCAGAATGTAGACACCATAGTTTGTAATATACTCATCTGTATCCAGTACTATTTGCCGGATCTGAAAATAAGGTATCAACATGACAAAAACAATAAATCTAATCTTCACCTTCTCGCTGATGCAAATCAAATTTCAATCGCTTTTGTCCATTGATGTTGAGATAGATGATAGTAGTTCTTATGATATCTACCAATATGTTAGGCTACTAAAAAAAACCTTGTTTCTCATCACTGCGCGCATTCGCAAAAATGATTTTAGAAGATTTTTTTTTTTTTTGGGGGGGGGGGGGGGGGGGGGGGTATAAAATAAGATGAACCTTGATAGAAATTATGAAAAGTATGTGTATTTAGTATCAAATTAAAGCTCCTGATGCTAGGGATGCTTCCAATGTATAAACAGTATAAATTTGAAAACCCAGCGTATGCAGACACCCTGCATAAGCGGACACTTTGGCCTGGAACGGAGGGTGACCGCTTACGCAGGGTTTTACTGTATGTCTAAAGCCCATTTTATGATACTTTTAAGCCATCTTTGATCCAGCAACAACAAAAAATAAAAAAGCGCCCTCATCATATTTTTCATGGCTTGGTGATGAGAAACAAGTTTTTTTTTTTTTTGAGTGGCCTTAGTTCCTATCGCGATGAAATTCCCAAAATACAAAGTATTTAGTTTTCTAGCCATCATCAGTAGAGAACATGAAATACCTTCTGTTATATTTACCAGGTGGCACCATTGCTCAGTTCTAGTTAAGCGGACAACAACCTGACTTGCAGAATTATTAGGTTTCAGTTCAATTTAAGTTCTTATGCGTTCTCAACTATATATCCGTTTATTCTTGTAAAATATCATATTAAATACAGGCTTGTATAATTTTTGTTACTTATACTTAGTCCGGGAAAGATGTACAAATGACACCATATAACAAGTAAACTATAGACTTTTCAGACTTTCCAAGATATGGAAATTTATTATTTTACTTGGGATACAAGTACTCTTATTCATAAAACAATGATATCTCCCTTATTCGATTATACAAGTATTTTTGTGGGAGGGGAAATATGAAAATGAAGAGAAAGACAAGAAGTTTTTTCCGTGAATTTCGGTCTATAGAGGTAAAATCCTATGGAATGCCTTGGACAAAGATACTCAATCGAGCTCTTTATATCATTTTAAAACACTCATACAACAGGACTTATTCATATAGTACCTCTGTATATATCTAGAGCAATGTGTATTATCGTATAACCGGATGAGTTTTGATCTGGGCCCCTGTATGCGACGACTGGAGTGATATCCGGAGCCAAAACTCCAGGAGTCGCATACGGGAGCCCATATTAAAACGAATAAGGTTTTGATTGTATCCTACCCCCTGTGAACGATATTTTTATGTAAGGATAGTAACAAAAAACACGATAAAAACTTTCTGAAGTCCTCCATATAGCTCTCCTTGCTGCTCTGAAGGCGCTTGGAACTACTTTCAGCTGCTGATCTCTGATTGGTCCATTTTTTGTATGCTCCTAGGAGCAATTTTTTATCCGCATACGACATACGGGTGCATACGGAAAGTCAATGTTAAGCCTATGGGATTTTATATTAGGGGTAGGATAATACATTGACCCCTCCTCATTAACACTCATATTTCATCTGTCTCATTGTATATACTAATACATATAGAGATGTGACCCGTTTCAGACCTACATAGGTAATACAGTTATGAAAACCTGCTCAAGCAGATGGCGTTGTGACACTTTTTTTGTGCTAATTAAAAAACAAGAAAACTGAGCTAGACTATGTTCCATGCTCTGGCTCTCCAGACCTTCCAACACACAGAACTCGATGGTATGTAGACGTTAGGGTCCACCACCCGAAAGTCGGGACGTTAGGGCCCACCTATCATAACATTGACATATATCATTTAAATATACATACATGTCAAATCATTACTTATAGTACATGAATAAGCCAATAGCCACAGGTGTGAATGCGGCGTCGCGGCCCGGCTCAGGTGCGACTGTGTCTTTCTCACTACCGGTTTCAGCTAGGCCCTAACGTCTCAACTTTTGGGTGGTGGGCCCTAACATCCTGCAATGAACTCGATATGCCCGTTCCATACGTGTGCAGCATTTTGCTAGAACCCGACTGGTTATATGATAAGGCGAATGCTAGTCAACTCTTGCCTTAGTCAACTCGTACCTTAGTCAATTCGGGTTTTTCGTCCTTTTTCTGGTCAACTCGTCCTTTTTCATTAAACATGGAGTAATCCTGGATGTATATACATCAAAATGTTCGGAAACATGCGCTGAACACAAATAAAGCTTTTATTTGTGTTCAGCGCATGTTTCCGAACATACTGTGATAAAATACTATGTGACTCAGGTGCAAATGTATTTTCATGATTGAAATTTATGAAATGAAATTGGAATGTACTCATATGAAATGAAAATGGAATGTACTCCTACTAATATCAAATTCAGGTAAACAATTGCTATCTAACATCATATAGTTGTTATCTATTATATAATTCAGTTATATATAGGTGTAAGACAATTGGAAAACAAAAAAGGACGAGTTGACTAGGGAAAAGGACGAGTTGACCAAAAAAGCACGAGTTGACTAAGGGACGAGTTGACTAAGGGACGAGTTGACCAGTCACCAATAAGGCTAACATAGGGTTCCTATAAGTTGAGTATAACAGCCTGAAAGTGCAGAGCTATAGATATAGAAAAGTGGATAGATGGAGTGAGAAAGATAGGAATTGGAGAAGAATGGCCTAGACCCAGTGAACTTGCCATTTCTACAGCTGCCAGAGTTTAGGATCCAACATATCAAGCACTAGTGGATCTTGAGATATTTCTGTCTCAAGTGATTGGTCATGGTCAGCTTAGTTCGAGAGGCTCCGACTGTTGTTGCCAGGCAGTCAAAGTTTCTCGGACTAGGTCAGCTGAGCATGCCTCTGAGACACTGGCATACTGCTCCTTTCCTAATATCACAGTAAATAACACACAGATAGTGAAAACATAGTTTTCTGTAGCAAGGTGGAAGCCTATGTGGCCACTCTATAATTTAGGCAATGTATACAGAGCTTACGAGCACACTCGAATAAAGGGGAAAGAAAGAATGGAAAATGATTATGAGGAAATGAATAGAATTTTAGTCTCACCTCTCGGAGGTACGACTTATTCTGATACATGTACATTGGTCTGGAGTCATTGTACATCGAGATATCCTTGTAGTTCAGTATTTTTAATACTTCATAATTTCTACTGGTATGATTCAAATTCCGTTCTGAAGGGTAAACGTGATCTTCTAGAACGTGGTATTTAGCGTTTGACCTTCCCGTGCTGTTTCCAATTGACAAATACGGGATTCTTCATGGATGAATTAATAGTCAGTGTTGTCTTTGGTGTGCGGATCTCTCACTAGGGAGCGCTACCAATAAACTTACCTGGAGAATTAATATCAAGATTCGCCGGTAGGTAGCAGCAGTGGAACAGCCACAGGAGAGGTTTCTGCCGTCCCGATGACTCCTTTAGTTAAAAGATGCTGCGGGCTCCATGATAAAACACACACTGTGGTGGTTATCGTCAACATTTTACAAAGGAGAAATGCAGAAATAATAGTCCCAATTATGTGCATGTTTATCAACACGAAAGGATTGAGATTCTAAAATTTGCAATAAACGCTCATTGGCCAGGCACTTTTCAAATTAAAATGCGAGCATTTTTTTCTATCTAGAAAATAAAGACAATTTTATTTTTATATCAGGTAATTTTCTATTAACATAGTTAGGACTTTTACATGTAGCCTCACTAACATTTCATCACGCGTTACTTATTAACTTCTGTGTCATCGACTGTAAACTATACTTGTACGTGTATCTGTGCGACATACAAGCTAGGGAACAATCAGAGGTTTAGATATACACAGCTGTCTTATGGATTTCTTCAAAACAATTAGACCGATATCAATACATTGGGAGTGAAATGGAATTATGTGTTGATATTTCTGAAATTGTCTAAATTACTAATATCACAACCCAGATTTTCTTTATTCAACAAAATTAACGACTTATCACGTTCACCAGTCTCTCGGTGATCCTCTACGCGTTAGTCACATACAAAGAGATAGTACAGGTCGACAATATGACTACATACAGGACAGGACATAGTACAAAACTGGCACAAAAAATTACACGAGACACCACAGTCATTCATACAGTCTTTTGTGTTGGCTATTATTAATATTGTCATAAGCAATCCATCTAGCCACTGTACCGAATGTGAATGTGGATGTGGATGGACTGAAATTTTACCTCAAATCTATTACCCAAAATAATCAAAGGAAGGTGACAGGGAGCGGATGGAAACCAGCATAACCACATGTTGATGGCACTCCCAACTTTATTGTAAAAATGATTGTACCACAGAAATCTATTGAAATGAATACCTAAATATAAAAAAAGAAAATTTGAATTGGAAATTTCACATAACCAACAACTGCCAGCTTGAAGTTTCAAGTTTATAGATAAGTTTTATTGTTACTTTGATTTACAATCAGTTGTAATTAAATATGACACAACATTTCGGCCTAAAGGTGTGTGGCCTTCTTCAGGTGTTCTTTAGAAAGGACAAGAAAAGAAAGTTAACAAAAAACAACATTGTTAAAAAGTTGAGATGAACTTCTGGAGACGCAGACCAGAGCCTGTCATGGTTTGGTTCAGTTCATCTATCAACTGAGATCAAGCTGATTGGCTCATAGTAAATAGTGGTCCGGCCAAATACCCAACCGGGTGCATTGCGCATTTATTATACACCTGTGCCCGTCAGTTCTATGTCATTGTCTTTTTGAAATCCGAAATGAATCATTACCACTGCGTTAATCGCTTGAAAATGGTATTGTTATGAAAACCAGCTTTAATAGCTGATACAGTTGCATTTCTCACCCATTTCTGAAATTGTGACAAGAGGACTCTGTATGCTGTTGAAATTATCGACAATAAATAAGAAACCACAAAAAAACACAGACAAACTAATCTATGTGCATTGTGGAGTCCATATAGAATATGGCACAGTGGTAATAAAATATCATGTACGGCCCAGTCCAACATGTACAGCCTGCTTTGCCACTACAGGCGTCAAGCTGTGAATGCATTAGTCTCGCTCAGGTCTTTGATTACGAACATTCAATAAATACTCAAACTAAATGCATTGCATTATGTACCCTTCCTCTGACAGGTCTAGGAATCAAGGAGGGTTAGGGTAGGTGGAGAGGTAACCATAGGATGCAGGGACTGGAGCCAGTCTGTGTATGCATATAAGCAGCAAAAAAAACATAGAATTTGAATAAATATGTCAGGAAAGAAACACATGTATTGACGCAATATTTCTATAAAATATTTGCAGTATAAATTTTTTAGAAACGGGATAAAACAAAAACGTCTGCATAGGCGTAGCAGGGCTGTAGCAGCATGAATGTACCAGCTCTGCATGCCCGAATTTGACATTGAATGGCGATAAAAAGTGAAATATGAATTTGAAATATTTCAAGGTCTAGAATCAAGGGAGAACAGACCATACATTTAATCTGCTTTTCTGTCAGACCTGTCATGGTTTAGTTCGGTTAATCTATCAACTGAGATCAAGCTGATTGGCTCGCAGTAAATAGTGGTCCGGCCAAATGCCCAACCAGGTGCATTGCGCACTTTATTATACACCTGTGCCCGTCAGTCCTATGTCATTGTCTTTTGGAAATCCGATATGAATCATTACAACTGTGTTAAAACGCCTGAAAACAGAATTGTTATGAAAACCAGCTTTAATAGCTGATACAGTTGCATTTCTCACCCTTTTCTGAAATTGTGACAAGAGGACTCTGTATATTGTTGAAATGATCGACAATAAATAACTGAAAAAGGAACCACAAAAAAAAACCCCAGACAAACTAACCTATGTGCAGTGTAGAGTCCATATAGAATATGGCACAGTGGTAATAAAATATCATGTACGGCCCAGTCCAACATGTACAGCCTGCTTTGCCACTACAGGCATCGAGCTGTGAATGCATTAGTCTTGCTCAGGTCTTTGATTACGAACATTCAATAAATACTCAAACTAAATGCATTGCATTATGTACCCTTCCTCTGACAGGTCCAGGAATCAAGGAGGGTTAGGGTAGGTGGAGGGGTAACCATAGGATGCAGGGACCGGAGCCAGTCTATGTAAGCATATAAGATTTCTATAGATATATTTACGGTCTATAAATTTTAGAAACGGGAAAAAAACCCAAAAGTCTGCATCGGCATAGCAGGGTTGTACCAGCATGAATGTACCAGCTCTGTATACCTAAATTTGACTTTGAATGGCGATAAAAGGTGAAATATTATAAATTTGAAATATTTTTATTTTATTTTTTTAAATTTTTATTAACGCCAGACAGTTCTACTCCTGGTAGATCTTCCACTGTCGTTGGTTATAAACACGAACATTCACATTACATAAGACAACGTGGTGATATGATGATGATGAGGTACTGCACTGTACTTGTTAAATAACTTTTATACACACATAATTCATCTCCAGTCGTAAACAGAGTACATTCGTTTGACAATAACTTTGAACTCCTTCAGAGTAGCACACCGCTGCACATGCTCTTCCAATTCATCCCAAAGTTTTACACCACGATACCGCGGTGATTTTTGGTACAATCCAGTTTTCGGTTGCGGACTTACAAATTTCACCTTGTTCGCACTTCTAGTAAATCGTCTCATAGGCGCTACATTATCATTGTTTAGAGATTGCTTATACATTAAAGTTAGTAACTGTAACCTGCGTCTTGTTACCATTAGATCGAACCCCAGACGTTCATGTAAATCTACAGTCCTTTGCCTATCAATTCTTTTGAACTGGATAATCTTTAATGCACGATTTTGCAACTTCTGCAGTGATTCAATACCCTTTCAAGGTGTATAATCAAGGGAGAACATTTAATCTGCTTTTCTGTCAGACCTGACGAGCGGTTTCTTTTGTTTGGATCAAGCATGAGGGAAAATGTGTTTCGCTTTAGATTTGTCTTCATAATAGAAATGTATAAAATGTCTCATTTGTAAGAGACACTTCCACAACTGAAATGTCTGTCCAAGACAATTATCAGTAAACATCTTACTCATAAAGCTTGCAATTCTATGCAACAACTCATACTACTATACTTCCACTAGACCATGGGTAATAAGTTACCGCGACAATTAAATATGACATCAATTTGTTCACCTTATTTAGATACAATGCACTTACCGTAACTCAAGGGCTGAATGGAAGGAGGTGCCAACTACTAAATAGTGCCAGCTTTATATCAAACTCCTGGCTTTGTACTTAATGATCTATGAACTGCTGAAACGATTCATCCACTGCAAACTCATCAGCATTCAAGATTTTTGCTCTTTAAATTGACTGTGTCACTGATTCCCATCGCTACACATTCTCATGAATAGTGATATATAAAAACCTGAGGAGATATACATAAATTCAAGGAAAACTCAACAAAAAATATACGTCTCTTTAAAAAAAATTTAAAAACCGTCTTCTTTAATCATTTTTTACTTGTTTTTTTCCCTATACCTGTGTCTAAATGGAAACGACTGACTATGTGTATAAATATGTGGCAAATCAGGAGTTGGGCAGAACACACACTCCCACACAGACGCTGACCCGGCAGCCACAGCCCTTCCCAGTATTTGTGTGAATTGTCGTCTGCCCGTTCCCGCCAAAACATAACAGTACTTTTTACCAATCTCCCCTCCGCCGAAATCTGGACTATTTCCAGAGAGATTTTATTGGCACTATTTGGATGCTTATGCATGCAAGGTTTTAAATCAGAATTTTGGGTGAAAAGAACCCACATAAAAACCATATATTATCAAAAGGGAAATGATAGACTACATCTGGAAGTTTCTGTTAGTTTGTGAAGGGTTAGTGGGGCATCCATAACGGTACTTTTTACCAATCTTCTCTCTACCGAAATCTGGACTATTTCCAAAGAGATTTTATTGGCACTATTTGGATACTTATGCATGCAAGGTTTTAAATCGGAACTTGGGTAAAAAAAAAAACCCCACTAAAAATCATGTGTTTTTAGAGGGGAATTTATAGATTACATCTGGAAGTTTCGGTTAGTTTGCGAAGGGTTAGTGGGGCGTTCTGTATTTTTCTGTTCTTTTGTTAGACAAAATACGGCGACACCCAAGCCTCTCCGTGGTGAGCGGTCGATGAACATGTAGATAAAGAGATCAGAATAATGCCGTGCAGTAATACAGGACCATGAGTTTGCAATAATCTCATGGCTGGAAAAAACGACATTTGAATATTGCCAGTGGGTGTATGAACCGGGGATTCCCCTGCCAAAGTATATTTATTCACATCGCCCCTCTCGGGGCTAAAAATCGAAACGCGGAATTTCCATTGTAAAGGTGAACTAGTTAGAGTTCGTTTTGCCACGTGTCAATATTATGTTAGCCTGGAATAATGAAGTGTTACCAGGTTAGTTCTTAGTAAACTAAGTGGTGCCTTGTGATATAGTTTATATGTCTTGCTAAGGTGAACTATGGTAAAACTGTGCTTCTTTACTAAAGTAGAATTTGAGTCAGATCATCTGCAGGCATGGAATATAACGGTGGGCAGTAGAAGAATAAAATGGTCCTTTACTCGAAGTAGGTTAAACAACACGACAGAAAACTCTGTTAACATATTTTGGCCAATAATCATGATTTGTCACAAACCTTTGGGAAATTGGTCATGGGACATTGATAGCAAGCCCCTGAATATCAACTCCACACAATTTCCATTTCATTCTTCATTTAGGCATATTTATATATAATTATGATAATATGCTTGATAACAGACATAAAGATAAAAGTCTGTATGATAAGGCCACTAAAAAAACCAACTTGTTTCTCATCACCGCGCGCATCAGAAAAAATGATTTTTTTTTTTTTTTTTTTTTAAATAGATGAATCTTGATAGAGATTATAAAAGGTATGTGTATTTAGTATCAAATTAAAGCTCCTGGTGTCAGGGATGCATTAAATGTATAGCCAGTAAAAATCTGGAAACCCCGCATAAGCAGACACCCCGCGTAAGCAGCCACTTTGGCCCGGATCGGAGGGTGTCCACTTATGCGGGGTTATACTGTATGTCTGCCATCTTTGATATAGCAAAAAAAAAAAAAAAAAAAAAAAAAAAGCGCCCTCGTCATATTTTTCATGGCTTGGTGATGAGAAACAATTTTTTTTTTTTTAGTGGCCTAAATAGAAAAGCCGCGTGTTGTATCTTAAAGAAAAACTTGTAAACCCCAACAATGTATTCGTTCTTCTGGTGTATATAAATACAGGGACTCTCACAGATGTGACTGAGAGCCCCATTGAAGTATAAGATTGCTTTCCTTTAACAGGTGGTTCCATGGTTACCACAAAGCAGCAGGTGTTCCCTGGATACCATTTCTCCGATGTTTGATAAACCAGAATGTCCCGTGTGCCGTCTCTATTTACCAGTTGGTCTTTGGAAAGGACCAAAACTATTCTCAAATCAAAATTATGGCTTGCCATACAGGTGTTATTGCCACGTGTTATTTATCTATTCTCTGATTAACTAATGGTCATATCGTCTTCAGTATTTCATACAAATTTATTGCTGGGCTAAATTCTTATTAACTTGTGGTATTATTCTAAGATGAAAAATCTGACAAGCTTAATACGTTTTAAACATAGATGGCAGTTTTCCTATTTTCCAAGGGAATTCCTGTTTTCATTTCAAGTTTATAAAATTGTTTTTTCTTGTGAAACACAGCGAGAGAATAAATTAGGACTCATTCACATCAATAAAAAGTGGTTCAAACCTTCGCACACACCCCAGCCTCATTCCATGGCCAATAACCATGTTATGTGTTATCCATGTGTTCTCAGTCCCTGAGGCAGTGAATTTTTCATGAAAAATATATCCTCTTTTTTTCATGACCCAAAGTGACATCCCTGTTTAAAAGAACGGATACTAGCGTTAGAAATTGGCATTAATGGCATTTATTCACAGAGTAAATTCTGAGGCCAGGTAGATTTGTTTTCAAATTTGTTCATAGACCACTGCAAGAGTGACTAGACTCCCATTGAAATAAATATTTGAGGCAATTAATTTGCTTTTAAAGCGACCAGACATAGTTGCTCCTCTAATGCACTGTGTTGTCGACTCTCTAAATCGACTTTGAAATTTACATGCATAGCCTGCCATTTGAGTCTAAAATCGTGTTCCAGTGTACACATATATAGCCAGCCATTACAGACACCAAATCCACACAAAATCAACATTTCTAGCTTTAGCCTTCAGACACGTCGAACCCACATTAAAGTGAATGTTTATAGCCATATTATGCTGCGTTTACACTAAGTTCATGGCGTCCAAGTTTCGGGCCACCGTGGATAAAACATCGGGGGACGGGAGGGAGAAACGTAACAGACCCTGGTAGCCGTGGCCAATTTTTAAACCGTAAAAAAATCTGCCACGCTGGCCATGATGCTACATGGTGCTAATGAGAATTGTTGTTGGTTATAATGAGGTGAGGTGAGGTGATATTCTTTTTTTATATATATTTTTTTATTTATTATTATTATTATTATTATTATTATTATTATTATTATTATTATTATTATTATTATTATTATTATTATTCAGCAAAATTCATTCTGTCAAAATTGACAATTCTTCCATGAATTATGGAAAGGATAACCCTAAACAGAGACCTGGTTCATACACACAAATACGATGAAAGAACGATAGATAAATAGATCTGGGAATTGAGCCGATAAAAGTGGTACAAACAGTCAGTACCTAGTCAATGAGTCTATGAAAGCATTATGCCCCAGTCACACTGGCGTAAAAAACGGCGTTTCTTCTACGTATTTGAATTGGTGGGGACCACGTATTAGCTACGGATTTGGAACGTATTGTTGGCTTTGCTTTAACGTTTTAGTACGCTTCTCAACGTTCATCAACGCTTCTTTACGGTTTTGTACGTATTGTGGCGTTTTTCGGCGCATTCCGACTTTCCTTTACGCATCTTCGCGTTTTCCCGCGCATCGCTGCGCATTTGTCAATTTCAAAATGCGTAGAAGAACGTAGACGTGCGTACACGGAAAAACGGCGTTTTTTACGCCAGTGTGACTGGGGCATTACAAGGAAACAGGTGGGAACATACCGTTCAGAGGCGAGGTGACCAAACGTAGTTGGCCGTCCAGGGCACCATGGACAACACGTGAGGGATGTGAGACAACTCGCGGGGACGACGTGGGCAATGTAGTGCCTGAAAGCCATTCAAACCATGGCCACTGGGAACTTTTTTGTTGTTGTTCAAAGTCTTTTATTGGCGAAATAGGTTTACATGTGTTCCATTTGGTGATACATCCATAAGGTCATGCCAATAAGAGAAATACCAAAGATATCAGCTCAGTTATGGTAGTAACCGACACTGGTTTTCAGCTGATATACAATGAGATATTTATAACGTTAGTGTTCTTCAATCCCAATCTACCTTATATTCAATGTTTGACATTGGGCTGCTAGAATAATACTAATGTATTGTTTGATAGATTTGTCTACCTTTTGTCATATATTTCATCCATCGAGATAAGAGGTTGCTTGTGACGTTAAAAAGGCTATGTATAATATATAATATACAAGGTAAATATATTAAATATAAATTATAACATATAAAATAAGGGTACAGATTATCTTGGTATGGACTCGTACAGTATCGTTTTGGTGAGTTTTTTTTAATTCAAGGTATGAATCTGTTTGTCCAGTAATTACAGGTAAGGAGTTCCAATGGTTTGATCCAGTATATTCAATACTTTTGATGTATGCATAGTGTAAGTGCTCATCCTCAAAGTAGCAAAACCATCATGGCGCCTTACGTTTTGGGCTGCAGTGTCTGCCTTGGTCGCTGGGAACATAGTGTATAGGCAACATAGGTTGAAATCACATTATAGTGAACGTTTCTAGCTTCTTATTTTTTTTTTTTTTTTTCTCTCTCCAAAAATGTCTTTATTGAGATCCATTTTTTTTTCTTTTGTACATAATTATTTCCGCAGTGTACAGTTTTATGTCAATAAAGAGGCATTAGACCCACATTAAAGTGAGCACTTATAGCTAATTATGATTTATAGAATTGTCCTTGTTAATTTTGTATCATACTGTGTAAGAGGGGACCCCCACCTACCACGATAGGCCACGACATGCTTCCCGATCGCTACGATTTGAAATGGGGAAATCGTGACCTATCGGGAGGTCCCCGATAGGTCCAACAGTTTGAAATCGTAGAGCGTGGCAACGCCTTGGGAGGACCAATAACATAAACGCTGACCACGATATCTTCCCGATAGGCTACAATACCCTACAACAGGCTACAAAATTTCCAACAAGTTGGAAATTATCGGGACCTCTACGATTGGCGTTTTCATTGCAGCCTATCGTGAGCTGTCATAGACGGAATCGCAGAAACCTGTTCCACCTACCACGATTTTGCCAGACCTCACGCTACAATCAGAATGGTGGCGGGAAGGCCGTCGTAAGGCCAATCGGGACCAGAATTGTGGTAGGTGGGGGCAGGCTTTATGAGTGCCATAAATCTATTTGTATGAATCAACTTGCTGGAACACCTCATACGACTTTTGCTCCCAAACGAAGACCAGTAAAGCTCATACTTACGAATGACCAATTTGCATTCTCCCTCATCATTGTCCACAGTTGCTGATTTATCACTTTGTTCTACTCCCAAGTCGTAAACAAATATTTCCAAAAACTATTTTATTGTAAAACGAGAAAAATTATATCCCTACCCCCAAGTCGTACCCTATCCTTCACTGGTAATAGTTCCCATAACCTCTGTACATATATAAATACCTGAATTGAACTATGTAATCTGTTAAATATAAACGAGGAAAAATATGTATGCAAGACCGACCAAAACCAGTGGAAGATCTGCAAAGCTCAGAACTGATGTATTTCGCTATGATGAATATTAAAAAAAATACAAACAAACCTGGATAGGGTCAATTAATCAATTAATTTGAGACACCTGAGTGAGTTCTCAGAAATGTTTTTATAACACTACCTGCTGCGTAGGGGCGAGTCCAGCTTATTTTACCTTATCAACCGTGCCGTTAGGCATTGCTGGTTATAACCAACCTCCTGGTCTAGTTTTATTTTTATTTCACCCTTCTGCTAGAGTAAATATTGACCTCCTGCGCCTCGACTGAGGATTAGCATGAAATTTGGGTTTGGGAACTGGATCAACGGCCACAATATCAATTGATGGTATGTGGAGGATAAATAAGAACATGCCGTTATGCTGAGAGTACAGTACGAGGGATAATGCAAAATATTAAAAATAGACCCAGATACTATCGTAAAACCGGATGAGTTTTAATCTTGGAACCAAACGCCAGGAGTGGCATACGGGAGCCAAGATTAAAACGAATCAGGTTTTGATTTTATCCTACCCCTCTTTACAATATTTTAATATCACAATAGTGAATGAAAATCATCAAAATTCCGTATGCCCCTAGTAGCATACAAACGTCCGTATGCCAGTCAGCGTGGCATACGGAATCTCAATGTTGAGCCTATGCGATTTTATTTTAGGGGTAGGATAAAGATATATATGTCCGAAAGAACAAGAGACGAGGATGTTAAGAACCAAGGCAGGAACTCATTTACATCTCTCGACACTCAAAGGGCAGTTGTGTCATAGAGTTGGATGGGCAGGGACCTGCACTTCAAGGGTAGAGGCTCAGACCTGCTTTAAACTTGCACCCATTTCAATTGAAACAATAGCATGGAAAAGCAAAATCCCATTTGGCAGTTTACCAACGACTTCCCAGTGATTTTGTAAGGAAATTGCAGACTTTGTTCAATGTATGTCCATGCAGTTCTTCTAGATGCGTTTAAGGCTCGGTCAAATTTGGAAGTTCGACTGTTACTACTTTATGTAACTACATGTACAATGTATATTGATATATATTCTGTAGGTATTTGACCATTTAGCATAATAAAGAACTTGAAAAGACCCATATGTGCATGTTAATCAATAACAAATACCACTTGCCACCTTCCCTTCACATAACATTCCCTTATTTAAAACACAGAAGTCCGCTCTAATTTCTGGTCTGATAAACGGTTGCAGTAGTGAATGCAAGTACAGCTTTCCCTGCGGGTATACGCTCCTTATTTACGTGATCACTCACGCATGACAACTAACATAAATTCACAACTTATCTCATGACTTATTACAGGTCGCCCTCGATGACTTCCCTCGACAAATTTCTCTCATGGTTGCTTGTAAATCAGTATATATTTTATGTCGTGTCCTATAATCTATGCCAAGCACTTAAATCTTATATCTTTATGTTTTTATTTTCTATATCCTAGTGAATAATGGAGTTGTAAGAGAGTCATTATTCCCTTACATGTAGAACCAAGTCCCACAGAACGTACTTTACAAGTCTGCATTATCTCAATCTAGAATTCAGGGGCCTGTTTAATAATCTAGGCTCGTACATGAAGGCCCTTTTCTGTATGTCAAGGAGACCCAGTGATGATGTGGATAACCTTTATTCAACATTTATGGACGGCCTTATGGACGGCTAATACTGTCCTAGCGAACAGACTTAAATATTATCAAATGATAACCCTTGTACGCATTACAGAAATAGAAAATAATAGATGGTTTTGTGGACAGGCAGCCGTCAACCACGAGAGGTTGACGCGTAGTAATACACGAGCGCTAGCGAGTGTATTACAACGTCAACCACGAGTGGTTTACAGAGCCGCCTGTACACATTACCATTGTTTGTTGCATTTATTATCCATCTTTTCGAATAAATTGAACCCACTAATTGCCATATAAAAGGGTATAACAATAGGGACTATTTCTTTGCTCTACAGCACAGCTCTACAGTGTATTACCATGTCAACATCGAGTAGTAAACAATAAACACCTGTTTACAAAACCATCGATTTTTGTATTTCTTATCCATCTTCTCCAATTAATTAAACCCAGGGATTGCCATATTGAAGGGAATATTACTTAAGACAACGTTTTAGATCTATATCACAAAGGGACTACTTTCCTTTATTATCCATCGTATACAAAGACTCCATTGAAAATGTATGGGGATTCAGTAAACCACGACCCATTGTATAACACCTGTCAGATACCATAACTGTGGTATACAGATTCTGACCTGTGGTATACGGCCTCAAAACCATTGTATACGGGGAAAATAGCCCCTTTGTGCTGTAGAGCAAAGAAATAGTCCCTGTTGTTATACCCGTTTATATAGTAATTAATGGGTTTAATTCATACGAAAAGATAATAAATACAACAAACGATGGTTATGTGGACAGGCGGCTCTATAAACCACTCGAGGTTGACGTCGTAATACACTCGCTAGCGCTCGTGTATTACTACGTGTCAACCTCTCGTGGTTTACGGCCGCCTGTCCACAAAACCATCGATTATTGTCTATGTATACCATGGTTTTGAGGGTCGTACACCCCATTTTTGAATCTGTATACCCTTGTTATGGTATTCAGTGTTCCATGGAGCCATATGAAGCTCTGTGAACACAAATGTGAAAGACCGTGACACGCCCTGTCTCCGTGGCAGCCGGGGGGGGGGGGGGGGTGATTTTGAATCAGCAGAAGATTTGCGCTGGCAGCCTCGGTTAGCCATGAAGTTAATGACAGTCGTATTGAGACGTGGCGACCGCCACACAAAATGTCTGAACATGTGGGAACGCAGGGAGCCGTACAGGGAACCGCGGACAAAACGTGAGGGACGTGACCGACCGTTACTGCTGATATAGGTAACCATGGACAAAACGTGAGGGATGTGATCAACTACAGCGGGCCCATACAGGGAACCATATTGTAATACTGGATGAGTTTTAATCTTGGCCACCATATGCCACGACTGGCGTTTGGCATAGTGATTTCACCAGGCGAAGCCGTGTGAAGTCCAGAGTCAAAACTCCAGGAGTGGAATGCAGTGGCCAAGATTAAAACGAATCAGGTTTTGATTTCATCCTACCCCTTCTCCTCGATTTCGAAGTATTACGTGATAACAATTCTGTATGCCACTAGTGGCATATAAAACTCTGTATGCCAGTCAGTGTGGCATACGTAAACTCAATGTTAAGCCTATGGGATTTTATATTAGGGGTAGGATTATAGACAAAACAGACCCCTTAAACATCCCTAAACCGGAGTAGCTGGGGGCTTAGTGTAGATGCAAATTTATGGCTCTGTGACCATCTGCAACGGTGCCCTACGTGTAGGCGTAACGTGGTCGCTGGGGCTCAGTATAAATCTAGCATTACTCAACCAGGACAATGTTTTCTATGGAAATAATCGAAAGACCTTTGTGCGTGTACTATAAGGGTGTGGATCTATTTCACTCCTTAACCCCACCCACCTATTGCAAATAGAGTTTCCATCTTTCATATAACTAGACTGGAACAGAGGCACGCAGACCGAATAGAACGGTCTGCTTCACAGAACACGAACTAGACTTGGCTGCGATATTACATTACGCTCAGACTTCACTATTCAACAACTTTTGATTTAAGTAACTGCTGCAGCACATTGCCATCTGACCTGACAATCATGAGAATGGCACGTCACGGAAAGGCAGGTCCAATACTGAACTTTAGATACTAAGGTCATTGAACTGTTTTTTAATTTTTGTTTTCATTTTAAGCAAGAAGTGTTTATTCAGTTAGAGTTCTTACAACTGTAGTACACGTTCCAACAGCACACAAAGATATACCTGTTCCTTTGAACCCATATTATCAGTGTAGTGATTTTCTTCTGCTCCCCGTTGTTTTTTAATTTTAAGGTTTGAATTTTAAGAATTTATCTAAGCTAAGCTATTCCTAACTAACTTGTTATAGATTTACATGAATTTTCCAGATTGCCACCCGTCTGGTCTCTCCTAGAGTGAAACTTTAAACAGAATGTTCATGTCAGTTACAGGACTTTTTTTTTTTTTTTCCAATTTTTTTGGGTTGTGTGGGCAACCTAAAAAAAATTTTTTTCGCTTGAAATTTGACTTACCTGATCAGTTGTGCAGTCGTACTTGGACCAAACGCCTCGTTCATACACACTCAGTTACAGGACTTTGTTGATTATAGTCCCACTGCAGCCACTTTTCTCCTACACCCCCCAGCAGTGGTAGATTTACTGCTATATCAAACCCAATCCTTCTCATACCATGTCTATGTGGTGTGGGAAGTAAAAGAACTCTCACCTCGGTAAATGTGTAGGGGTGAGATTTCTACCTGAATTCATCACATAGATTCGATCACCACCCTTGTGGTGTAAAAGAACCTTGAGAAAGTCTGATGAGAACCTGCACTGGTTAACTGGACGTTAAATCAAACCCACAAACCCACAAACAAACATCACCCGATAGTAATTGCTAATCAAGAAGAAACCAGCAAGTTTGTCTAAATCGTCACTCTCCGTAAGTTTCACGTGGAGCAGTAAGAATGTGGGGAAGCCGAGTGAATATCACATAGCTTTCAAATGAGTTGGAGAACAAGACATTGACCAAAACGAGTTGTTTTCTGTATTTATCCCACCCCTGTACACACTTAAAGTATTGACAACATACAGGAAATAGACCATGGAGAACGGACTGCAATACTCGTAGGGGTATGGAGAATGAGTTTCCAATGTTAAGTCTATGGGACAAAAATGCCAGGGGGTAGGATAAATACATCGTATAACAATATCTAGTAATGCATGGCACTTTGCATACCAGGCACCAAGCAAATACATGTATAGAGATTTTAGTAATACAAGGCATGGCAAAATCAACATGTTGCTGAACGCAGGGTCCCGTCATGGTTCACTATAGGCGAGCGTCCACCAACCACGACAAGGCTACGATAATGGCATTCCGACAAAGTCCACGACAGGCCTACGATTGGAGCCTTGTCGTGGTTGGTGGACCCCAGTTCCCAACAAGGCCACGACAGGTTGCGACTGGGAAGCTTGTCGGGAGCCTTCCGACAAGGTAACGACAAAATCGAACATGTTCGATTTTTCCTACGACTGGACCTTTGTCGTGGAGTGTCATGGCATGTCGGGAGCGTGTCGCAGAGGTCTACGATTATTAATTTTGGTGGAGCGTGCACTTCCCGGCAAGCCCTGACAACGCTGTCGTAAAGCCCCCCTTCTCACGAAAAGGCTGCGACAAGGTGCCGATAGGAACTTTCTTGTCGGCTCTTGTCATAGCCTTGTCGTGGTTGGTGGACTACGCAATATCCTCGCATACGCTCGGATATTACTACGCGTCGACTCCTCGGAGCATACGGTCGCTTGTATCTGAAACCAGTCAATATTGTGTATTTACATGCAAAAAAAAAATGTTCAGCATGAAACAGCAACATGATGATAGGCATGTTCAAAACTTTAATTTTTCAGAGGCTTAAAATCAATGATCAGTAACGTCCTAATTCAGCTTGTTTATCAGTAACATGATCATGTAAAATATGTAGGATGCTGTGTGTTTGCCCCCTTCTTTTCATAGCTACCATGTGAGGTGTGCAGAGCGCGGACACATTATTTGGATTGGGGAGGGTGGCTGGCATCCAATATGCTATTGACATATTATTCAGGCCTGGTGCGTGGGGGTGAGTCCCACCCTTCGCACTTCCCTCAGGCAATATGGCCAATTTCAGACACAAAAAAATATGAGTCATATTACCCAGACTATTTTGGGGGAGGTATGGAAATATTCACACACTCGGCAGAGCTGAGGACTATGGCCCAATATATATCCTCCTCAACCTCTTGGTATATCATTGAACTGTTGGTATACACCAGTCTTATGATTTACTATAAGCCATGCTGAAAACTAAATTAAGTGTTGTATTTTTGTTGTCTCCTTGCCTTGAGAGCAGCCCCTGATACTTGCAGAATAGACTTAAAGTGGAATTCACAGATGAGATTCATGTATACCTCACAGGGTGTTTGTCTGAGAAAAATCCTGCTGAGATTCTGTACTCAAAATCAATTCCTTCATCTAGATTGTAGGGTTTCATTTCCATGAGACATGTTTTTTCCCCCTTCAACTGTTGGCAACATTTACCCCTAAAAAAGAACAAAATCTCATGAGATTTTGAACCCTATGAGATACATGAATCCCACCCTATGGATTCCATTTTAGTTTCAGTTACAGGGGTAACACTTGAAGATGCAATGAAGAGCAAAGAAGTTGCTATTACAGGTATATAAACTAGTGTCATGCTGGGCTTGGCCATTTTGTTTCTGTGGTGGATGGCAATGCACATGTGTCATATGCCATCTCTGGTTTCTTGTGTGCATGGCATTTTATAATCTATCTCACCCTGGTTTAGAAGTCTAGCCAAAGGAATAACATAAAAAAATGTATGCCAGGAAACCCCACGTAAAGTGACAATACTATGAGTGATGTCAGATGACATCATAATGGAGTGGCCAATCAGCAGCCAGGATTTCAGAGAGCAGACATGACATCAATATGGAGATTGTGAAGTAATTTGAAATATTCTGATATTGTGATGCTATTCTTTTGTACGTGAAAGGGGTGAAATAGATCCAGAACCACAATCGAATCATAAACAACACTCCACTTATTTGGATGCGCCCTAATCTTCACTCGGCTTCGCCTAGATGATGACTGTGTCACATTCAAACTAATGGAGTATTTTCTATTATTGCGATTCTCTATGCAGTTCTATATAAGTCTCTGACATTCCTGCGATATTCATGAATTGTCACATGAGCATTGAAAACAAAATCTCAGCTGACTATCACTCATTGGAGCAAAATCGGATAATTGCACAGCTGTTTAATAGTGTTACCTGATTCAATCCCTACTACTGATTAAATCCTGGTATAAACATTGATATATGGAGACATGGTTAGTTTGCCTGAATGGAATCTGTTCAGAGGTATTTTGGTCGGAAATATTCGAAGAACGAGGTTAATATATATCCTATCAAAATATCTCTGAACAGATTCCGTTCAGGCACAATCACTATATCCCCTTAATATTATATACCTAAAAATTATTTAAAACACCATTTTAGAATTCTCACTTTTTCTAGAATGAAAATGGTCACGTGATACAGAAGGACGTATGAATATTCTTTTGTCACTCAGTGACGAACGGAATCTATACTCTTGGTCAGTAAAAGCGTGACATTCGCCCACGGATATATAATGATATGCATGACAGAATTGTTACACATATATTGTTGTCTGTATCACTTAGTTCTATCTTGAAATGGTTCTATCCTTTTGTAAAGCCCAATACACATCTACCGATTAAGGGTTGAACGATTAGTTCCCAAATCGTATAGGAGTCAGTCACCTTGTCGCAGGCAAATTACGAAACTGATCGCTCTACCCGCACACTGATAAAATTGGTGTATGGTCCAATAATCGCTTGGGGAGGGCAAAAACCAAAGAAACCGAGTGTTCACTAATCGCTGGGTAGCCTTGCCTAGCTGTCTTACATCTACCGACTCCATAAGGATGGCTTTGCTGAGACAAATAACCCTCCGTTTGTCGCCGACAAACGTACATAAATGTTCTGAAATCGGTAGATGGGCATTGGGCTTTAAGCCTGATGCCCATCTACCGATTCAGGGTTGAGCAATTAGTTCCCAAATCGTATAGGAGTCGGTGAACTTGTCGCAGGCAAATTATGTAACCCTTCTCTCGACCGGCAGACATTGAGGAGATGGGGTGGTGGATATTAGTCCTAAGCAAATCGGTCTACTAATCATTGGCTCACCCTTGCCTAGCTGTCCTAAATCTACCGACTACGGCCGACTCCGTTAGGATGTCTTGGGTGAGACAAATTACCGTCCGTTTGTCGCCGACAAAGGTACATAAATGTTCTGAAATCGGTAGATGGGCATTGGGCTTTAGAGTTGGTTTTCTCATGGGGAATTTCTTGAGGCTGGTTTTGTGAGCCGCCAGTCTCAGGATGTGCTGACGGGGTTGAAGCGGCCCAGTGGGCGTCGCGACCCGTGAAAGAACGGCTGGCCTGTAACGCGGGATTCACACAGAGAGACTCATGTACCTCACAGGGTTCAAAATCTCATGAGATTCTGTTTCTTTTTAAGGGTAAATTTCGCCAACAATTGCAGGGGGAAAACGTCTCTCAGGGAAATGAAACCCTACAATTTAGACGAAGAAATTGTGTTTGAGTACAGAATCTCAGCAGGTTTTGTCTCAGACAAACACCCTGGGAGGTACATGAATCCCATCGTGTGAATCCCACGTAAAGTGGGATTCACACGGAGAGATTCATGTACTTGAGACTGGTGTACGTTACCCATTTTCCCCAGTTTCCGATAATTACCCCAGTGTCCAAAAGTCTCCCAGAAGAATTCTAAATTGGGGCTTTCCAAGTCTCAAGGGAAAAGGGCGGAATGGATTCACAGGGAGCGACACACCCGGCACATAGTCTCAGACAGGGCTTCTTCCCATGTGAACCCGTGAAAACGCACACCACATCTCCTCGTCTGAATTGTAGGGTTCCATTTCCCTGAGACAAGTAATTGTAGGCAACAATTACTACTAACAAGGTACAGAATCCCGTGAAATAGTTTAAAATGTATAGGGTCATTTTGGTGCGATAAATGGGCCTGCTGCGACTATGTACCTGTCCTAGCCAATAGGAGGCCAGCAAGCATGATTACATGTTTGTAGCACCCCTCACCTCAAGTGTACTTCAGTCCCAGGGTGAGTGTTCACTGTGATTATGTCTGAGATTATATACCAGGTGTGTCCCCCAATCAAATCCGCCATTTTCCCTTGAGACTGATAAAAGCACTTTCCCATAAGAATTATGTACCAATGGAGAATTGTCTGAGACTAGGGGAAAGATGTGAAGTACACCAGTCTCGGTCTGCTGGGGTGGCATAAATCACCAATCTCTTCACCTCTTGGTCACCTCGCCTCCTCGTGGTGCAGACCGGATATGTTTGCACGCAAGCATAACGACCAGGGGTGGGTGGGGAGTTAGCTCAGTGGTAAAGATCATGGGACTTTGTAGATTCGGGTCCCACTGCAACCACTTTTCTCCTTCACTCCCCAGCAATGGTAGATTTACTGCTATATCAAAGGCCAATCCTTCTCATACCATGTCTATGTGGTGTGGGAAGTAAAAGAACTCTCACCTCGGTAAATGTGTAAGGGTGGGATTTCTTCCTACATTCATCTCATAGATTCAGTCAAATCCAAAGTAAGTCTAATTGAACAAATTTGACGTTAAGTGGGATTCACACGATGGGATTCATGTACCTCACAGGGTGTTTCTCTGAGACAAATCCTGCTTAGATTCTGTACTCGAACACAATCTCTTCATCTTAATCATAGCGTTCCCTTTCCCGTTCCCTTGTTTTTCCCGTGTAATTGTTAAAGACATTTACTCCTAAAAAGGAACAGAATCTCATGAGATTTTGAGCCCTGTAAAGCCTGATGCCCATCTACCGATTCAGGGTTGAGCGATTAGTTTCCAAATCGTATAGGAGTCGGTGAACTTGTCGCAGGCAAATTATGTAACCCTTCTCTCGACCGGCAGACATTGAGGAGATGGGGTGGTGGATATTAGTCCTAAGCAAATCGGTCTACTAATCGTTGGCTGACCCTTGCCTAGCTGTCCTACATCTACCGACTACGGCCGACTCCGTTAGGATGCCTTCGGTGAGCCAAATTACCGTCCGTTTGTCGCCGACAAAGGTACATGAATGTTCCGAAATCGGTAGATGGGCATTGGGCTTTAGGTACACGAATCCCTTTCCCTGACATTTGTTTTTCCCGTGTACAGTAGAACCCGGCCTAACGGACACCTTTGCTCAGAACGGTTCCCTCTATTAGATGTTTATTTTAACCTCGCGTAAGCGGTCACTTTAGCCCGGAACGGAGGGTGACCGCTTACGCGGGGTTCTACTGTAATTGTTGGCGACATTTACTCCTAAAAAGGAACAGCATCTCATGAGATTTTGAGCCCTGTAAGGTACACGAATCCGACCGTGTGAATCCCACTTAAAACTACCCAAACAAACAGACACCAGTCTCCGGTACACGAGTCTCCCCGTGTGAATCCCGCTCACATAGCGTGTGGGGGTGGCGGGGCGGGCGGCGTTCCTGGCCACCTCCTTAACCGTACTTTCACACGCCGCTCTGCTCTCCGCGCCTTGTTTGAATGACACGCCGCTGTAGTTCTGGCTCGACGACCTGGCAAATCGGTCTGCTTGACATGGACCAGTTAGCTACCACTTAACCTGGTCAAACTTAACTCCGGCTGCAGCAGTTATTGGAGACACGATTCCCTCACTACAAGAAACAACCAAAAAAAAAAAAAAAAAAAAAAAAAAAAAAAAAAAAAGCAGACCTATCGCCGCCACGTCTGCAGATGAAAAGTGATCATTTTCTCCAGCATGGAATTGGGTTCAATTATTCCAACTCCTTATGTATTTCAAATCATAACTGTTTCATGGCAGAATAATGCAACAGCAGCGAAGACAATAAAGGATTGAACAATGTAATGACACCAGTTATTTTCGAGTATGTTATTATATGTGAACATTTACTTGATCCTCAAGATAGGATGTTAGTTTTTCCCTTATTCTCAAACAAAGCACCGCATTTGAGGCTCCACAATTTATTTCTCCCTTGGTATTTCCCCACATAGGCTTCTCCATGGTCTATATCCTGTGTCTCGTACATTCTGTTAGTGTGTACACGGGTGAGATAAATATAGAAAACAACTCATTTTGGTCAAAGTCATTGTTCCCCAACTCGTTTGAATGTTACATCTCGTCGAGAACAACGACTTTGACCAAAACTTGTTGGTTTGTTCTTTATTCTTCTTTCATCGGGAATATGCTGCAAGTTTTCAGGTTTTCTTCATTTGAAAATAAAATATTTCACGTATGGTTGTAGTCTTGAAAGCAAGACAAAAGCACAACCACATAATCTGTTAGACATTTACATGTATATGTCCCAATTGAGTAGTGCACTGGAACGAGTGCGGTTAAAATATGGACATTGTACATGTACGTAGATTTTTTTTTTTTTCATTCAGGAATATTATTGATGTTATTACAAGCGTTCACCAGTCACCGGACGATCTTCCACGTTGGCGTCAACAAATATAATACATACAATATGTTCGTTTACAGGCCAAACCAGGAATCATATCAACATATAGTCTTCTGCCTCACATACTAGCATACGGAGTTTAGTAATTATATAGAACGTCCTGACCATGCTGTACAATTCACAGAAAGAGATGGTAGTTTACGGTTTGTACGGACCGAGGCATTTACGCCGAGTTCCGTACAAACGGTAAATTATCATCGAGCTCTGTGACTTGTACAAGCATGGTTGGACGTTACATATTTACTATATACTCGAAATTAAAAAAAAAATCAATTTCATTTGGCTTAACAACCAATTTTTTAATAAACGTGTATGGCAAGGTGGTCCGTATTTTAGTGTACGGACCGGCGGTCCGTACAGTATTTTTACGTCATATGGCGAAACGGTACGTATTTACAGTATACGGGATGGGTATATAGTAAACTTACATACTCCTCATCTAATATCCTGGGTAATTCCTCTTTAAATAACTTGTAGCTTAAACATATTCCTCATACATAACTGTTGTGTGTCATAACTTAGTTTCTTCCCCAAAATATGGTTCCAATATATAGAGGTAAATATTGGTATAATTTAATTTCTGGTAAATGTAGCTTGATTCGGATTTTCTTATCTCCCCTAGTTTGGTTAACATCATGTCCAAAAATATGATCTGGGTTTTCTATCCACCATTTTATAAGAGTGGTCAGATGGTCGGTTCTTCTGATATACAAGGTTCCAATGTTGCACCCCTCATGAAGGTCTCGGGTACTAGAATCCCTTATTCTCCCAAGTGCAATTCGTAAAGCTTGATTAACCGCTGCTGTATATGAGAAACAAGACGACAACATTGTTAGTTTTCTTCCCCTATGCTCCTCAATAGTATCTAACACCATTGTGATTTTATAGAGGAAACCTATGGAGGTTTAGGGTCATTGCTCGTATCCCATCGAGTTTGAATCCATGGTAATACAGAAGGGGAAGCCACGTAAATAACGTTGCGATTCAAACGAGATGGGATCAAGCTCTGACCCTAAACTTGAAAAGGTTTCTGAATTAATCTCATCCTTCACATTGACTAATGGGCTAACATATGTGACATAATCCCCCATTGGATATTTTTCCTAAATATCTCATGGGCGTTGGATACCCAATGTTTCTAATTTTAAGTCTATGGAGAAAAACATACCAGAGATGAGAAAAAGGAATGCACTGAATAGCGGTACCATGCTCTTAATGCACTGAATATGGGTGCCATATACATTGTAGTTATTAATATAATGAATAGTGGTGTCATCGTATAGTTATTAATACACTGGATAGCGATGACATCTTACACTTATTGAGGCACTGGAATGGTGATGTGGCCTATCTATTTGAACATGCTGCCATCTTGTACGTATTTAAAAACACTGTGGTATTTCTTATTAATAATTATGGTGGTATGTTTGTATAACAGCTCTATTCATTCAACAGGCTCTTTGCCAGGAGGCTGACAAATAACAGTGTTGGTACAGTCATTGTAGAACATGTGTACAAAAGAGGAGGGGGCGGTTCTGATGTGCACCGTTGCCCATCGTGGTAGTCGCAGCTCCAACTGTACACCTAATACAAATATAGATAGATGTAATATCACCAGATTCGGTAGTGCCAGACCCAATATTACACATACCATACATGAACAGATATACATATAATATCATATGACCCACACATACTGCCCGCTGCTACCCATGACGTATGCATAGCCGTACGTCACAGTGTGACGTACGGGGTATGTGATCATGTGACTAGCTAAAATTTCGCCATTTTTAGGTATATAATAATACGAAAACGGGCTGACTGTCTTAGTACGTCAAAATACGAAATTATCAACCAGATACATCCCTCTGCCTTCAGCATCGGGATGTATCTGATCAATAATTTTACCGCATATTTTTGACGTACGAAGACAGTAAGCCAGTTTCCGTATAATATCGGGGTAAAATCAGACTCAACTTTATACATGCTATTTGAAGACATGGTAGGTTATCCCAAACTGCATGCTTAATAGATGCATCAGTATGAGCCTAGCTCACCCGAGAGTGTCAGCTCTGACCAGACACATAGTGTGAATAAATGAGAAATTTTCAAAATTAAAGTAGGCTCCTACCGGATTATATATAAGAGATATGAAGTTATATGATGGAAGGTCCAAAATTAGAGGTAATATAGGTTTAGATATAAAGTTGCTGAACATCAGTATAAGCTGTACCAGTCATAGATGGTGTAGCTCAGTTACAATTGTGCATGAAGTATACATATAGATATCATTTTGATTTATTAGTACTGCATACATAAAGGGGCTCGTTCACCAGCACACAAGATATAGTGAGGTTTGTCACGATTTGGTTGACTTGCTAAGTTTTGTTAGGTTTTGAGTAAATACATGCATTTTTGATACCAAGCATCAGTCAAGTAAAGGAGGGCGTCCACCAACCACGACAAGGCTACGACAAGCGGCGACAAGAAAGTTCCAATCACCGCTTGTCGCGGCCTTGTCGTAAGAAGAAAGGCTTTACGACAGCGTTGTCGGAGGGTGTCGGGAAGTGCACGCTCCACGAAAGTTTAATATCGTAGACCTCTGCGACACGCTCCCGACACGCCATGACACTCCACTACAAAGGTCCAGTCGTAGGAAAAATCTAACATGTTCGATTTTGTCATTACCTTGTCAGAAGGCTCCCGACAAGCTTCCCAGTCGCAGCCTGTCGTGGCCTTATCATAGACTCTTGTCGGGAACTGGGGTCCACCAACCACGACAAGGATACGACAAGTCCTCCAATCGTAGGCCTGTCGTGGACCTTGTCGGAATGCCATTGTCGTAACCTTGTCGTGGTTGGTGGACGCCCGCCTTTAAGCACCTCCACAATTCTTGCTGCGATAGATCACTGTATGCCATGATATGTCAGGCAATGGATCATTAGGCATCACGGTGATGGAGCACAATAAAACCACACATCATCCCGAAAGAATACACACATCATCGCGCGCAATATGTCACGGCAAAGGAGGTAAGACACATCGCAATACTTTCAGATATAACACAGGGATGTCAGTTTTCCTTGTTTCAGCGGAATTCCGTGTTTTCATTTTTGGAATAAGAAATCCTTTTTTCTTGTGTAAAATGAACATAATAACTAAAAAATACTCAGATCAATAATAAGATCCCCCAATTAACCTGCCTCCAAACCCATGTTCCGTAGTGATAATGTTATTTGTCTCTACTATATTTCAGGTCTTTTTGGTGTATACATTATTCTAATGTCTAACCCTGTATTGGCAGGAACAATATTTCCTTGTTTTTTTCTGACCGAAACTGACATCCCTGAATTAACAAGACATAGCAAAATATAATATGGCAAATCCATTGTGCTGGTAGAACCAGTCCTTAAACTGCAATCGTGGTAGGTACGTAAGTAGGATATTGTGCGGTGCGGCAGCTACACATGTCGATATGTTGCCATGCTTGTAATCACCCACTTATAAATGTAGTTCACATACAAGAAAGGAAGTTATAGAAACTCAAATTGACATACATACTACACATTCCTACATACCTATGAGCGAACAACCTATGATTACTTAACGCTGCAGGGGGTGGAATAACTTTTGTTTACTGCCCAGGGAGCTGTTTCAAAACGTGGGTTAAGTCTATGGTTT
Source organism: Alentia gelatinosa (assembly GCA_950022655.1). Taxonomy (NCBI): domain Eukaryota; kingdom Metazoa; phylum Annelida; class Polychaeta; order Phyllodocida; family Polynoidae; genus Alentia; species Alentia gelatinosa. The sequence continues at coordinate 39,491,263 of OX465590.1, read as the reverse complement.
TGAAACAGCTCCCAGGTTGAAGTTACTGCCCTGGTTGACGTTTACTGCCCAGGCTAACATTTACTGCCCAGGTTGACGTTCAGAGACATTCGGTTTTTATCGATATTAGCCGACAATTTAAGGTATATAGGAATAGGGAAACCATGTACCAGTGGGAATAAGTCAAATTTACTCAGTAAGGCTTGGAAAAATTACTGCCCGCGGCTATGCCGTGGGCAGTAATTTTTCCAAGCCTTACCTCGTAACTTTGACTTATTCCCACCGGAACATAGTTTCCCTCTATTCATGTATAGAGATGAATATGATACTGTACACAAATAGAGTCTAACTGATTTTGTGGATAGGTAAAACAAAGACTTGTTAAGCAAGGGTAATACGTGATAGTTGCGAGCATATGAGTATGGTTTTGGTCCAAGAAATTCAGGATAACTATAGAATGTGGGACCGTCCCAAGGCGCTACTATTTCTGTGGAAGGAGATCAGGGCGAAGGTCGTTGTTTTCTCTGAAGGCAGTCATTGGCTGCTGAGTCAATCCATACCTTCTATATTCCTTATATGGCAGTGAATGCATAGGGACAACTCCATGCAGATATTATGAGGCGAACAACAAACTGTCCACGTCTGATCGACCCAAAATCATTGTTATTTGTATTTATCAACAAATAAACTGATCGCCCTGACAACCTTTCACTCTTCACGTATGGGTTAAGTGATTCATGTTTACATGTTCAAAGAGAGCAGAAATTGTAAGGGGTGTATAATTTCCCACCACCAATGGGTTTGAGGCCCTTAATCGATGGGTTTTAATCCGTTATCAATTTAATAGGTAGTGGTTTACAGCAGTTCTTTTGTTTTTCAACAGGAACATTTTAGTAGGTGAGTGATAAAATTCCAGCTTTTTGTATACCTACCACAGTTTCAGATATGATTTCCTCCGACACAGGAGTGCAGGGATGCAAGTTTGCCGACAATTGACGGAAATCAGAAATTTCTGCATCTTGAAATATGATCATTAACAGAGTATGAAAATCATAAAATGAAACTAAATTCCAAGAAATTCTGGCAGCAGGCTTTCACCGACGGCGTATAAACCTCCAGTCAGTACTTTGGCGGCAGTTAAACGCGCCAAGGGCCGTTGACACTGCCGTCAGAGTTCCGTCAAGTGCCGAAATTTTGTTTGACGGCACGGGGCGGGGGGCGCCCCCCCCCCCCCCCGAATACGCCCCATTTTTTTTTTTTTTTTTTTTTTTTCTCCGTTTCCGACTTTTTCATCAGTCCCGACTTTCATCCCTGGGAGTGCAAGCCCAAGCTCTACCGGGTATTTGTCCACTGACATAGTAGTGCATTTCCTGAAACTGTACATCTAATATAAATGTATATTTGACATCCGCTGTAGTGTGGACTCCAACTGCAAAATTAGTTAGTACATGCAGGAATGAATCCTGCCCTCGTGACATTTTAGTGGAAGATAATTGGCATTATAAGCTCAACAATTTGAACGTTATTTACCTTTGGTGTGGAGTGAGCTCAGTGGTTAAAGACAAATGCTGGTGGTTGGGTGATTTCTAAATTTTATTGATTTTTGCAAATAACTCTGGATAATATAAGTTTCATATATTAGCAAATAGAAAAGGCAAAAATATTGGCATGTCACCATGCTAACTTTTATGCGAAGGCCATCTGAAAATGTAAGTGCTAACTATTGGTGTCTATGGGAAAATGCAATATTTTGACTTTGTTGCTAGATGACACTGATGTTCTATTGTTATCTTAAAATAATTCTGGATTATGATAGTTGGGAATATGTACAAATGGGAAATGCTAAGAAACTACTATGTCACCATGCTAACTTCTATGGGAAGGCCATCTGAAGAAGATAAGTGCTTAACTATTGGTGTCTATGGGAAACTGAAATATTTTCATGAAACCAGATGGCAGCAGCAGTGTCTACCCAGGGGGCAGTACGATACCATTTGTCTTTAAGGCACTGGACTTGTAATCCAAAGGGTTCACTGCAGCCACCTTTCTCCTTCACCCCCAGCAGTGGTAGATTCACTGCTATATCAAAGGCCTGTCCTTCTCATACCATGTCTATGGTGAGATTTCTGCCTGAATTCATCTCATAGATTCGATCACCACCTTTGTGGTGTAAAACCAGCGAGAAAAGCTAAACCATGAGTTAGTCCCTGTATACCCCCAGTGTCTCCTGGGACGTTGAATAATAATCAAACCAAACCAAATCCATAAAAGAAAATTATTTACGATTCACTATCTCGCAGTATATTTAGGATAAACACTGTTTTACGGACAGAAAAGATCTTAAAGCCCGGCGTCCACTTACTACGATATGGCTCCGATATGGTCTACGATGCACCTTCCGATACAAAATTAAAATCGCGTCGGAAGGTCACCTAATATCCGGGCAGTTAATCACGTTTCTGCGATTAGGCACCGAAAAAGAACCCTTCTGTTGTATGGTGGATTGGCATGTCTAGACATACGTCTACGATTTTGCACCTTCCCGATATGTCTCCGATATCTACTTCATGTATCGGTGCCATATCGGTAGGTCTAAATTTCTATCGTAGTAAGTGGACGCCAGGCCTTAGTCTAGCTAAGTAAGAACCAGGTGTACAAAACCAGGTGTGTAAAACTGATGATCGTACCTAGGTATCCTCCAAAGTGATATGTGCTGTTTATACCACTGAGGTATAGCCTACGGCTCAGTGGGAATTGGGTTGAGTGAAATCAGATGGCACAAGAATGTGACATTTCTCTGACCGATGCAATATCCATCCATCATTTTGAGCGGCCATGTTGTTGTTCTAACATGAGACACCCAATCAAGTCAGCCAATGTGTCAACGTCAAGTCACAACACCTCCAGTGTGAGAGGCGAGTGACTGGTGTGTCAGACACTGGAGGAAAAACAGGCCGCATCTATAGGCAAGTCAGGAGAGGAGGAAAAAATAGAGACCAAAAACCTGTCACACGAGAGAGTAGATAATCACAGAGTGGAGTTGTCAGTTCATCCAGGGCTGCACCCAGCCCCATCTACAATCTATCAGCATGCTTTACCGCCTCCTAAAAGCAGATTCCCAAATGTATAACCACTTCAAAGTGTGTCCCTATGCAATTCATGCCAGAATGCCTGAAGTCTACGAGGCAAGAGTCATGAACCTTGTGCACTTGTGATTAATTGCTTGAATTGGCCCATTTTGTGGCAAAAAGACGCAACCATTTTCCACTTGTGTTATGAGGTGATTTTGGAAAGCCGAGTTTAGCTACATATACCCAGGACTCACTAGGCGAGAGTGAATGCTGTGAATTTTGTGAGCCCTCGACCGTGTGCCGGGCGACAGTGGGAGGACTCCCGTATGTGGAAACTATGCAGGCGGGACACTTGTACTGGACAGATCTGCCGCGTGACAGCAATCAATGTTCGGTCATCAGGACACATGCTTCCTTTTCCACTGGTGATAATACCTTGGGTTTATTACTCAGGTCTCCACCATTATCCCACCCCAGGAATAAATGTCCATAGGCTTAACATTGGGAACTCGTTCTCCATGCCCCGACAAGCATTGCAGTCCGTTCTCCATGGTCTATATCCTGTCTGCCAACTATTCAATTAGTGTTTACAGAGGTGAAATAAGTACAAAAAGCAACTAGTTTTGGTCAAAGAAGTTGTTGACAAGCTTGTGAAAATGCTACGTGATATTCACTCGGTTGTCGCCTTGTTCATATCGTTTACCATCAAACTCGTGGAGAATGATGACTTTGACCAAAACTTGTTGGTTGCTTCTGAACTCTCCACTTGTCGACAGTTTTAAAGACGTATAAAAGGTCAAGGTTAAGGAAAATCTTTTTGTATTCTGTTGCGTTGCTGCAGAAATGACAAAATCTCAATTATATCAGAACCTAAAAGTGCACCACTGCTAAGCATGCTATCCTATTCTGATACTGCAGATTGTCATAGAAATGATATTTCAGTTATGTCATAGCGAATATACCAGCATACGACTAATATATGGGACACCACATCGTGATATGTCAATGCTGCATTTGTATTGTGTGAGTACATATACATTTCTGGTTATTTCATTCTCACATTAGTCAGCCTATTATTTAGCAATACCAGCCTTACAATATGACAGCTCCATATATATCGTGTGTAAAGCATAGACGACTCTGGTCATAGAACCTGAAAGATGACCTTATGGGGAAAAAACCCTTCATAGTGCTTGCCTTATCCATTCCCTGAGAAACCCAGCGATATATATATATATATATATATATATATATATATATATATATATATATATATATATATATATATATATATATATATATATATATATTTATGGTGTACAGTCATTGTGTAGCTCTTATTGCTGCTACTAGCAGCATACCAGTTTTGGTTAGTTGAACACATCGTATAAAAGCTCATTGCTACATTACCTTAGAGGATATGAACTAAAAAGATATGGAATATTCTGAAAAGGATTTTATAAATAGATTGTGTTCTCGTTGCCATTATAATTTTCTGCAATTCACTGTCTGTGATCTAGATATAATGGGGAAATTACCTTTAAGTAACTAATTATCGGTAATCCTTTTGAAGCAGTGGAAATTCGTTCTGAATCTAATATCCAAAGTGGTTCTGAATATAACTTCTTATCGTTGATTCGCTTTGAATAGACAGAGACCGATATCACGAACAGCGAGCAAAATAACGATTAAAGATTTAAAAACTAATGACGATGAATTTCTATTTTGCAAAGCTGCACCGTCTGACTAGACTAGGAACGAATGACATGTTCACCATAGATGAACGAGTATGGAATTATTTAAAAAAAAAAGATATCTGTTAAAAGGTTTGGGTTTCATTCAGTCTATAGATCATTTTCTAGAACCCACTTGGCTCCCAGGCAACCTGCCATTTCTACATCTGCCCTGTAGAGTCCAACTATAACAATCACCAGTGGGTAGATGAACTATTTCGGTCTCTGGTGACTGGTCATACTCCTCTGAGACACCAAGACACTGGACCGTTGCACAATACCAATGTCACAGCGTTGGCATGCAGATAGTGAAGGGTTAGGCCCGGCGTCCACCTACTACGATATGGCACCGATATGGTCTACGATGCACCTCCCGATGCAAAATCAAAATCGCGTCGGAAGGTCACCAAATATTGGGGGAGTTGACCACGTTTCTGAGATTAGACACCGATAAAAACACCATACAATACATGGTGGATTGGCATGTCTAGACATATGTCTACGATTTGGATCTTCCTAGATGTCTACGATTTTATCTTAATGGGTTTTTATCGGTGCCTAATCACAGAAACGTGGTCAACTGCCCCGATTTTATGTGACCTTCCGACGCGAATTTGTTTTTTTTATCAGGAGGTGCATCATAGACCATATCGGAGCCATATCGTAGTAGGTGGACGCCAGGCCTAACATACATAGGGCATACGGACACAGGTATATTATGATTATGCAGAATAAACTAGCGGGAAATATTTTGAATTACAGTACCTAGATGATTGGCAGTTTTCGCTCTCTCACTACATGAAAGCGGAGCCTGAGATTATCTGGAAGCGGGCTATAGGGCGTAGAGTGATTTCTAATTCTGCCATCAGTCGCCAGGAAATTGTGAGATAGTGCCACTGTAGTCGGGGGGGGGGGGGGGGTAACCATCGTTATCAGTTGTTATAATCTTTACTATATACCCATGCCGTATAGCATGGTCAGCACGTTCTATACAATTACATAATATTGAGACAAGGCTGAAATTCCTCCATGGCAAGCCCCCCAAAAGAATATTTTTGATAAAATCCATTGATAATTGGTCCCGCCACCTGGTGTCTTAGATGGCGTCGGGGGCAAGATGTGCCCTATATAGAACAGAAACAGTTTACAGGTAGAGACAGTCTGCACAAGACATGGTCTGCCTGTGACAAGTGGCACCCCTAGCGGTCACTCACCTCAGCTTTGGATCACATTAAACACCCCTATGCCCTGTCTTTAGATCCGCACCACGTGACCGACACCACGTGACCGACACCACGTGACCCCGCCCTGAGGGCCGCCGACCTTCTCAGTCAGGATCCAAAAACCAGGATCAAGGCCGCTCTGGATCCCGCCCCGACTCGAGGTCAACCGGTGCATTGCCTGCCCTGGCGTGCTGCCTGTGTCTGCACTCTCACAGCAGATATCCCGCTAGAGTCTCCGCTGGAACTCCAGCCGATACCTCACCGGAAACCGCCATTTCGGAATAAATCCTCGATTTGACGCGTTTTGGTGTCGAGGGTTTGAAGTTAGGGATGGATTTGAGGCCCGCATTTTACGGATTTTCGTAGATTGAGGTAGGAGGGGTGTTTTTGGTGAGAGGGTGGGGGGAGAGGCGGGATCTGCTTGGAGAGTGTGCCTGGTCTATTTATAACCGTGTACTGGAGGATCTGCGGTCCGCACGGTGGCGCTCAGATCGCGGGCATCCTTCACACAACATAATAACAACAATTACAGCAATAGTAACTCATATACACCCGCCAAATATCCCTCCTGTATCACCCGCCGAGTGTATCCGGCTCCCAGAAAGTGTAAATATCACACCCATTTCACCATCAAGGATCCATGTACATGTTCGTATTTGTATTATATACATGTGAACATGTACCCATATTCCTAAATACATGTGGTTGTAATAGGTTGATAGTTGATCGGACTATAGAGATGACAAACAAATATAGAAGACAACAAACTGAACATATAGAGTCATATGGCCTATACCAGAATAATGATAAAGTATTAGAAGTGCCTAAAACTACACCGAACGACACATGTTTTTTCGCAACAGTTATTGTCCTTGTCTCTGTCTATTATTTCCTGTTTTTCACTTGTGAATGTGCAGTTGCACTGTTCAGGACATGTCCATGGAAGAACGCTAACTAAGGCTGGCGAATGTTCACTTGTCCTTTACAAATTTTCCTGAATAAAAAAAAAAAAGAAGAAAAACCTTGGAAAATGTCCCCAAACATTACATGAGTACGAGTTCAACCTGATTCAAACTTCTTCCCATCCGGAAAATCGGGTCGCCGATTTCAGCGATTTTCCTGGAAAGAATTCATCCGGAAACAGACCAGGGACCTGTTTCAGTAGTTTCTCGACATGTCTAGATGGCGTCTGTGACAAGATACGGACAGATCACAAGATTGCAATCGATGACACGCTGAGTTTCACTCACTTCTCGTAGGAATTAAGCAATGACACTTTAACATGAGTAGGAGATACATATAACCTATAATCGTTCCAAATATGAAGAAGATTGGCGACTCCGATTTTCTGATATTTGCTAGTCTTTTTCGGCTGTTGCTTGCACTGTTGATGCCGCTGTGGATGTCTGTCTAGGCCTAATGTCACGAGACTACTGAAACAGACCAGTAATGAGTTCAGAAAGGTGAGTGTGTCCTCACAGCAGAATCTAGTGACCATCTGGTGCTGAGAGGTTGAACCACCTTCTCACCGATGAGCCCAATGTGACGGCTGCACCCAGGATCTGTGTTGACACATTAAACGAGGTTTTTTCTTAGAAGCTGCCATCATGAATCTTCCCAAATGCAATGTAATTACAAAGCAGGACTGTCATTTGAAAATATTCCATTTCACATTTTGATAATAAATTATACTGGTCGTCATATCTGACACAAAATGGGCTATATATCTTCGCCGTTTGTTGCAAATGTTTTAAAACGTATTTTTGAGAAGTGATATTATATTCACGTATAAAAGCCATTTTCCACTGGCCGACTTTTCTTCACCGATCTGCAGTCGGGAACCACTGATGGATCTTTTTTAAATACTGACGCCAGATCGGTGAATGGAAATAGACACATATAGAAGTGTTCACTGATTAATTGTGCATAGATTAAACAATGAGGCCACCACTGAACGACTTGCTCAATGACCGACAGAATCAAAGTGGTTTGAAATCGTCGGTCATGGTCATTTACTCTGGAGGACAGTTCTGTCAGTATGGAACTGTTAAAAGCGGCAGAAACAAGACAGACAAAGTACCCTCATCAATTTGTTGACACCGACTGTAGTCATTGGCCACCACCAACCGACCATTAGGAGAACTTGATAAAAAGGTACCGTTTTCGTTGGCCAGTGGAAAATGGCCTTCAGTAGTACGAACAGTTCTTACAACAGTATCTTCATTCTTCATTTAGTTATTGGAAATTCTCATAGCCCCCCACCCCTTAAATGAAGAGAATTGCTATCCGGTCCTGTTTTAAACAATTTCCTTTTGGGAGAACTCAATAAATCGGTGCCGTTTTTGTCGGCCATGGTTTTATGTAATAGTTTTAAGGTACATAGACATTATTTGAAACGATACAACATTTTAATCGTGCTGACGGGCAGGCGATCGACCCTTTTGTATGGCTATCTGTAGAGTTTTTCCTGAGGTGTGGGTGGGTGGGTAATTACTGTGAGCGAAGCCCAGCCAAAAAGCCAAAAAGCCAAAAAGCCAAAAAGTGTTCCTCAGACCCGGTCACTGTTCAGCTGTTATGATCACTGTTGGTCCAAGGCCCATTAAAAACAAAAGCATGTCTCATAAGTATATTACTCAACAGAAAATTGTGAAATTTGGGAATCAGATAAAACAGATATAGATAATTCATCGCAGTAAATATTGTTTCATTTCATACAGTGGAAGTGTATAAAATGAAATATGCCACCATTTGGGCTAAATGGTCACAACTTTGGAACCCAAAACAGTGACCACGACAGTTTACCCCTCTAAATGGTCGCACATGTTATGACGACTTATCTCTGGAACCCAAAGGTCTCCAAACGGTCACTAACTGGTCACTATAGGAAATGGTCACGACTAAAAAACAGGCCCCTGGATTATGTGCTCACTGACATATAAGGCCAGGTCTCCCCACTTTCATAGACCTTAGATAGCATCACAATATTAGAATAATCCAAATCGCTTTCGTAAATCTAGTTCGGAACATATAAATCCCTATGTTGATGTCTACCCTCCTTTCTCAAATCCTGGCCGCTGATTGGCCAGTCAGTTATGTCATCATCAAATCACTCTGCCACAGCCATAGTGTGGTATTATCACTTTACATGGGTGATCATTGTGTATAATTTTTCAATGTTATTTCTAAACTTATACCAGGGGTGAGATGAGATAGAGTGACAAAGTTAACTCTGGATACATACATGGACATTGTACTCATGAATCTATACATGTCAATGACGAACCAACTGGTAATGTGAAAATGATAGCCATGTTCGTCTCATTTATCTGTGCTGTAATGAATTATTCATATGTCATTGTAGTAGTTGTGTGCTATTTATAGGGATACCATTAGTATACATGGGATATCGAAATAGCAACAGGCTTCATTGAGTTAGTCAATGAATCAGAAGCAAATATAAATGCGTGTATAAAAGTAAGCTACTTCTATGGTCCAGTGATGGGCTTATAAAGACTTCCAACTTGGGCAGCTCACAGATATGTTTTGTGTTAAATATCCCATGCACATTTGTCCCAACTCACTTTAAAGATCGAATAAACAAAATGGGAGAACATTTTTAATAGGATAAAACTACCATAAGCAGCGTGAATATTTGTCTCAAATAAAAAGTTTATAGTTCAAAGTCCGGTATCCCAACCGCAATTTTCATTGATCAAACACCAGGATGATTCGTTATATTTCAGAATGTTGTTCTGTTATGAATACCAATCCAGCAAAGTGGCTATTAATATACATACATACCACAAGGGAAGAGTGACTGAAGCGTTATACAATGAATCTATTTTGAGCAAAAACTTTATTAAGTACAAACATTTTACATAGATTCTTGCGTTATGCTTCATCATGTACATTTTATATAATAATATTTTGATATAAAAGACAGTATCAAACCCTCTGATCAATAGTTTCTTGGATTTGAACAAAACATTAATATTATAGACTGACATTTAGTAGGTATTTCATCACTTTGAACAAATCAGGTGTTGAAGATTATTGACTATAAAAATATACCTAATGGATACTGTAACCCTCAATATGGAAAAACAAAAGCTGCTAATAAAAAAGAAAAGATAAATTGGATAATAGATAAAAAGAATTTTTTTAAATAAAAGAAAATCAGGTGTTCCTCTTGTGATACACTGTAGAATAAAGAGGAAACCTATGAAATTTTATGGTCAGAGCTCGTATCCCATCGAGTTTGAATCGCAAAGTAATTCACAAGGCAAAGTCGCTTGAAGTACATAGCGATTCAAACAAGATTGAATCAAGCTCTGACCTTAAACTTGATTAGGTTTCTGAATTTATCTCATCCTTCACATTGACTAATGGGCTAACATTTGTGCATAATCCCCCATTGGATATTTTTCCTAAATATCTCATGGGCGCAGGATACGAGTTCTCAATGTTAAGTCTATAGACTCTGCAAGAGTTCAAAAAACTGTCGAACAAACAATGTTGAACACCATTCCGTAACTACACCCGAAATGTATCCTTAGACTACAAGAGCTCCAGTGTCACTATTGTCTTTCACTCACTTGTGGGATTACTGACTCAATATAATTTTTACTACGTTTAATTGTGTCACGAATCTTATTTAGGGATATGGAATATAACTTAGCGATAACCATGAGGCCGGATGGTACGCCCTAGTATCCCTTACCATTATCCTGTTGTTGTTGTTATATGGGATTGGCCCCCGATTGAAACCAGCCATATATACCTGGCTGACGGAGACCATCTTTATTATCAAATGGTTAAAAGAACTGTAAAACGAACAAATTGCATTACTACTGGAGATTTAATAAAGAGAATGTTAAAAAAAAAAAAAGAGAGAGAGAAAAAATACCTGGGGTGAGATATATCAGGTATTCCCTGCTCGGTGCATGAGGGTGGTTGTGGCCCACTAGATTCTAGGTAAACTCTCGACTGTAGAACCGTCCCAAGGCGCAATAAATATTATGTAAGGAGGTCAGGGTGAAGGTCGGGGTTTGCTGTGAATGCAGTCATTGGCTACTGGGTCTACTCTATTCCTTATATGGCAGTGAATGTAATGGGACAACTCTATGCAGGCATAATCACATATGTGGTATTTAGTGTGGGACTATGAGAAAACGTGGTTACTGAGCCCGTACGTTTGGCCGTTCGAGGTCATTTGGTGAAGAAATACGGCCCGATGCCGTAGGCGTGAGGGCCGTACTTTTTCATCGGACACCGTACGGGCTCAGTCACTACGTTTTCTTATTACTATATACCTCCTACTCGTTTAAAAACCCGTTTTATTAACGTTTCTGCTCTAACAAAAGCCACTGCGATTCACTACGGCTCGCTGTTACAGCGGGCGCGAACATTATTTATACTACACCCCTAGCAGCGGGCAGTATTTCATAGACATTCGCACACAGGTATATAGTACTATGATGAACTGTGTAAACTGCTGTAGGGTCTGACCCTGCCCCATCACTCTCCACCCAGATGCCGTCAGTCACTCTCCCATCAGACACTATGACTGATCTCTGCAGTTACAATGACGCATCATTTATCGTCCTCTCTCTTCCCGACCTCTACCGAAGATTGAAGCTAATGTTGTCACTCTGCTCTATTTATCAATGGGCTCTCGTTCCAGGCTGTTTCACCTTTGGGGAATAACTGATAAATTACCGACCAGATGGTTTTAGCATAAAACATGCCGTGAAGGTCACAGTTGTGCAGAAGTGGAGAAAAAAAGGTTTGAACACTGCACGACTTGTTCACTGTTAGTTCTTTTTACTGATGCGTTAGTGTCTTGTGTGATACTGTATAATCTTACTCTTTTTATTTCAAAGATGTCTTTTTTTATTTCGATTTTTCCATCGCCCTTGCAAATACAGTATTGACAGCAATGTGTACAACACAACTTCATCATGGATTATGTTTGTATATATATATACAATGATTGAAAAAAAAAATTCCAACGTCTCCCGCAATGGGAAGTACGAACGAAAAGGTTATCACTATATATACAATGATTACTTCTATTTTACGATGTTTGCTGCTACATATATTATTGTTAGGCTACAATTTTTCTCGATAAATTCAATTTCGATGATATCCCTAAACTTTCCATTCACGAAATGATGAAGTCACAGAGACAATGCCCTAATGTGTTATGTGTTCTTTCAAATCGATGCTTATATAATTAGAAATCCGTATAACTGATTCATAACGATACCGTTTCATACATTATCCTACTCCTCATCTAAATCTCCATAGTCTTAACATGACGTGACTGTATGCCACAGTTATGCCATAGAATATTCACATGCCATGGATGACATATGAAGTTAACTAGGAGCAATTAGTATGTTCATCATAGATGAATGAGCGTGCTATTATAAATGAAAAACAATTGCAAGGTTTGAGTTAGATTGAGCCTATCGATGGTTTTCTTTAAGCCACTTGCACCAAGCCAACTTGCCATTTCTGCAACTGCCTTCGTCTAGTATCTAAATATCTAATGGGTCAATGAGGTATTTTGATCTTGAGTGATTTGTCATGGTCAGCTGGGCACTCCTTTGAGACACTGAGAAATGTTCTCAATAGCACAGTGAAAAGCATAGAGATAGTGAAGGGATAGTTTCTATGCAGCACCCTGAAAGTCTATATGGACCCCTCTAACTTCTAGATGATGTATATAGCACGTGCAAGCACGCTCTAAAAACACGTGGCAGGGTAGGATAAAATCTAAACGTCACTCGATCTCATATGATTGTTCATTACATGGCTTTCGTTGTCTTCTGCTACAGATATTACGAAGCAGCGAAGACAACTCATGCCATATAAACAATTATATATATATGAGAAGTTTCGTCATTCACCTTTGAATAGCGGTAAAAAATACTGGGATAAACTATCTAGGAGTGTACAAACGTTATCAATGGGAGACAGTTTCAAAATGAAACTAAAAGAAATTTTGCTACAGGTTGTGGATTTAAGTGATTTGGACTAAAGGATCAAAAGATGAGAAAATATGAGATCGAAAGATCGATGGTGAAGCAATAACTGATTGCAGATAATTGTATATAACTAGTCTGACGATTTGCTGTACTGTGTGTCCTGTATTGTTCTTGATGTAAATGTGACTTCGTTATGGAAGATCGCCATCATTGTAGGGCGAATAACGCTGTCGTTAAACTGTTAACTGGATTATTAAAACTAGGAGCAAATAGACTGTTCATCATAGATGAATGAGCGTGCAATTGTAAATGTATAACAACTAAAAGGTTCGGGTTACACTCAGTCTATGGATCGATTTCTGTAACCACTTGCACCCAGTAAACTTGCCATTTCTGTACCTGCCTGAGTCTATCTTTAGGATCCAAACATATCAAAGACCAGTAGGTTAATGAGGTGTTTCGGTACTGGTGATTGGTCATGGTCAGTTGGGCATGCCTCTCAGACCCCAGACACTGGCTCTCTGCTCTGTTCTCACTATCACAGTGAATAACATGCAAATAGTGAAGGGATAGTTTTCTGGAAGCACATGGGAAGTTCAATGTGAGCACTAGAACCTCTAGATGACGTATATAGCGCATGTAAACACGCTCTAAAAAGAAATTAGTGACGTTTCTTGATACTCTCTTGACTTATAAGTCATACTATCTAGGTATCATACATGTACTCGTATACGTCCATATTTACGTATCTTTGAAATCTCCCATGTCCCGTTGGCTACCATGTCATATTGTAATCAAGGGAAATCAAGCTGCAGATCTAGCAGCCAGTAAAGCCGGATGCCCATCTACTGATTTAGGGTTGAACGATTAGTTCCCAAATCGTATAGGAATCGGTCACCTTGTCGCAGGCAAATTACGTAACCCTCGCTCGACCCGCGGCCCTCGAGGGGAGGGGCTGGTGGGTATTAGTCCTAAGGAAATCAGTCTACACCTACCGAAATATATACCAACACTAATAAAATCGGTGTATGGTCCACTAATCGCTGGGGGAGTGCAAAAACCACAACTTGTCGGCGACAAAAGGACGTCTGAAGGAGGTGGTCCACTAATCGCTGGGTAGCCTTGCCTAGCTGTCCTACATCTACCGACTCCGTTAGGATACCTCGCCTGAGATAAATTACCCTCCGTTTGTCGCCGACAAACGTACATAAATGTTCCGAAATCGGTAGATGGGCATTTGCCTTAAGGCATTACACAAAACAGTTGGAGCTCACACAGTTCCATATACTGACCTGAAGCCAAGCGTTAAGGACTACATACAACAAATTGGCAAAAACTCTGATATGGCATCTGAGACAACAAACTACAGGGAATGGTGGTATCTGCCGCCCACACCTTAAGGTAAGACAAACTATATCCAAATTAAACAGGTGGAATTCCCCCTTCTGTGGATTCACGACACAGACAGACAGGCACTTCCTGGGAGTAAAATATCTCATGCTATATTGTCAGGTAGCAAAGTAAATCAGAGAGAAATTCCTGCAAAACGTAATGGTAATGCAGGATTTTGATAATAAGTTAATATTAATGGAGAGGGTGGTAGATAGGCACTAGTTGCCCAGCCTGCACTTCAGATTATGCCGTAACAAAATGGAATATATAGCATCCATTAGAAAGTTGTTAAGACCTGCAATGTTGTGGAACTCACTCTTTGATCATGTTCCTCGAAATCTACCGGACCTGAAATACGATGAGCATTTTATCCCATTATGTGACGTGGATGACAGCCCTGTATTATTATCAAACTCTGAAAAATGCTGCAATGATACGTAGCTTGGTGCCCAATTTTCTCTTTTACCATGAGATATGTATTATCAAACAGCCCAGGCGTAGAGCACTAAACCTGTATTATTATATACCGGTGCACGAATGGCTCAGGTTTATGCCCCAGTAGTAATGATTTCATTCGTCCACACTGTGGCGTAATATATACAATACTACCCGCTGTACCACGTGACCACTCATTCTCCTATTTAGTGAGTTGTAGAATGGTGTTCTTAATGATTTCTAGATATATAATAATAAAAAGAAATAGTGAGTGTGTCTGAATTCCATCTGTTCCTCGATATTTTGGTCAGAAATACTCACCTCATTCTTCGAATTCGGTGAGTATTTCTGACCAAAATATCTCTGAACAGATTCCATTCAGACACACTAACCATGTCTTTCTATATTCCTGTCTTATCGGCGATGTATCGGTTATAGTTTCAGTTCCATGAGGTCAGATTTAATGCGTTCAAGTAATTTTACAAAGGACAGACCATGCCTAATACCATGATAAGCAGACAAGGTATAAGCAAACTACCATGTATTGGGATTGAAGGATATAACTAGGTAGAAGACCTAGCAGGATAGAATGGGATGTGAAGATATATTTTTGTGGGGTTCGGCGGACGCACACGTATGTTAGGTTTGAGTGGCCATTTCCGGTCTGCGCTGTGGTTATATCTACCTTTATCTCACCCCTGGTGTTTTTCCCCATAGACTTGACATTGGGAACTCGTATCCAACGCCCATTGAGTATTTGGACAAAAATACTCTATGGGGGATTATGTCACAAAGGTTAGCCCATTTGCCAATGTGAAGGGTGAGATAAATTCAGAAACCTATTCAAGTTTAGGGTCAGAGCTTAATCCCGTCTCGTTTGAATTACTACGTAATGCACGTGGCTTCGCCTTCTGAATTACTATGTGATTCAAACTTGATGGATACAAGCTCTGACCCTAAAAATTCATAGGTTTCCTCTATAGTATTCTAGGTTGACCACCACCTCTGTATCCATTCTATACCGACTAGGAGGTTGGTGTGGTTTAGTTCAGACCTTGTCCATGAATCCTCACTCTCGGACCAAGCAATTATGATCTATGTGGCTTCTGAGAGCCGAAATATTTACTCGGAAATATCTATTAGTCGGAAAATTCATAAAAAAAAGGTTAGCTTTATGGTCATTTTATTCAAAATACACATAAAAGGAAATAAGAACATGAGGAACTAGCTTGGGTTACATTCAGTCTGTGGATAGTTTTCTGTCACCCACTTGCACCCAGTCAACTTGCAATTTCTGCGTCTGCCTGAGTCTAGGATCCAAATATCAAGCACCAGTGGGTCAATGAAGTAATTCGGTCTTGAGTGATTGGTCATGGTCAACTGTGAATGCCTCTAAGACCCTGAGATACTGGCACCCTGCTCTGTTCCCACTATCACAGTGAATAGCACGCAAATAGTGAAGAAGTTCTTTTTGCAGAAAGGTGGAAGCCTTTATGTGACCACTCTAACCTTTATGCCGGGAACACACCGAGCAAGTGAAGGCATTGAATTTCGGAATCGCCAACACAAATGACATGTATTTTAGCTATTATCATCCATCGTATACAAAGTCCCCATTGAAAATGCATAGGGACTCAGTAAACCATGACCCATTGTATACAACCTGCCAGATACCATAACTGTGGTATACGGATTCACACCTGTGGTATACGGCCTCAAAACCATGGTATACGGGAAAAATAGTCCCTTTGTGCTATAGAGCAAAGAAAGAGTCCCTATTGCTATACCCTTTAACATGGCAATTCCTGGGTTTAATTTATTCGAAATGATGGATAATAAATACAACAAACGATGATTATGTGGATTGGCGGCTCTGTAAACCACTCGAGGTTGACGTCGTAATACACTCGCTAGCGCTCGTGTATTACTACGCGTCAACCTCTCGTGGTTTACGGCCGCCTATCCACAAAACCATCGATTATTGTCTATTTATTTCATAGTAATATCTTCCACCGATAATTAAGCATCTCGGAAGCAATAATCAGGTGAAATAGCTCACATACACGCTATTTTGTGTTGGTGATTTTGGAGTTCGCTGCATTTCTTGTTTGGTGTGTCTCCGGCTTCTGGCAACGTATATACACTGTACGAGCACGCTCTAGCTAGTGGTGAATTGATTCCCTGTGATGGACACACTGGCCCCCTGCGAGGACTTGTTATATCTGTAAGCAGCAGGTAAATTCATCAGGTGTGACGGACAAAAAAAACAAAACAAAAAAAAAACAACTAGGAGAAAAAGTATGTTCATCATAGATGAATGAGCGCGCAATTTTAAATGAATAACAAATAAAAGGTTTGAGTTAGATTTAGCCTATGGATAATTTTCTAAAACCCACTTGCACTCAGTCAACTTGCCATTTCTGCGACTGCCTATCTAGGATCCAAACACATCAAGCACCAATGGGTCTTGAGGTATTTTGGTCTTGAGTGATTGGTCATGGTCAGCTGGGCATAATTCTAAGACCCTGATACACTGGCACCCTGCTCTGTTCTCTCTATCACAGTGAATAGCACACAGATAGTGAAGGGATAGTTTGTATGCAGTACCCTGAAAGTCTATATGGACCCCTCTAACCTCTATATGATGTATATAGCGCGTGAAAGCACGTTCTAAGAAAATACACAGACTAGATGCGTGATCATCGATGTGGAAAGAGGTGCAAAGAAACGCCCAGTTCAGCGGCTTCATCTTAAAGTGCTAGAACTCACGGCTATATGCAACTGTTCACCGCTGGTATAGACGTCCATAAGCTTAGCGTTAGGAACTCATACTCACCAGGCTTGCGAGTACGGTAACTCATACTCAATGGACGATAAACAGATAAATATTTCCATGTTAAGAGTCCATTATTTTTGTCGGGGGTTTAGCAAACAAAATCTAGTAACATAGAGTGGCCGTTCAAGTTGATTTCACATCTTGAAGAGATTTAGTAGAAATAATATGTAATCAGAAAAGAATCCGATTCTGGGCGGTCTTTTTAGAGCATGACTAGTCACATGAAACTATGAGCAAATAGAATGTTCATCATTGATGAATGAGCGTGCAATTGTTAATGAATGATAATAAAAGGTTTCGGTTACATTCAGTCTGTGGATGGTTTTGTTTAACCCATTTGCACCCACTCAACCCATTTCTGCAACTGCCTGAGTCTAGGATCCAAACATATCAGCACCAGTGGGTCAATAAGGTATTTCGGTCTCTAGTGATTGGTCATGGTCAGCTGGCCATACCTCTAGGACACTGAGACACTTGCACCTTCACCCTTTCCCACTATCACAGTGACTAGCACGGAGATAGCGAAGGGATAGATTTTCCTCAGCACGCTGAAAGTGTTTGTGAGCACTCTAACCATTGACAGGCAACGTATATAATTCGTGCAAGCACGCTCTAATTGCAGCTTGCTACAAAGAATTATCCCCTCACTATCTGCGTGCTGTTTACTGCAATATTGGGAAAGGAGCAGGGTACCAGTGTCTAAGTGCCCAACTTACCATGACCAATCACTCCAGTCCGAAATTCCTCCCAGTGAAACTTTTAAAACCTATAAAACCTATAAAAGCCTATATTTCTATTCTTCAACCTTTATTTCTTTTAAAGTAACCTATATAACCTATAAAAACCTATATTTTTCACTGCCATGCAGACTGATGTGTACATGAAATTTTGAAAGTTTAACGCAAAGTCGGATTGTCAAATGACAAGAAATCCACATTATCAGTGTATAAAATAGATCTTAAAAGTGTTGAAGAATCAACAGTTTTTGTGACTTCTTGCGTCTCTTGCTTGCCTGTCAGACACTCAGCATGCACATGTACTTGCTTGGTATAACCTGATGAGCCAGACATTCTCATTTAGTTTCAATTTAGTACAGGAACATTCTTTTAGAAATCAAGAAATGAAAATAAGCGATTCACTATATTTTGACTCCATCATGCGGAATATTTTAACTCTAAAAACCTACACAAGCCTATGTTTTTGGCCTTTAAAAACCTGTAAAAACCTATATTTTGATTTTTTACTGGGCGGCCTGTCATTGACTCACTGGT
This sequence comes from Alentia gelatinosa, assembly GCA_950022655.1. Lineage (NCBI taxonomy): Eukaryota > Metazoa > Annelida > Polychaeta > Phyllodocida > Polynoidae > Alentia > Alentia gelatinosa. The sequence goes on along the minus strand of OX465590.1, from coordinate 39,472,331 downwards.
ACTTGACCGTTTGTATCTTAGTCTAGGCACAGGATCTAGACAGGCAGTTGCAGAAAGGGCAAGTTGACTGGGTGCAAGTGGGTTACACAATACGATCCATAGACTGACTATTTACAAAACTTTTTAATTGTTATTCATTTATAATCCCACGCTCATTCATCAATGATGAACATACTATTTTCTCCTAGTTTTTTTATAGTTCGGAGTAGAAAATGTGATGAATAATTCCTTCGACCTTTAGATACCATCGGTGTTCGATGCATAAAAATACCTGCATTTCTTTACTGTTCATGACACATGGACCCTCGCCAGTGAAAGCACAATCAGAAGAGATTGGGTCAAAGTGAGGGGTAACCCTAGATGTTCCAGCAATATCCTATTCTATATAATAGATTTGTAGGTTGTGACTTGTATTCAGATTTCTTCTATTCAAAGATAACACACAAGCAATCATGAAATCAAACCCAGAAAAGAACAACAATGATTTTAATCCACAGAAATGTACATGCCCTGGCGAAGCAATTACCAATATATACTAGAAGCAAATAGTATGTTCATCACAGATGAATGAGCGTGCAATTATAAATGAATAACAATTGAAAGGTTTGAGTTAGATTTAGCCTATGGATAGTTTTCTGTAACCCACTTGCACCCAGTCAACTTGTCATTTCTCCAACTGCCTGAGTCTAGGATCAAAACATATCAAGCAGCAGTGGGTCAATGAGGTATTTCGGTCTTGAGTGATTGGTCATGGTCATTTGGGCACACCTCTAAGACCCTGAGACACTGGCTCCCTGCTCTGTTCTCACTATCACAGTGAACATCACACAGATAGTGAAGTGATAGCTTTCTGGAAGCACACTGAAAGTTCAATGTGACCACTCTAACCCTGACTCTAAGCTCTAGATGATGTATTTAGCACGTGCAAGCAGGCTCTAACAAGGTGACTCTCTAGGTATCAGAGCCTGCAGGTGATGACGTCATGCGTACAGTCATGACGTCACTCTATACATAAGTTACGTAAACCACGTTAAAACTCTCAAAAATAAAAAAGTTTCTCGTTATTTGGAGCAAAATGTGGTGTTTGATAAAACTAGGAGAATTTTTCTTTCGTTCAGAGGAAGATTTATTTCAGTTAATCTAGGTTTCTTTTGACATTGTCATCTCTTTACATGTCTCATTTGTCCTCAATCATTAATGTCATTATATAAGTTTGTTATGTTGCCTTCTCTTTTTCTTTATACTTCAAAAGAAAATTGTAATAAAAAGAGAAAACTCCCATGTTAGCCTAGAACAGATATATGGATCTACTATTAATTACATTTACAAATAGTATGTGACATTGTGTATATGACGCCATATTCATCTCCCCACCCCTGGTATTTTTGACCCATACGCTTAACATTGGGAACTCATTCTCTATGCCCCTACGAGTATTGCAGTCCGTTCTCAATGGTTTATATCCTGTTCGTCGTTCTTTCTTTTAGTGTGTACAGGGGTGAGATGAATACAGTAAGCATATCGTGTTGGTCTCAGTCGATGTTATCTAACTTCTTTGAACGCTACATGATATTCACTCCTTGTTCATATCATTTGACCAAAACTTGTTGGTTTCTTATTTAGTAGCAAAATATGGTGTGTGTGTGTGATGAAGGCATGCAGCTGATTCGGGAATGCGACCACAAGTAGTTTTCCTGCTTTGATTTTCCCACCAAATTTTTTGGGGGATAAAATCGGGCCCCGATTTCTGACAAAAAGTCTTTTTTATGAATGTTCTTCTTGAGTAGCAGTTGCTAGATGTGTAACATATTACATGAACGTAAAAAAACCCAGGAGAATTTCCTTCCCGTTGACCTGTGCCACCTGGTGTGTAGATAAGGTATCGATATTACCTGGCCAACTGTGCAACTCGGCCTAGCGCCTCGTCAAAGGAGGCCCGGGCGCTACACACTCAGTACCACTCTCACAGCCACTAAAAAAGTTTAACTGTACGCGAATAGATGCTCACACTCCAATTCCTTATTAAAGTGGAGCAATTTTACTATTGAAGTAACCGGCCACTAACACTGAAAGACGACCGGAGTGTGTGATTTTACACACATATATTTGATACGGTATTTTGTGTACAGGAGGGAGGGATGGGGGGGTGGGGGGGGGGGGGGTAAAGACAACAACTAACTCATGAGATCAACCTTAGAGAATGAAAACAAGGCACTAAGAACCTCAAGTACAAGACAGAGATTGGCTGAGAAAGTTTGGTGGTTATACAAAGAAAATATGATCAAGCGAATTTATATAGTGTATAAGCTGTATGCAAAATGGTTAGATAAGAGACTTTCAGGTTGGTCTAGAACAGATATGTGGATCTACTAGAAATAGTATGTGACATAGCGATGTTACCATTACTAGCCCTAGATCATATAAGGAAATGTTCGGACCATTCTTTATAAAGAATAATTTTTATTACTTGCTAGATTCATGACTACAGTTCTTTGGCAATATATGAATAAAGATCATGTTAAGACAATCTAATTTTGAGGCCAGTGTTTTCATTAATACAACTTTTTTCTCTTTTGGGCTGTGTCAGCCTGTTTATCTTTGTCCCTATTCATCTCAACCCTGGTATTTTTTCCCCTAGGCATAACAGTAGAAACTTGTTCTCCATGCCCCTATGGGTATTGCAGTCCATTCTCCATGGTCTATATCCTGTAGGTGTTTATTCGTTAGTTTGTACAGTGGTGAGATAAATGCAAGTCCAAGTAATTGTTCTCCAACTCATTTGAACGCTACGTGATATTCACTCGGCTGTCACCTCGTTCATATCACTGTGCATCAAACTCGTGAAGAATGAAGACGTTGACCAAAACTTGTTGGTACCTTCTATAAAGCCCGATGCCCATCTACCGATTAAGGGTTGAACGATTAGTTTGCAAATCATATAGAAGTCGGTGAGCTTGTCGCAGGCAAATTACGTAATACCTCGGCCCGTGTCGGCCACCTAATCAAGCCACATTTACTAACCTTCCGATGTCGGCGACAAGATTTATCAACATGTTGATAAACTTTTCACCACCTATTTTGGAACATAGAAACCACAACTTGTCAGCGACAAAAGGACATCTGAAGGAGGTGGTTCACTAATTGGTGGCTCACCCTTGCCTAGCTGTCCTACATCTACCGACACGGCCAACTCGTTAGAATGCCTTGGCTGAGACAAAGTACCATCCGTTTGTCGCCGACAAAGCTACATAAATGTTCCGAAATCGGTAGATGGACATTGGACTTAATCTTTGATTATGTAAAGAAAACTCCGTGGATCCCAAATTGTCACTGAGTCGGGGGTCAGGTAGAAGCGTCAGGGGGCGTCAGATAGAAGCGTCGGGTAGAAGCGTCAGGTAGAAGCGTCATGTAGAAGCGTCAGGTAGAAGCGTCAGGTAGAAGCGTCAGGGGGCTCGGGTGCGGGGCAACCTGGCGTACGCCACCTCACCCAGGAGAGTGCAGTCACTGGAGCGTGAAAGCCGGCCTGCCGCTAGTCACCAGAGTGTGAACCGTTTACCTGGCCGCCCGCCATGGTTACCATGGCAATACTGGGCAGTGGACCATGTCACCACGGCAACAGGTGTCTACCTGGCCGTGCGACCCCCGCGTCCGTCACACCTGAGTGACCACGATCAAACTGCCGCCCCTCCGGCCGCCAGGTCGCCGGACAGCACACGGGGGCAGGCCACTTCCGGTCGGTTTGCCGTGAACGTCCGCTTGGCGGCGCCACTATCGCCTCATTAACATTTCAGACGGGGCCCCTGGATGTCCCCTGGAAGGATCCGCCATTTTGTGGATCTCGGAGGGCAGATCGACCGTGACCACTCCCCCCACGACCCCCAAGCGTCCGCCCCATCACAATGCCGCCTGCCGGCCGCCAGGGGAACTACTAACAGATCGATGTGGTCATAGAGGGCACTGCAGGTGCAGGGGTGGGTTCATTGATCGGGTGCAGAGTTTGGTACATGGGTGTGGCCGCAACTGGTAAAGGTGGGGTCCGCAGGGGTACGGGGTTCAGGAGCTCCTCTGGGTGCTGTCTCCAAGCCGAGGCTCTGTGAGGGCTCCACGTAGTAACCAGAAGGAAACTCAGGAGATGAAAATAACTTGGTTCGTACTCCACCGAGTTTTTAAAATATTTTTTTATCTTCTTTATTGGGTCCTCAGTTCCAAGTTACAGTTTCATAATAGTATTCAAACGCCATACAAAAACATTACGACGACAACCAATAAATAGGCTGGGGCTTCAACTATCATATTTGTTGCTTTTCTTAGCCCCACCTAGACCCTGGTAACTCGTATAGGTTTTAATCATATTAGCTGAGCATGAGGAGAACACTATCTGCAACATTCATAACAGTTTGACTGTGGAGAAATCCATGTGGAGAAGTACGTCGCGGTCAAACGAAGTGGAGTGCAGACCAAGTTATTTGGCATCATTGAGTGGGTTTCTGAATTTATACCACCCCGTATGATATTATTGATTGATTGAATAAATCATCCAATTAGCCATTGAGTATTGGGTACGCTACTTTCACGGCCGTGGAGTATGAGTTCCTCATATCAGGCATTTGGAGAAAAATACAGGGGTAAGATGAAGGTATAGATACTCTTTGATTTTGAATAACCAACAAAGATTGGGTTACTGCGGCATATGCCCAGGATTATGTGAACCTCCTGGAGACTATCATGGCAAGTTTCATCATTTACCAGATCATCAAGTACCGTCATACTGAATTGATTCGTAGAACTATTCGTAGATAAGAATGTGCGGCACCATGTAACCACATTGATAGGATGAGATATGTGAATTCTGAACGCTATGTACGAACTAAGAGGTGGTGTTCGTGTAATACCCTCTTGTATCAGATTGTATGTACAGCATTATTTTGTTTCCTCTTGTTTTATTATCATATAAATACTGGTGTAAACTACTGGCCAGTGTGCAACAATTGAAAAAGAAATGAATAACTTCAAAATGAAAATAAAAGAAATCATACATACACTTATCACAAACGATGAATAACTATGAAGAAATGGATCGTGTAAATACGAGTTAACAATTCCAGTATATTGTGTTTATTTTCTCCTGTCCAGTGTGTCTATTACATGTGTATAGTGCGTTTGCACATTTAGTAAAACGTGTGTCTATGCCCTTATCCATTCTTCGTGACTTTGACATGGAAGATCACCTACAGCATGTTGATTATTGTAGTCGTTCAACCTTTTCTAAATTAAAAAAACACACACAAATCAAATCAAATATAGCAATTTAAAGATATGACAATGTAATGACTGATGATTACAAGCAATGTACTTCGGGGATAATGGAAGACCACTGAAGTGAATTGATCCAATAGATTATTTGAAATGTGAAAATCCTTTGATAAATTGCGGCAATATACAGAGATGTCAGTTTTCTATTTTTCCGTGGAATTCCACCGATCATATCCAGTATATGTAATAACCTTTCCTTGCGTCAAACAAAGATAATATTGATTTAACCTAATTTACACCACTAAAACAGTGGTTGAACCTCCCCACGGACCCTCAGCCCCATGCCATGGCCGACATGGGCATATTATCCATGTTTTTCTGGTCTTTCTGAGGCAGAAATCCACATGATGATTGCTAAAACATGATGACAACCTAGTGTAATGTGTCGCTACGTGGTGGGGAAACGCTCGACGATAGGCCCCGTTCAACATACATTACAGTTGAGACTATGCCTCACTGAAGTGTAAAGAGGCCATAATGTAAAACCATCAATATGATGAATTATGTGCAAATTATAAAAAAAAAAAAAAAAAAAAAAAAAATCCACTTTTTTCCCTGACCTCAACTGGCATCCCTGAATATAAAATAACTATATAATGAAGACAAAGATGGCAATGTCACTTAGATTTAGGAGTATGTCTATGTTTATTGGATGTTAGATAAGAGGATGATTCTCCATGTTTCTGTTTATCAGAAAAGCTCGTCATGTAGCTTTAATGTTGGGCCTGGTTAATTGTGGTTGATTAACGTTATCTTTCACGAGACACTGATCCATATTGGTATCTAAGACTAGATAAGCTGAGCACACTCACAAAGGCAATCACAAAACACTGACCGCTGACTTCATCTTTATGTAACATAAGCAGAACACCACTCGGCAACAAACTACAAGGCCATGAGGTTCCAGGCTCACACCCATTACTACCATGAAGAGATAAAGATCAAAACAAAGAAACCTAATAGTAATTAATGTATGAAGACGTAGTAGTTGCTGCGAGTTTGCGACCACGAAACAAAAATTTTCTCGAAGAAATCGGAGTCCCGATTTTCCCGAGAGAGTTCCAACGAAATACTAATAGTAATTAATATTTGAAATTGTAGGAAGCTAAGGAACTCAATTGTGGAATACGCTAAGTGTCGATACACAACAGTTACCAAGGAATTAAGCTTTTAAAGCTAAAGTCAAATAGGAGTGGTTGATACACATTAGACTGTGCTCATAAGATCATACCTTGTACTTATTCTATGAAAGTTACTCTCTCGTCTATGATATCTATAAGTTCACAGAAAATCATGGTGGGTAACGGTTTGTGTGAGTGGTTGTGTTGTTGGCGATGTATCTTTTGTCACCCTGTATTGTCCTTAGACTTCTTTGACCACCAATAGGCGACTAATTTTTGTCATAAAATTTTATTGAGTCACAGCTTTAGATCCAAGCGATCACAATCTTAACATTTATTACAGACTTTATCCTTATGTGACACAAGCAGAACGTATGTCCCTCAAACCCAGTGGTATACCGATGCTTGAAATGAGACGAGACAAAGTCATGCATACTGCCTTGACTTGTCTCTGTACCACACTTATTCTGTCTTGTCTTGTGCATATAGTTCAAACATACTTATAGTTCAAACATACTTAAAATTGGACAGGGGCCCGTTGAATAATCTAGGATCAATCATGAAAACTCTTTTCGGTGCCTCGTACAAGCGCTATTGTTTAATATTTTCAATATCGTTCGCTGAGTTCCATAAGTGTTAAATAAAGTGGTCTTTATTGCATACAGAAAAGGGTTTTCATGTACGATCCTAGATTGTTCAACGGGCCCCTGTTTCTTTCGTTTTATGATACTTGTTCAGGGTTGTTCTCCACAACACTAAGTAAGGTGTCAATATTAAACGGAAACTATTCTGGTGTCCCTATTCTTCTTCCTCTATACCTTCAAAGATCGATAGAATCGGCGATTTGCTTACCGCCGATCAAAGGTGAAGCCAAATGGACCTTATCGAGTAACTTCAACCAGCATACCATATATGTATTTATCTTACCCCTGGTATTTTGTCTCCATAGCCTTAACATTGGAAACTCGTATTCAACGCCCATTAGATATTTAGGGAAAATATCCAATGGGGGTTCATGTTTCAAATGTTAGCCAATTTGTCAATGTTAAGGGTGAGATAAATTTAGAAACCCATTTAAGTTTAGTGTCAGAGCTCGATCCCATCTCATTTGAATCACTACGTAATTCACGCGGCTTCACCCTGTGAATTACGACGTGATTCAGACTGATGGGATACAAGCTCAGACCCTAAATTCTCATAGGTTTCCTCTATAGCCCCGGGTATGGTGATACACACTCCCTATATGTTAACTATGTATTATGTGGATGATAAATCTTAATATGTATCTTCTTTACCATTGACACCGCCCCCACTATGACATACATAGACAATAATCGATGGTTTTGCCGCCTGTCCACAAAATCATCCTTTGTTGCTTTTATTATCCATCTTTTCGAATAAATCAAACCCTGTAATTGCCATATTAAAGGGTATAACAATAGGGACTATTTCTTTGCTCTATAGCAAAAGGGACTATTTTCCCGTATAACATGGTTTGTGAGGCCGTATACCACAGTTATGGTATCTGACAGGTTTTATACAATGGGTCGTGGTTTATTGAGTCCCCATACATTTTAAATGGGGGCTTTGTATACGATGGATAATGACTGGATATAACCATCCCCACCACCTCCCACATATACACACAGAAACCATAGTCTCCACAAAACAAATCCCCGACAGTCTCCTCGAGATAAGCTAGCTTCGATTGATACGTGGTGGATTAACATAATCTAGCGCCGACTTGCTGCAGGCAGAACCTCCCCCATTGATTTTCACATCTGCTGTTATTCTTCTTCCTCACCCCGCCTCTGCACCTACTGTGCATCGCCCATTATTAAGAAAGAAATTCATGAGTGTTTGGTCTGTGTCCTCATTCGCCATCGAGTTTGGAGTGCACAGTAATATGAACGAGGCAATTGCATCACATCAATATTCAATCACCGTACACTATATACCTGACTCCTCTTATCTAATTATTCTTATGTTAGTGCTAAGATGATGACTCCTTATCCTACCCCTAATAAAAAACGCCATAGGTTTAACATTGACTCAATGTATTTGAAGGAGCGTTGAATAAAGTGTTATTTATGCACCGAGGTGAATAAAAAAACTGACCAATCAGGGACCAGATATCGAAAGTAGATCCGGCAGTGTCAACACGCTACTATCATGGATAATTACCAAATTTTCTCAGTATATCGGTGAGATGGGGTAGGATAAATACAAAACCAAACTCGAGTTAGCCTTCTCAATGTTTATGCTACTCTGGTCAGGTCTGCTACTCACTACGCTCGGCTATCGCCTCGTGTAGTAATACACACCCTGCCCATCGTGGCATAAACATTGACAAGGCTGACTCTCGTTTGGTTTCTTCTAATTATATACCTGTATAAGGAAGATGTATCTGAAAAATCATATACGTGAGAGATACTAGTAATAAAAAGAAATTCTGAGGCACTCCAAACGAGATGGTGAATGGGGACTAAGACCAAGCACGAATATATGTTTCTGATTTGATCATAGCCTGGAAATATTTATCTGTTTATTACCCGTTGAGTATAAGTTACGGTACTCGGAAGCCTGTTGAGTACAATTTTCTAATGCTAAGTCTATGACCGTTTATACCAGGCTGAAATAATACCCCATCCCTTTTCCTAACCCCGTTCATACCAACGACCCTACCCTGCCTCCTGGCAGTCCTAGAGGGTGTAATATGACCATTTGTCGAGGGGTTTCTGCAGGAATGTGAAGTTAGAGATATTTGACTACGACACTGTGAATGAATTTATTATCCATCGTATACAAAGACCCATTGAAAATGTATTGGGACTCAGTAAACCACGACCCATTGTATAAAACCTGTCAGATACTATAAATGTGGTATACGGATTCATATCTGTGGTATACGGCCTCAAAATCATGGTATATGGTAAAAATAGTCCCTTTGTGATATAGAACAAAGAAATAGTCTCCATTGTTATATCCTTTACTATGGCAATTACATATTTACAGGGTTTAATTTATTCAAAAAGATGAATAATAAATACAACAATCGATGGTTATATGGTGGGCGGCTCTGTAAACCACTCGAGGTTGACGTCGTAATACACTCACTCGCGCTCGTGTATTATTACGCGTCAACCTCGAGTGGTTTACGGCCGCCTGTCCACAAAACCATCGGTTATTGTCTATGTAAACCATGATGGTAAGTGGAAGGGGAGGTGATTTATGTTAAACCCTGGTCACACTGTCGCAATTCACTGCAACATTTCTTTTTTTATTTGCAAAAAGAACAGTTCTGCGCGGAGCAGATCTTCCACTGTTCGATGTTACACAGTATTCACTCATTAGATAATTATTTACAACTTCTTAGGCAAGGTTTGACAGAAGATGATGATGCTGATGATGATGGTAGGAGACCAAGTGTATAGGCACAATACAATAACATATCCTTATGCCTACTTCTAGTCAAACTCAGACAGTTTCCCCTTTATCTCAACCTTAAAGGAGCTTATGTCTTAAATATTTTGCACTCTTCGATGTAATCCATTCCACAGATCTATACTATCACAGATTTTATTCTAACCTGTCACATGTTTTTAACTTCATATGTTACTAGTGGGATATAAATATTTTATGGCATAACCATGGCATACAGTCACACCATGTTAAGTCTATGGAGATTTATATGCGGGGTAGGATAAACGCCTCTATACATCGTTGATTTTTGGAACAAGCTTGTTTTGGCTCTTGGTAGATACATTTTTATCTAAGGCCCAGCGTCCACCTACTACGATATGGCACCGATATGGTCTACGATGCACCTCCCGATAAAAATTCAAAATCGCGTCGGTAAGTCACCTGATATCGGGGCAGTTGACCACGTTTCTGCGATTAGACACCGATAAAAAACCCATGCAACGCATGGTGGATTGGCAAGTCTAGACATATGTCTACTATTTTGCACCTTCCCGATATGGCACCGATTTTGACATTTTGTATCGGTGCCATATCGGGAGGTCTACGATTCTATCGTAGTAGGTGGACGCCGGGCCTTACCACTTCTTCATGTGTTTCTCCTACTTTCTTCTACTAGTAGCGGGTTTTTAGACAGTTTATGAACAGGCGTTATACGCCACTCTATACGAATGAGTGTCTGTGGTTAGGGGTTGAGCGATTGTGGTAAGTGGAAGGGGAGGTGATTCATGTTAAACTCTGCCACATTGTTGCAATTCCCTGCAACTTGATCGGCGCACAGGTTTAATGGACACATCGACACCCCATCGGCGGCCTTTTATGGACCAAACGGGGATAAATCAGTTGCAATTAAAAACACACACTCAAGAGTCTGCCATACGGATGTAACTCAATTGTCTCTTGGCTTGAGGTGCTACCTAAGGGGCTATCCATGAAGTATGCAAGCACTAGGGGGGGGGGGGGGGTTACGAAATTTCTTTGTTCTATTGCATACAAGATCAGGAGGGGGAATGGACCCTTATCCTACCCCTAATAAAAATACCGCCATAGACTTAACATAAAGAAATTTTATGTGGCAGGCCGTGACAGAAAGTGTTTTTTATGCCACTAGAGTAATAACAATATTGACCAATCAGAGAGCAGGATGTCAGCTACTATGAAAAAAAGTTCTGTTGGGTCATTGACTCAATACTTATCTTTTAGTAATACAAAAGCATAGACGAGGTAGGATAAACTAATTGTCATCAGTAGCTGACATCCGACACAATTGTAGCCTCAGTCACACTGTCGTTTTTATTACTCTTGTTTGACGTTTACCTACTTATGATTATCGAGTTGCATGAGTTGATGTACTATGACCATGTTTTGGGTTAAGAGCAAGACACACACACCTACGCGGTTTTTTTAAAGTGTCTATTTCAATTTCACCTATAAAGACGAGTTCTTCCAATTGAACATTTTGTCCATGTTATTCAGCGTTCTACAAAGCAAATACCACTCGTACAAGTGTATTTATATATAAGCGAGGATGAAATTGATGAAAAACTTTGCACAGAAACATTTCAAATCTTGTATTCATTTCCTAGTAAGTTCACAATAGGTATAGGCCCGGCGTCCACCTACTACGATATGGCACCGATATGGTCTACGATGCACCTCCCGATAAAAAAATCAAAATCGCGTCGGAAGGTTACCTGATATCGGGGCAGTTGACCACGTTTCTGCGATTAGACACCGATAAAAACCCCATACAACGCATGGTGGATTGGCTTGTCTAGACATATGTCTACGATTTTGCACCTTCCCGATGTGGCACCGATTTTGACATTTTGTATCGGTGCCATATCGGGAGGTCTACGATTCCATCGTAGTAGGTGGACGCCGAGCCTTATAGTACAGTTGTGATGTGTGTAGGAATGGGGTGTATAGTTTGTATTTATGGGGGAATGTACAGTACATCAAGTGGAATTTAAACGTTGGGATTCATGTACCTCACAAGGTGTTTGTCTGAGACAAATCCTGATGAGATTCTCTACTCGAGCACGATTTCTTCATTTAATTTGTAGGGTTCCATAGACCATAGACAATACACAGTTTACATTAATGTGCAAAATGATGGATGTCTGTCTAAACACTATGTATACTTATATCGATACTAAGGTTTCTTATAAAGTGTTTTATATACAAGGCGTGGGCGTACCAAAAGACTGTAAGGGCGCTCATACCGGTTTACCACCGATGTCCTTGCAGGATAAAGAAAAAAGAAAAAAGAAATGTCCCTGGGACATGTGTTGGTGACATCTACCCCTAAAGTGGACTTCACACGGTGGCACTCATGTACCTCATGGGCTTCAAAATCTCATGAGGTTATTTTCCTTTTATGGGGTAAATGTTGCCAACAATTGCAGGGGGGAAACATGTCTCAGGGAAATGGAACCCTGCAATTTAGACGAAGAAAGTGTGTTCGAGTACAGAATCTCAGCAGGGTTCATGATCTCAGAGAAACACCCTGTAAAACCTATAAGACACCAGACGGCTGTGCCCGATTCTACCTTTCCCCGACGGATCCATCGGGTCTGTGACAATCTGCGTCAATCGGGTCGATGTACGCACTTCATCGACCCAATTTTATTGTTTTTCCCGACACGTCGGGCATTACTACCATGTCAGATATCAGTTTCTGAGTTGGCCGTTTGAATAGCAATACCAGCTATCACCCAGTCCGATTTACAAGTGTCCTATATAGATGTGTAGGGGAGAAACAGGCGATCATAGATATGAAAATCATTTTCTGTTATTTTGAATAGACCAGAAGTTACTAAACTTTGCATTATTGCCTATACGCATGTATATACTTATCACCCGGCCCTTTGATCTTATCCCGGGCAATTTACGAGGTTATAAAAGAGGGATGTGAGATCGGGGACAGTCATCATGTCGGTGTCTTATAGGTATAAGACATCGAAATTTCATTCCCGTCTCTCGCCGAGCCGATGGTCGGGATGAATCGGGAACATATTTCGGTGTCTGATAGGCTTAAGATACATGCATCCCATTGTATGAGATATACTTGTTTGATAAAGCCGTGGTACCGCTGTGCTAAAGGCGTTACAATTTCCCGCGCTCCAAAGTCGTCTGCCTCTGTCGCGTTCTATCGGGAGCACGACGTGACCGCCTTATCGTGTTAGGTGTTTTAGTTTTTTTTAGTATTGGTATGCATGGCTGCGAAGAAGTATTTCGTCCGGAAAGCAAATTTCTATATACAGAACTTTAAAATATTAGTATGGATTGATATGCTTTCACAGGTTAAAGCTTCTTTGAGAGACTATATATATATATGTATATATATATATAAAGATGTATATGAATTTTATATATATATATATATATATATATATATATATATATATATATATATATATATATATTTGAAAACTATATATATACATGTATATCAAAACACAATATATATAATACTAGGAAATTAGTTGATTTCGTTGACACCGGGGACCTTGACATTGTTTATCCATACTTTAAAAGGATCACAACCCCTACTTTAAGTGTCATTGACGGGTCTAATGGCGGTGAGAACACGTGACTTGGGGATACATATGCACGTAATATACATCTAGACGATGAGTATACGTGTGCACCAGTGTGTGACATCTTGGCAACGATCACTATTCCCCATTCCTTCAAACTACACCCCCACAATGAAAGGAAAGGAAGCGATGATAGTCCTCTGTGGACCCAGGTGTTATCATACATGTGTGGAGTGGAAAAACACCCACAATTATCACAGTTTACATGGACCTTTCCATCCATATATCGTGCGAGGGGAAGTGGAGGAATGAGGCGGGGGAAGAGTGGGGAATGAAAACTTCTCCTGTGTGATATTTACATATAGTTTAAAGTTGTTTTTACACATTTGCAAACCCTCCCATCTACAATGACACTGATTATGAGCTTTTATATAGCTTTACAGTTATTTATGTGTATGCATACATTGATAGGTTGCTAGCTAATATATGCCTGTTTATTCATATGAGGAGAAATGTAAGAATATAATTCTGAACGATTCCATATGATACAAATAACATATGGAGATAGTATATATGAATTTATATTTAACTCAGTTCTCATAACGGTCCTGTATTTCTTTCATTATACTACAATTTCATTTTATATCTATATTTTCCTATTTCGATTTTAAGATCGTATTTTTCCTATAATATTGAGAGAGAAAATAGGTAAATCAAGCTAATACAATGACTTCGAGGTTCGACAACTTAAAATTAGATTATTTCAGAAATTCACATCTATATTTATTTGTTAGTTGACATTGTTATTGCTTTTGGGAGTTTTAGTAACCTGAGGCCCGTTAAACAATCTAGGATCGTACATGAAGACCCTTTTCTGCACCTCGTGCAAGGGTTATCGTATGATCACATTTAAGTTTGTTCGCCATCCAGAATTGGAGAACAACAACTTTGATCAAAACAAGTCGCTTTCTGTTTTTATCTCACCCCTGTACACACTAAAAGAATGGACAACTCACCGGACATAGACCAAGGAGAACGGACTGTAATACTTATAGGGGCATGGAGAACGAATTCCCAATGTTAAGCCCATGGGACAAAAATACCAGGGTGAGATAAAGAGGAAGCAGTAATGATTAAGGGAGTTTGCACTTGATATGGTGTCCGACTGAAAGAGTCCATCTTTAAAAGAAATCTTCTCTTTGGCATACTCTAGAATATGTGTATTCAGACCAAAATTAATCGCAATAGTTCAAATATAAGTAGTTATGAAATGATTAAGAAAGAAGAATAGCTTCCGACACTTCCTATATTTTCCTACGTTTTGTAGGAAAGTTCCTATATTTTCCTTTTTTTTGTGAGGGACCTTTGAGAGGACCGATAACACTATGTAATCTATACCATGATGTTATATAAATGGTAAACGTGCATTTATTATTTCCCCAAAAAGCATCCGTTAGTAGCCCAATAGCTATACAACAATGAAAATGGTATCACAGGTAAATTCCACGTAGTTCAGGTGAGAACCTAATGGCGTCTAAGTCTAATTGAACAAATTGGACGTTAAACTACCAAAACAAACAAATAATAATAGCGTCTGGTTCCCAATGCCAATGCTAGCAAAGCGAACGTGACAACAATGGCAGGATTTATAGCAGTGTAACACCAGGGTACGGTAGATCATGTATTAGAAATAAAACATCCAACAAAGAACGCACTAGAGGCATATAGAGCACAGAGTGATTGCTAGTTCAGACATCATCCACCAGGAAATTGTAAGATAGTGCCACTGTTGTCGGGGGACAACCACTATTTTCAGTTGTTATAATCTATAGGTAACATTGAGGCTAAACTTCCTCCATGGCGAGCCCCCAAAAATATTTTGATGAAATCTATTATTAATTGGTTACGCCACCCGGTATTTAGATGGTGTCTGGGGACAGGATGGCTGCCTCCATAGCACAATAGCTATGTGCCCTATAGAGACGGGCACAGGGAATGACGATAAACTCAGATATCAGATCAAGGACTTAATGAAATTTGCGACAAAAGTACACAGAAACAACAAGGAAGAATGAAGTGATTACGTAGAGTGAGGGTTAAGGGAACAGAACAGTGTCGTTGGTCTTCAGTCATGCCATACACTCTTTTATAGAGAGAGATAAATAATTCATATACTATGCGAAAATAGAATGTTCATCATTGATGAATGAGCGTGCAATTATAACTAAATAACAATTAAAAGGTTTGGGTTATATTTAGTCTATAGACCATTTTCTGTTAACCACTTGCACCCAGTCAACTTGCTATTTCTGCAACTGCCTGAGTCTAGGATACAAACATATCAAACACCAGTAAATCAATGAGGTATTTTGGTCTCGGTGATTGTACATGGTCAGCTGGGCATGCCTCGAAGACCCTGAGACACTGGCACCCTACTCCTTTCCCAATATCACAGTGAATAGCACACATATAGTGAAGGGATGCTCCTTTTGCAGCACGCTGGAAGTCTATGTGTGACCACTCTAACCTTTAGGTAACGTATATAGTTGTACGAGCACGCTCTAATAACAGAAAGAGCAGAGGTAAAAAAGACAGAACAGGGCCATGTGGGACATCAAGGACCACTCCATACATCTCGAGCATAATCCATTAATGCCATATTTGTTAGTAAATTATTTTACAGGCATATTAATTTGGAACTGTTAATTCGGTAACATGCTAATTTCTGATTGAAGCATAATAATGTCATAAAACTATGTGGTGAATAGAAGAGCACTAGTAAGGCTCGTTTCCATGAGCTGGCGAAAACGGTGTAGAATTTTTTAGTTCTCCTTGAAGCCCATTTCCATTGGCCATCACCGGTCTACATACTTCATACAGGAGTGGACCATGAGCACAGCTGATGCAAAATGGAAATGGGCTTTTAGGAGAACTCCAAAAATCTTCACCATTTTTGTGGGCCAATGTAAACGGGCCTATAGAGGTGAAGTTGGTTCGTGTGGGTTGAGGAAGCACAGGCTGAGTACCAGGGGCCCGTTTAATAATCTAGCATAGTGCATGAAGATCCTTTTCTGTATCTCGTGCAAGTGTTATTACTCAAGAGTATTTAAGTCTGTTCGCTAAGACAGTATTATCTGTCCATACGGTCGTCCATAAGTGTTGAATAAAGCAGCCACTTTCCTCCTTCACCCCCAGCAGTGGTAGATTTAAAGCTATATCAAAGGCCAATCCTTCTCATACCATGTCTATGTGGTGTGGGAAATAAAAGAACTCTTGTCTCGGTAAATGTGTAGGGGTGAGATTTCTACCTAAATTCATCTCATAGATTCCGTCAACCCCAAAATAAACCTAATAGAACATATTGGACGTTAAACCTCCCCAACAAACAATCCCACATCGTCCCTGGGTCTCTATGGCATACAGAAAAGGGTCTACATGTACGATCCTAGATTATCAAACGGGCCCCTGCAGATTTTGCACACAGACAGGGGTGGCAGTCGCACTGACGACTGGAGGCTAAAACAGGTGAGACAGAAGCCGAGTGTGAGGTGAGTGCACGCACTGTACGAGTGGATCTCTCACCGGCAGGTAAAAGGGATCCTCCCCCACCCACCCGCGCCCAACTCCAGGTGTGGTAATTGTTGTTGGTTGCTTGGCCCTCACAGT
This sequence comes from Alentia gelatinosa, assembly GCA_950022655.1. Lineage (NCBI taxonomy): Eukaryota > Metazoa > Annelida > Polychaeta > Phyllodocida > Polynoidae > Alentia > Alentia gelatinosa. Next base: position 39,455,209 of record OX465590.1, on the reverse strand, counting down.
CATCACCGTCCTACTTCATTCACTCCCCGGGGTACGGTGCCCCGAGGGCCGGGAGGGGTGAGGCGGCGGGACCGTCCGCCCACCGCCCACCGCCCTCCGGCTCCCACCGCACGCCACCCTCCGCACGCCGCCCACTGCTCACCACCTAGACTTGCTCAAGTCTTTGATTATGAACATTTATCAAATGATCAAACACAATCAGAATAAAGTTCATTGTCGCTGACTGGCCCATGAATCAAAGACTTGTCCACTCTGAACAGAATCTCCTGTTTATGGCCCCAAACCGATCCCTGTAACCCTATACCTCTCCTGCCCCTCCCCCTCCCATCCTCCAGTTCCCTGGCCGACTGTGTTGTCATAGCAATAAATTTCGTCTACTCCTGACTATGACCCAATTGATATCAAAGAGAGAAGGTATGAATCTCCCAGCAGATATCCTTACCAATAACCAGGATATCTGTATGCAGAGTGTTGGAAATACTGGCGCCAGAAATCCAACACCATTACCGACTGTACCAGTCCCTGTATCCCAACGAGGAGGGTAGGAATAGGATGAAGGGACTGGAGCCAGTCTACACACCACCCACCGTTAGGCGCCTGTCGCCCGCAGGGATCAAAACACGAACTCCCTCCTTTCACAGACACTGGTACTAAACTGGCCTCGGTCCCTGTATCCTACCCCTGCCCGCCTACCGCCACTGCCACCGCGCCACCCCACCGCCTGCCTTATTACCCCTCCCCATACTTCTGTATGATTCATGGGCAAGTCAGAGAAGGATACATACTATGATGAACTTTATTCTAATTTTGTGTAATCATTTAATGAATGTTCATAATCAAAGACTTGAGCAAGTCTACACTGGCACCTCAAACTGGCAGGGCGATGGGGGAGGGGGTGGTTTTGGGTGGGAGGGTGTTCCCTACAGGTGTGAAACGATGCCCGTCCCCCAACCCCCAACCCCCGCAACATCGCCCTTATCTCCTGCATGCACTGGCCCTGCCACCCACCCACCCACCCACCAACCCACCCACCACCTCACCCCTCACCCTCCTCTCGCCCCACTGCTACCCATACAATCAGGTAGGTAGGTGTCCCTCTGGTTCCTCCTGTGTACCGCCATCTGCATTGATGCCAGTCTTGCACAAGCGCTATTGTAGTATGAGCAGAGAGGGGTGGGCGGGTGGGCGGGAGGGTGGGTGGGTGGGAGTGTGGTGGAGGTGGGGTTACCCCAGGTAAAGGTGGGACGGGGGTGGGATTGGGGGTGGGTGGTTTGTGGGGGTTGGGGGTACCGCTGCACCACCTTGCACCACTCTCAGAACCCCCACACCCCTCTTTTTGCGACCACCTGGCCTCCGCTACCCTCATCTCCACCATCGGCACCACCTTCTCCACCACCACACGATTACCACCACCATTGACACCACTTACACGGGCACCAGCACCACCATATGCAGGCGCCCACCTCCAGCCGTCCATCACCCTCATAAGCCACGCCCCTGTGCATGCGTACCGTGCTGTGATTGGCTGTCACCCAGCCACAGAGAGCGACACTGGGCCTAGACACCAGTGGTAGGTGGTAGGCACCACTGGGCGGGCGGGGGTAGGAGGAGGATGTGTGGGGGGGGGGGGGGGGTGGGTGGGGGTTGTGAAGGTGGGTGGGTGGGTGGGAGGGAGGGATCGAGGATCCAGAGGCCCGTATACACCCGGCCGCCCGTGCTCGATGCACCTCAGACGGCAAGCGACGCGGACAGGGGGAACTAGCAGTGCTGGTAGATATAGACGATGGTAAGCGGCCTGCCTGCCTACCACTGCCGCCTACCATCCTACCACCACCCCTACCAGCGGGAGTCGACCACTGACACTCACTCGTCCACAGTGGTAGGACAGGACCCGTCTACCGCCACTCATACACTGTGGGTAGCGCCGCCGCGTATGGATTTCCTCCTCCAGTCCCTGCCTGGAGTCTGTGGACGCGTCGCTGGGGTAGTAGTGTCCTCCAGACCGTCTCCAGGGCGGGTAGCGGGGGTGAACGACCTGAGACCCGGGAGAAGGAGCATCGTGTGCCGCCGGTGTCCTGTTCACCCCCGCCCTCCTCCCGTACACCACACACCGTTACCCAGAGACCAGGATCCATCCAAGCCGGCCCCGCTACCACCACCACCAGCAGCCACGGAGACCATGGAGGAATCAACGCCGGCCTCATCAGGACAACCCCGGCTCTCCTTCCTCCAGTAGGCGTAGACGACCAGGCGCCGCTCTGCTGCCACCACACGTAGGTACCCCACCAACGCACTCCTCCTGGTTGGTTCAACTTGGCTGGTTTGGAGTTGGACGCCTGCATGGAGCTGTATAGCAAACCACAGGCCCCACCACCACCACCACCACCGCCACCACCACTATCACCGCCACCGATATATATATATATATACACGATAAATATAAAGCCACCATCAATTATATATCCTCCTATTCCGTACACCTTATATGATATACCACTGACCCATCATCGGCGCTGCACCCTGGCATCAAGCGCCAGGACCGAAACCGCTACACCGCTCAGAGAGAGAGAGAGAAATCTCCAGCATGGTACGCTGTCACAGACCGCTCATGGTAGATCTCCCGCGCAGCACGACGCCTTGCTGACCGGGTCTGCGGCGGGCGGCGGGCGGCGGGCGGTGGTATATCCGTCCGGACTGGCAGCGGGAATATGGGGTAGGAAGGATCTCAGCAGGGTGCTGGTGTCTGGAGGAAGAGAAGGAGGCGGAGGAAGGAGGAGGAGACGGCGGGGCAGGTGGGAGCGGGCGCTCAGGGGCTGGTACTGGTACTGTGAGGTGGCGCCAAACTGGTCCACAACCTCCAGCATCTCCAGCAGCATCTCCAGCAGCATCTCCAGCAGCATCTCCAGCAGCATCTCCAGCAGCATCTCCAGCAGCAGCAGTACTGGCACCTGGGGTTTATCTCTCTCCCTGGCACCATTACCCTAATGCGCCTGCATAGCGCGTACACTGACCACTCACACCGTGGAGGGCGCTTCCCCGTGTGTTCTCCAGGTGGCGCCCCTGACCTCAGCGGGCTGGGGCCTGGTGAAGGGGGCAGGACGAAGGGGCGGCGGTAACCTGTCAATCACCTGCCAGTCCGCGTGGATCGAATCCACACGGCCAGGTGAAGTGTGGCCGCGTGGTGAGAATCCAGACCGTGGTCTGTGGGAGAACTGAGAATCCAGACCAGCATTTTGTGGGAGAACTGAGAACCCAGACCAGCATTCTGTAAAGAAACTGAGAAACCAGACCGGCATTCTGTAAAGAAACTGAGAAACTAGACGGGCGATCTGTGAGAGAACTGAAAACCCAGACCAGCATTCTGTAAAGAAACTAAGAAACCAGACGGGCGATCTGTGAGTGAACTGAAAACCCAGACCAGCATTCTGTAAAGAAACTAAGAAACCAGACGGGCGATCTGTGAGTGAACTGAAAACCTAGACCGGCATTCTGTGAGAGAACTGAAAACCTAGACCGTGGTCTTTGAGAGAATTGAGACCCAAGACCGGCATTTTGTGTCAGAACTGTACATTTCCAATCCTCCCCAATAGGTGGACCTTGTTTCTGAAGTAATAAGACATTATGGCTGATCCAGTGTGCTGTGAGGGTGACCAAGCACTCACCTGGTACCCCGTCTGGAGCAGGGACGACCGGCACCCTGCCTCATTCACTCCTACGAGGTTCCACGTAGCAAGAAGCCTGGGCTGCAAGACCATACCCCACACACCCACACAGACACAGACACAGACAGAGGCACACCTCCAGCGGCACGAATTACCAAGCCTACATCGAGCCTATACATTCTCACGACCTCACCCAGCAGAAGTTGACGAACTTCGGGACAAGCGACCACCCCCTTGGTGTTATTATACAGACTCTTAAATCTGGATCTTCCACGAGGTGGGTAACCACTGAAGACTCTGTACCACTGTATGGAGGAGTCCCTGCTTGCTCCAGGGCACTCAGTAGTCGTGGGGTACAAGACCGTGGTCCTTAGAGTACCGAGGGGGCTGAGTTTAAACCAGACAGCGAACTTTTCCACTATCATCATCACCATCATCTAAAAAAAAAAGACAGTTCTATAAAATACTCCCCGGTCATTATTGCGTGATGTGACCCGTGAAAATGGGGAATTATCGCAATGAGGTAGATTTACGACGCCAGCCCAAGCCATGCTACAACAACCACGACTCCAGTCCGTCACCGCTTCAACATCAGGAGAGAGAGGGAGGGAGAGAAGAAGGGCAGAGACGAGGGCGAGAACGGGCGGAGAGGGAGAGGCTCTCACTGAGTGACTGGGACACCACACCACCGATATCCACTGCACGGCAGTTACCACCAAGTCCACCTCCAACACCACATCCACATCCACCTCCCTGCGGTCAACATTCACAAAGGTTAGGTATATGAGAGGGCTAGACGTATTGGGGGTAAGTCACAAATTTTACACTTTTTTTTTATAAAATTTTTTAAAAATAAATTTTCACTTTTATAAATAGCATCATTTTTATCCTGAAGTATTCACTCAGTATCTATACCCAGAGGACGATATAGTGAGGTAGGTATGATTTCATACATAACCCTTTCCAGAAGGGTGGTGCCTCGAAATGCATTATCTTTATGACCACAGAACCAATCGGTCATGTGACTTTGTACACCATTTCCTTGTTCGCTAAAAATCCTACCACTGTCATGTTTTTTGCCTTTGAATATTGAATCCAATTTTCTTCTCATGTAGCGACTTTCTATCGTGACTAATGGAAATGGTGTAACAAGTCCATGGAGGAATGTCTCCTATTTGGATACATGTCTCAAGGCACCACCCCGATGTGGCATGTTATTGTGAATACCGAGGTTCCAGTGAAATGTCTAATTTTCTTTTCATGTCCCCTTCCCCTTCGCCAAGATGAGTTGGTAACTTGTAGTTATGTTGCTAACACAGTTCCCATGCTTATACTGTTAATGGGACTATGGCGCTATCTCATGAGACTTTTTACGTAGAGCTATTCATGATAATATGGGGGTTTCCCTATTTCCCTCTATTCTCAGTGAGAGGGATGGAATTATACCCGCTATCTGTAGACCTCCGCCCACTCACAGCATGCCACCCGGGTATTTCCCAGTCCCTATTGTTAGAAGGTGGGCACTGGGCGGCCTGGGAGCTGTATCTCACCCTGGTATGTTTCCCCCATAGACTTAACATTGGGAACTTATACTCAATGCCCATGGAGTATTTAGAAAACAATATTCAATCGGGGATCATGTCACAAATGGTAGCCGATTAGTCAATGTGAGGCCTGAGATAAATTCAGAAACCTATCCAGAATTCAGAAATCTTGTTTGAATTGCTATGCAATTCGCGTGGCTTTGTCTTGTGAATTACCAATCTATTCAAACTCGAACGGATACAAGCTCTGACCGCAAACGTTCATAGGCTTCCTCTTTAGTTCCTAAAATCAGTCCTGGGTATTTTCTCGGCTGAGTCTCAGACCAGCTTGTACCCTGAGGACAAACACCTCGTCTGATTACTCGCCAAGTCCGTGCCTGAGGTGCTGATACTGGTGGAAATCATTCACCTCTATTCTGGAGAGAGGGACTTTAACCTTTGGAATATCTAGGATTATGATCCTTTTTAAAACAGCCATGTGTGTCGACTGGTGTCAGGATACGACTGGTGTATTATCTCACCCCTGGTATTTTTGTCCCATAGACTTAACATTGGGAACTCGTTCTCCATGCCCCTATAAGTATTGCAGTCCATTCTCCATGGTCTATATCCTGTCTATAGTCCATTCTGTTAGTGTGTACAGGGGTGAGATAAATACAAAAAGCAACTCGTTTTGGTGAAAGGCATTGTTCTCCAACTCCTTTGTATGCTATGCGATATTCACACGGCTGTCGCCTCGTCCATATCACTCCGCATCAAACTCGTGGAGAACGACGGCTTTGACCAAACCTTATTGGTTTCTTCCTGAGTCCTGTAGGCGTTTTTACCGTCTGAGGGGGACGCCACAAAGCAGCCAGCCAAGCCCCCCACCTCCTGACCCCCACTTACAGGGGTTGTGTTTCCTTACTGTCTGCGGTATGCTAAATGCCCACTCGACTGAATATTCCCCTCTCATTGACTGGTCCCTTCCCCCCTCTAGTTATAGCGAATGGTGCACGAGGAGAGGGCAAGGGAACCAGTGCATGGAATCGAGGGCAGGTTGGTGGGGAGGTGAGATAGAGGTGGTGGTGTGAGCGTGTAAAGGGATTATATTCGTGGAAAATCTAGTGAGAACAAGGAAGTGTATATAGTGACAGAAAAAAGGCCCAAGAGGGTTGGTGGGTGGGTGGGGGACGGGGGTGGGTGGGTCATATGCCTGCAGTCACTGAACTTTCCACACAAGTCTCGTTTATTTTCTCTGACCTCAGGCCAAGCTCCTACATTTTAACACTGCTCTCTAAAAACCGACCTGTCCCTCCAACCACCTCCTACTTCCTACCACATCCCCCTCCTCCTCCTCATACCTCGCCTCTCCCACCAACCCATCCCTCACGACCCCCTCAAAAGACCAAGTTTTCTTCCCCGTCCCGACCTCCTCCAATAAAAGAAACGTCCACTTCAGTTGCTGTTTCCTTCCACGGTGAAAAACGGCACATAAAAAGCTGCCTCTCGGATTTTTTTTCCTCTTTGGGTGCCCTCCCACTCCTGTTATAGGCAGTGTCGAGTCTCGGGTCGTTATTAGCGAGAATATGGACGATTGATCGCTCTTCCCCTGACCCTTTCTGCACCCATAGATAGACGCCTCACAGTGAGCAGATATATTCAATACACAACCACAGGATGGTGGTAGAGTTCATACATAACCAAAGTCCTATCCCATCCATTTCTGTTGCCGGCATTTGTCCCTAAACCATTTGTTTTTCACCCCAAGGGCTAAAACTATTATTTCATACTATAACTACTGTTTTTTCGAATTTCCCCTCGATAATCCATACAAGTTTTTCTATTAGTATGAATATGGTGTAGTCGGTCTAACACTATTCTCACATGTGTGGAAATACAAAAGAAACCAAAATTTGGGAAATGATCTTAGAAGACCTGTGTATATTCATTAATATGCCCATGGCGCCGTCTAGACTTTTAGTAATTATTTCTTTTTTGTGAATCACCTTTCCGCACCTACAGGAGGCTCCAAACGGTCGTCTTTTTCCCGCCTAGAGTTTGTTCACTGCCACGTCCCCACATGAAGTTGCCCCACCTCTCTCCCTCCTCCCATCCCCTCCTCCCAGGGACAAACTCCAAACTCCAATGCCATCACAAACAATTTCTCCCCACCCCGGAAGCATTTGTCCCAGTTCTATTGATTTTTGCCCGTCTTTTTGAAAAAAAGGAGGGAAAATGTGGTGTTTGCGATGCGATACTTCCCGTTTTTGGATCACATTTATTCGCAATGTATTTCTCCTGCCGTGTTTTTTCACCATCCTTTTACGAATCCTGGTGAAAAAGGGACGGTTTGCCGCCGGTTGGCTATGGAGGTGGGGAGCCCCCTCCACATGTCTAAACACCCCGGTGTTTGCACCTAACTGGCACCTCTGTATGGAGAAGGTGAGGCCCAGCCTCGTTTTAGGTGTCACTCTCCAAGCGTCACCTCACCGGGTTAGAGCCTTGTCCAAACAGTCTGTCTAGGCGTCCCTGCTCTCTCCAAGCAGAACTCCAGATCCCTATACGAGATATAGTCCATATACCATTTCTGCTTGGAGAGTGTGACACTGCCACTAAACACCTAAGGCAACATTTGGGTTGGAATCTAAGTGTATCGAGAATAGAATGCGGCCATCCATAAAGTACGTACACAGAATTTCTGAAATTTTGGACCCCCACCACCTATCCCAGTCTAGTACGCAATAGAACAAAGGCGGAAGAATACGCAAAATTTATAGATTTTTAAATTATTCAGACAACCCTATAGCGGCGTGTTACTTTCTTACCGGGAGCGTGTATCAAGCAGTATTTATTCCCAGCGTCCCAGTTTTAGTGCTCAGCTTCCAATCATTGTTTTCCTAATCGACATGATCGATCAGCAGACGCTGTGACGTCATAAAGACCCAATCATCAGTTGCTTTTAACCACGGTTGATTTACCTTCCCAGAATGCACTCAGGGACCCTCGTCAGGTCTCGTGTGATCTCATCTGGATGCACGTGACCCAATTCTGGCCAAGGTTGTCATTTCAAACCGCAGCCATTGTTAAAATTTAATTTGGTTAAATTCAAAAATGTGCTGCTGAATGACAGCTTCACTTTCCTTTTTGGCGTTTATCGAAACAGAAGAAAATGTGGAGTAATCAATTACATTACTGTTCAAAAGGGAAGTAATTCCTTTGAAATAGTACACAGGTTGAGGCCTATGTCTTATTTAGTCTGATTACAATTCAGCTAAAACACTTGACTCACTCTAAAGGTCAACCATTTTTCTCCATCTAAGTATAGAAGGGAATAAAAGCGCCTTTTACAAAGCTAATTTGCTCCTATTATCCCCTCAACAAATTACAAAATATCTGCAGAAAAAAGAATGCCACAATATGGTTGAATAACACACAGCAGTGGATGATTCAGAATAAGTAGCAATTGTTCCATTGTGGATTTTTTGCTGGGGGAGAGAGAGAAAAGAAGTGGAATTAGATCGGCAGCCGCTGTGCCTATCGTCAATTTGGACGCTACTAACACTAAGCGACCCAGAGCAATTCCTGAGCTATTTCCCCTCCCACACCATCTTCTGCCAATGATGTCAGCAGCTAAACCCCCGTTTTTGGTCGCCCTGGAATCTGCCCATCAATACTTCAGATAGACCCTGGAGTGTCTGCCATTCGCCCCATCTCCAGCGTCACCCAACCCCCCCCCCCCCCGGCCTCACCCCCTGCTCTACTCCACCCCAGACTCGACCCCATACCCCCTTAAAAAGAAGAAAACAAAGGGGAAAAAAGAGAAAAAATAAGCAACCACCCAAAATCGTCCAGACTATACTGCCACTACATTGTCACCCAACCCGAGCGGTTTTTTTTCTGCTCGTCTTGTAATATATTTGAAGGGCATGTCGCACCCGGAATACCACCCCTTTCAACCGGTACCACCACCTTTCCACCCCTCTCACATGCTACACAGTCCACCAGGGTGGGTGCCAGCCACATGGCAGGGAGGGTGGTTATGGTTCAGGTTCTGCTGACTGGTCATATTTTCTGTCAGTTTGTTTACTCTTCTCTTTCTAATTTTATTCTTTTTATCTCGGTTTTTTTCTCTCACTTTTTTTTTGGACAAAGAGGAAATATATCTGGGTTAGCTATACACAGAAAAGTATGACTCACCACCCTGTAGATACCTGGGATCCAACGCCAACGCGTCGTGGTAGAGGCGATAGGTGGAACAAGGGAGTGGGGGGAGGCGGAGGTGCAAGGGTGGAGTCCCATTTTCTTCGCTACCCCCACCCTAGACTTGCTCAAGTCTTTGATTATGAACATTCATTAAATGATTTAAGAAAATCAGAATACAATTCATTATAGCATGTGTCCTTCTTTGACTGGCCCATGAATCAAAGACTTGTCCACTCTGACTAGAATCTCCTGTTTATGACCCCAAGCCACTCCCTGTAACCCTATACCTCCCTCTACCCCTCCCCCCTCCCCTCCTCCAGTTCCCTGGCCGCCTGTGTTGTCATAGCAATATATTTCGCCTCCTCCTGACTATGTCTTGATTGAGATCAAAGTGAGAGGGTATCAATCTCCCAGCAGATATCCTGACCAATAGCCAGACTTCTGCTTGGGGAGTGTGGTGCAAAATCGCGCCAGTCTACACGGCCGATTACGGATGAGACCAGTCCCTGTGTCACTCAGAAGGGGTGGAGGGGTAGGATACAGGGACTGAGGCCAGTCTAGAGTGGGGGAGGCGGAGGTGCAAGGGTGGAGTCCCATTTTCTTCCCAACCCCCCCCCCCCCCCCCGCACCCCTCCCTTGTAGTGTTGCCGGGTGTAGCCAGGGAGCATTATTGTTTTTAGCGAGGGGTGGGTGTGTGGTGGGTGTGTAGGGGGCGGACGTGGAGAGGGGGTTAGCCTGTTTGAGCGGGAAGACCCGAGGTATGTCAAGGACCTGAGGACCACTTGTACCTCCAAGGGCCAGGTTACACTCTCCTCACAGTCTCCTACAAAGGAGTTTCCACATAGCCACCCCCTAAGATCTGCTGGAGAGTGACGATCCTCGGGGTGGAGCGGCCGGCGGTTGCTATAAAGACACTTGTCTCGATGACATGAAGTTAACGTGGTCTGGGATACACTCCTTGGTGCAGAAAAGTCACTGCACGAGTCAGGGTCTTCAAATCTGAGTCATCTCTGAACTGGGCTCTGTGTGTCCCGCCAAGTACAGCCAGCTGGCACTCTCCGGCCCGACCCATCTGTTCCCCTGACCTTAAACTGACCTTGGAGGACGATGCGGGTGACCTTAAGAAGGGTAAGGGTGGGGTTAGGTCAGTTAAGAGGTTGTGTACAGGTAAGTCTGGGTTCAAACCCCTTTGTCTCACCTACACTAAACGCCTATAGTCTCTCCCCGACGCTGCACCTGTGTCAAATACCAGGTATCCAGGTAAGACTGTTTTTTTTTAATGTAACTTTCCACCCCTTCCTTTTGCTTTTGAGAGTAGACGATTGAGTACAGAATAACCGTTAACACCTTGTATGATGATACTAACCTACTGCATGCGTTAAACAAAGACATGAATCTTAACACCTTAACGTGGATGTGAATGTATACACCGCATCAAACAGCAGCAGCCGCCGGCAACCAGCGAGATTCAAGATGGCGGAAAAACCAAGATGGCGGCCTGAAGTCTCGCGGAGTGCGTGAGTTTGCAAGGAATTGGCTTCACCACTGAGATGGTCATGTATGTCACCGTTCTGCTGCGGATTCCGTGCATTGGGGTGACATCTTACCTAACAGCATTAGACTTGTGGTTTGCAACCTCTAATACTGTCAGGTAAAGATGTCAGTTCAGTGCGCCACGCTTCACCAAAGCCCTGACGTCAGCCTGACGTCACGCCTCGTGACCGTGACGTCACCACATCGTGTTTATGACGTCACAAGTACTACTTCAAGTGTTCACCTCTTCACCTCTAATGTTCAGTCACGGTTGATTAAATACTTGGAATGAGCAGATTAATTAATTAATTAACTGATTAATTGATGTGTACATAATTTCCTAGTTCTAGCTTTTATTGAGATTGCATCCCATATTGACTAATATCCGAAAAAAAGGCTGTATTGTATTAATGAGTACCGTAGTCAAAAGTAATATTTTTGCTACATGACTGGAGTAGTAGACTGTATTTATAACACATTAATTCGCATCTACAATCAGAAACTATGATATATAAGTTAAGATATTTTGTGAAATGCATGATGTGTGATGTGTGTCGGTATTGTCCGTACTTCATTTGTTTTTTACATTTCCATGTCATTTGTATTACAGTGTACTTCATATTCAGTGAGGCAATTAAGAGAGATATTCCATATGTGTATGCGTATTTGATATCTACTAATGGTAACAGTAACATACTGCAGGAATTCTATTACAGTTTGCACTACATTCAATGCTCTTATAGAAATCTAGCTTTCATTTGGATTATGTCCTGGCACATAACATGCTGAAGTATTATCTTTTTTCTCATTCTAATAATGGTGATTGTGACACCCAGTAAAACCATTCCCTCTTGCCTTTTAAATATAGATGTTACAGACTGAGAGTAGAGTCAATTAGTGACACCAATTAGCCAGATTGAAGACGCCTCCCTTGAGAAGGAGTTTCATTTGACATCATTTTATCTTTTTTTAGTCTTTAGAATTATGAATCCATGTCGGTCTATGACCATGTCTCCGTGACGCGTTAGAGTTATATATATCTGTAAGGTGCAGGTCCACATGCTGCATATATATATACCTGAGTGGGTGGGCGGGATAGCCATAGACAGGGCAGCTAGGTCTTTGTTACCTGGGCAATTTGTATACCCGCCTATCTGGAGGTGTCTCAGGCAGGCTTCGGTTCACTGACCCTCCAGGCATCGCCGTGGCAACTAACAAGACCAGCCCCCTCCCACCCCCAGCATATACACTGGGTTTGTATGACTGGCTCCTCCATGCCCTCCTCACCACCCCACCCTCTTCCACCCACCTCCTTCCTTTCCCACACAGTGCGTTGGCATGTCGCTTGCAAACAAAAACTCATTGGCCAAGCAGGGCTTGTTCACACTCTCCTGTGCGCATTTTACCATGAGAGGAGTGCAGTGTTTCACACTCGGGTTCTTTGTACGTGTATATATATATATATATATATATATATATATATATATATATATATATATATATATATATATATATATATTTATATATATATATATATATCTACATGGGTATCTACATGGATATCTGCATGTATATTTACATGTATATCTACATGTATATCTATATGGATATTAGGTAAGATATTCACCCCCTCGACTGGGCTGCTTACACTGGCTACATGAATAGACATATACTTGGATATCTACATGTATATCTATATGTATATATATATATATGTATATCTACATGTATATTTACATGGATATATCCATGCATATCTACAAGCATAGCCAAGGGAGGGCATTCTTGATTTGATTGATATATATATTTTAGGTTTCTTTATTGCAAATTATCATGTTGAGGTACAAATGAACTCCAGTAAAGTTTCCTGATCATATTTGTATTGCGTTTACAATAATGAGGGTATCTGTCAGCCAGATTTGATTGGCTGTTTTCAATCAGATCCCAGTTATTAAACATCAGCAAAACTGGAGAGGTGTATGGATAAACCATCGCGCATTGCAATATCATAATCTATAATATCATAATCTATAAATTATACCAATTATCGTGATATAATTTGTTTATACAAAGTCGGCGCTCTAAGTTATTGAGTACATCAGATCAGACGAACTACAATAAGTTCATCATTTCAAACCTTTAAAACAATCTATACTATGGCTGGTATACAGACATAACGCTCTTAACACATACTTTATCATGGACAAGGTAGCCAGACTCGACTCAGCTTCAGGTCATTGTTTCCTGGCTTTCACAAAGCCCTCCATTCCGTATACAAAGAGGCAGTCATTATGTGCTGATTTAAACAAAACGGGGACAGGAGGTCGTCGGCCGACCCTGGAGGACGCACAGTCGGTGCAGCACACAGTGTGACCTCTGTGTACTGGTGCCGGGCCTGACGGACCTCTTTGTCCGTGGTAAGCTGGCTGGAACCACACATGTGTGCGTGTTCCCTGGCGCCATATGGAAACATGCATGTGTACCATACAAAATGGCTTCCCAGGCTTACCACAAAGTTAAAAGTTTATGAAACTCTTCTCCTTTTTTTTTTGATTTTGATAATTAGCTCTGAATAATCATAACGACACTAATAAGACCTATGGCAGGCTGAATAATCTTGGCTCATACACGAAGACCATTTTCTTTACGCTAAGGAGACCCAGGGACGATGTGGGTCAACTTTTTTCAACACTTATGGACGGCTAAGACTATCTTAGCGAACGAACTTAAAAATGATTGAACGATAACCCTTGTACAAGGTACAGAAAAGGGTTTCCATGTCCGATCCTGGATTATTAAACGGGCCCCTGATCGTAAAGTGGACCACTGAGACGCGGATCACATGATCCAGAACTAGGTCACCTTCTGAAAACTCGACGATTGTGTTTCTCACAGCGCCATCTAGGTTTCTTTTTTATGGAACCAGCGCCACCTGGACATGGTATGAAATAAAATAGCAATCCCCTGCCTGCCTTTCCCTGCGGGCACCGAAATAACCTGATTACCACGGACAGGAGAATGCAGGTATCCGTGTCAGAGAGAAAAGAGAAAACACAGGGAGATATGTATGGTTGGCATGGTAACAGCAGACACACAGACGCCATATCGCCAAGTAAGCTATTATAATACAAGTACCACGCTGACACCGGTATATTAATTGTGATTTATTGGTTCCCCCCCTGAAGGTTCTCACCAGGGGCGCGTTGAATAATCAGGGCTCGTTCTTGAAGACCCTTTTCTGTACGCAAACGTGATTCCTGAGTCAGTGAGAGGAACCTTGCACATTGTAATTTATTCTAATCAATCAATGTATGTTCATAATCAAAGATTGAGCAAGTCTAGATGGGGGTCAACTTGATAGAACACCTATGGGCGTCCTTTTATCGGCTAGGGCTGTCTAAGCGAATGAATTCAAATATCATTAAACGATAACCCTCGTACGAAGTCTCCGTATACCCTGTACTATTATAGGCATTTAAGTAATTCAATCGACCCCATTCTCCATATCGCCAATAATATCCATGAGCCACAAGTGAGACGTGCCGATGCTATGAGGCAGTGGTTATATTTTAACCACATGATGCTATTTGGAACAATTACCTTCTCTATGGTTTGTGCTGAGAAGACTGGGTTTTTAGTACATTCCCTATTCCTTGATTCTCTGGCCTACAGGGGCAGAGGAAAGACCCATGCACAGACCAATAACGCACACTATGGACGTATTCGCGGTCTTTTTCACCCTCCCACCCTCCCAGCTGCATACCGAGCCGGCAGCAGACCGATAGAGGGCAGCACTGTGTGCCTCTGCAGACCTGTGACCGTCACGCATGGCCGACGCTACCTGGTCGCCATGGCAACGGCACGAGCCCGTATCACCTGTGTGTGTTTTGGGGCGGTAAGTAGGTTGGGCATTGAAAGAACCATTCACCTGGTCTAGTTTCTGTAAAAAAAAAAAACCCGGTCTCAGTGTGGGTCCCGGGATTTGACGACTAAAGCCCAATACACATCTACCGATTACGGAACATTGATGTAGCTTTGTCGGTAACAGACGAACGGTACTTTGTCTCAGGCGAGGCATCCTAATGGAGACGGCCCTAGTTGGTAGATGTGGGGCTGCTAGGCACAGATCAGCCAACGATTAGTTAGCCTCCCTTGAGATGTTCTTTTGTCGCCGACGAGTTGTCGATTGCTGTTCCTAAATCGCTCGCCAAAAGTTTATCAACATGTTGATTAATCCAGTCGGCGACAACAGAACATTGATAAAAAAAAAGGGTTACGTAATTTGCCTGTGACAAGTTCACTGACAACTATACGATTTTGGTGCTAATCGTTCAACCCTGAATCGTTTGGTGTGCATTGGACTTAAATGGATCGGTGAAGCATGTGGAGGTGGCTTCCATGCACTGTAAGTGTAACAGGCTTTTTTCTCCAACCTGCTGTTTCATGTCGGTCGTGCTGGAACTGGTTCCCGCGATCACCGTGCCTTTCCATGGCTGGTCCCCGTAGACACGTTCACTCCCGTCATGCGCAACCTGGTTTCCATGACAACGCCCCTGATCAATAAGTACTAAATACATACTAGGGTACGATGACGTGGGGTTACCCCCTGAGAAACGGCATGTTGGCATGGCAACCATCCATTAATGTAGCCAACCGTTGTAACTAAGATTTCTGGTCACACCAACACTAGATCGATCTGGTTCGACCAGAAAAACTCGACGGAAAGACAAAATCCGTTAGTGACTGCACAAATAACATGTTGAGTGGCTTCATGGGGAAGGACAGAGGTGGTGGAGATTTGTGACCCACATTAGAGTGGTGGCGGGACCTTGAGTTGACCTTGGCGGTGGTGACGGTGTGGTGTGACCGCTGTGGTCGTGATGACAACTTGCCGTGACCACGACTCGTCAGTCACGGACAGTCACGCCACCGTCCTCACTCAACCTTCACCTGACCTCTGACCTGATGACCCTTGACCCTGCCCGCCACACCCTGCAGTCACCATGACCTTCTGTGTCTACCTGAAAAACCAGGAGAAAATGGTATGTTCATCATTGATGAATGAGCGTGCAATTATAAATGAATAATAATTGAAAGGTTTGGGTTATATTCAGTCTATGGGTAGTTTTCTGTAACCCACTTGCACCCAGTGAACTTGCCATTTCTGCAACTGCCTATCTTGGATCCAAACATGTCAAGCACTGGTGGGTCTTGAGGTATTTCGGTCCTGAGTGATTGGTCATGATACACTGGCACCGTGCTCCTTTCCCACTACCACAATGAATAGCACACAGATAGTGCAGGGATAGATTTTATGCAATATGCTGGAAGTCTATATGTGACCACTCTAACCTCTAGGCAACATATATAGTGCGTGTGAGCACGCTCTAAAAAAGGTGTCATCTCAACTCCTGATTTGTTAATTCATGAAGGCATAAAGCAATCCTTTCTGGTTCTAAATGCGTCCCTCAGGGGGGGGGGGGGGAGATCGCTATTTCGTCATGGCCTCTAATAGTGTCGCAATGAGCGGACAGTAATGTCTCAGAGAAGAAACAAAAAGCTATCTGCTGAATCAGCTGCTTTTGTCACTGTAGCCACGCCCTCGTGAATCATTCATTCCCAGCACGCGGTTTTGGACGGCGTCCACTGTGGCCGGCAGTGTATCTGGAATGAATTCACAGTTTGAGGCACGGTTGTCTCGTTACCAACACAGACATTGTGTGTGTGTCGTATCAATAGCACCGCCCTCCCTCTATCCCAGCTGGAAGATAAAAAATGGGCAACCCCCCCTCCCCCTCTCCCCCACCCGTGTCGGGTTAACTGTTTGTTGGGGGCTTGTTCCTTTGGTAGCTAGGGGCAACAGCAAGTTCCGGATGAGCACTGCCATGTTGTTACATCTCTGATTGGCCCAGCGCCAAGTCAATGTAAGCAGCATTTCCATTGGCTCCTTGTTTCGTGATGTTAAAGTATTCAGTTATTTTTCTTGGTACTAAAGTGGATGGGTTTTTATTTCTGGTGACAGATTGGTTGGCGTTTTGATATGCACCACAGCTGGGCTGTACGTGTATGTGTCACTCAATGGTCCATTCACTGAACTGGCGGCAATGAATGTGTATTTCAAATAGCGTACAGTAAGGTACAACCAAACATAAACATCTAAATTCCTGGGCATATAGCATTGCGGGGCAAGTAGTTATTGTGGGAGAGTGTATACGCACACCTTTGCTTTGAATTGCTGTTTGTCGTCTGCACATTGCATACCAACGGGAAATCCTTCCAGGCTTCACTTACCACGATACCCTGGATTACCAGCATTAGTTGGGTGAATCGGAGATTTTAGTACAGAAGGTTGGGCATGGGGCTTTATCTCACCCCTGTTATTTTTTCACACGGGCATAACTTTGGTACTCGTTCCGTTCTCCATGGTCTATCATGACATGTATCTAGTTTGTCATCCGTTCCTATAGTGTGTATAGGGGTGAGATAGATACATAAAGCAACTCGTTTTGGTCAAAGTCTTCGTTCTCCAACTCGTTTGAACACTAAGCGATATTCACTTGACTTCGCCTTGTTAATAACTCATGGAGAATGACGACTTTGACCAAAACTTGTTGGTTTCTTCTTGTTTAAATGCCCATTCGTTTGATCAAATCGAGTTGCTTTCTGTATTTATCTCACCCCTGTACACACTAAAAGAATGGACGACACACAGGATATAGACCATGGAGAACGGACTGTATTACTCGTAGGGGCATGGAGAACGAGTTCTCAATGTTAAGCCTATGGGAGAAAAATACCAGGGGTGAAATAAAGCTTAATGCATAAGCAGACGACAATTGGCGCCCGTTTACGTTCCCGCCATAATCCGTTAAGTCTCCACAATCCTGTGATCAAAGTGGCGGGAAATTCGGCGCGACGAGAAAGTAGGGCGTTCATTTTAGCACTAAAAGCCTGACAGGCTCGGGATGACAGTGCCGCATATGTCACCCTGATTTCAGCCAATCAAACGTTGAGGATGCAGTGACTGCAGGCCACTCGGAAATCGATCCATCTTGTCGGCCGACAGCGGTGTATAATGCGGGGCGGCTGTCGATCGACAATTTGTTGGAATATTTACTCATTATCTCGCTTTATAAGCGACTGGAATATAAGCAGCGGCTCAATTTATGGATGAAAGTATTTTTTTCTGACGTTTCTAAATAGCCTTTCAGTGGGAATTGATACTGTAATGTGTGCACCTTCCAGTTTCTGATATCATTAATAATATAGCGACACAGAGACAGTCAGTCGTGCACAGCTTGGTGGCGGGTAGACTGGCTTCAGTCCCTGTATCATTGACTACAATGAAAACCTGCATGTTACGCAGATTGTAGATTTGTGAAATAAAAAGAATTAAAAAATCCTACCCCTCAGCATACCCCACCCTAGACTTGCACAAGTCTATGATTATTAACATTTATTAAATGATCAGAATAAAGTTAATAAATAGTATGTATCCTTCTCTGACTAGCCCATGATTCCCACTGTATCCCAGTGAGGAGGGTAGCCATAGGATGCAGGGACTGGAGCCAGTCTAATCCCACCCATCTCCCCTTTGATTCCTGGGCCGGTTAGGGAAAAGGGAACATATTATAATGCATTTCATCCTGATTTAGCGTTATTATATGTTGAATGTTCATAATCAAAGACATGAGCAAGTCTAGGTGGCGGGCTGAATCTGGGACGTTGATGCGAGGGTGTGGTACGTGCTAGAGAAATGAGGGTAGCTTTGAAGAGGAAGCACAGAATACTGAAATCCATACTACAAGCAAACCCCAAGCTGAAAGCATGGCTGCCGATGCCTCCTGTTTACATGCTCCCACCCCCCAGTCTTTTATCAGTGGCAAGGTCACGGTCGTTTCCATGGTAAAGATGGCGGCGTCCTTGACGTCTCCGTGGAGACGAATTGCCATGGCGACCAGACATTAAAAGGAGTATGTTTGGGTTGAGATGAAAGAGAATGACAAACAAGATGGCGCGAGCGGGGTGTTTGATCGGGGGACGGGCCGGAGGCACATCAGACTTGTCGAGAGTCATAAATATATTTATCTACCTCCGGTGTGAGGCAAACCAAACTAAGACCGTGAATATTCTCTCACCAGGCTTATGACACTGTTCATAGGCTGTGGGTAGAGTGAAAAATTGTACAAATATTCACAAAATCTTCATGAGGGCATTCGCAGAGTGTGTTTGACATTTGGAAAATGTTCGTAAAGCACTGGCAGAGTGTTCATATTCCATTTCATATTCATATTTCCTATTTTGGTCCTTATATACCCTCAGGGACCCCTAGGACGTTAAACCACAAACAGACAAAATCCCATTTCCAGAGAGTTTAAAAGTGTTTACAGAGTATTCTGGATATGCCTCAGAATATTCATAGATTCTTCACAACCCCATGTTTCTGTAATGAAAAAGTAAATATCTAAATCTAAAAATTGTTCAATTTTATTTTGATTCTGCACGGCTGAACCCATGCATTGATCCTCAGTCAATGGAGAATTCCAAAAAGATACATGTTTAACACACTCCTGACAAAAATATGTGAGCTAATACTTGTTTTTATCGCTCAAGCTATTTCAAATTGAGGTCAACCTTACATAGATCAACCGGCATTGCTGCCAGAAACATCAAAGACTTACTTATCGACCGTCGCCATAAATACCAGGTAAAAGAAGTCTTAAAAGACCAATGAGAAGTCGTCTTAGAAGAGGAGGCATGGAGCGGCAGCCAATCAGAGCCCACGTCTCAGGGCGGGTCGGTCAGCTTCAGAGGTTGTCTTATCTCGCCTTCTCTCGTTTTGATCTCGCGCCGAATACGTTATCTGCGCGTCTCTAATCTGGACGTTTGCCAACTGTCACGGCGCCAGTCTCGTTAACGAGAGCCCAGTACGAGATATCGCTCTTATCAAACCAACACCCTGCATGCTTCAATCAACCCGTATTATCGCCCACCAAATACTGCTGAATAGTATTGAATTGTATCTACAGTTAGCAAAAAGCACTGGACTCGTAATCCCAAGGTTGTGGGACTTTGTGGGTTTGAGTCCCACTGCAGCCTTTTTTCTACTTCACTCCCAGCAGTGGTAAATTTACTGCTCTATCAAAGGCCAATCCTTCTTATACCATGTCTATGTGGTGTGGGAAGTAAAAGAACTTTCACCACGGTAAATATGTAGGGGTGAGATTTCTACCTACATTCATCTCATAGATTCCGTGAAACCCAAAGGAAGTCTAATAGAGCATCTTGGAGGTTAAACTATCCCAACAAACAAACAATGATGGTTTCCTCATGAATTAGTTTGAGTTCAACCCTATGGTGAAAAGCTTAGAACATACATTATAGCAGTACGATGAAGGAAGAGAAGAAGATGGCAACCTATACATAGCTACTTGATTTCACGTAGGAGAGGTAGTGGGGACGCCGCATGGGAGACGCAGCTCTGTTCTTGTTAAGTATATGACTGGAGAGTGAAGTTGGACGCGCGGCAACATGGCGCCATGCTCAGATCGAGGCGCACACTGACTGTCTTAACGGACGCCGCCGCGAGATGGCGTTAGCGTGTTTGGACGCGGACGGGCGTCTGCGTGGCGTCTGTGTGGCGTCTGTCCCCACGTAACTGTGTACTGTTGTGCCTTGTTTACCCTGTCCCGGTCCTTGTTGCCTTGCCGTGCGTGTGTTGTTTGCGATAGAGCCACAATCCAACCCCCACTCCTCTCCCACCTCTCCCAGTCAACACATTAACCAACCAGCCGTCGATATGATGGTCGGACGGAGGGTGTGTGTGTGGGGAGGGGGGGGGGGGGGGACATTCCCTGGATTAATAGCTTATTACCTGGCGGTTGATGACGGGGCACAGGAGAAATATCAAAACAGCAACCATTAATAAAGCTTAGAATAGGTGTGTCAAGTAAAGTTTAATGATGTGCTAGATAGGTTTTCAATACAGAAAGGAGAGTCTGAGTAAAAAAGTCTGTTGCGGTTTACGGATGCTTACCATAGGCTGCAGGTTGCCGCATCGTCCACAACAACGATCTGCTGTTTGGGGCGTCGCTATGGGCGGCCATGTTGTGACGTCACAGCGAGCATCGTGACTCACGGCAGGCCGGGGAGGGGGTCAATAATTAGGTCAGTATTTAGTCGGGAGAGTGGGGGTATTGATTCCACGAGGTGGTGTTTAAGTTGATATAGCTTAAGCCCAATACACATCAACCGATTTCGGAACATTGATGTACTTTTGGCGGAGACAAAGGAACGGTGCTTTGTCTCAGGCGAGGCATCCGAATGGAGTCGGTCCTAGTCGGTAGATGTGGGGCAGCCAGGCAAGAGTCAGCCAACGATTAGTGAACCCCCTCCTTGAGATGTTCTTTTGTCGGCGACAAGTTGTCGTTCGATTTTCCTAAATCGTTCGCAATAAGTTTATCAACACGTTGATAAATCTAGTCACCATTGGAAAATGGCCTCTGATTGGGTGCCCAACACGGGCCGAGGGGTTACGTAATTTGCCTGCGACAAGTTCACCGACTCCTATACGATTTGGGAGCTAATCGTTCAACCCTGAATCGTTAGATGCGTATTGGGCTTTAGTGGCTGTGTAAGGTTGTTGCCCGTGACAAAGCGCCGATCCCGCCCGGAATTCCCCGGCACCGTGCTACGGACACGGTGCGTGGCTTTCACGGGTCTCTGGGGTAATCTGCGGCAGATCCGATGTGTTGGGGAGGTGTTTGTGCCGTTAATCCCCGCGTGGAGGGAGAGAGGAGTAAAACAGGGAGGTGTGGTGAGAGGGTGAAGTTTGAGGTTTCCGTTACTCAGTCTCAGCTCTGCACCATATACTACTTACTCCACTCATTAACCCTTAAAGGTGATAATTGCCTATGATTCTACGCAGCCTATCAGTAACTAACTGTAGGGAAGGAAGGGGCCACCCATGAAGTACGTATGTCCCCAAAGGGCGGGAGTCAAAATTTTCGGAAATTTTGATTATGCTCCTTCTTTGTTCTATTGCGTGCACAATATTGAGAGTAGGGTGGGTGGTCAAAATTTCCGGAAATTTTGCGTACATACTTTATGGCATACTTTATGGCATACTTTATGGCATACTTTATGGCATACTTTATAGCATCTCCGATTGATTTCCAGTCATGTAATGCCACGAATCAACTCCCATCTTACTGTGAGGTACCCCATGCTGTTGCTCTATTTGTGTCTCGTTGGCCATAGTTAACGCTCAGTAGGGATTTGTATCGCTGGGGGAATGTACTTAATATTCTGCCCCGTTCATGAATCCGTCAGTATAAGTGTAACATTCCGTTCATGTGTGATAGAACATACAAGCTCGTTTCTAGGCGAAGGACATACCTAAAACGCTCTTCCCTTGTCAGAGTAAGATCAGATGTAGCCGTTCTTACCGACAGACACTAACCTTGCTACCTATCAAATGGTGCACATCAACAAGAAGGGTTCGCCACGCACCTGAGGAATGCCGTGTCTGATACGAGTTTTTACCTGTCTGTAAACCACCCTCCTTACCTGCCACACCCAAACCCGGCCCCACCTCAGGGAGGATTGTGCAAAGGTGTACGGTATTATACTTATCACACACATATATAAATAGGTATGTGTGTCTATGGATACATGCAAGGTGTGGTGGAATCTTTTTTCGTATTTGATGGGGTTGTGGAGGCTTATAGAAGAAACCAACAAGTTTTGGTCAAAATCGTTGTTATTCACGAGTTTGATGCGGATTGATATGAACGAAGCGACAGCCGAGTGAATATCATCTAGCATCCAAACGAGTTGTAGAACAACAACTTTGAACAAAACTAGTTGTTTTCTGTATATATCCTACCCCTGAACACAATAAAAAATTGGATGACACACAGAATATAGACCATGGAGAATGGACTGTGATACTCATAGGGGCATGAAGAACAAGTGTCAAATGGAAGAACTGTCAAATGGAAGAACTGGGCTTGCCCACAATTTGTCAATAAAGATTTTTTTTTTAAAAGAAGGTAACAATGTTAAGCTTATGGGACAAAAAATACCAGGGGTGTGATTATGTGTAAAGTGGTGCTGGAGCCGTGGCCTGTAACCAGGCGCTGTCCTGGGTAATGTGTGCAGGTGTGAGCCCCACCTGCTGACTTCAGTGCCACGACTTCACCACCGAAATAATCATTTCTCAGCCTCAGACTTCAGCCTGAGCCGCTTTTAATGACAGATACCTTTACTCCTGATCAGATTTAGGGATTATATTATCAGTAGTAATGCACTTAGGTTGTGCTAGTAGTCAGCGTTAGAATGTCTACCAGGTGTGTGGACTACTTCATCTGTGTAGCAGTATTTATGTCTGATTTACAATATTCTAATCAAAATTTTGCATTTATTCTGCATTTATTTCATTTTGATCCCTCGGATCCACACACTAGGCATCCATATTAACCTAAATTGTAATCTTTTAGTTCGTCTTGCCATCTCCAGCTAACGTTGGGAATAAAATTTGTCCATATAAACTTACTCAAGTTTTTTAAAGCGATAATTTAGATTTGAAACACACTTATGTTATAATCTATAATCCGGTGCGCGGGGGTGTGCGTGGGTGTTGAGAATAGGTTGCTGTTAAGCCAGCTAGGTTTTTTTTTCCCAGGTGGACAGAGAAATTCCACTTATTGTATGCCAGTCATAGGACCGAGTGCACATTGCACTGGGCCCCTGCTGTAAGCGTTGTCAACGCTTCACTGGTTCTGGCCTGTAATGTAAAACGCCATGCCAATGGCTGATGGCATTTCGCCATTGACTGCCACAGCCCCCGCTGCAGCACTCGCATCATCCGACTGTAGCATTGTGTTCAACCCTTCATAAATAAATACAGGCACCGGGTTCGGGTATTTCAAACATCTACTGCTATATTGTCGGATCATTTTAGATTCGTATCAAACTTTCAGCATGAGGTATAGCTATGAGGAGAAGCCGGTAAAATATACCAGCATGAAGACATATTGATTAGATTTAATCAGAATAGTCAGCCTGAAAAAATCAGTCTATTGTCCGTTCCCTTAAAGCGTATTGATTAAATTGTGAATCGATTGCGAGACCAAAGCAATTGGACTAAAAGCCGTCCCCTATAGGAAAGCTCTTGCCTTCTTTTCTCAAATACAAATAGTCTCGGTGCAGAGCATTTAAGAATTCAAGAAGCTTTCATAAATGGTTTGACATCGGAGCTGCACTGAAAGTCTGGCTTATCCTAAAGGAAAACTTTCAGATTATAGTCTCCCATGAAAGGTGGGATTTAGGCACCTTTGCACTATGCAAGCAGCAACCAATGCCAAAATGCCTAATCTCCAAATATACATGAGCGTAAACACTCTACCCTTGTGTCCAGTGTGTTTTCCATCGACCACTTTTAACCTAGGAATTGCCAGATATCAGAATTTAAGTGACTCATGCATTTATATCTATGGGGCAATGCATAGTTGTGAAAGGAAGGAAGTGGGAAAGTAACTATAGTGCCATTATGGTTTATTTATCTTGTCCGCGGAACTATGCGAGGAATTCTACATTGTGTCGTTCCCTCGCTCCCTCCGCGAAAATAACCTTCTCAATGGTGTCTCTAGTCATGCACACGGCAATAACATCTTTTAAAGTTTGTCGAGGCTTTAATTCTGCAAGCATCGAAGAGTGAACTGTATTTATACAAGGCAATACCTCTCAGCGAATATTTGCAGTTCAACACAAAGACTGTAAAAGATAGGATCCAGAAAAGTCTGGGAAAAATCACAGCAGTGGAATCACTGTAAGCCCACAAGTGACGTGTATTTCAGTAAAAAGTACGTATTATTTGTGTAAAAGAAAAAGACATGTTGGAGTACATTTGTGTGCTGTTGAAAGAAATGACAAATCTAGGCTTAATCATTACCGAGAGATATATATACCCAACGCAAACTATTTACTTCCTTTATTTAATTTTCCCACCTTCCCATGACTATTTTTCTGTATTTCACCGTGAAGGGCATATAGAAGGACGTTTCTTTGTCATCTGAACTACAGACACCTGCGAACATTACTCAAGATTTGAGTTTCAAATTGAAGTAATAAACTGGTTCTGTCGACCTAAGAAGCATTGCAGGGTAGAGACCATTACGAGGCCTGATCGAATTCACCCTGAGTCGAACACAGATTGCGTTATTTCACTTTGTCAGACAGCTGGTAGCTAGGTCATATTTTTTCTCCACTCCGTCTTAACAGTTTGGATCGAGCCAGCCCATCTATGCCTACATGTCTAGACGCTCTTGCGAATAGGCAGTTGGTTCTCCTTTCCCCATGGATACTGGGAACACCCTCTAGAATGAGTACACAAAGTTTGCTAAGTGTCTTAGTTAAACCATGTGAGGCTGCCTTTTCTGTGTATGCGTGTAACGGTCGGGGGTATGGGAGGTATATATTTTTCCCCGGATGGCTAACCACAGTGTGTATCTAAAACTGGGCGTGGTTCTCAAGTATAGGTTTACGAATACACCCCAGTTTAGCAAGCGGGCAGGTGAGTCGGTGCAGATACCTGAATCAAAGCTACGAGGTAATGCCAGCCATGTTGAAATGTCATTTAGGAACTGGGTCCGTTGTGAACGCCCGGCTTGGCGCTCTTTTCCAGCGCGGTGAGTCATCCGCCGGCTATGTCTGTCTGCAGCCAGGTGGGGCATGTATTCCTACGCCATGGAGGGACTACACGATCGCCCTCCGCCATATCAACTCCTCTACAGCTGTGCATAGGACTGCATGGCGATCTAGGCAGTAAAGGAGAAGTGGGGGGGGGGGGGGGGATTCTAGTTAAAAACACACTCCAGTAGGGTAAAAAATATTATGAATGAAGTGGCAGAAAAATGTAGAATAAAATGCATTATAAAAAACTAGGGCATACATCATGTTCGAAGTCAAAAAAAAAAAAAAAAAAAATGTAAGCATACGCCCACGCTGGACCGGAAGTGGTGGGCATTTTTTCCCCCTGGCGGCGTAAGTTGCGGGGAGTAGGAGATGCGTGGTGCTCACGGTATAGCGTACACCCTGAACCACGGTGTGTCATCACTAATGTTAGAGTTAGGTGTCAGAAACTTGCTGATGCAACGACATGTATAGGTGTTTACTCACCTCCGAGCTTGCGCACTGCGCTTCAATGTGCTGATGATGTACTGCTTCAAAGACAGCCATAAAAAGGCACTGCTGTGATATTCTGGTGCTCAACTGACAAGAAGAAGCCCTCCAAGTAGCCCAGAATCGTGAATATCAATAAACAAAAGCCAGACGGATTACCAGTTTTACTTACAAACAGGATCCCCTTTTCCATTTAATGGATTTTGTTTTGAGAGACTTATTGTTGGGGGATAAATGGGAAAAGCTTCCTGGTGTGGGCTTCTGATTAATAACTTAACCACAACAGTATTATATATCATTTCAGTAATACCTATTGCAGTTGTACTTGGTTTTTCAACTAGGAATTCCTATTTTTCTGTATATATCATACAGCGTTAGTGTTTTAATGCATATATCAATATATCTAAGAGGCATACAGTAAATGTGTTCATGCGTTGGGTGGCTTCCAGCTTAGAATACTACTACATGTACGGGCCTACCGAGACCCAGCCAGTGTCGACCATACCGACCTCTGGTGGCTCAATATAAGATCACAGTGGGTGAGTCAGACCGAGGCTAGATTTCTGATCAGTCTAGTGGCGGGGTCACGTGATTCAATAAAATCGTTCGTCGCTGTGCGTCCCAGTTGGGTGCAATCAGTCCCAAAACGAGGTTAGCATGAAAGAAGCATACATGACCCTTATTATTATAGCTGAATTCGGTTCGGAGAACAACTGAAGCAACATGTTTCTGTTGATGATGGGAATGGGTTTGGCTTTTCTCAGAATCCACATTTTACAATACATTATCTCGCCCCTGGTATTTTTCTCCCATAGGATTTAACACTGGGAACTCTTTCGCCATGCCTCTATAAGTATTGCAGGCAGTTCTCCATGGTCTATATCCTGTGTGTCATCCGTTCTTTTAGTGTGTACAGGGGAGAGATAAATAAAGAAAGCAACCCGTTTTCGTAAAAAAGGTCATTCTCCAACTCGTTTGAATGCTATGTGATATCCACTCAGATTCGCCTCATTCATATCACTCAATATCATACTCGTGGAGAACAATGACTTTGACCAAAACTTGTTGTTTTCTTGTTCTTATTCTCCTGTTACAACAGTTATAAGTAGCTGATATTTTTGACAAAAATGAGCCCCTTCAAAAATGTTCAACCATTATCTTTATGTAGATACAATTGGCCTGGCAAGGGTTACTAACAATTCTGCATACAAGTGCCAATCTTTATACTGCAATAAATATTTTCATAAAATTGCTGAAAATTTCAGCAGTTCTCTGAAGACCCTTTCGGATCGCAATTCACTGATATTGTGAAGATTGGCGAATTTAAATTCTTTTGAAATCTTAAAATCAGTGGGTGTCGGGCGCGGGGGTTGAATAAGTGTACCGGGTTAAGGTCGGGCCTCCACTTACCGCGATACATGCCGTGTTGGAAGGCGGCAAAAAGAGAAAGACAGACAGAAGCAAGCCTTGACCTGTGACTGCAGCACCCCGGGGATTAGAAATAGCAACCCTCCCCCTTTGTA
Organism: Alentia gelatinosa; assembly: GCA_950022655.1. NCBI lineage: Eukaryota > Metazoa > Annelida > Polychaeta > Phyllodocida > Polynoidae > Alentia > Alentia gelatinosa. The sequence goes on along the minus strand of OX465590.1, from coordinate 39,427,579 downwards.
ACTAGCGCAGACCCGCAGCCGGTTTATGTTTATACAGAAATGATCCGGTGGTAGATATTTTTTTTCCGCTGGGCAGAGCCTAGTCGGAGTAAGTTGTCCAAGCCCTCTCATTGTTCCAAGGTACACTCATGAGGGAAATGCTAATATTATTCTAAGGAGAGGCTTTTATTTAGCGCCTGGTGTCCTGGAGGCAGCACATGTCGGAGTGGTGGAAGGCTCACTTACCACCACCACCAGCCGAACCTCGTGGCACCACGAATATAGCACCACATTCAAGTCACCCCCCTCCCCCCCACTCCCGCCACCACCGCCTCACGAACACTGGAGGTCTGCTCCTAGCAGCACTATCTAGAAACTTTATCTTAGTAAACCAGCGATCTGAAATATTAAACGGAAACAGGGTTACTGTGGCTGTACGCGATGAATATGCGGTGGAAATTGATGCCAATGTTATCATGTATTTATCACGTATAGACACAGTATACCTGTTTTTGTATTATAATATACCTTAAAATTACCATTTTCTACCATGGCTTTTGGAAGATTTGGTGGGTTTCTTCGCCATACAATCCCCATACGCCACATACATACCCCTTACGCCACCTACGTCTTGTATGGCCATGAATATGACACGGGTAGAAGCATGCGGTATACATAGGACACACAACAACAGGTATATAATAATAACTTGAATGTTTATTGCTCAAAATCTGAAAATCAGAAAGCAATCGTTTTGATCAAGGCCATCATTTCCAACTCATTTGAAAGCTACGCGGTGTTGACTTGGCCATCATCTCGTTCATATCGCTCAGCATCAAACTCATGGAGAACGACGACTTTGACCAAAACTTGGTTTCTTCTTTAATACTAAAATGAATGAACATCCCACTACATGAGCCATCTGGTGATAACTGACTGATCCCTCTCCTCTGGCAGTCTCTATAGATGTGCTGGATTCTGGACATCGCAGCTGAAGTCGTCAGACCAGTTCTTGCCGTCAAACCTCAGAAAATACTGCAGGACTGATAGATGAAAGACTTCCCAACTGGCCTTTGGCGAAAGACGGCCACGCAATTATGCGCTGCCTCGGGTAGTTTGGCTGATCATTGGCGAGTTATTTGACGCCAAACAGTGCCGGGCCTGGAGGGTGAGGTGGGCGGCGGGCGGGTCTGTGGGCGCCTCCTGCCCTCCTCCTGTAGCCACACACACCTCACAACATCCTCATGGCATGTCGCGGCAGATTTCCTTTCAAAATCTTCTCACTTGTAGTAATTCAGGGATGACCGTTTTCCACTTTTCCAAGGAATTCCTTGTTTTCGTGTCCAGTTTATGACATGATATTCCATGTATAAAACAAAGATAGTATGGATTGAACCTCATTGACGCCAGTAAAATAGTGGTTTGAAGCTCATCATACACCCTCAGTCATATTCCATGGCCAACACTGATTTGTGTTTCACGCATGTTACTAATCATCATGTGGCTAACCACTAAGGTACCATTTTATATGGCTAGCCTGTCATTTGTGGGTTAACCATTTTAACCGCGACTTTCAGGTTATCTATCTCTTTACGAATGGTTCGGATAAATCGCTGGAGAGCGCCAGGAATGCGGTGAACCTGAGGCTATGGGGCTAACCAGATGTTGCTCTGGTGTAAAGAAGTACACCTGAGATGAGACTTACCTGCCTACCTGGTATTAGTTTTCCGGTCAGTCTAGAGGTTATCATTAAACCTCGCGCCACCATCCCCTCAGAAAAGGAGGCATACTGTAATAAAACGTCACGAAATTCCATATGATTGTTTTGTGGCGTGAGTTGTCTTCGGGGAATGATACCACGCAGCAGAGCTAAGTGATATCTGTAGCGGAAGACAGCGAATGCCATATGAAATTAAGGGATGTTTAGATTTTATCCTACCATGTCACATGATTTTAACTTCATATGACACCTGGGGCATATACATTTCTTATGGCATAACTGTAGCATACAGTCACACCATGTTAAGTCTATGGAGATTTATTTGAGGGGTAGGATGGATATATGACATTGGATATTTGACTTAGAGTGACTGTGCCATACCAGAGCCACGCCCTGCCTAAAAAGAGGGCTGTGGGGTCGCCCAGTACCCTACTGTGCTGGTCCTGGTACTAGTATTCCGGTCCGTGTACATCCCAAGCCGTAGACACACTCTACGGAGCATGATCTCGTGGGTCACGCAGGGTTCTGTTCTAGCTCCTGCATTATCTTTATTACTACTACCCATGAAAAGCAGAATGTTTCTGATCGTATGCTTAACTGCAATTTTAGCTAGCCTTTCAGCAATGCCGCATATCTCCAGCTAGTTATCTAGACGCACATTATATGGAACCCACATTCAGTTATTTGCCATTATTAGTAGAAACCCGGGAACAGCAGGCGCCATGTTTGCATGACGTTTTCATGATAAGATATCATTATCAACCATGCTGTGAGGACAAGGTCCCTGAACATGGATATGGCTGCGGGGGTTACAAACTGGAACTCAGGGGCCGGACGTGACTCAGTTGTAGGTGTCCGCCTAGCGGCGGCGTTCCGAACTAGTCCACCTCTACCCCTGGTCATACTTCCTCTGGCAGACATTCCCTCGTGAACCAAAACACTTGGCAGATACCAGCGGGCCTCCTCCCCCAGCCCCACGGCCAAGATGGCCGACCACCGGAAGTCCGTCTTTCATGTCGCGCGGTGCATGGCGGGAACCCCTGAGTCGGCGCCAAAACGAGGCCCGATCACAGGGGACAGAAGCAACAGGCGGAATCAGCGGCGGGGCAAACGAAACGGAGCGTTGGCTGTAAAACAGAGAGGGCATTCAGTGCAGCCTTTCATGGCCATGGTGTGCAGACATGCCAGCGGCGCTGGGAACCGGCAAGGACGTTGGTAATCAGTAATGGGTCATTCCAACACGACGGTCACCAGCGAACGTACGCTGAGACCCCAGATTCCATCCGCTCTCCAAGCGGATCTTCCGTGGCCCAGCCACCGGCGTTCTTAGGGGAGAAAATATTGATCTGTTTGAAGAGTCGTTCGGTGCCGTTCCCTTGAGTCTAGCCGTTGGGATTAAGTCATTTTATCACGTTGAATGACGTTAGATAGGAACAGTTTATTATTAAAATAGGTAGATACAAGTCGCATTTTGTATTAATCAATTTACCTTTATGGGGATCCGAGGTATGTAACTGTGAGTAGTAAAGGAAGGGTTTGTTCATTAAGTACACAAAGTGAATCCTTTGAATCAGGACATTCCTTTTACCATTAACAAGGTTTCTCTCTCTAAGTTTTGCAAGCAACGTTGATACAAAAAGTAGAACTACTGTTCAGTCTGTTGGTATCAAAGTCTCTTAGAATCAGGTCTAATTGAACAATTTGGACGTTAAACTACCCAAACCAACAAAAAATTATCTTTTAGAATCAGCATGCAACACCCTTTTTATTACAAGAGAATCAACAATATCTCCGGCAAAATCTCAGTCGTTGACAATCTTGTTAGATCATGGAGATAATAAGTGTTGTTACTTTTTTGGGGCCGGTTAATTTGGCATTGTTTAGGAGTGTCTGCGTGGGTGGTACCTGTTACATGTACATCTAAAAGGGACTTTCTTCATATCACCTTGATACTAGCCCTGCTGGTACGATTTCCCAATTGTATCACTATCATTACATCCTTTGAATGTGTACATGGAGGCCTAGTAATCTGCACGAGTGTCTGACACTGGGTGCAATCTGCATGAGATATTATCTCACCCCTAGTATTTTTGTCTTATAGGCTTAACATTGGGAACTCATTTCCCATGCCCCTACGAGTATTGCAGTCCGTTCCCCATGGTCTATACCCAGTGCTTCATCCATTCCTTTGTGTGTACAGCGGTGAGATGAACACAGAAAGCAACTCTTTTGGTCAAAGTCGTTGTTCTCCAACTCGTTTGAATGCTCTGTGATATTCACTCCGCATCGAATCATGGAGAATGGCGACTTTGACGAAAACTAGTTGGTTTCTTCTGTAGGCAAATGAAATAATACTTAAGTGATTTGTCCTGCACAACCTCAATGCAGTCACAATCAAACCAGTTTTCAGTCCACCACCTTCTGGTTAGTTTGTGCATGGTATAACCTTAGACATCGGCGAAAATCTGAAAAGGAAATATCAATTACTATCATTGAAAGAGTCCTCAAAGTGGGTGTTATCCCGATAGAAAACAACGTTTCGGTTAATCATTAACACCAATTAACCGAAATCAATACATGGGAAAATGTCACGTACAAGTGTCCACTAGTCAGAGAGATATCTGCCGTCACAGTGGGACATCTTTAAGTCCCCTTTTGACCCCTTCCCGCCACTTTCATCCCTTGTCCTTTGGTTGAAACCACTCGAACCACTTCACACCCTTGATCGTAGCCCCCTTTCTGACCACCCATCGTCTCTCGGGCATGACCGCTATAATAGCTGACCACTTATGATTGTACAGTCACTTTTATCCCGGTACAGTTTACACGTTAATTTAACGGCGCTGACCAATCAGAGGATGGCTTATCCCGCACTTGTAGTTGCAAGTGGAACTGCATTGTTGGCCGTTAGTGGCCATGGTTCTCAATGGTCACGGTTGACAGGAGAAGGGGGACGAGGTGTCGCTACCGTTACTGCTACCTGTGAAGGTGGGCACTAACATTGTGCACATGGCGTGTAGTGTGTTTCTTTTAAGTACTGATTCCACCAACACGATGCATTTTCATTGTTCTATCTTGGTATGTCTTGTTATATCTTACATTTTCCCGATATATCTTACCCCCTTTGTCACAACACACAGCGCACGACCATATGTGTACTTTTTTTTGCGATGTTGTGTCTATATTTTGGTGCTCCAAGATCTATTGCCGACATATCGTGGCATACCGCAGCATATCGCGACAAGAATGCGGCGAAGGTGTTTAACAAGACTTATGCTTCACGGCAAATATGCACATGATTATTCAAAACCTAGCAAGACTTATCAAGATAACTAAATCGCGACAGATCTTGCTATATCTTGTGTGTTGGTGGAAGAGGCCCTTTAGACTCTCAACAATTTAGTTTGTAACCAGTTTAGATTCACCAATCGGTCTCAGCTTCCTACCAGGTAGCTAACTTACTAAGTTCGGAAATGTAGAGCTCCAGCATGATAATTTGGCCGGATGTAAGAACTAGGGGTGTCGGAAAAGTAGATACTGAGTGGTGGGGTACCCCCTGGTGTGAAATCTGATTACTTTTTCGTGTCAAGGTCATTGGTATGTTGGGCCCACACACCATAACGCATCAGTCCAAATGTCAAGGAGGTAAATCGGTGGATAACCAATTGGACGCCATTATTGGCCACCTCTTTGTCTTGGGTTATTGCCGTTATATAAGCAAATGGCTGCCGTTTGCTGCGAGCCGCCGGAAAAACACGATTTGTAACCAGGTGATTTAGACTAATGGTAGAATTTACATTCTATAGTAGGAAGTTAAATGTCCCTACATCCCTTCGTATTTCAGGGGTTTAGGAGCTCCCCCGGTGGCCCTCCTTGTAGACGGTGGTTGGCGGGAACGTGTTGGGGCAGGCTGTTAGGTCACTAACAATTCCCGCCTTTTTTCCCACTGCTAAGAAAATGTCGTCTGGTAAATTCTCCCACAATTCTCACGCTTTTCCATCACAAATTCCGATACTCAATTCAACATAAATTAAACAAATCTATCGTTATAGTCATCCCTGTGGTCGTTTTCATCAAAATTCAGTCATTTTTCATGAAGAAATGTGGATATTTTCGTGACGTTTGAAGACTAGATATATGTTTAAAGGTCAGTGTGCTAGAAAAGGGACGGGCAGCATGTGGAGGCCGGGACAGGTCTGGCTGTGACGTGATTTACGAGCAGACGACATTGATAAACGAGTCGAGTGAGTCATGTGGATTTGTCATCAGGTGAGGAGCGTCCTGCCTGCCAAAACCAAAAAAGAATGGAGATAGAAAAACGGGAGAAACGCAGACCGAGGTGAGAGAGGTGATGAGAATCTCACACTAACGTCCAGCTTTAAAGACTTGAGCAATGTCTGAACGGCAAACTTAAATACGTAACCTGACATGATTTATGATACATTTTGAATGAATGTTCATTGAGCAAGCTGTTGATATCTGCAAGCACATGTTTACAGACAAAAACATAAAAGAAGTACGTAAAATTCACATTGATTTTATGCGTATGATATGTGAAAAACATGCGATCCTCTCATTATCTTTTATTGCTGGTTTAATATAGTTATTAATGACATCGCCATAGATATAACCACAAACCTGTTTGACATTGAAGCAATACGTACTTAGAGAGAATACCAAGTGCATTGCAGTATAACCTTACAGAAATGAAACACGTCTCATGTGTTATTCATCTATGAAACGTTTTAGAAATTAGGAGAGGCTAACACCTGGATAAAGTACATTAAGATCAGTTAATGTATTGATATAGACGTGTGTATATACGTTGTATCGGGTATTAAAAAAGATATTTAAGAGTGTTTGGTCCCCATTCAAGTTTGGAAAGCGCTGTTATATGAACGAGGTGATAGCCAAGTGAATATTCCGAAACGCCCCAAAGAAATTGGAAATGGGGACTCAGTCCAAGCACGAATATATTTCTGATTTTATCCCAACCTGCAAATATGTATCTGTTCATGACCCATTGAGTACAAGTTACCATACTTGCAAGCCTGTTGAGAATGAGTCCCTAACGTTAAGCCTATGGCCGTTTATCCCAAGCTAAGATGAATTACAAACACAAGGCGTTACTTCACGCCAGGCAAACCCAGGTGGTGGTTTTTGTATCATTGATATGCAGGTCAACATGTCCTTGGCCGTACACACGTCCTTGTGGACTATATTTGAATAATAGTTTAAGTGGCTGCAGCTTGTGTCCCTGTCAGGCCAAGCCTTAGACTGGCTCCAGTCCCTGCATCCTATGTCTACCCTCCTCGCTGGGATACTGGTACAATTGGTAATGGTGTTAGATTTCTGGCGCTGTATAGCGCCAGTATTTCCAACACTCTCCATACAGATATCATGGCTACTGTTCAGATGTATGATGGGAGATTGATACCCTCCCACTTTGATCTTAATCGAGTCAAAGTCAGGGGTTGGCTAAATTTATTGCTATGATAACAGAGGCGGCCAGGGAAACTGGTGGAGGGGAGGGGGGAGGAGTAGGAGGAAATATAGGGTTACAGGGAGTGGCTTGGGGCCATAAACAGGAGATTCTGTTCACAGTGGACAAGTCTTTGATTCATGGGCCAGTCAGAGAAGGAAACATACTTTAATGAACTTTATTCTGATTGTGATTAATCATTTCATAAATGTTCATCATCAAAGCCTTGAGCAAGTCTAGCCAAGCCTGTGAAACCTGCCCGGGGGCGGGTGGGGTGGGGAGAGTGGGGTGGTTGACTCAAGTGCTATTCACCTGGAGTGTAACACAGCTGTGTCACAGTCACGTGGTTACGTCACAGTATTTAACCCGTAACTGGAGCCACAATCAACCTCTAAACCCACCTGTGTGTGATGAGGGGGTGGTGCAGGTGAGGGGGGACTGTGTATGCGCAGGTGAGGTGTGGAGAAAGATCCCTCCCGCCAATCTTATTTACCTGCACGCGTGCTATGCGTAATACGGGTTAACCCAGCATACGCCATTTTGACACACTCTTATATCACTGATTGTGTCATGGCTATAAACTATATGACACATAGCTATTGTGTTATGGATGCCGCCATCTTACCCCCTAAGGACAAACTAAGCACCAGGTGCAGCTATCAATGAATTTCTATTTAAAAAACAAGGCTTGCCATAGAGGTTTTTTTATGTGTCAAGATTAACAATTGTTTATAGCAACTGATCACAGCGATCTGACTTGTTATCTTTTAGATGAATAAAACAGCCGACTTGGAAAATAAGTCCAGTTAGGGTTAGGAATAGGGATAGGCTTAGGGTAAAGGATTTCCTTTTGCTTTCTTCCCAAGAGAAGACCAAATTTGAAGCCAAGATAACATACTTACTTCTAAGTATGATATCTATCCAGTTTTATTTATAAAGATACTTAAGTTGGGAAGATTTAAAACGGGTCGAGTTCGTTTCGGGTCAAGTTCTTCTAACGGGTCCAGTTCATTACGGGTCCAGTTCTTTACGGGTCGAGTTAATTTCGGATCGAGTTCTCCAGTATTCGTTTAGGGTGCGTCTCGAAAGCGTTGTCTTGATGCAGACCGCAATACTGTGAAACACTATTGCGCCCCTGTCCTCAATATATACCGTGGGAAAACAAGCGGTGTACACTTACAGGTACAACACCACATGTCTACACCCACCTCATTTTATCGTATGACACCTTGAGTGATTGAAAACCGTTACAATTCTTCTTCTCTTGAAATACATAAAAAGAAATCCATTGCAATCGAACGACTCGTTTCAATCTACTGAAAGAATTTTTATAAAACACCACCGTCAGGAAAAGATGGTAAAGAAATGAGACGGGAACCGCAGATGTCAGACAGGGATGTTCTTTTGTCGTATTTATCACGGATAGCCACAGTGCTATTTATAGAAAGCCGTTATTATACAGCGTATACCTAAAGACATTGTAGCACATTGTAGATCGACTGTGGTAGACTCAAGAAAACTGAGTGATATTAGGTGTAGTTTATGTTATATTATCTCACTCCTGGTATGTTTTCTCCTTAGACTTAACATTGGGAACTCGTATCCAACGCCCATGAGATATTTAGGAAAGATATCCAATGGGGGATTATGTCAGAAAGGTTAGCCTATTAGTCAATGTGAATGATGAGATAAATTCAGAAACCTATTCAAGTTTAGGGTCAAATCTCGTATCCCATCTCGTTTGAATCACTATGTAGGCCTAATGCACGCGGCTTCACCGTGTGAATTGCTACGCGATTCAAACTCGCTGGGATACGAGATTTGACCCTAAACTTGCATAGGTTTCCTCAATAGTCTATATCCACCACCACAGATGGGTATTGAAACCGGAACCGATTAAACACATTGTATTCCGGGTGGCTGTGAATGCGGCCAGTGTTTATTATAGGCCGGCTTTAGGCTGCTTTTCAGGCCTGATTTAGGCGTGTGGGTGTGAAGGCAGCGGGTGTTTACAGTAGGACGTGTGAGATCTGGGCCGGGAGATGTTGAGACAGGTACGTGGCTGGAGGACAAGCATGGGCCTGTTTCACACACCCCTCAACCTAGACTGGCCTCAGTCCCTGTATCCTACCCCTCCACCCCTTCTGAGTGACACAGGGACTGGTCTCATCCGTAATCGGCCGTGTAGACTAGCGCGGTTTTGCGCCACACTCCCCAAGCAGAGGTCTGGCTACTGGTCAGGATGTCTGCTGGGAGATTGATGCCCTCTCTCTATGATCTCAATCGAGACATAGTCAGGAGTAGGCGAAATATATTGCTCTGACAACACAGGGAGCCAGGGAACTGGAGGAGGGGAGGGGGGAGGGGTAGAGGGAGGTATAAGGTTACAGGGAGTGGCTTGGGGTCATAAACAGGAGATTCTGGTCAGAGTGGACAAGTCTTTGATTCATGGGCCAGTCAGAGAAGGACACATGCTATAATGAATTGTATTCCGATTTTCTTAAATCATTTAATGAATGTTCATAATCAAAGACATGAGCAAGTCTAGGCCGGGAGATGTTGAGACAGGTACGTGGATGGAGGACAAGCGTGGGCCTGTTTCACACACCCCTCAACCCTGTACAAATACCCAGATCAAACACCCTACCTCTAACCCCCACCCTCCCCCACCCTCCCTCACCCCCAACAACAGTGTCCCTCACCTGAGTCTGGACTCCGACCCCCAGCCATGCCACTACCACACAATAAAGGGTAATAATATTATACACCTACGGCCCAACGTTTAGGAAATACACCTATGAAAACATTTAGGAAATACAACCCACGGCTGGGGGTGTAGTATTAATAGTATACGCGCCCGATCACTGCGACGTTTGGCTCACTAACGGAATATATCGCCGCTAGCGAGATCTGCATGCAGCCGAAATATAAACAAAAGAAGACGCCCAAATTAGCTTAGATATTATTGAACAATAACCGTTGTGGGAACTTTCCTTGGACCCTGTGCTTTTGTAGGCATACGTTATTAAACTGACCCCAGGCTGATATCATGGCAAAGTCAATTAGATGTGGACCACATACGCGCTGTGTAGAACTGGCCCGCGCAGGTATACGTAGACTGACTTCAGTCCCTGCATCCTATGGTTACCCCTCCACCTACCTCACCGCTCCTCGCTGTGATACAGGTTTGATTCTTTGGCCTGTCAGGCGCTAGGGGAAGTCCAAATGTTTCAAAGGAGTTTTATTTCTTAACCAGCGAAAGTTGAGATCTCATTGGTTTCTCATGAGAAAAGTAGATCAGAAAACTACAATACTAAACTTTGATTTCGGCATGGCTCAAAATGAATCATAAGAGAAAACGTATGTCTGTGTATAGAAATACAAAAAAGAGTAGCTGCTTTCAGTTTTGAACTGCACGAGAATCTCACTCTCGTGGCCCTTCAATCTCCAGGCCCAGGTCGGGTTCACTATGTCTCAATGTACGGCAACAACTCCAAGCGGATATCACAAAATTCTAACGTTTTATATGTGGTAGGTAATTATTCCCATTATCAAAGACTTAAGCAAGTCTAAGGTACGCCGCAGACCTGAACCATGCCCTCTGCGGACCGCAATGTGCAGCCGATTTCCGCTGGGGCACGGAATATAGCCATACACTCCTAATACACTATTCATATATGATCGATGCATACAGGGCATGCAGATTTCCCCTGCCGTATTTACTTCAATGGACGTACTCCTAATTCAGACAAAATCCATTCAAATATGGCAGGACCAGATAATCTACTCCAGCACAGAGATACGGGATTTGTACATGGACATGCATGTAATACAAGCAACAATACGGCACCACTCGTGGTCATACCGCCGCTTATCAGCTTGTTGCCGACTCTATCTCATTGTACATATGGTGTATACGTGTGTGTGTTACGTAATGCTATGCGCAGTGAGATGACGTTTATCATGTTAGATTAATCATGGATTAAGGTAAAGCACGGCTTGCGGCTTGTAAGAGCTGGGCAGAGATCTGTGTACACGGATCTTTACAATGTCATGGGTGATTGGAGGTTTAATTGTCCACAGACCTCATATCGTATACGTGTGTCTATGTGTAATACTGGCAATGCGTATACACCGTGTTCAGGCTATAGAGGTGCCGTTTCCAATGTTCATGTTCTGTGGTGTGGGATTCAATACTACAAATGATTTTTTTAAGGTTTAAGTAGCTCAAAGTGCTGATTCCACTGACACATTGGAATCGCTCTGGATATCATTTCATGTATCGAAGAATCAGATGATGGTCTTGGTATATTTTGTTATATCATACAGTGTTGTGATATATCTAATATTATCTTACCTCCTTTGCCGCGACACATCACACGTGATGATACGCATACCTTTTCACAATGTTGTGTGTATATTTTGGTGCTCCACCACCACAACGCCTCAAGATCTATTGCCAGACCAATACATATGATTATTCAAAACCTAGCAATATTTAGCAAGACAACCAAATCGTGACAAATCTTGCGATATCTTGTGTGTTGGTGGAACCAGCCCTTTATCCATTCTTCTTCCACGAATCGCATAAAACAATCTTGATAATACAAACATACAGAAAAACTAGGATGAAATGTAGGTGAGATATAACTCAGTACATAAAAATACGTTGACCAAGATAGCAAAATAGAAAGGATGGATGGTCCAGTAATTAACCTTATCTTTCCGGTGCTACATATAGGTTTATACCCATACGGCTAATTTCTCCCGTAAGAGTAAACATCACGTGGTCAAGGTTGGACATGATCTCTCGGGGCACGAGCGCGTCGCTGAATTTGCACCCAGCGTTCCACTTAAAATGGCCGACCTTCTCACTTTGAACCGCTGACCCTTCCCCTAGCCTCCACACAGACAAAACCAGTGTTCCTGGTATATTGTAGAAAAGCCCATGCTGCATTGAACTCTGACCTTTGACCTACGCAATGAACTCTCACGTGTTGAGAACGTCCAACTCAAACTAATGTTTGGTTGTGCCTGCAACCACAGTCGTACGAATAAAATATGCAGTAAAATTGTCGTTCAGATGAACCGCTGACCAAGGCAGAGCTTCATCTGATCGTCAATTTCACTAAATATTTCATCCGTACGGATATAGTCAGTCTATTTACGTACAATCATATACCTCAAAATGGCACAATTCATCCTTGAAGTGATCTCGATCAACTGCCTTGTCTAGTGCGAACAATGTTCTGACTCTCGTGAATTACGACGTCAACCTCGTGGTTACCAGAGCTGCCTGTCCACAAAACCATCATTTGTTGTATTTATTATCCTTCCTCTCCAATAATCTAAACCCATGAACTGCAATAGTAATGGATGTATCAATAGGGACTTTTATTTTACTCTAAAATGGACTATTTTCCTATATACAATGGGCTTGAGGCTATTTACCACAGATTTGAATCCATATACTATGGTTATGGTATATCTGACAGTTTTCATATAAAAGGTAGTGGTTTACTGAGTCCCCATACATTCCCAACGGGTATGTCGTATACCATGGATAATAAATAATGGGTAGTGGTTTACTGAGTCCCCATACATTCCCAATGGCTACGTCGTATACCATGGATAACGATAATGACCAGAAAACTACTGGCCACCAGCGTAATAAAACCCGATGTAACCCAGCCCTCGGGTACCAGCGGTAATAATGGCGGCCATGTTGCGTGGTGGCGCCCTCTACCGGAGGGTGATGGCGGTGCTGGTGTCGTAATTTATGACCGCCATGTTAACGAGTTTGACCTCTTGTCGTGGAGTCAGGTGAGACCTATTAACCTCTGACCTCTGACCCTGACATGTCGTCACTCCCCTTTCTTGTACGGTGTTCTTATCGTGTTAACTGCAGCCGCCCTCGGTGTGTCTGTTCGGGCTCGTCACGGGAGCAGATCTACACAGATCTACACTCCTCCTCCCCACTCCGAGAATCCGCGGGGAAAAAACACACCATAAGATGAATGTTGATGCTGCGACGGTCGTGGCTCGGCAGTTTATCAACCTGGTTGAGTGAAACACATACCGTCACATCCATTCCCCCAACCTCTATGTGTTGGTGTTTTTTTACTCCGTCATATGGCGGGAGTAATACGAGAAATAAGTCGGACTTCATGATTTGTCGTCTGCCATAGCTGAAAGAAACCAAATACCGCTTTAAAAGGAAGAATAGGCTACATACACACTATTGACTGGTTTCAGATACAAGCGGCCGTATGTTCTGAGGAGTTGATGCGTGGTGATATCCGAGCGCATGCGAGGGTATTGCGCAGAGTCAACTCCGAGGATAGTACAACCGCTTTTATCTGAAACCAGTCTATATTCTATTCATTATCCACCTTTTCCTGATAAGTGGCATACTGATATTATTTCATTTTCGGTATGCACTATGTTCTTCGTACGCACTATTTTTCCGTATGCGCCGGTTTTTGCAGCCCGGAGCGAACAACATATCCCTATTCTCCAGGTATGTAGATACACGCTGCCCATGTTTTTTCTATGGACACTATGTATTTGGTGGATAATAAACCCTTCTATACACGGTACCTGGAAGAGAAATTAGGGAGGCGAGGGGATTACTGCAGATGAATAGGGACTGAATGCCATTCACGCCAGTGTCTACAGAGCATTTACAGAGCGTACATTGGATCGTTCTTGGGAAGGGACTGGGTGTACCCGATCAATCCCGACCTACATTGTCCCAGTCCGCCAGCGCCAACTGGGAACAACTCTGCTTCGAGAGTATGGGTTGGTTCACATCGAGGCTACAGCCTCGGACCAGACCAATGACCTTTGCTTGGCTGGTTTCCGGCCTCCAGCCTTCCAGATGTACTCTCCACGCCAGGAACCAGCATATGACCTTTGCCTGACGCTCGCTGTGACCTGGCAGTCGAATCTTGTGCCAAATAAAAACCGCGCGAAAATAAATAGATAAAGCGGGGAAATTCCCGCGAAAACTGAGAGGGAGATCGTCTGCCACACCGAGTTTGCCAGGCGCTGTATAGAGCTTCGATTGTTCTCTGTAACAAAACCGATAGATAGAGACTGGGCTGCCTCAGTCGCGCGTTCGCACACTCTCCCAGCAGAGTTCCTGCGCTTTACTTCCTGCGGCCGCTTGTATCTCTGGCCCAACCTGCCTGTTTGGGCCCAAATCTGTCCCACACGCCAGTTTTTGAAATATCCTAAATTCTTATGGTTTTGGGCGGTATTTTGTGTTCTACTTGTAAACAGAAATGAACATATTTATATGGTAAATGAAATACTCTTATTATCTATGTTAAACCAGACACATTCTCTGGGATTACTTTCTACAGTGGAAAGCACCTCATGTGTTGCAGGGTTTTGTTTTGTCAACATGCCCATGTGCTCCTGTGAAGGGGTAGTCTAATCAACTGTGGATTCCCATTATAAAATGGTTTAAGTCTGAAAAAGAAACAGCTGGATTGTCTGTGAAGCTTCTTTAACAATTCCCATATTTCCATACTCATGATATGTGAGTTGTTTGACTTGTATAACTTTTGACAGTTGCCTTGTTTTGAATCTGAAATATTCGCTGGTCTCCTCTGTCTTTAGAAGATACCCAGGGAACCAGTGTTGGGTTGAGGCAGAGATTAGTAAGCGCTAGCGCCGCGAAAGATCTGGGAGGAGAGTGGCGTTCGCAAATGTCGTCTGCTAAAACAGACGCTCGGAGAAAAGACACAGGTCGCTACAATGCCCCATGGAGAACAGCACACCTCCACATGCACACACAAAGTCAAGTTTGTGCTTAATTATGCTTGTCGCGGGCCGCGGGACAATTGACAATGCATGGTTGGCCCCGGGGTGCCGTGGACGCACGTTGAGCAGGTCGTGACGTGTTCGCCACGACCCCTGGTGGACAAAGATGGAACCTGATCCAGGGGGTCGTTGAATAACTTACGGACAATGTACAAGGAGGCCCTCGTAGTAGGTTTATTGTTTAATAATAGTAATAATCAAGCTGATTCAGCTAATACTGCTCTTACAGACCAAAGGTCGACCATAAGTGTTGAATAAAGTTGACCCATACCATCCATGGGTCCCCTTTGCGTACAGAAAAGGGTCCCTAAATTATTCAACGAGCTCCAGAGGCTTGTTTAATGATCTAAGATCGTATATGAAGACCCTTTCTCTACCTCGTACAAAGGTTATTATTTCATTATATTTAAGTCTGTTGGCAAAGAAAGTATCATTCGTCCATAAGTGTTAAATAAAGTTGACCCACATCGTACCTGGGTCTCTATGGCATACAAGTAGGATCCTAGATTATTAAACAGGCCCCAGGATCGTAGACGCAACACGACCCCTCCCCCTACACCTTACACACGTCCACAATGTTACTCTACAATGGTCTGAGTAATGCACACTCATGGCTCTATGGAAACCAGAATGTGGTTTTCTTTAAAGAATGGTCAAATAACCTCGATCTTTGTCCTAGGGCGTGTGCGAGCGTGCCCCGTATAATCAGCTTGAGAGCAGGCGGCATTTTAAAGTATGAATTCTATCAGAGATTGTATTACACACGGAGTACACGCCCCTATAACCCTGTCACAAGCTATTCTTCACACTTCCACAAAAGAAAGCCTGTCGTACAGGGCCAGACAAAAGCTGAATTGGACGATAATGGAGGCATTCAGGACCCTATACCACCCATTACTCTGTGTTTAGACCCCTAGTTACAAGCTGTTTGTCCCTGGGTGCGGCTTGGAAACACAAGTACAACCTCCCCACATACAACGTGATAGGAGGCGGGAGGGGGGGGGGGGGGGGCAGTGACGGTAGAAGTGTACGTATGCCTCTCTCACTGTCAGTGTGATGACGGCTATAGACCCATTTCAGATGACATCATTTTCCGCCATGTTGGATACCAGTCACCAAGGATATTCACTGAGAACGTTTCAGTGCAGTGGGATTAGACTCTAGAAGAGTCTCTTGTCGCCAGCACAGGCCCAAACTAATATGTGTCGCCCTTTTGAGTCTGGAATCCCTGCCTCCGCTGGTACTATGCTGCCCTGAGTGATTTTCCAGTAACCAGAGTATTACTCTTCAAGCATTGGTCCTGAAATTATAATGGCCAATCACGAAACTCCTTTCTCCCATCAGGCAGAAGGAACAGGCAAATTGGAGCCATGTTCTGTTAGACCCTTACTGACAGTAAGCCTGAGGTGGTGCGGCCTGTAAACGGACTACTCTGGGATCCCCTCCCAGCATGTTGTCTGCTCGGTAAAGGGGGTGTTCCACTGGACCGACGGTAGCCGATTCCGTAGCCAGACAATCGCCGATTATTATCGGATGCCCTAGAATTTCTCAAATCTTTGAAAATGGTCATTTATTAAACTATTATTATAAGAATTAAATGAATTACAATACGTGAGCTTCCTCTTAAGGGCCCAGGAACAATTGATCGGGTGAGAAATCGGCCTGGTGGATTCACCCCTTTAGTCCAGTATGGCACTTCCCAGCACAGAGGCAACTGCTCTGCAAGCGGTCTATAGGCCACAGAGTGATTGCCAAACAAATGTAAGAAAGAGCCACTGTAGTAAGGGGACAGCCACTATTATCTCCTCATACATTCTATATATAATCCTGAAACAGGCTAAAACCCCTCAGTGGCAAGTCAAGAAAAATATTTTTGATGAATTAGATGGTAGCAAATACAACTCAAGAAGATCCCAAATTTGTTTGATGAATTGCTTTTATTGGAACAGTAGTACACACAACGTTTCTGCAAGAGTAGCCTTTTCAAGCTATTTATTTTTTTAAAAATCCAATTATAACTGGACTTGCCACCTGGTGTTTTGTTTGGGGTTGGGGAAAAGATGGCAGCTTCCATAACACAATCACTCAGTGCCCTATAGGAGTGGGACCTTGGTGTAACACCATTTTTTAGGTCTAATTTGTGTGTTTGTAAACGGTCCGCCCCGCTTGGTGGCGCATGGTGGTGAGTGTGGTAGATTGTCGACATTACTCAAAAAAACGCAATCACCAACCACCTGTTTACCTGCAGGAGACGACATGCCTGTGGGAGGCTGCAGGTGCACTAACATCTGCTTTTATTGTCTACGGGGACCTGGATGAGGGTGAAGGCGGGTTATGTCCGTCTACCGCCAAGATTTATGCACGTTATGAAGTCTTTACGATAAGCTGGGTGCTGTATATATATATATATATATATATATATATATAGACAATAATCGATGGGTTTGTGGACAGGCGGCCGTAAACCACGAGAGCGTTGACGCGTAGTAATACACGAGCGCGAGTGAGTGTCAGAGTTGCCGGTCCACATAACCATCGATTGTTGCATTTATTATCCATCTTTTCGAATGAATTAAACCCAGTAATTGCCATTTTAAAGGGTATAACAATATTTCTTTGCTCTATAGCACAAAGGGACTTTTTCCCTGTATACCATGGTTTTCAGGCCGTATACCACAGATTTGAACCCGTATACCACATTTTTGGTATCTGACAGTTTTTACATAATAGGCCGTGGTTTACTGAGTCACCATACATTTTCAATGGAGTCTTTGTATACGATGGATGATAAAGAGATGGAGTTGATATGGGGGTTGTTATGAAATATGAGTAAATAGTTCCGCCAGTTTGATATTGACACACTGATTTAATCTTTTAATATGGAAAGGGTGAGACTTTGAAAGAGGAAGCTATAGTGTGTCAGTAGAAGAGGGACATAACGTATATGGTTCATGTATACCCTGAGTCACGATTTGCCGAAGTTCTCTTTATGATCATAGCGTGATGCACGATACGAGCATACTATCCCCGCCTTGCACATTTCTCAGCTGCGCTTTTATATCACCAGGGGCCTGTTTAATAATCTAGGCTCGTAGATGAAGACCCTTTTCTGTACCTAGTGCAAGAGTTATCGTTTGATAATATTTAAATCTATTTGCTAAGACAGTATTAGCCGTCCATAAAGTCGTCCGTAAGTGTTGAATAAAGTTGATCCACATCATCCTAGGTATCTATGGCATACAGAAAAGAATCTACATGGTTTTGGCCCAAGAGATTCAGGTCAACTATAGCCTGTAGGACCTTCCCAAGGCGCTATTAACACTATGTAATGATGTCAGGATGAAGGTCATGGTTTGCTCTGAATGCAGTCATTGGATGCTGGCTCAATCCATGCCTTCTATATTCCTCATATGGCAGTGAAGGTAGAGGGATAACTCCATGCAGATTATTAAACGGGCCCCAGTAGTCTCACTATCGTAAGAATAATATATTGACAGGGACATGCGGGAAGGTACCCAGAAGCTGTACTCTCTTTGCTGTTCTCTTATCAAACCCATAAGGGCTTCCTGAAATGTGGTATTCCTCAGCAGTGTTCAATATTAAAGAGATCAAGTGGAATGCCATTTAAGATACTCGCTGAATGAGTGTGTGTGTGCACCATCCTTCTCTCCTTTCATGATCCATAGAGGTTTTACTTTAAAGGATAACAACCTCAGATGAGTGCATCTTTAACTGGAGGAGATCGAGATCACAGAATAGGACCAGGAAGTCCTGATCGAGAAGAGGTTTTTCAGAATGTGTGGGTTGGGAAGGAATTACGGCTTGTGTGTGTCGCCTTTGTCCTTCATACCTGGTCGCACCAGGGGCATGGCAGCCAGGAGAGGGAGGTTGACAAGCGCCGTCATATATAACCTTATCAAACACGTGTGGTTGTACCCAGATAACATCCCTTGGAGAACCACTTCTCTTATCTCAGGTACTACAGATATTAAAGGATTGGCGCAAGCTCAAGTTGTTGAGATAGGTAGGAATATGTGTTGTTGTTATAGATAGGAATGGTAGTTATGCAGTTGTGGTTTAAATTTATAACCTTTAGAAATAAATAGGTAACTAAGACTCATTTGACTGAAAATTATTTGATGGAGGGAAATAACATTAATTTGTATGCCATCTGGATTAGAACTGACGATGCATATCTATATAGAGTTTGGCGGTCCTCCCACTGATCCTATATAATAGTGTTATTGATCCTACTTATCGCATTATTGAATTACGTCTTTCTCAGAATTTATTACTTTAAATTGAGAGAGAAATAATTGTTTCTGGAAATCTCCCAAATATAGACTACTTTCACTTTCATGAAGGGGATCTGCTGTAAAAATAGGGGTCATATCAGTTGAGATCACATCTGCTGCAGTGGGTCAAGTTTGCCATCCATTATTACACTAAGCATCAGGGCATGCTGCTACCTTTATGCCTCCCAAAATAAAATAAAAAAAGAAGATTGTGTAAGGAGGCTGTTCTAGATGTGAACACGAAGCCCTGGTGGAGACACATCCTAGATAACAACCCTGTGTGACCTGTGGACGTTTATATACCACAAAGCCGCACGTTGTTTGAAGGACCTATTTTTGTGACTCCCACCTCTTCCTCCCATCGTCCTCCTAGTAAATGGGAATAGTTCAGTCTACTCTATCAGAGATTAGAAACGAATGCAGTCCTCAAATCCATGATTGATGCATTGGGGAAGCCACAGATGATATGATTGTTACAGGGAAATTAGATTTTCACAATTGTAGTTCGTTTGAAGTATATATCACAAATATTACATTGAGTGACAGAGTCTTTCTTTGTGGTGTAGAGGACAGAGCAATTGTTAAAACATAAAACAGTCACCAGGTGGCCGACAGTATGAAGCCGCCATTCAGGGGACAGAAGCTTTACTGCAGCTCTTTGTTCTTATGAAATTCAACTGCCTCTCAAAGTGTTACTATGCCTCCTCTGTTTCTTTTCACTTATCCCAGAGTAGGATGACGTAAAGATAAATCCTAAGACATGTTTGTTCTCACATGAAAGGCTCTAAACGCATATCTGAGAGAGGCTAGAATTGTAGCAGTTCCCTATTATCACTCACTCACTTTTACACCTTCAGTACTGAAGAACACATGTTTTTTCATCTCCAGCAGTGGAGAAAAATGGCGGCGCCCATAGAACAACACCTATCTGCCCTATAGTGGTGTGTGAGGGGGAGTTGGGGCTGAGGAGGATGTAGATATTGGGAGGGGGAGGACCCATCGTGGTCTCAGTCCCTCCTCGGAGGTGGAATAAAGTACAGGCAGTGCAAGTCTCCCATGGATGGAGAGCTGGGAATCTGTAGGTTCTATATGAGATCAGAGAGCAGAGTCCAGCTAATATTTACTCACACCACAACCAACTTCCTGCATCCTGGCCACAACACATGTGCCTGGGTCCACACCTCTGAACAGCGATAGCTGCCAGCCCTCCTGCCTGCTCCCGCCCACACGACCCCCGCCTCCCCCTCCCCACACACACACAGCGCCTCTATAGGGGATCCAAATAACGTCTCCTATTTACTCTATTACTCACTGGGCGTATCTCACGCTATTGTAAGAGTCAGCGTGCTTTCCCAACTTATTAGTTTCATACAGCGAAACGTAAGCTCACAGATATAGATATGACCAAAGGGAGGAGGCTTAATATACAGGTTGTTGGTGAATTTAGGGAATATATATGATTTTTTTTGTTAAGCAAATTTATTTTTGATCATATCTTAGCATCCTATAAGGTTGTTTTTCATAGGTATAGTAGCACGATAGGATATATTTGTTCATGAAGATTTAGTCACATTTGTAAAGATACATACACAGTATTCTCACAAATTCCTGAAATTCATACGTGGCTAAACCTGAACTGAGAAAAGAAATTCCTGCAGTATGAAAATCCTTAATATACAAGGTGATCAATCTTAGCTATGCTTTGTCAAAGTGCAGAGAGAATGAATGTGGAGTGATGTTATGATACATGGTGAATACAATGAATTACTGTGGTGTCCTGTTTTGTGTTATACATGTATATGAATACACTGCTTCCATTCTAGGTCTTAAAGGTCTAGAACTATGGTATTATATTCTTTGTTCGTAAGATGTCAGTAATAATCACATTGCAATATCATAGGATATTGTTAAAAATATGAGTTAATATAAAACCAGGGGATGCAATCTGATAGGCCCAGATAGGCTGCATGTTGAGGTATCATATTGTAGGATACAAAGACAACCGTTGACTTTTTTTCTTTTTTTTCAATTGATATTTTTTTCATCCACTCCTTCCTTCCTCTTGCCTTGCCTCGTGGGTACAGATACTCGTTACGGCGGGTCTGGTTCGCGAGGTAAGGGTACCAAGTTGGGTGTTGGCTCATGTGTGGACGTTGGTATTAACAATAGTTCAGCGTGACGCTACGACCAACAGACAAAACAGTGCATCTGTCTTTATACCACAAGGGGAACGGAAGGTTTGACTATGTCTCCTATTCAATGTAGGCTTCAAATTTACCACTGTGATTGATTTATGTTCATTGAATGTTACCAAATGTTATCTGATCTACTGTTAAATTCTTTAAAAGATTATTGTAGCTGATTTTGATTGATTTATGTTCATTGAATGTAACTAAATTTTATCTCATCTACTGTTAAGACTTTTGAAAAGATTATTGTGGTTGATTTTGATTGATTTATCGATCTGAACTCTAACTGGGTTATGTTTGATGTGTGGTTAAGGTTCATTATCAGATGTGGTTCATTTATTACTATGATATATAAGTGTCTTTCAGTACACTACATGTATAATCATTCCATATTCTCCTTATTCCATTTCCTTATATACTCACACTGATATATCATACATAAACATACCTTGTACATTGCACCTGTGAACTTAATTTGTATCTAATGTGTTCTCCGGACTACAAGCTGTAAATCATATCTGCATTTCTTTTAAGAACTCAAAAAACTAAGAAGAACTAATAAGGTGTTTGTAGTATGGTGGGCCAGGTAAGGATAAGCTGTACTTGGGTGTTGTTATGCACTCACAGTAGTGGTACATACCAACTCCCCATATTAGCATGTCCTGACCAAGACCACCATATTTATATTTTATCATATCAAAGTACATTTTTATCACATGCAAACGGGAGAAAAAGCTGTATTGTGTACGAACAAAATGCCTCCCAGTACTGTTTACATCTAGGTCTAAATAATTCAAGAGTTCATACTGATGTGTTGGAGGATTGAAATTATACCTGTTTTGAAAACATATAGCTGATAGATTGTAGAAACTATATTGTAGTCAAACAAGGAGAGGCAGTAAACTAGATTAGTAAGAGGAAGTTTATCTAAGCGCGGTCTTGATATTGATCCTGTATCGCACGATTGTGATGTAAGGATAATACATATCATCGTGTGGCATGTAATAACAGAACGTGTCAGCCCTGTGTATACTATCTGCGTTTTCTGGTTTGACGAAAGGTATATCACAGAAAGTGCTAAATTTAGTAGTTCTACCGTGTGCTTTTATGGTCTACATACTGCTTGACTTGTATTAAGAATAGATGCATGGTCCTGCAATTATGTATTATTACCAACAGCCATGTATCATTTACATAGAGGAAGTAATATACGTGTATATTCTTAGTAATTGTACCTGTAATACAACTAAAGAAAACACTAAAGATAACCCATAGTTATTAGAATATATAAAGAGGATATAATTCAATACAGATGATAAAGTTGTTATACTGATGTATATTTCGATGTCAAACAACCAAAGATATGATACAACACAGATGATAAAGTTCTTATACTTTTGTACATTTTGATGTCAAATAACCATACACTGTGTTTACATTGTAGATGTTATAGTAGTGTATTCTGTATTGCATATTGCACTTCCTACGCTGTGTTCCACATTACTTTAACTAACAAATTCAGTTTTATTAATCTGTTTTGAGCTCTGCATGTTCTTCCGGTTGTCTAAGTATTGGCTTTGCAGGTGGCCGCTCTCGTATAAAAGGTAAGTGTACATTAAAAGAACAAAAATTACATCCAGACAGGTGCCAATGGTCCCCTCAAGGGTAAAGAAATAGGATTAGCCACTGACAATACGACTGATAGGGATTCATTGTACATGGACGTCACAGTGTCAATGCCCTGAATATGATATGCACCTAGCCTTAAGGCCACTAAAAAAAACTTGTTTCTCATCACCAAGCCATGAAAAATATGACGAGGGCGCTTTTTTTTTTTTTTTTTTTGCTATATCAAAGAGGGCAGACATACAGTAAAACCCTGCATAAGCGGGCACCCTCCGATCCGGGCCATAGTGACTGCTTACGCGGGGTTTCCAGATTTTTACTGGCTATACGTTTAATGCATCCCTAACATCAGGAGGTTTAATTTGATACTAAATACACATACCTTTCATAATTTCTATCAAGATTCATCTATTTAAAAAAAAAAAAATCTTCTAAAATTTTTTTTCTGATGCGCGCGTTGATGAGAAACAAGTTGTTTTTTTGAGTGGCCTAAAAGGCTTTTTTTATGCACTTAGCTTATAGGGGACATAGCTATTGTGTTATGGAGGTGACCATCTTGCCCCTGACACCCAAACAAAGCACCAGGTGGTGGGCTCCAGGTATCAAAGAATCTTATTAAGAATATTTTGTTTGCCTTGCCCTAATAGGCTTTTGGCCAGGTCTCACGATTATCTGTATTTTATGACAACAGATAATAGTGGTTGTCTACCGACTACAGAAGCGCTATCTTACATTTTCCTGGAGGATGATGGCGGAACTAGCAATTACTCTGTGCCCTATACTCAAAGTACGATAAGGTTACATGGAGCTGTAAGGTACTAAGAAAGTAGTTTGGTGCATGCAGTACTATGAACGAGGCGATAGTCGAGTGGATATTCTGAAGCGCTCCAAACGAGATGGCGAATGGGGTTTTAGACCAAACACGAATATGTTTCTGATTTCATCTTTGCCTAGAAATATTTATCTGTTTGTCACCCATTAAGTATAAGTTACCACACTTGCAAGCCTGTTTAGTACGAGTTCTTAATGTTAAGCCTATGGACGTTTATACCAGGCTAAGATAATAAGAAAGAAGCCGATGAGGGTTTGGTCTGAGTCCCTGTATGTCATCGAGTTTGGAGCATGCAGTAATATGAACGAGGCGATAGCCGTGTGAGTATTCTGAAGTGCTTCAAACGAGATGGCTATCGGGGACACAGAAGCTGGGTGCCCCCTTAAGCGGGGTTTTCAGTCTGCCAATGGTTATATAATAGAGAATTTTTTTTTATAAATTTAATTTCATTTTTAATTAGGTTTATTGATAACAGATTCTAAGCAAATATATAGAAAATAAGTACCAAATGAATATAAAACAAATACAAAGTACTTAAAATGTATAAATATATCAGCGGGTCTTTAATAATAAAAAAACAACCTGCCCCTAAAGCGGGGTGTTCCCTTAAGCGGGGTGACCCCTTAAGCGGGGTGTCCCTTTAAGCAGGGTTAAAATAAACTCTTAATAGAGGGGAAAATTTCCGTTCCGAGCAAATTTTCCCCTTAAGTGGGGTGTCCCGGAAGCGAGGTTTTACTGTATGTGCCTCCTACGTTATCAGTATCAGTAGCTAATGTCAGTAGCTGTTTTTATCCTACCCCTAATATAAAATGCCATAGGCTTAACATTGACTTTCCGTATTCGCCCGTATGTCGCATACGGATAAAAAATCGCTCCTAGGAGTGTACAAAAAATGGACCAATCAGAGATCAGCAGCTGAAAGTAGTTCCAAGCGCCTTCAGAGCAGCAAAGGAGAGCTATATGGAGGACTTCAGAAAGTTTTTATCGTGTTTTTTGTTATTATCCTCAAATAAATATATCGTTCACAGGGAGTAGGATAAAATCAAAACCTTATTCGTTTTAATCTGGGCTCCCGTATGCAACTCCTAGAGTTTTGGCTCCGGATATCACTACGCCGAACTCCAGTCGTCGCATACGGGGGGGGGGGGGGGCAGATTAAAACTCATCCGGTTTTACGATAGTACGAGTAGAGCGCTGTTTAGACGAGCCCTGAGACCATTATTATAACAGGCTCCCGTTACACGGTCGTCAAACAGCTCTCGTGTTGCTATACCTTTATGTTCCAGGACCGTGAAATATTGATTATTCTTGAAAGAACTGTTGACTTGATCCCGTTCATTATTTATTCATATTTCAAGTAGAATCGCGACGGCAGTCCAGCGTCCACCAATGTCGAGTGTATATAGGCGCTATCGAGCTGATTAAAGGTACCAGATCGGTGGCAGCATATGTTCACGATTTGAATGGATTGGTGTAAATAATTTCTTTTATGGTATAGAGTACCATACGCCGGAAAAACGCTATCGGAATTATTGAAATTAATCTTTGTGTTATGATTGAGTCACTTGTCGCCTTTACCCATGTGTAGAGCCAAGCCTTATATTTCTCCTTTTATGTAAAATTCAATATTGAATTTATAGTAATGTCCAAAAGGAAGGAACCTGGATGGTGGCTTGACGCAATCCTACTGTCGTAAATATTTCAGTATCTGTCTAAATTTGGAGGTATATGATAAAAGTTAAACACATTGACCTTGTTGGGTACGTCCTTTACATACCTTGTTTCTTTTCATAGAAATATTAAACTCGCTCTACGAACTCGTTTATTATTTCATCGAAAGAAACAAGGTACCGGATGACGTCCCAACAAGGTGGATACGTTCTACTATATTACCTAATCACAAGGCTTTAAATCCTTTAACCTTCTGATATCTATTTCTCTACGCAATAAAAAAAACACACAAAAAAACAGTACCAAATCAGAGCTAGTTGAACATATTGAGGGGAAAGCATGTGAAGCGTCCACGTCAGCCGATAATTAAACGTCCTCTGAAAAGAGGAATGTGACCTTGAGAGTTTAATATGCACCATATAGTAACTAGATTACAGTGCAACCTTCACCGACCCATGTTAAGCCAATAAGACACCGACCCAACCACTGTGCCCGATTCTACCTTTCCCCGACGGATCCGTCGGGTCTGTGACAATCTGCGTCAACCGGGTCGATGTACGCACTTCACCGACCCGATTTTATTTGCTTTTCCCGACGCGTCGGGCATTACTACCATGTCAGATATGACCGACTGTCCCCGACCTTAAAC
Source organism: Alentia gelatinosa (assembly GCA_950022655.1). Classification (NCBI taxonomy): domain Eukaryota; kingdom Metazoa; phylum Annelida; class Polychaeta; order Phyllodocida; family Polynoidae; genus Alentia; species Alentia gelatinosa. Next base: position 39,401,306 of record OX465590.1, on the reverse strand, counting down.
AAATTTGGGTGTACGCACTTTCACCGATTGTTACCGATTCTGAGTTGGCCGTTTGAATAGCAATACCAGCTATCACCCAGTCCGATTTACAAGTGTCTTATATCGATGTGTAGGAGAGAAACAGGCGATCATAGATCTGAAAACCATTTTCTGATATCGTAAATAGAACAGAAGTTACTAAACTTTGCATTATTGCCTATACACATATATATACTTATCACCTGGCCCGGGGCCCAGTCGCTTCCTTTGATCTTATACCGGGCAATTTACGAGGTTATAAAAGAGGGAAGTGTGATCGGGGACAGTCATCATGTCGGTATAAGACATCGGAATTTCATTCCCGACTCTCACCGACCCGATGGTCGGGATGAATCGGGAACATATTTCGGTGTCTAATGGGCTTAACAGAGATGGAAAATGATATTTTTGTTAAATCATTTTCTCGTCTTGTTTGTTTCTCATGCTCCTACAATATTGAGAGATGCGAAGCCAAGATGAGACCCTGAGACATGTACTGCAAATCTAACATTGTTTAGCAGACACAATTTTCAAAGACGTTATTAAGTATGGGAAGTAAAATAGTATTGTGTCACTTAAAATTGCTTCATTATTGGATTGAATTTGATTAAATCACAAAGAGTAAGATCACGTTTATTTGGAATAATACTGATTAAAATCACCTATTAATTAGATTCTATTGTAGCGATTTCATAAGAATAAACGTTGCCCTATATTCTTTGCTATGACGTATTGTGTTTAAAGTAATTGAAAAATCAACATCTGTCGTGGAGAACGTGTCTTCCTCAGGCCGACTATTCGCCCACAATCTGCAGTCGGGAACCACCGACGCCAGATTGGTGAATGGAAACAGGCATGCAGAGAAGTGCTTACCGAATAATTGTGCATAGGTTATGCAATAAGGCCACCGCCGACTGACTTGGTCAACGACCAACAGAATCAAAGGGTTTGGTGTTGGTCATTGTGTTTGGAGGACAGTTCTGTCGGTATGAGCCTGTTAAACCTATAAGACAGGGTCCCGACCATTGTGCCGATCACACCTTTGCCTGACGAATCCGTCGGGTCGGTCAGAATCGTGTCGCTGTACGCACTTCACAGACCCGATTATAATCGGGTCGGGCATTACTAGCATGGGGGTAATGACCGACTCTGCCCGACCTTAATCGTATCGCTGTACGCACTTCACCGACTGTTCCCGATTCTCAGAAGGCCGTTTGAACTGCGATTCTACCTATCCCCTAGTCCAATTTACAAGTGCCTTATATCAACCATTTCCTAATATCTTAATCCGATCAATAGTTATCAAACTTTGAATTATTTTCTATGAATCCACACCAGGGGCCTGTGGCTCACCCCGGCTCGGCTCCCGGTGGCTCTCTTTGATCTCAATCGGGTCGCTGTACAAGGTCATAAAGTGGAGAGGTGTGATCGGCAAGCGTCGTTGAGGGTATAAAGCCTATAAGACAGCGACCCGACCATTTTGCCCGATCACACCTTTGCCCAACGAATCCGCTGGGTCGGTCAGAATCGGGTCGCTGTACGCACTTCACAGACCCGATTTTAATTGGGCCGGGCATTACTAGCGTGGGGGTAATGACCGACTATGCCCGACCTTAATCGTGTCGCTGTACGCACTTCACCGACTGTTCCCGATTCTGAGTAGGCCGTTTCAACAGCAATGCTACCTATCCCCTGGTCCGATTTACAAGTGCCTTATATCGATTTGCAGGGGAGATAGAGGCGATGGCGAATCTGAAAACCGATTTCCAATATCGTATTCGGATCAAAAGTTATTAAACTTTGAATTATTTTCTATGAATCCACAGCAGGGGCTGTGGCTTACCCCGGCTCGGCTCCCGGTGGCTCTCTTTGATCTCAATCGGGTCGCTGTACAAGGTCATAAAGTGGAGAGGTGTGATCGGAAAGCGTCGTTGAGGGTATAAGACAGCAGCATTCTTGTTCCTGATTATAATCGGTGATCGGATCGGTGAAAATCTGTGGAAAATGTCACTGTCTTATGGGCTCTATGGGCCTAAAATGTGACAGAAACAAGGCCTTCACTGCCCTCTCACCGATTTTTGAAACTGACGTGCAGTTGTGCCATCACCAACCGACTTTCAGGAGAACTCACTTAATCGGTGCCGTTTTCGTCGGCCAGTGGAAAATGGCTTTATGTCTAAGTGGTTTGTGTAGGTGTTTCTATGTAGGTGGATTTTGGATATAATTTGAGGACGATGCTTTTGATGTTTAGCGGCTTATGCTAATTACAGTGTAAAGTAATTAAAATGACACGCATATAGCTATCTTGCCCCTCTGCCTCGGTGCATGTAAAATCAGAAGATATTTATATTAACCAGGACTAATGGAAATTAACGAGTAAGAAAATGGTAGGTTAATTATCCTAAGAGAATTCAAGGAAAACTGTCACTATCTCTTGGTTTGACATGGACATACTATAAGATGTGATATGAATTATGTAAACTGGAACGTCAATAAAGAAATTGTTAACATCATCGAAAAATTCTGTATTGACTAAGAGATACTTTACCTAATGAAAAAAAAAGAAGAAAAAAAAAGGTCACAGTTGGAGGCGCAGAATATGTCACGGAAATTTGATCATAGTAGCTCGTGGATTTCTGCGAAGTTTTTAATTACTGTAATTATTTTATTTAGCAAAGCGGCAATAGTGTCGCATACAGAAGTAGGGAAAGATTATAGAGACCGATTTTAGAGTAAAAGCACCCGCAAGATACCTGGTACTAAATATGCAGTGGAATTTGAACTGGTCGGAAATTACCATGTACAACGTTTAGACGGAAACGCATGAAAATAACTTTGTCCGCACTCCACTTAGTTTGACCGTAGAGTAATTCACTAAACGAAACTGTGTCAATTGCGTAGCGGTCAAACGAGGTGGAGTGTGGTCCAAGTTATTTTCATCAATTTCTGATTTTTATCACCTCATATACACGATCAAGAACATTATTAGTCAATAAAATAACTCATCCAATTGGCCATTGAGTATTGGGTTCCATACCTTCACATCCGTGGAGTATGAGTTCCTAACGTTAAACGTAAGGAGTAAATACCAGAGATAATTCCCCTTTCTTCCTTCCTCTATGTTGAGCCCACAATACTCCTGAGCTTCTTGAATGTAGCTGAGATCAAGTAACACCAATGAATTATCATGAAATTGACAATCGGCAAAATCTCGGAACATATACATTTATTAGGGCGTGCTTGTACGTGCTAAATACATCATCTAGAGTTTAGATGGGTCCATATAGACTTTCAGGGTATTGCATACATACTTTCACTTCACTATCTGTGTGCTATTCTCTGTGATAATGAGAACAGAGCAGGGAGCCAGTGTCACAGTCTCTTGGAGGCGTGCCCAGCTGACCATGACCAATCACTCAAGACCAAAATACCTCAAGACCCACTGTTGCTTGATGTTTTGGATCCTAGATAGGCAGTTACATAAATGGCAAGTTGACTGGGTGCAAGTGGGTTACAGAAAACTATCCATAGGCTAAATCTCTCTCAAACCTTATAATTGTTCTGAATTGCAGCTCATTCATCTATGATGAACATACTATTTGCTCCTAGTTGTTAAGATCACTGTTGATAGATGGTCTTTGAAGATCAGCCCTTCTCTATGCATGTTCTAAGCCGATGATACACGGGGCATGTTCCTCGAAACCTACACCACGGGAGATGTCTACAAAGGTCTGAATTACCGGCTCTAAAGCCAAATGCCCAACTACCGATTCATGGTTGAACGATTAGTTCGCAAATCGTGTAGGAGTTCGGTGAAACAAACAGTGTGACCTGCCTAAATTATCCGAACGTAGAGACGATCAAATGTTATCTCTTATGTACCGCTTATCCCGATTGGACGAATATTTAGATACCAGGGTTAGGGAACGTCCTACAAGGGCTGACACCAAGATAAGGTTAACTGAATCTCGATTTAGGAACGAATCGTATAAAAATCCCCATTTTATAGAGGCCTAATCTTATGAAACGGTATTGACAGCGTAGTGCAAAAAGCTCAAACTAAAGAGGCGTTTAAAGTTTACATTTCCAAACGGGCACGGCTACCCTGAAAAGACATTACCTCCTACGAAACTTTGGTCACTAATTGGTCACTAATGTTTGTAGTTCTTACATCCAATCATCCAATGTCACCCATATCATGTATACCCCTCACCGATGTACGAACTCTGTAAAGATTATTAAAAAAACCGAAAAAACCCCCAATGCCCATCTACCGATTCAGGGTTGAACAATTAGTTCGCAAATCGTATAGGAGTCAGTGAACTTGTCACAGGCAAATTACGTAAAACCTCGGCCCGTGTCGACCACCCAATCAAGCCTCATTTACCAACATTCCATTGTCGGCGACAAGATTTATTAACATGTTGATAAACTTTTCGCCACTGATTCTGGAACATAGAAACCACAACTTGTCAGCGACAAAAGGACATCTGAAGGAGGTGGTTCACTTATCGGTGGCTCACCCTTGTCTAGCTGTCCTACATCTACCGACTATGGTCGACTCCACTAGGATACCTTGGCTGAGACAAATCACCATCCATTTGTCACCGACAAAGGTACATGAATGTTCCGAAATCAGTAGATGAGCATTAGGCTTTATCTGGATAATACTGAGAGGCATGAGACAGAAGCAGGCATTAGACCAGTCTAGGGCAGTCTTTAACACTAGACCCCTTGTAGAGAACGTCAAAGTCCATCGTCCAGGAGAAATGAGAACAAACGGATTTGTATTTCAGGCCACCTCTACTAGATGTGGTTGCGACCAGGGACCTGTTTCAGTAGTCTCATGACATTAGGCAGACATCAACAGCGGCACCAACAGTGCAAGCAACGGCGGAAAAAGACTAGCAAATATCAGAAAATCAGAATGGCCAATCTTCTTCATATTTGGTACGATTATAGGTTATATGTATCCCCTACTCATGTTAAAGTGTCATTGCTTAATTCCTACGAGAAGTGAGTGAAACTCTGTATGGTGTCACAGACGCCATCTAGACATGTCACGAAACTACTGAAACAGGGACCTGTTTCACTAGTTTCGTGACATGTCTTGATGGGGTCTAGATGGTGTGTCCAGTCTCATAAGAACTAGATATTAGACTTCGTTTAGTCCGTTCTTGTTGCACTGTTGGTGCCGCTTTTCATATCTGTCTAACACTTTTGTCACAAACTATTGAAACAGGTTCATGATGTGTAGATTTGTCTAATTCTTATGTTTGGGGTCTGTCTTTACCTAAGGGCAGCTACTTGTGTTGTCACAAAACTAGACAACCCCAATGTCTGTATGGTGTCACAGACATGTCACAAAACTAGTGAAACAGGTCCATGGACCCTGATTGTGTTCTGGAAACTGAAGTGTGTAGTCACATGTTATTTTACTGGTCTCAGTTATCCTCGAAGCTTGGTGCTACTACACTGTCAATACCCCGGTGGTAGGTGTGCATTCCAAACAAGATTAAAGAAGAAACTAAGTTCAGATAAAAGTCGTCGTTCTCCACGAGTTTGATGTGGAGTGAATATCGCGTAGCTTTGAAACGAGTTGGTGAGTGACTACTTTGACCAAAACGAGTCGCTTTCTGTATTTATCTCACCCCTGTACATACATTAAGAACAGACAGCAAACTGGATATATGACATCTTTTTTTAAAACTTTTATTTATCCTGGACGAACACTCGGCCGTCACAGCTGGTTTCAATGTGTTTCCAGATCGTTTTGGTTACAGTATCGCCACTTTCCTCCATTTGGAAGTCAAGAATGTGATCAGACATAACATATTTACAAATTTTGACAAAAACAAAACATGAGTAACAATTCAAATGTGAGTATGTACTTACTTAGCACAGGTTTCACGAGACAGTCGCCATCACTCATACATTCCGTCTGGTTATATACATTATTCATCAGTGAGTAAACTACCAAAACAAACAAACAAACTTAGAAGGAAACTCACGAGATTACAATAACTTGGTCCGTACTCCACCGAGTTTGACCGCAGAGTGATTCACGAGGCGAAGCTGAGTAAATTACTCTGTTATCAAACGAGGTGAAGTGCGGACCAAGTATCTTTTTTCATCGAGTGGGTTTCTGATTTTATCTCACCCCGCATAACATTATCAATTAATGAAATAAATCCACCAATTAGCCATTGAGTATTGGGTACAATACCTTCAAGGCCGTGGAGTATGAGTTCCTAACGTTAAGCCTATAGAGAAAAATACCGGGGTGAGATAATTTACTCAAAAGTAAGCACTTTTGGAGTTTTTTTAAATTCAGTCAATGATTCAATGAGTCTTCAATGGGAAACGATTCCAGCATGTGGCTCCTTGGTATTCTAGGCTTCTCCTGTAAAGCCCAATGCACATCTACCGATTTCGGAACATTCATGTACCTTTGTCGGCGACAAACGGACTGTAATGCGTCTCAGCCAAGGCATCCTAACGGAGTCGGCTGTCGTCGGTAGATGTAGGACAGCTAGGCAAGGGTGACCCACCGATTAGTAGACTGATTTGCTTAGGACTAATATCCACCATTCCATCTCCTCAATGTCCACCGGTAGAGCGAAGAGTTACGTAATTTGCCTGAGACAAGTTGACCGACTCCTATACGATTTGGGAACTAATCGCTCAACCCTGAATCGATAGATGGGCATCAGGCTTAAGCAGTACATTTGGGTTTTGTCACTACGAAGGTAGGTGTTGATTGTTGCCTAGTATTAGCTGATCTATGGACTATGACTATGGAGAACGGACTGTAATACTCATAGGGGCATGGAGAATGAGTACCAATGTTAAGCCTATAGGACAAAAATACCAGGGGTGAGATAACAGACAGTCTGCTCATGTCCTAATCATGTTTCAGTGATGGCAGATTTCCACTTCAAGGAAATTCACATTTTCATTTTCAGTATATAAAATGCTTTTTCCCTTTGTAAAACAATGATAATATAAATCAAGCCTCATTGACACCAACACGCTCTTTGAACCTCTCTATAGATCCTTTGCCCCATGTCATGACTGACACAGGCTTTTTTCCCATGTTTTTCCGGTCTTTCCGAGGCAGCACATTCCAGATTACATACGTTTCCACTGTTTTTTCTGAGCCCAACTGACATCCCTGGTCTGTTAGAAAACCACAGACTCCTGCAGACTCGACCGGACAAGTATGGTACACGAGCAGAGTCGACCAGACCGCACCTCTCCGTCTGTTGGGTGTGCGCGAAATGTCCCCTGGGCCCCGTTGTTCCACGTTTACAACAGAGTTGCAGATCGCAGAATAGCGATCCGAGGGCCTAAACGTTGCTCCTGAAATTTTGTGGATCACGTCGTAATCGCATAGGCACATAGTAGCGTAAAATACTGCTTTTAGCGATACCTTTTATGTGGACCTTCACAGCACTGTGGATCGTATCGCTGTGGGTAAAATACAACCTTGAATACAATATTTTCAAATAACGATCCCCACCGACCCCTGCCACTTGTTCTTCTACATATAGGAAATAGTGATCCACACCACTATGTGTCAGATCAGTTTTAACTGCGATGCCATCTGTATTTGATTAAAGAACTAATGAATTTTCCCCTGTCTCATTCAATATGTGCTCCTGAATTGTTGTATCGCTATCGCATCGTAAAAAAATGCGATACCGTGGGAATATAGGGATACAAACGGATATTACGGGAGCAACGCTTCTTCAGTTGGATCGTTAAAGTAATCGTAAAAATAAAATTGCGATCCATTTATAGCTAGCGATACCACAAAAAGTGGAGCCACGGGGCCCTGGGGTTAATGCCCGATTCCCTCTAGGCAATTTTCGAGTATTCAGAGGGCACCCGTGGCGAACTATCAGCCAAAATTCCAAGTCGCCAAGTTAGAACTCAAAATGGCAAAATCGTCGGCCACTAATGCCCTACCCCCCGTTGTGGGTTTCTGCTTGTATCTTCCCCCGTATACATGATCAGTACCATTATTAATCGATGAAACAACTCAGCCAACTTGCCATTGAATATTAGGCATACTTCCTTCACTTTTGTTCGGAACAGAAATTTGTCCCCCTATTAGATGTTTTTTTAACCTCGCAAAAGCGAGCACCCTGCGTAAGCAGACACTCATTTCGCTCCATTTCGGTACGAAAAGCTATTTAACCCCATGTAAGCCTCCGTTGGTGTGTATTCATAGAAAATGGTACATGATTTAAAAACTTCGGATCCGAATAAGGTAAGAGAAAACGGTTTTCAGATTTACCATCGCCTCTGTGCCCCCTACACCTCGATATTTAATCCTTTACGGCGGACCGGGGGAAACTTGAAAACCCCGTGTAGGCGACCACCCCGCGTAAGCGGTCACTTTGGCCCGAAACGGATTGTGTATGCTTAAAGAAGAAACCAATAAATTTTGTTCAAAGTCGTCGTTCTCCATTCAAACGAGTTAGAGAATGACCTCTTTGACCAAAACGAGTTGCTATCGGTATCTATCTCACCCCTGTACACACTAAAGGAATGTACAACACACAGGATATAGACCATGGAGAACGGTCTACAATACTTGTAGGGGCATGGTGAACGAGTTCCCAATGTTTAAGCCTATGGACATTTATTCCAGGGGTCAGATAATACGCGGGGTTCTACTGTACTGTCTCTCTAAGAGTATGTTGCATGCAGGATTAACCTCTTCCTCTTCCTCCCTACATGCATGCCACTCGTAAATGTAAGTGCCTATAGGCCACGGGCAGGAGAGCTTAACTGCAGATGGCGCTAGTGTTGTCTTGTATTACCTACCGGAAGCTCTGTATATTATGCCGTTGTGGGTTTTAGAGATAAGATCCATTGGATGCCTTGTAGGATGGAGAATAGAATATCCTACTTACAAACTGCATGATTATATATGCAGAGATGTCAGTTTTGCATGTTTCCATTGGAAATTCAGGTTTTGTTTTTCAGTATAGAACAGAGATAATTCTTCTATTAAACGCGTCTTCGAGGTCGATGCCTTTTAGTTGCCTGAGGGAAATTCGCAGTTAGCACGGAGACAAGAAATGGAAGATCTACCAATGGTAAAACTGCATGGTCACTGATTACAACAAAAAAAACACCAGTAGGAGCAGTCCAACACTGACAGGCAAACGGGTGGAAATAACCACCAACGCCACCTACAAAGGCCCATTCCCACTAGGCATAATCGCCTGGAAACGGTAGTCGCACAGCAGGTAGTCGGCGACTATGCCCTGATATATTTCAAACATGTTTGAAATTGAATACAAGAGACTGGGTAGGGCAATAGTATCCGACGATTTTGTCATTTTGTATTCCCACTTGGCGACACATGAAATTCCTAGAAATTTTGGCTGATAGTCAGCGACAGGTGGGAACCGGATTTAAGGAACCTCACCCAATCAGAGATTGGAAATTACCCAGTGCGGAAAAAGCCCGCGAAATTTGAACGGGGTGAAACAAGAATCTCCTCATGGTCGTCGTCTGATGATACTATGGCGGAAACCTATGAAAGTTAGGGTCAGAGCTCGTATCCCATCGAGTTTGAATAGCGTAGTAATTCACAAGGCGAAGCTAAGTGAATTACGTAGCGATCCCATCACCATCTCCAGCACAAGACCTGGAGAAGGCGATGGGTGGTGGAAAGCAGACAGGGACAAAAATTGAAAGGATGTGAGAGGAAATGCTGCTTCTCCACAAACGTGCGTCTATTTCGGAGCTCCCATAGACACCTATGCTGAAGCCTATTTTTGCTTCTTTTCTGAACTTGCCCCAAGTACAATAGGCATAAGTGCAGCTCTTTCGGAGCTGCGCTTAAAGATACCAATGTTGTGGTGTTGTGAGCGTTTGGAAATATCCGACAAAAACTGATTTATCAGATATTCATCTTTTTAAAGCTAGGACTATTTTTGTACAAGAATCTATTCAAAATGGTAACGACATGAAGGTCGCGCATAAATACGATAAGGCCTGGAACTCACAGATACCGACGCAGATATTCAGACCTCCGCTATGCACCCTGACACCCATTAAATCCAAAATTATATTCAGTTTCTCCAAATATAAATAGGAAAACTGTGTTTTATGTGGTCGTGGTGTGGCCAGCCAGCCACGGGCGGAACTTGTATTTACCCTGGGCGATAATAGGGAGTTAAGTAACCTCTGGAGGGTCTATAGGATTCTCAATCCAGTTCTATATAATGACGTTGCAGCTCCTCTGATCCTCCGTGACCCGTATTCTGCTGCAGAAAACAGAGTCGATTCAGATGAGAATAAAAGCCCGATAGAGTGCACTTATCATTATAGGTATGACTCTCTCATCTATCATTACCGCCTCACTTCATACACTCCTACCTGGCTCACTCTCCATACACAGACTCTCCTCGCAAATAATGTAGAATTCCGTGACATGAAATATGCTTGGAGATCGCCCCTGGGCATAACAGCTCAAGATGGCGGCTACTGTGCTCGTTACCATGGCAGCGGCGGGCCGTGCGCACGCCATCTGCTCATCGATCACGATACATCAGCCATCATCCAGCTGCGCCCACATGTAAGCCGGCGCCTGATTGGTCCGTCCACGACTTGCCTCGCAGACCTTGACGCGACAGGTTTGCCTCGCGCGGCAGACGGCGCGTCCCTGTCGTCTGCTACCTGGTGGTGTTTGTTTTTTTTCCAAAAGCCCAATACACATCTACCGATTCAGGGTTGAACGATTAGTTATCTCACCCCGGTATTTTTCTCCATAGGCTTGACATTAGGAACTCGTACTCCACGGCCGTGAGGTTCGTGTACCCAATACTCAATGGCTAATTTAGTGATTCATTTTATCAATAAATAATGTTATACGGGGTGAGATAAAATCCTTATTACCAAATCATATAGGAGTCGGTGAACTTGTCGCAGGCGAATAACGTAACCAGAGGTACAGTCTCTTGTCTAAATATTTTGAAATACTTATTGAATACATAAAGTACATCCATATGACCAGCAGCTTGGCAGATTGGTTGATGTGAAACAGATGTGCGGATTGCTTTTCCTTTATTTATGCCATAGACCGATAACATAAAAGTAGACGATTCTGTTTCTCGAGATCTACTTCTATGCCAACTGGCAAACATTTGTTACAGAGGGAAACTGGTATGTTCATCATTGATGAATGAGCGTACAATTAAAGATGAAACAAAAAATAATTACAAGGTCTATGTATCGTTTTCTGCAACCCATTTGCACCCAGTCAATTTGCCATTTCTGCAACTGCCTGATCCAAACATATCAAGCACCAGTGGGTCAATGAGGTATTTCGGTCTTGGGTGAGTGGTCATTGTCAGCTGAGCATGCCTCTAAGAACCTGAGACACTGGCACCCTGCCCCTTTCCCAATGTCACAGTGAATAGTACACAGACAGTGAAGGGATAGGTTTTTTGCAGTGAGGTGGAACTCTATGTGTTCACTCTAACCTTTAGGTGATGTATATAGAGCGTATTAGCACCTTCTAATAAGATATAGCAGTAAACAAGGATGTCAGAGTTCAGGGAAATCCCTGAAATCAGGGTTTTTCACAGAAATATTGTCCTCACTACTCAAAAGTATCAATAGAACCTGTGTATAATATCAGCCCCTTATTGTTTCAGGAACCCCATACATCCGATTTCCCTTTAAATATTGCATTATTACTTCCATGATTTTCAGGGTTTTCCCTGAGAAGCTTCCCATAGATAATGCATGGATGAAAATCCCTGAAATCCCTGAAACCCTTGTACTGTTACCATACAAAACACTTGGAATGCATAGCTAACACCAGGAACCAGCTTAATACTACAATCTCCCATGCACATATTTGGTTCAAAATCAATAGGACATGGATGGTAGGGCTCTGCTTGGAGATCACAGACTGTAGTACCATTTCTAATCACCAGGGGATACAGTTTTCATCGTTTTTGAGTTTCCAGTAAGCATTGTAGTTTATGGGGGGGGGGGGGGAGGGGGGTTTGTCCCAGCAAATAATTTCAGGGATTTTCCTCACGGGCTGCTGACATCCCTGAGTAAAAGGGAATCAAGAAGCTGCTATGTCCGCATGCATCTCTTCACAAGAAATGCATTTCCTAACATAGTTGAACACCAGAGTAGTACATATAGTAATCTGCATTTTTCCCGCTTGGTTTATTATCGCATTGCACTACTTTGGGTCTTTGGTGAGGTGCTCACAATTCTTGGACCAGTTTAATAATTTGGGATCGATGCCGGTCTCACTGCTGTTACTTGGTACCAACCCAATTAGTACCAACCCAATAACTATGAACTACCTACCTTTTTTGGTAAAAGTCTAAAAGATCTATTTGAATAATTGTTAATTAATAAATTGGAATGGATTCCGCACCAAGGTAGCAACTTTCCCAAAAGTAAGTAAGTTCAGGTAGTCAGTTCCCTAGCTAGAGAAGCTGGTAATGTTACTTTTAACCTTTTAAAAATCAACAAAAAAAAGTGAGTTGGTAATAGACCACAAGCTGTAAATAAGCCCTCTAAGGCAGGGCAGAAAATGTATCTGGTGACTTTTTCTATGTGATGTTTTGAATGTAAGAACTGCATTGAAATGAATAAACACTGCTCTATTAAAAAAAGAATTTGGGATCGTAAATGGAGACCCTTTTTTTGTATGCCATAGAGACCCAGGGACGATTTGGGTCAACTGTATTCAACACTTATGGAGGGATAAGACTATCTTAGCGAACAGACTTAGATATTATTAAACGATAACCCTTGTACGAGTTACAGAAAATGGTCCTCATCGACGATCCTAGATTATTAAACGGGCCCCAGCTGCTGATCGCTTTGTCGCAGGAAGTAACAATGCCCACTAGATGGAGCCACGTCCCTGTTTGTTCCCTTCATTCCTGACGTATGGACGTTACTGGTTATCGTGTGCCAAGCCTCTGCCCGGAGACTGACAGGGTGCATGCCTGTGCCTCATAAAACAGACTCCTCTTAAACACCCTAATATCGCCCACCCCCTCCCGTTGCGCCCTCTCGCGTTGCCCGCCCACACCGACCTCCCACCTGTTGAGCTATAATCTACTGCTCCCAAATGGGAGTCTGTTTTAGACTCGGCAGGAAACTGAGTGATATATTACGTCCAGTTTGGAAATGGCGGTAAAAGTGTAGACTGGGTAGGATATCCCTCCCTCAAAATAAATTTTTTCTTTTCTCATCTATCAGTTAACTGTGATGCAAGTTTTCAGAAAAATAACGCAATTCCGATATCTCGTATACAGTGGTGACACTAGAGTATATATCGATTCATAGCCATTCTGTTCCAAGATAATGTTATAAATGAATATTTCTTATAATCGTTGTAGATTTCCAATTTTTCCTCAGTCCCGACTTTCATCCTTGAGTAAAGAATATCAGTAGTATTTGAACTTATTTTTGATACAAGTTGTTTGCATATACCTGTTAAAGGATGCAGAGTGATTGCTAATTCTACCATCATCCACCAGGAAATTGTAAGATGGCTCCACTATAGTCGGGGGATAACCACTATTTTCTGCTGTCATAATCTATAGATAATCGTGAGTTGAAACTAAAACCGTTTTATGGCAACCCCCCCCCCCCCCCCCAAGTATTTTTGATTAAATCCATTGATAACTGGACCTGCCACCTGGTGTTTTGTTTAGCGTCGGGGGGCAAGATGGCCGCGTCCATAACACAATAGCTATGTGCCCTACACAAGCATACATTTACTATAATCTCTATAAATCTGAAGAAAACGACATGTGTTTTACTATGTGAAATACAATTTTTCGATATTATCGTATTATTTATCTGTAACGCTAAAACTACCCTCATTTTTTTAAACTGGTAATGTGTTCTATAAACCCTTGGAGATCAGATCATCATATAACATTTTCAGGAAATTAACATGGGTTCCACATTTCAAGGTAAATTGTAGGATATATGCCTTTAACAAATCAAATAACCATAAAGTATTGTGATATTTACGTCTATAGATTCAGTGTTGCTTCCCATTTGGTAATGTTGTACGATGTATCGCTCTCCAAACAGATACCCCGCCATTACTTTGTTGTGTGTGTAGTGAGACATGTGCCTGGAGGTTGGTAGTTAATAAGTAGACGCCGGAAGTTATCCATGTTCCAGATCACGTGATCACTCGATACATTTGATAGGAAATGAAACAGGGCTGGCGAAAGAAAAGCGACAGAAAAGATTAATAGATAAAAAATAACATGAATGCCTTGAAAGACGATCAACTTGTAATGAATGGGAAATGGCGTGACGTCATTTTGATAGCGTGACATGATCACACAGTTTTTGTCAGTGTTGAGTAACTAGTCTATTGGTCAAAGTTAGCATGAGTATGGTGGAGCGATGTGGTGTGGTCAGTATGGTAGAGTGGTCCGTATGGTGGTCAGGTTGGTGGTGGTGTGGTGGTGGTGTGGTCTGTGTGGTGGTGGTGGAGCGATGTGGTGTGGTCAGTATGGTAGGGTGGTCAGTATGGTGGTCAGGTTGGTGGTGGTGTGGTGGTGGTGTGGTCTGTGTGGTGGTGGTGGAGCGATGTGGTGTGGTCAGTATGGTAGGGTGGTCCGTATGGTGGTCAGGTTGGTGGTGGTGTGGTCTGTGTGGTGGTGGTGTGGTATGTGTTGTGGTGAGTGTGGTGGTGGTGTGGTATGTGTGATGGTGGTGTGGTCAGTGTGGTGGTGGTGTGGTCAGTGTGGTGGTGGTGTGGTATGTGTGGTGGTGGTGTGGTCTGTGTGGTGGTGGTGTGGTATGTGTGGTGGTGGTGTGGTCTGTGTGGTGGTGTGGTCTGTGTGGTGGTGGTATGGACAGTGTGGTGGTGGTGTGGTCAGTGTGTAGGGGGTGTGGTATGTGTGGTGGTGGTGTGGTCTGTGTGGTGGTGTGGTCTGTGTGGTGGTGGTATGGACAGTGTGGTGGTGGTGTGGTCTGTGTGGTGGTGTGGTGGTGGTATGGACAGTGTGGTGGTGGTGTGGTCAGTGTGGAGGTGGTGGTGTGGTGGTGTGGTTAGTGTGGTGGTGAGTGTGGTGGTGGTGTGGTCTGGGTGGTGGTGGTGTGGTATGGGTGGTGGTGGTGTGGTCTGTGTGGTGGTGGTGTGGTGGTGGTGTGGTCTGTGTGGTGGTGGTGTGGTCTGTGTGGTGGTGGTGTGGTCAGTATGGTAGAGTGGTCAGTATGGTAGAGTGTGGTGAGTGTGATGGTGATGTGGTGAGTGTGATGGTGGTGTGGTATTTAGTGTGGTGGTGGTGTGGTGAGTTTAGATCAGTGTGTGTTATTTGTGGCTAAATATGGATGGGCAGGGTTAGCTCAATGGTTAAAGCACTGACCTGGTAATCATAGGATTGTCGGTTTGAGTCCCACTGCAGTCACCCCCTTCTCATTCATTCCCGGCATTGACTTACTGCTATATCAGAGCCCAGTTCTCTCATACCACAACAAACAAAACAGACCAACCCAGAAATATGGTCGATATGATTAAATGGCCGCCTTTTGATATTACAGTTGAGAAGTTTTGACATAGCTTAGTTTTACCATGTCGTGCCCTCTAGCGGGTGAATGGGAAACCATTATGATCTCGTGGTAATCATTTCGTATGACACAGGTGTTTGAGCTGATCATCAGCGATCAGAACTATTTGGATTGACACCAGCGAAGGTTGAGATCTCATTGGTATCTCATGAGAAAAGTAGATCAGAAAACTACAATAGTAAACTTTGATTTTGGCATGGATCGAAATGAATCATAAGAGAGAAAGCATGTCTGTCTATCGATCTAGAAAAAAGAAGAGCAGATTCAAATTCAACACTACACAAGAATCTCACTCTCGTGGCCCTCCAGTCTCCATTCCTAGGTCTAGTTCACTATGTCTCTTTGTGCGGGACAATCTCCAAACGGATATGACAGAAATTTACATGTTAAACATGTGGTTGATAATGAATCAGATAACATTCTCGACTAGATCTGCAATGCGAATTTAGAATTTAGTATCGATATGTATAGAGTATTGAGAATGCTATTGCAGACTATTGAACCATAGTTGGACAGTCACACACGAACAGAAAAATGTAGCTGACGTATTTTTGTGACTGTTCAGTGGCTGATGGTGAGAAATGCTGCGAGAATTGATCAGCACAGCGTTGACAGGAACCATCCCGACCCTGTTGACCTTTCACCCGACCCATTCACCTCTGACATGACCCCAACGACCTCTACTCCCATCAGCACACTCCCCAAGCAGAGCCGTGGACACGTGTTATTCAGATGGGTGCTGGACGGGCAGAATGTGGTTGGAGAGTGGGGTGAGTGTAGCAGTCGGCACATGACTCCATCCCTTACTACAAGTACAGTTTTTGAATCTGCCCAGTCAACACATTCCGCCAAGCTTGATGCATATTTAATACGGCTCAGGGTAAGAGAAAGTGGGATGAAATATGCAAGAAGAACAAAGGAATAACAATCAGAGTAACTGGGAGTGTCAAATCCACATGTCAGAATTGTATCTCTAAGCGCTGTAAGCGAAATATTCCATGTCAACATATCACGTCTAGTCTGTGTAACACTTATCACGTCTGTATCTCTCGTCTACTCAGTTTACACGTCAACAACACGTCCTGTACTGTGTTATGTACTACCTTTATTTATATGTTTAAAAAAAAAAAAAAAAAAAAAAAAAACAAGCAGTGAAAATAATGGGTAGAACTCGATGTTAGAAGGACTACAATATCATAAACGTAGAACTCGATGTTAGAAGGACTACAATATCATGAACAACAAGGAGTCGCGATGTACATGTATAATATCTGAATAAACTGCTTACATACAAAATAAAAATACGGCTAGCTCTACACAGAAAAGTCCCGGTTTGCTACTATCTGCCAACTGACGGTAGAAAAATCCGCTATCTGCTCGATAAAAATTCAGCCATAATGGCAACTAATTGAAAGGTGAAAAGGAAAAACTTAGATCTGAGAAAAGATATAAATAGGCCAGTGTAGATAGGAAATCTAAAACAAAAACAAAAAAGGAGCAATAGTATGACCACATCATTACGAATTGTTGTTTGGAATTGTTTACTGTGTTTGTTGAAAATGTTGAAAAGATTTAAGATCGTATAAGGACCAAAAACTATATTGAATGATGTAAACAAAGGAAAAATAAAAACTGATTGAAAAAAAAAGAGAAAATTAACTTGTTACTTATTTTTGATTATTGTTCCTTTTTATTAGAGAGTACCACAGATCATGAAAAGCAAAAGGTTGATAGAACTTAGTTACAAATTAATAGTGGTCAGTAAAGATGCAACAACGTCAGGATAAAAAAATTGGTCAGTAACATAAAGCTATTAGAAAAATTTAGAGTCCAGCAACCTAGTTTAACTCTGTCGCTGTGCCTTATCAGGAGTCTCATTAGATCGAATATAATCAACAACTCGACACAATTTGCGACGACCAGAATCACTAGAGCCACCTCCAAATACAACATACCTATGCCGAAACAAAGAACAGAAAAATTCCTCAGATCTCCAGTGTACCTAGGGACCAAATTCTGGAACCTATTGGATGGAAAGACTCAAATAACAAACTAAAAAACGACTTTCAAGAGACAAGTTAAGGCTAAAATACGAGAAATTATTTAATCTAATCTGTCGCTTACAACCAATGTGAAATCAAAAGTCTGGCATGGAAGGTTTACCTATATTCTTTCAGCTATTGTCTGCTAATCATCCTCAATGTATCTCTCACCATTTATGTATGTGTATATGTATATACGTTGCCTACATGATCTGACATTCGCTTGGAAGAACTATGTAATTCTCATTGAATCCAATAAAAGATTTTAAACAACAAAATTCTCACCCTTGGCATTTTTGTCTCAGAAGTTTAAAATTGGCAACTCGTACTCAATGCCCCTATGAGTAATACAGTCCGTACTTCATGGTCTATATCCTGATTTTTGTCCATTCTTTTAGTGTGTAAAATACATAAAGCATCTCGTTTTAGTCAAAGTCATTGTTCTCCAACTCATTTGAATGCTATGTGATATTCACTCAGCTGTCGCCTCGTTCATATCGCTGTGCATTAAACTCGTGGACAACAACGACTTTGACCAAAACTTGTTGGTTTCTCCTTCAGGCCCTCATAGCCACGTTTTGCTTAAGTGTAAATACAACTTATTCAGTGCGAAAACTTGAGTTTAATGTCGGTACATTTTTGAGGAAGGTTGATATATTTATTAAACAAGATATAAAGAAATTGGAAGGGAACTCACAAGATAAAAACACCTTGGTCCGTACTCCACCGAGTTTGGCAGTGGAGTAATTCACGAAACAAAGCTCATTGTATATATTTTCGACTGATGTACGGAAGAGTAGCCACTGTGAGAGGAGCATTGTACATCATTAAGGTTTATCAATTAAATAAAATAAAACTGAGTGAATTATGTCGCGGTCAGACTAGGTGGAGTGCAGTCCAAATCATTTTCACCAAGCGAGTTTCTTATTCTACCTCACCCCATATACACGATCAGGAATATTGTTAATCGATAAAATGACTCACCCAATTAGCCATTATGTATTGGGAACACTACTTACACGTCTGTGAAATATGACTTCCTAATGTTAAGCCTATGGAGAAAAATACCGGGGTGAGATGATATCCCCCAAAAAGAATTTCGGACAAAATCGGTGCAATCGGCGAAAATCGGGGCCCGATTTTGTCAACCGGAAGAGCTTTTTACAACATGATATCCCAATCTTGCAAGGATTGAAATTAGGCAGTATATTATATAGGGGACAGAGCCATTGTTAGTTCATGAAGCAGTCACTAGGTGGTCCGGGGACAAAACCTGTATACTGGCTCTTTGTTCTTACGAAATTCAGCTGCCTTTCAATGTTTTTCTAAGGTTCCTTTGACTCTCTACACTGATCCCAGAGCAGGATGACATGATAATTAAACCAAAGACATGATATTTTCCACATGGAACACTTTATATACATATGTGAGCAAGGCTAGAGTTGTGACACTTCCCCATTATCACTCACTTCTTTTGCACCTCCGTTAGTGAAGAACAGCTACTTTTTCACCTCCTTTAGTGAAGAACACCTACTAGGGGGGCGTCATGGCGGCGCCCATGGATCATAGGCTATATGCCGTATATGGAGGTACTTCATGTTGTTTGTATCGCTAGGTTGCTGCTCACTGCATTGCAGTCGTATCTTCATTTCTGGTTTTATTGGCCTGTTCTCCATGCCATGACTCTAGGGTAGGGACATAAAATTACAATAAAACCCTGCTTAAGGGGGCACCCTCCGTTCCGAGGAAAGTGTTCCGTTCTAGCGGGGTTTTCAGTCCGTTGATGGTTAGGCTATGTAGAATATAAAACCTTTAGACAGGTAATATTTTGGCGTAAAGACAAATAACCACACCAACACCCTACAGACGCCTACCCGACGCCTACAGGAGCCTACACGGGCCGTTGTGTGGTGTTTAACCGTCTAGAAACCAGTCTACCCGCCTCACTCACACACCATAAACAAGGAATTAAGATAATTTGGAGTGTTGTCACCACACTGTCCCATCAGGTTTGATAAGATGTCCCTCCAAAATGTCCCCTTAAGTTGGGTTGCGAAGCATTTTGTGTCGAAATAACTGTCCCCTTAAGTGGGTTACCACCTTAAGTGGGGTGTCCCCTTAAGCGGGGTTAAAATACATTCTTAATAGAGGGGAAAATTTCCGTTCCAAGCAAATTGTCCCCTTAACCGGGGTGTCTCCTTAACAGGCTGTCCCCTTAACCGAGATCTCCCCTCAACCGGGGTGTCCCCTCAACCGGGGTGTCCCCTTAAGCGGGGTGTCCCAGAGGCGGGGTTTTAATGTAGTCATTCAACTCTTCTAGTATGGATTCTTTACTTAGGTTATATGTTTTATTTTGAATTTTTATTTTATGACTGTGAAATTCAAAACATCAGTTAGATACATAAACCGGTGGACTGACTCTTTTGACAAGAGACACCTAGCTCACCCCCCAACGCCCACAACTAACGCCTCGCGTAGTAACACACGACCTGCCCGTTGTGGCATGAACATTGACGAGTCTAAAGGGGGGCGTCCACCAACCACGACAAGGCTACGACAATGGCTTTCCAACAGGCCTACGATTAGGAGGCTTATCGTAGCCTTGTCATAGCTGGTGGACCCCAGTTCCCAACAAGAGTCTACAACAAGGCCACACAGACTGCTACTGGAAGCTTTCGGGGGCCTTCCGACAAGGTTACGACAAAATCGAACATGTTCAATTCCCAGGACTGGACCCTTGTCGTGGAGTGTCATGGCGTGTTGGGAGCGTGTCGCAGAGGGCTACGATAGGAAATTTTTGTGGAGCGTGCACTTTCCAATACGCCCCGACAATGCTGTCGCAGAGCCCCCCTTCTCACGACAAGGCTGGAACAAGGCTGCGATTGGAACTTTCATGTCAGCATTTGTCGTAGCCTTGTCGTGGTTGGTGGACGCCCCCTTAACTCTTGTTCAGTTTCTACCAATTACTGCATACCTAGCGGCGGGCAGCATTTGATAGACATTCACACACAGGTATATATAATAATACCCCAATCTTTTAGGGATCACGGTTTGGCAGTATGGAGGTACTTTTCATGTTTTTAGCATCGCTGGTTTGCAGCTCATTGCATTGCAGTAATATCTTCATTTCCGGTTTTATCTGTCTTTTTTCCCTGCCATTACTCTAAGGGTAGGGACATAAAAGTATGTCATTGAACTCTCCTGGTACGGATTCTTTACTCAGGCGGCTATGTGTTTAGTTCTGAATGCTTTTGACCTCAGTCGTGATACCCTTCCAGAATGATATTTCTATTTATAATAACAGTTTTATTAGTGTGACTTTAAAAGCGGGCGTCCACCAACCACGACAAGGCTACAACAATGGGTTCCTGACAAGGTCCACGACAGGCCTATGATTGGAAGGCCTGTCGTAGCCTTGTCTTGGTTGGTGGACCCCAGTTCCTGACAAGAGGCTTCGACAAGGCCATGACAGGCTGCGACATGAAGCTTGTCGGGGGCCTTCCGACAAGGTTACGACAAAATCGAACATGTTCGATTTTTCCCACGACTGGACCCTTGTCGTGGAATGTGGTGGTTTCCTCGATATCACTGTCGTAGTGTGTCGAGACCATGGACGTCTTTTTTACGGGACCCAGCGACGTCTACGACACGTCCCGACAACGCTGTCGTAGAGAACCCCTTCTCACGACAAGGCTGCGACAAGGCGCTGATTCCACCAATCACGACAAGGCTACGTCAATGGCTTCCCAACAAGGTCCACGATTGGACTTCGACAGGAGGACCCTGTCGTGGTTGGTGGACCCCAGTTCCCGACAAGAGTCTACAACAAGGCCACGACAAGGCCATGATTGGAAGCTTGTCTGGAGCCTTCCGACAAGGCTACGACAATATCGAAGATCTTCGATTTTTCCCACGACTGGACCCTTGTCGTGGTGTGTCATGGCGTGTTGGGAGTGTGTTGCAGAGGTCTACGATAGCAAATTTTGTTGGAGAGTGCACTTCCCGACACATTCCAACAACGCTGTGGTAAACCTGTCGTAAATCGCCGATTGGAACATTCTTGTCGGCGCTTGTCGTAGCCTTGTCGTGGTTGGTGGACGCCCGCCCTTAGATACACAAACCAGTGGAATGTCTCTTCTGACACGATAGTCACAGCTCCCTGCCGACGCCCACAACTCGTGACTGACAGACATGGAAACCTTTTCACTTTTCCACAGGTACCAGCGAAGCGTGACGTCACGGTCTGTTGAGTTTTACATTGAGCATGCGCAGTGACCCCTGACCCCGGGGCAGGTCAACCTGAGGTCACCGTAGGCTGATACCAGAAGTGGTGCGAGTCGACTGGTACCTTGTCTGGTTCCTAGGAGAAGCATGCACTTAGTACCCGATTATGTCAGGTCTGTGAATTCCTGACAGCCGTCACGGTATCCTTTGTTCCCTGTGAAATTTTCTCCTTTTCCTCTTGCTCTATTTCACAGTAATTGATTTAATTCCATCATGCAATCTGTTAGTGAACTTCATTCCGAATAGGTATATTGATTGACTCAAATAGGCTGGTGTTTCCCATACACACCCACCGTGAAAATAAGAGGGGGGAGGGGATAAAGCCAAGTAAAGAATAGCCATACACAGGCGATAGGGGAACTCAGTAATTTGAAAAAGAATTGAAATTCATGCCAAAGGAATTACCAATGTGCTTTCCTTGTGTGTCATGCCTGCAGTTTAGATTTTGTAATTTCAATTGCAAGTGTATAATATAAGCACTTGTATACAGATCTTCTTAGATAAAACTGTGAACTTAATTATTTTATGACAGACATTGAACATTACCCGCTGGTAAGAGAGCAAGTACATTCTGCCTGTTGTAGTGTGTTTCGAATACTATATACTCAAATTACATATTGTAGAACAAGAACAAAATATAATTGATAAAACTACCTAAACGCTTTTGGTCAGTGATAAGCTTAATAAAAATTTAATAGAATATAAGATTTTGGTTAGTAACACACAGTGTTGGAGTAATGCTATCTTGGGGTCACCTCTATGGTTCATGGCTTTATCCTACCCCTAATAAAAAACTCCATAGGCTTAACATTGGGTCACTGTATTCGGTCGGTAGTTCAGAAAAATGAAAAATATTGCTCTAGTGGGATACACTTGACAAATGACGTCATCTGTTAATGAAGAAGTAATTTAGACGGGCGGGTAGGATGAATTCTAAACCAAACTTGAGTTAGTCGTGTTATTGTTCATCGCACTATGGCAAGATCGGCTTCGCCTCGCACAGTAATATGCGATCTTGCTGTCGTGCGATAAACAACAACATGACTAACTCTTGTTTGGTTTCTCCATATTCTTACACTGAGACTGTGCTAACGTAGCTTTATTCTTATTACTACCCAGTCATTTATCCTACCCCTAATAAAAAAACTCCATAGGCTTAACATTGGGTCACTGTATTCGGTCTGGAGTTCAGGAAAATGAAAAATATCGCTCTAGTGGGATACACTTGACAAATGACGTCATTTGTTAATGTAGAAGTAATTCAGACGGGCAGGGTAGGATAAATTCTAAACCAAACTCAAGTTAGTCGTGTTATTGTTCATCGCACTCCGGCAAGATCGCATATTACTGCTCTCGGCTTTGCCTCGCACAGTAATATGCGATCTTGCCATCGTGCGATAATCAACAACATGACTAACTCTTGTTTGGTTTCTCCATATTACTGTACTCCTCACCTTTTTCATCATTGATATTATTCATCATGTAATACTATGTTGATTTGAAAACAATTTATCATACGAGGCCATTTGATTGTTTCGGCCGTGATTTAAAACCAACCGCTGTAGTTGAATTACGACCAATAAATAATTAAAAAAATCAAAAAAAAATCATGTAGCTTTCTGTGGTCCTGTTTTAGAACCGTGTAAGTATGGTGTATACAGTCCCATACCACAGATTAAATAGGAAATGGTCATAGAAAGATTACCATGTACAAGTTAAGTAGGAAAATTGACTGGACGTTTAATCTGATATTTGTTATGAACTCCCGGATCGGCAAATACTTTTCCCGAAGCCGTAAGGCGGGAGGGGTGAATTTATGAATCTGGGAGTGAGTAATAATTATCAGATTATACGCCTGGTCTATTTTCCATTTAGTATACACCTTTATCTCACCCCAGATATTTGTTTTCCATAGACTTAACATTGGGAACTCGTATCTAACGCCCATAAGATATTTAGGAAAAATATCCAATGGGGGATAATGTCACAAATATTAGCCCATTAGTCAATATTTAGGATGAGATAAATTCAGAAACCCATTCAAGTTTAGGGTCAGAGCTCGATCCTATCTCATTTGAATCACATAGTAATTCACGCGGCTTCGCCTTGTGAATTACTACGTGATTCAAACTCGATGGGATACGGGCTCAGACCCTAAACTTTCATGGGTTTCCTCTATATTAAATACTTCAAATTCATAATAATTGACCTTTCATCACCATTCTAAGTCAAATTTGGGCACACAGAGCTGGTCCACCTCTGCTGATAAAACCCTGCTACGTCCATGCAGACAAGTGGCCTTTCCTTTAGTTTCATATTTTTTCCTTCCCCTTTTTAAGAATTTTTATACCGTAAATATATTCATGAGAATATAACGTCAGTACATATATAATTTTGTCCTGCATATTTATTCAATTTCTGTGCATTCTTTCTTCTTTGGTCCAGATATGCAGTGGTAAAGCAGGCTGTACATATCACACTGGGCTGTACAAACTATCTTTTTACCAATGTGAAATATGAATTGTTTACTATATATATATACTGAGCATAGGTCAGTAAACTTCAGTAGGTCAGTAGACTGTTGTGCATAGATATGTTGTGTATAATAAGGCCACTAAAAGAAAACTTGTTTCTCATCACCAAGCCATGATAAATATATATCAAATATATATCAAAGATGGCAGACATACAGTAAAACCCCGCATAAGCGGACACCCTCCGATCCGGGCCAAAGTGGCTGCTTACGCAGGGTGTCTGCTTACGCGGGGTTTCCAGATTTTTACTAGCTATACATTTAATGCATCCCTGACATCAGGAGCTTTAATTTGATACTAAATACACGTACCTTTCATAATTTTTATCAAGGTTCATCTATTTAAAAAAAAAAAAAAATCTTCTAAGATCGTTTTTTTGTGATGCGAGCGGTGATGAGAAACAAGTTTTTTTGGAGTGGCCTAAATGCTGTAATTGCTCGATACTCATGAATGTCTTCAGGATGAATAAAGGTGTTTTATATTATTGGAAAAAGATCTCTAAAAAGGTCCCCTATTGCCTTTTATCTATTACAAATCCTAAAAACAATAACTAACCTTTGTGTACTGATATGTTACAATATAAATGCTATGGAGGAAACCTGTTACCTGTTTGGTCATATATAGAATAATCAAATTCTGTTCTTCGTCTTTGGCAAATCAACACATTTTCTCAAAGGATATCGTTGCTAGCGGCACATGTGACTGCCGAGTGAAATGCACTCCTATAAACTTGTTTCCATCGGCCGATTTTTTGGCGGCGATCTGCAGACGGGAACCACCGATAGATTTTTTGGTATTCCAAACTGAGATCAGTTAATGGAAACGACAAAGTAGAGAACGCTTACAGATTGATTTGGCATAGATTATGTGACAATGCCAACTAAATCTGTGGGTACCCAGAAGATACAGGAAAAAGAATGCATATGATACACCCTCTGCGATACATTAGGCAATGGAAGCGAGGTTTATCTGTATTGGTGGTGTGCTCTATAACCTCGTTTACTTTAGCCGAAGAAAATGGTGGAAATTAACCAATTACCCTAAAAGTCTGTTGGTGGTGGGACTGACTGTACGTCTGTATCAAAGGGTCGGTGAGGGTGCAGTGTATGTACTGTTTCTACTGTACTTTCCAGGTATACACAAATTTCCTCACCGTAAGAAATCTGTCTGTGGTATCCTTGCTACATAATCTATACCAAATTAATCGGTGAGCATTCTAATCAGGTCTCGTTTCCATTCACCGATCTTGCGTCAGTGTACAAAAAAAATTATCGGTGGTTCCCGACTGTAGATCGGTGCAGAATAATAGGCCAATGAAAGTGGGCTTTATGGGCGGTGTATTCTATCGTCTTTGCTCAGACTCGGCTGAACTGGGTCAGATCAGAGTAATTGATATGTCCGATTTAGGGGGCGGATCATCGCTACCCTCAATAGATAAATGACGACCAGAACGGGGTGACCCTTCTCAAGTACTTATTGTACTACAACTCAGGGATGGTATATGCTGTGGTAATATCATATGTTGCACATATCTACATTTATATACAATGGAGCTGAAAGTATTCCAGCATATATATATATCCATCACAGTTCATCGGGTAGAGACTTCTGTGGTTCATCGTTTATGTTAGCTTAAGGCCCATTTCCATTGGCCGACAAAAACGGTGTAGATTTTTTATATTCTTCAAATAGCCCATTTCCTTTGGATATCACCGATATACAGTCAGGAACTACCAACAGGCATTTTGGAAACACAATTGGTCTTATGCAATTTGGCACCACAGACCAACTTCTGCACCCATCGAAAAATCGATTTAATCTGTGGTGGTCTGCATTTTACTAGCAAGAGTCGGTCAGCGTCCATCACATTTTTGCAGTGTAGGTCGCCGAGTATGTATGGTTCCAGCCAGCAAGTGGAAATGCCGCTTTGAGTCCAATGCACATCTACAGATTCAGGGTTGAATGATTAGTTCATAAATCGTATAGGAGGCAGTGATCTTGTCGCAGGCAGATTATGTAACCTGTTCCTTGACCAGTGGCCATCCAACAGACATTATTTCCAATGTTCCGTTATCACTGACGGAATTTATCAACATGTTGATATACTATTGGCGAGCGATTTAGGAACATTGACCGGCAACTCATCTGAAATAAAGTGTTTCACTAATCGTTGGCTGACCCTTGCCTAGCTGCCCCACATCTATCGACTAGGAGCAATTTTGTTAGGATGCCTCGCCTGAGACAAAGTACCGTTCCTTTGTCGCCGACAAGAGTACATCAATGTTCTGAAATCAGTAGATGTGCACTGGGCTTCAGTGTGTGTATATTATAAAGGCTGGAGAGAATCGGAGTCTATTATGTCGTATCGGACTGCTATGGCTTGTTCTGTTAAAGCCCAATGCCCATCTACCGATTTTGAAATATTTATGTACGTTTGTCGGCGACAAACGGAGGGTAATTTGTCTCAGCCGAGCCATCCTAACGTAGTCAGTAGATGTAGGACAGCTAGGCAAGGCTACCCAGCGATTAGTGAACACTCGGTTTCTTTGGTTTTTGCCCTCCCCCAGCGATTAGTGGACCATACACCGATTTTATCAGTGTGCGGGTCGAGCAAGGGATTACGTAATTTGCCTGCGACAAGGTGACCGACTCCTTTACGATTTGGGAACTAATCGTTCTACCCTAAATCATTAGATGGGTATTGGACTTTACACTACTGCAACTATGACTATTTGAGAAACCGCTTGTTCTGTTACACCACTGCTACTGTGACTATCTGATAAAGGCATGTCAGTCCTCCTTTTCTTTTCTTTTTTTTCCCCTGACGTTAATATTTCAGC
This sequence comes from Alentia gelatinosa, assembly GCA_950022655.1. Taxonomy (NCBI): domain Eukaryota; kingdom Metazoa; phylum Annelida; class Polychaeta; order Phyllodocida; family Polynoidae; genus Alentia; species Alentia gelatinosa. Next base: position 39,373,985 of record OX465590.1, on the reverse strand, counting down.
CGCATCTACTGGGTACAAAAAAGGCCATATTTTCTATTGAATTTTTCATTTGTGACACCAGCTTTTGTTGGGCTGCTAGATGCGCCCGGCCTCACCAGCTGGCGTTGTGAATATTTGATGGACGGATGATGGAACAGTGAAAGCCTCGTTTCCATGGCCTGAGCTCAAATTTTGTGGAATCTAGAATGAGACTGACATGACAAGAGGTGTTATAGATAGTGTTTCCTCTGGTACTGTATTCCAGGGCCCCGTTGAATAAAAAAAAAATGAACGATAAAAAAAGTATCTTACAAGCCTCGTCTGTGACAAACTGTAGTATAAAAAACTATCGGGAGGTGGACGAGCATTGGACGAGAGGATAAAATGAACGATCATGAGTGGTGTTGAATAAAAAATCGTTCATTTTGAAAGTATCGTTTATTTATCGTTCAAGTCTCCTCGCGGACGACCACGTTTTCAGTGTCATAGCCGATGTCAAACTCGTTTTTCATGCACTAAATCCATTCCAAATGAAAAGATATTTTCAACAGAGATTTCTATTCATATTTGATACATGTATACCGAAATTCGACATTTATTAACGATTGAATCATTTTTTGTGAAATGTTTGAAAATTACTGAAAAAAAACCAATGCTAACATCTTTGCCCACAGAATTATACATGTTTCGTGGTCCCCGTGGATATAGGTCAATTATACGATCATTCTATGATAATTGAACGATATTATCACGGACGACAGTGCTCACACGGACGAGCAGTTTTATGCTACACTGAAAATAAATTGTCGTTTATTTCTCGTCCATCCTTCACTATGTCTTATCGTCCAGCCTGACAGACGACAATTTTTTAATCAACGGGGCCCTGGTCATTTTAAAGACCCTTTCCGCCTTCATACTGGTGTGCCAGTAAGAGTTTATCTGGGTTTACCCGATTAATTCTTTAAAATAGCGTGCTCCAACGAATTTCATGGTACGAATAGTCAGTGGAGACATATATAATAGAGTAATTGGCAGTGGATAGGGATACTTGAATAGCCTCTTCTTGGTTCAATGACCAGGTGAGTAATGTTGGCCACGTCTTGTTGTTAAACACACATATTACATTATTAAGCGGTCAACCACTTCTACTTCCCATCCATTATATGTTTACTGCTGTCAACAATGGATCATCTCTGACAGGAGATCTTATAATGCCCCTCGGGTCGTTATGGTCTATGTACAATGAATAGAGTCATCCCACATGTGGCTGAAGCGTGGTAGCACTGCAGTCCCTAACCCAAACAGATGAGAATATTCCCACACCACAGTAATGCGGTGTTTCCACCGGCTGACGAAAACCCCACCGATGATATTCACGCTGTACAAAAGTCGGTCGGTGGTCACCAACCGATTTTCACTCGCTACCACTGTGACCTCAAGAGTCGGTCGGTGGTACCATATTGCGTAATGTTGGAGAGAAAAATCATTGACCCATTTTGTTTTCACGTGATGATTATTGCACAAGAAGTGTCACATAATCTGTCGGCGGTGTGAAATAACATAATCGGTGGTCATAATCGGCAGGTGGAAACGCTACATTAAACAGGCGACTCAAGACTTACAGTTGCAGTTGTCAGTCGGTAAATCATCGACTTGGGCATGCTCCTGAAAGGTTTCATGTGGCGTTTCTACCTAACAATTATGACCACCGATTATGGCATTTCGCACCGCCGACCAATTGTGCGACACATTTCACGCAATAATCGTCAGGTGGAAACAGAAATAGTCAATGCTTTTTCTCTCCCTCCTTATGCAATATGGCACCACCAACTGACTTTTGAGTCCACCGATGAAATCAGACACCGGCTTGATTTGATCGGCGGTGGTTTCCAGGTCAGAGATTATGTGCCACCGACTTTTCAAAAGGAGAAAGGTGGAAACGCTGCATAAGCTGATGATACACAGTTCAACACAGTTGTGGGTACAAACCCAGGTCAGGTCATACAAAGACTTAGGCTCGGCGTCCACCTACTACGATATGGCACCGATATGCCCTACGATGCACCTCCCGATGCAAAATCAAAATCGCGTTGGAAGGTCACCTAATATCGGGGCAGTTGACCACGTTTCTGCGATTAGACACCGATAAAAACCCCATACAATGCGTGGTGGATTGGCATGTCTAGACATATGTCTACGATTTTGCAGCTTCCCGATATGGCACCGATTTTGACATTTTGTATCGGTGCCAAATCGGGAGGTCTACGATTCTATCGTAGTAGGTGGACACCGGGCACAGAAATGGTACCAACTGCCCATTCGGCTTAACACCTACCATTATAATTAGGAGTAGGGGCTAGGGCCCGAGTGGAAGAAGGGCTCTATCGCCAAATTGGGTGATTGTTCACAAAATATTCCCTTAATTAAATTTTTTTTTTTAACCCAAAAAATCACAGGTATTTTGTTGGGCCGACTCGACCCGACTAGGTGAGACTGGACTTGGTAAGCTCCAGATTAAAGGCTAGACACACAGTAGATAAGAGACTTTAGTCAAGGTAGTGTCAGACTCTTTCTCTTTCTCAAGATTAATGGGGTTGGAGATAGTTTGTACCCTTTCATGAATGAAATTCTGCCTTTAAATCTAGATTAAAGAATTCACAGAACGTGTGTCAATGTAAAATAACCTATTAATTGTCCATATTGAAGGATCAATCAAGACTTGAAAGCTGATTCTCTGGCGTTTGTAGGTTTGTGAAAAACCTCCTTTGGATTCACTGAATTGTTTTTGTTAGCAATTTGATTCCAAGAGCAATGCATCTACCAGTTAAGGAAATTTTGTGAGGCTCGCAACCCATGCATTTTTCGTCTGCCCAATTGCAAGTATTTTGCCCAGCAAATTTTGGCAGCAATTCTTTTGCCCCTAAAAACAAGTACATGTATGTAGGATATTTGAATGTCCCAGCTGAAAACAAGAAGTATATACTCGACCCTGCATATTATATCTCGTTTCTTTTCGCTTTCTCAGAACTCAACGACCCTGAGATGAGTGACCTGGAATTTGACCTCATTGTACAGGATACACCTAGATAGGATATTGCCTTGTGTCATTCTTTAGTCATATTAACCACCTCCTCTTGCAAATGCAAATTCTGGTTTATAGCTATAGGAGAATATTATGGAGAAACCAAACAAGAGTTAGTTGTTTATCGCACAACGGCAAGATCGCGTAATACTGCGCGAGGTGAAGCCGAGAGCAGTAATACGCGATCGTGCCGGAGTGCAATGAAGAATAACATGACTAACTCGAGTTTGGTTTAGAATTTATCCTACCCCGCCCTTCTAAATTACTTCTACATTAACAAATGACGTCATTTGTCAAGTGTATCCCACTAGAGCGATATTTGTCATTTTTCTGAACTCTAGACCAAAAACAGTGACCCAATGTTAAGCCTATGGAGTTTTTTATTAGGGGTAGGATAATAGTATTTAACATGATCTGTGGACTGGAAACCAAAAGATTTCTTAAAAATCACCTGAAAAGTGTTGAGTTTGAATCGTTAAGTGATTCACAAGGAGAAGCCGTACAAGATGGGATCAAGCTCCGACCCTGAACTTGAATGTTTTTCTGAATTTATCTTACCCTTCACATTGATTAATAGGCCAACATTTGTGACATAATCCCCCATTGGATATTTTTTTCTGAATATCTCATGGGCGTTGAATACGAGTTCCCCATGTTAAGTCTATGGAGAAAAAATACCAGGGGTGAGATAATACCTGCAACCGTACCAAACCAAACAAGACAATATGATACAGGATGGGACAAAATTTAGCCCATTACCGTTATCTTTTTAATTTTCTTTCCTTTCTTCTGAAAGAAACGTGTAGAAATAGGTAAACATCGAATCTCATGTACACCATTTTTCTAATGTCCTATATTTTTTTTTCATATACCGGCTTAACTATTTATCCTACCCCTAATATAAAATCCCATAGGCTTAACATTGAGTTTCCGTATGCCATGCTTACTGGCATACAGAGTTTTATATGCCACTAGTGGTATACAGAATTGTAATCATGTAATATTCCAAAATCGAGGAGACAGGGTAGGATAAAATCAAAACTCCAGTCGTGGCATACAGTGGCCAAGATACAGTGGCCAAAAATTCATCCAGTTTTATGATAATATGCCATTATTTAAGATTATCGTAAAATTGGATGAGTTGTAATCTTGGCTACTGTATGCCACAACTGGAGTTTGGCATAGTGACTTCATGAGGCGAAGCTGAGTGAAGTCCAGAGCCAAAACTCCAGGAGTGGCATGCGATGGCCAAGATTAAAACGAATCAGGTTTTGATTTTATCCTACCCTGTCTCCTCAATTTTGGAATATTAGGTGATAACAATTCTGTATGCCACTAGTGGCATATAAACTCTGTATGCCAGTCAGCGTGGCATACGGAAACTCAATGTTAAGGTTATGGGATTTTATATTAGGGGTAGGATAAAATTATAAACTAAGTTCAACGTACAAAGCCGCCCGCTTGATGGTAGCTCTCAGTGTACTGTATCATAGTAAGACGTGTCACACAGCCTAAAGCTTCCCTGTTTAAATGATATGAAATATACCTATGCTGATTGTAATGCAACTAAGCTGTCAGGCGAAGAGCCATTTCAGAAGACAAGATTGTCTCAGATTGTCGAGCTAGATATTCTAAATGTCATTGTATCCTATTAATGCAGCCCCCAGGACCCTGTTGGCCTGATAACCCTAGCATGTTGGCTGTAATTCTGTACATCTGTCAGACACCAGTCAACTGTAGTTTACCTTCAACTTGTCACCCTCATGATTTGAAAAATGACTTTGACCAAACATAACCTCAGCGATGCGTGTAACGAGGGTCGGGCTTCATGCACCGTTAAGGACGATGGTTTGTATCATGAAAAACGCATGGGCACTCCACAGAGCATGCTGCTTAAACATGTAAGCCAGTGTTTGTTTGATTTATACTTCATTATCTTCTTCTGTTAAATGTTGTATGAGACGTATGGTGAGTCCTGATTCTGTGTTATGAATTATTATCTTCTAATTATAAATCAACAATAAGTGTGATATTGATCTGATAACAGCAGGTCGTTAGGTATGTAAACAGTGGTAGACTGAGAAATACTTCATCTTTCCCCTGGTACAAGTTTAGCCATAGGAATAACATTAGAAAGAATATATCCTTGATCACATCCCGTATAGTGACAATACTACACAATGGTCATAGAGTGAATGATAGATGATGTCATATGCCATTGACCAATCAGCAGGTCGATAGGTATGTAAACAGTGGCAGACTGAGAAATACTTCATCTTACCCCTGGTACAAGTTTAGCCATAGGAATAACATTAGAAAGAATATATCCTTGATCACATCCCGTATAGTGACAATACTACACCATGGTCATAGAGTGAATGATAGATGGTGTCATAGCCATTGACCAATCAGCAGGTCGATAGGTATGTAAACAGTGGCAGACTGAGAAATACTTCATCTTACCCCTGGTACAAGTTTAGCCATAGGAATAACATTAGAAAGAATATATCCTTGATCACATCCCGTATAGTGACAATACTACACCATGGTCATAGAGTGAATGATAGATGGTGTCATATGCCATTGACCAATCAGCAGGTCGATAGGTATGTAAACAGTGGCAGACTGAGAAATACTTCATCTTACCCCTGGTACAAGTTTAGCCATAGGAATAACATTAGAAAGAATATCCTTGATCACACCCCGCACAGTGACAATACTATCATGAAACATCACGAAATTTCATATGGTTGTTTATATGGCATGAGTTGTCTTCGTGGAATGATATCATGAAGCGGAGCTGAGAGATATCTGTAGCGGAAGACAACGAATGGCATGTAAACAATTATATGAAATTGAGTGATGTTTAGATTTTATCCTTCCCTGTCACATGTTTTTAACTTCATATGTTACCCTATTGTTTTTTGTATAGTTCATATAGTTTGTATATACTTAAAATGTTTCTTTATTTTCTTTTCTTTGGTTGTTATTGTTATACCACGCCTCACAAGGCACCAATTATATCCTGGATACAATGTCAACATGAATGCTGGCCGAATACGAAAACCAGTAAATCTTGTACTGAATTTGACCAGCCTAAATAAACGAGTTAAAAAAGTCTATGGAGATTTATATGAGGGGTAGGATAATACGCCATGGCCATGGAGTGAATGCGAGATGATGTCATATGCCATTGACCGATCAGTAGCCAGGATTTCAGAGAAATGACAAGAAATCAACATGGAGATTTAAACGTTCCTAACTGGTAGACTGTAGAAGAAACCAACAAATTCTGGTCAAAGTCATCGTTCTCCGTGAGTTTGATGCAAGGTGATATGAACATCACGTGCATGTAAACGAGTTGGAGAATAACAACTTTGACCAAAACGAGTTGCCTTCTGTATTTACCTGCCCCCTGCACACACACTAAAAGAATGGATGTGTCACAGGATATAGACCATGGAGAACAGACTGCAATACTGATAGGGGCATGGAGAATGAGATCGCAATGTTAAGCCTCTGGGACAAAAGTACCTGGGGTGATATAATGAAAAATACTTTATCTCAAACCTGATACAAGTTTAGCCACAAGAATAACATTAGAAAAATATCCTAGACGATCACCCCATAAAGTGATAATACTACGACACGGTCGCAGCAGAGTGAATGCGAGTTGATGTCATATGTGATTGACCAATCAGCAGCCAGGATTTCAGAGAAATGACAAGACATCAACATTGAGCATTAAACGTTCCTAACTGGATTTGCAAAGTAATTTGAATTATTCTGATATTGTGATTCTATTCAATGTCATTGAAGGGGTGAGATAGATCCAGAACCGCACTCTAATTGTATAAATAAACAATACTCCACTCGTTTGGATGTGCCATAATCATCACTCGGCTTTGTTTCGCTGACAATTGCAGCCCATCTAACCTCATGGACTACTGTGTATTTGTATGATTCTCGATCTAGTTCTTTAGGGGACAGAGCCATTGTTAGTTCATAAAGCAGTCACTAGGTGGTCGGGGGACAAAACCTGTATTCTGGCTCTTTGTTCTTACGAAATTCAGCTGCCTTTCAATGTTTTACCAAGGTTCCTTTGACTCTCTACACCGATCCCAGAGCAGGAAGATATAATGCTGAAACCCAGGACATGGTTTTTTCACATGGAACACTTTATTTACATATGTGAGCAAGGCAAGAAAAGTGACATTTCCCAAATATCACTCACTTCTTTTGCACCTCCATTCGTGAAGAACAGCTACTTTTTCACCTCCTTTAGTGAAGAACACCTACTCGGGGGGCGTCATGGCGGCTATATGCCATATATAAATACTCCTGATAAATGTTACATTGAGGTGGTCGTGGTCCAAATCAAACACAGTCCTGCTGTATTTACTGGGCACATAATGCCAAAATAAGTACCTGATGTGCTGTATACATTTCTGCTTTAATGAAATGCAATTTGGTTTCGTTCGCAGGAGCGAGCGTCTCGAGATGCTGAACAATGGTTCTATTTCACGACTTAATCTTGATGTATGTTCCCCCATAATTAAAAGTCTCAGCTTTGATACCAGATGCCTTCTTGTCTGCTATTCTCTGAATCTATATGGGTCAAACAAATTAAACTTGTAAATCACCTGAAAGTATCATTAAAAGTCTACAACTAAACAAAACAAATACTGGTTTTTGTTGCTTTTGTGAATACTTCCCATAGAAATTGTCATATATTTCAATGTCAGGATTTATCACGAAATTCTATTTAGTGGATACACTAACCCCTTAAAATAGGTCACCAGATAATGAGAATTATTTGACAATCTGGACAAGCATACATGAGGCCTCCTTCTTTAATATATACATGAATGTCTCAAACTTACTGGCCAGCTTTACGGATTTCATTCTACACACTGTGCACGAACTAATAGTTCATGCACTCTGTACCACGTGAAATGGGTTTTTTTAATGATTTCCAGGTATATGATAATAAGACATAGTGAGTGCGACTGATATACATATGTTCCTTGTTGTTTTGTATTAGAACTCAGTGAATAATTCCGACCAAAACAACTCGGAACAGATTCCATTCAGGCACACTAAACATGTCTCCATATACTACTCAGAATATCTATCGGCAGTGTATTACAAAATCACGGATTTGAACCTGGACTGCACCACTGTGTTTCCTGTTTACCTGTCACCCATATCTCATAGATTTGAGGCTTGCTGGGGTGGACAGCAATTATCAATCTGTTGGTAGCCTCGCCTCCACGTTGTGCAGGCCGGATATGCTTGCATGGAGGCATAACTAAAGCGACTGGGGTGGGGAGTTAGCTCAGTGGTAAAGAGCACTGGACTTGTAATCCCAAGGTTGTCAGACTTTGTGGGTTTGAGTCCCACTGCAGCCACTTTTCTCCTTCACCCCCAGTAGTGGTAGATTTACTGCTATAGCAAAGGCCAATCCTTCTCGTACCATGTCTATCTGGTGATCTCTGTAATCTCGGTAAATTTGTAGGGATGAGCTTTCTACCTGAATTCATCTCATAGATTCAGTCAAACCTAAAGTAAGTCTAATTGAACATATTGGACGTTAAACCAAACTAAACAAACAAACACTCATAGATTTGATATGGCAAAAAGATTCGCGTTCCAGTTTGACTCCGCTTTCCTGGTGGGGTGTGCGATGTTGTTTTTTTGGTTCGCAAAATCATAGATTTGATATCGTCACGATATGACCTTGACTGGTACTACTTTGTAAACGCCTTCAACCGATTAACCAATTATAAATTGTTAATAAAATTGATGGAGCTAATTAATTCTTGTTTGTGCAGTTTTCATAAACTGGTCGTTTCTTGACGTCCTCCTAATGATTTGATAATTTATATCCACCAGGAAACTTACATTGTCTATGAAACACAACAAACAGAAACTGTGCGCATTGCCAAAATGAATCTATTGTTACAGGTGGTATGGAAACAGACACAGTATGACTGGTGGATAAAAAGTATGCGGGACATGAAAACTAACGATAGAGTCACTCGTCTTGAACATTTTGATGATTACCATCTCACCTGTTTTTAAAAATGGCGGCAGATCCGGTCGGCGTGACGGTTAACCATACTTCACCTTTCTACATTCCATGTCATTCCTATTCGAATTGACAATACGATAGAAAGGTATTAATGTCTTCTAAATATATCCAAGGTACAACAAAAAGCCTATCCGCGGTATATTGTATATTCAAATATATGCCTATGGCCGATCACTCTATGGTTACACCACGCTACAGGGGATGGAAGAATTTACGTTTACTACCAAAGGCTGATGTTTACTACCCAAAGTTGAAGTTTACTACCCAAGGTTGACGTTTAGACCAATCAGATCGTCTCTTAGAAAATTCACATGGAAAGCGCAGTGTGGAGAAAACATAAACTCGATAAGGTTGGATCTGGCTTTGCGTTTGATGGCGGGTAAGCAAATAACGTTATTCATCATTATTAAACTACATTTGAAGGTATATAGGAATAGGGAAACTAAGTTTCCAGAGAGAGAAAGTCAAAGTTTATTTTACTAACAAACAGTCTTTATACAGGTAATTATGGACTAGGTTCATGGTGGTCACTGCTCTAGCAACAAGGCTTTTAGTTGTGGGTTATTCAGTCACACACACTGGTATGGAACGTCTGTTGTCTTTTTGCATTCATTTCATCTTTTTTTTTGTAAATAGAGCGGGGCAGCTAAGAAGGTTGCGTAAAAATGAGGGTGGTTTTGGTCCAAGAAACTCAGGTAGATTATAGACTGTAGGAGGGTGGTTGTGGCCCATTAGATTGTAGATCAACTCTCGACTGCAGAGCCGTCCCAAGGGCTAGAAAATATCATGTAAGGAGGTCAGGGTCAAGGTCGGGGATTGCTACGAATGCAGTCATTGGCTACTCGGTCTACATTACAATCGTATTTTCCTTTTAGGATCCCATGTTTATCACCATTCGATGTCATTGATTTTCAATGGACGTATTCTAATAGCTGATTTAAATTGGGCTCCCTTGTTAAATTATCGGACGGCTAAACAGTCGTGAACATGATGTTTACTTTGAAGAAGCGGCCCCATACATGTGCACCCTGTGAGGATAGACAGCCGACCCCATGTCTATATTTCTTTTATTCAATACATATTAACGGCTCTTACTTTCATCTTAACCCAGACGATTTTCTCTGTAAAGGTCACAAGGTTTTATTCCAAGTAATGCCCGTCTCAATGTTACCACTAGGACACAGGTACCGGTGTATTTCTGTTTACTGCCCGAGTGTTAGAAGTACAGACTGGGAGAATCCTGTTGTTGTTTATTCTGGTCATATTTCTTCTAACAGTGTTAACAATTTATCTGTTATTCTATTTTTGAACAACAAATGCAGGAATAATTGAATCTCTTTCCCAGCTTTTCTCATGATATTGTAGCATACCACTGGTTGCTGAAAGTGTGTGACCACTTTCCGTGAACTGCAGTCAACCAGTGGCTTGAGACTAAGTCGCTACCCTGTGCTTACCGCTCCAGCATGGGTGGGTTTGGAATGAACCACTGGAAAGGGCAGGGAGATGCAGGATCTACAACCTATCACTACCGGTGGACACAAAACCAGACTCCAGACTATTTCGATATACTAACGTTTATCCAGTATAAAGATCACAGTAGGTTGGTGCTACGGGGCACCAACTAGCGCGGGAAGAGATTCTGGTCTCTTCACCGTTGAAAGGTTCCGAAGCAACCATACTAACTTTTGAGGCTCCAAGCATTCACTCGACTGAGAGGCACCCCGAGAAGTCCTGTCAACCCACTGCGGACTCAGTCTTATATACTGACTAAGTTACGTAATGCGGGCGACCCCGTAGTATTTGCATACACGGGTCCGCCGGCTTTACCACACAGCAGGGATCGGCACTCGCGCCATCTAGCATAAAGTGAAACAACGCTGTTTGACTACCCTGACCCCTACACAATGATATAGCATATATTTGTCTTGTTCTGTTCCAGGTCTATCTATTTTCAATTTTACTTTATTTTCTCCTCCTGTTCTTGGAACTTCTCTTCTATGTAGATTGACTTTATATACTTCACCATTCTACTAATAACATTAAAAATCAGTTTTCCATTTTCCTGTGGAAACCCACTTTTTCATATTCAGTATATATGTAATTTTCCTTGTGTCAAGCAAAGATTATATTGATTTAGCATCATTTACTCCAATAAGACAGTGATGTGAACCTCCCCACAGACCCTCAGCCCCATGCCATGGCCGAAAACGACATATTCTAGCTTTCCCGATCTCTCCAAGGCAGAAAAGTCCACATGAAAATATTTCCACTTGACCCCAACTGACATCCCTGTAAATGTAGCATTCTCCTTTATTCAAATTTTCTGACATCCTTTCATCCATGAAATTCCTCTAAATGTATATATCTGACTTCAGTTCCTTTATTTCGAGTAATTCTTGTCTCAATGTTACCGTTAGGACACAGATGCCGGTATATTTCTGTTTACTGCCTGAGTGTCAGACGTACAGTGATATGAAGCAGGGACGTCTCCTCGAGTTGTGAGGTATACGCCCAGTATACTGGCCACAGAATCTCTACGAATAGAGAGCGCCGTATATTGGCACCTGGAGGGCTAGCTGTCAGTGTGGTGATTGATGTGTTGTCGGGTGCAGGGTACACGCGGGGCCTCTTCATAGTCTACATCATTATATTATACCCCAACCATCACCTTTTCCATGTATTTTTCACATCCTTATCAAACTGCATTGCGATTAGATGCTAACGTGTACCTCAGCCTGGTATAAACTTCCAGAGGCTGAACATTAGGAACTCGTACTCAATAGGTATACGAGTATGGTGACTCATACTCAACCGGTGATAAACAGATAAATATATCCAGGCTACGATAAAATCAGAAACATATTCGTGCTTGGTCTGAGTCCCCATTTGCTATCTCGTTTGGAGTGCTTCAGAATATATTCACTCGGCTATTGCCTCGTTCATATTACTGCGCACTCCAAACTCGGTGGCGAACAAAGACACAGACCAAACATTCATCAATTTCTTTCTTATTATATACCCATGGGGAATGTCTCACTTTTACTGACCAGGAGTACAGATTCCGTTCGTCACTGAGTGACGAAAGAATATTCATATGTCCCTCTGTACCACGTAACTACTTTCATTCTTGAAAATGTTTGTTGTAAAATGGCATTTTTGATGATTTCCATTTACAGTAGAACCCCGCCTAACGAACACCCCGCGTAAGCGGTCACCCCGCATTAACGGACACTCTTGCTTGGAACGGATCCCTCTATTAGATGTTTATTTTAACCCCGTGTAAGCAATCACCTCGCGTAAGCGATCAGTTTGGCCCGTAACGAAGAGTGGCCGCTTACGCGAGGTTCTACTGTCTATATGATAATGATGAGACATAGTGAGTGTGTCTGAATTACATCTGTTCCTCGATATTTTGATCGGATATATATATATATAACATACAACTGTCGTCCAAGGAGGTTCATGGAAGACCTGCCAACTGGCAGAATGAATAAAGATTTTAAAAAAAAGGACGTTCTTCCCAGCGATGGCATACAGAAGACAAAGACAAAACACACTATCACACCACAGACATACCTTCATACTACAACAATACATTGTTCATACAATTACTAGGTACTAAGTATTGAGTACTGGTATCTGATGACACCTTATATTCGAACTCGGTGAATATTTCAGACCAAACATATCTCTGAACATATTCCATTCAGGCACACTAACCATGGACCTGTTTCAGTAGTTTCGTGACATGTATATATGGCGTCTGTGACACCACACAGACAGATCAACACAAGTTGCGGCACTTAGGACAAGACAGACCCCAAACACGGTGTGTCTGGTTTCACAAGTATTAGACAGTTTCCGTAGGAATTATGCAATGAAACTTTAAGATGGGTAAGGGATACATATAACCTATAATCGTTCCAAATATGAAGAAGATTGGTGGCTCCGATCTGCTGATATTTGACATTATATGTGACATGCGTTTTGAAACCTGACAAAATTTTGTCCACTGTTGCTTGCACTGTTGGTGCCCCTGTTGATGTCTGTCTAGGCCTAATGTCACAAAACTACTGAAACAGGTCCTAGGTCTCCATGTAGTACTTCCCCGAACTAACACGTGAGACGTGACAGGAGGACGTATGTTTAGTTGACATCAGTGCTATTTCTGATTCTCGACGTGTGGGAGGGCTCTGGGATTTCATAAAGTGGCATATGTCTTCAAAGGCTGAACTACTTTGGTTTCGGCTTCATGAATATGCTATTCGTATCTTCTGTCATATCGTGAAGGCGACCAATCTATAACAGTAACGAGGTAATCTGAGAGTCACCTATGACCCAACACTCAATTCTCGTTTAAACTTAGACTACGGTCATGTCTATAAACAATATAAATACCTGACATCTTATCAGAAATAACTTTTTACTTTCTCCTTTACGCCTGGAAATAAGTCTTCTTTCATTATCATATGCCTATCATATACCTATATCACATACTGCCCGTTGCTACCTATGAGGTATATATATATATATATATATATATATATATATATATATATATATATATATATATATATATATATATATATATTACTATATAACTACGTTTATATAAATATAAATTTTCAACCAATATCCTTCACAGGTTTATTCACTGCGGTACATCTTTTGTTGTTTTGCGTCACTCATACTTTCCAGGTTACCCGGTTACCTGATGCGGTAACCGGAGGGTTCTTGGTGACGCTATTTTGGTTTAAACAACATTCCGCTCTTAACTGCTCACCTGAGCAGTCAATTTTTAATCTTACTTCGATATATAATTAGTTATTTTAATCTTAGGCTTGTATACCTTGATGTGTAGGACTGGGGTTTGTCCCAATGTATTATTGAATAAACCCTGTTTTTGCTATTTTCCGCCATTCACGTCTTCGTCTCAATTATTCTATCACAATAATTATAGTATTACTTATTGATTATTGTTGTACTAATATTATATATATATATATATATATATATATATATATATATATATATATATATATATATATATATATATATATATATATACAAACGTACGTCACACTATGACGCACAGAGTATCACATCACGTGACTAGCTAGATTTTCGCCATTTTTAGGTACAATAGTAATACGAAAACGGACTGCCTGCCTTAGTACGTCAAAATACTTGGTAAAATTATAAACCAGATGTATATAGCCCTCTGACTTCGGCATCGGGGTGTAACTGATCAATAATTATACCGCGTATTATTGACGTACGAAGACAGTAAGCCAGTTTCTGTATATTGTTGTAACATTGATTCCTGATTTCTCATTAGAGCTAAAAAGGCCCATAGGTATGGGCGTTCTCAGTATAACTTATGGAGGTGGTTCTGGAATTCAATTTGACTCCAGTCACACCACCTTCATGGCAGGTTGAGCGTGAACTGGCAGATAGTTGAGATAGTTGGGTTATTGTAAAGAAATTGCCCGCTGGGCTCTGCACACCTATGTCGTTGTATTCATTTTCTTTTCTCATATGGATCTAAAAGATTGGCGAATGACACATATATGTATAATGTCGAACCTACATAGTCAAAGTACTGAGCGCCTATATCCGGAAATGGTGTTTTGTAAACGGGTATCTGTGGTTTCAGCGGGTTCACTTTGGCTCCCTACAGCAGAACGTGTAGAGACACAATGAGACCAATTCTACCCTCTCCGGATTCAATTCACAATGATTGTAAGCTTAAGGTCATTGACCTACACCATCTGTTATTTTTCTCTTCTTCTTTTCCTCTCACTGCCTAATAAATAACACATTTATTTGACGTCATTGATGCTAATGAACTTGGCAACATTAGTCTACAAAGAAACCCCTCGAGGAGTAGTCACGTGGTCATCCTGTGCTGGTACTTGGCATGTCGTGAGTTTTCTTCTTTGGGGCCATTCATTAAGTACGTTCACACCAAGGGGGGTCTCAATTTTCGGAAATTTTACGTATGCTCCTTCTTTGTTCCATTGCATACAATATTGAGAGCAGGGGTGTGTGTGTGTGGGGGGGGGGGGGGGGTTCAAAATCTTCGGAAAATTTGCGTATGCACCTTCTTTGTTCTATTGCGTACAATATTGAGAGTTGGGATGTGTGTGTGTGGGGGGGGGGGGGGGGGGTCAAAATCTTCGGAAATGTTGCGTATGCTCCTTCTTTGTTCTATTGCATACAAAATTGAGAGTGGGGGTGGGGCGGTCCAAAATATCGGAAATTCTGCGTACATACTTTATGGATGGCCCCTTACCCATAACTCGCCATTACTGAACGAGGGGTTATAAAGGCACGTGTTCGCCACACCAGTAGGCTGCACTACACTGATTAAAACCAATGAAGGTTAAATGTTATAAAGGAGGTCCATATGACCACTGCACGAAAACCATCATTTTACATGTGAATGCGCTGGGCGTATATGAGTAGGTATTTTGCGTCTACAAGGTCGTCTTAATACCCATGTGTTCAATTCACATTGAAACATGATTTTCATGACTAGTTGACAATAAAATATTCTCCACAATAAAAAATAAAAATACCCATCTGTATACACCTCATCTGTAGGCGTATATATAAGCGTCCTGTGAACAGGGCTTCACTGAGAGCGGCCGGGGAGAGGTGGCGGGGGGTGGGGGGGGGGGGAGGGCTTCCTACTGAGGACACCTGTACTTCTACCAACATCAAGGGGCGGGAGGGGGCGGGGGCAGAGGGTATTTTCTCTCATATACGCCGGGTGTGAAATACAGCCAAGGCACGTCGTATATAAGGCCTGGGCGTATATAAATGAAAACAAGTCAATATTCAGCCAATACATGCACTTCCGTGATGGCGTATATATGAATAAAACGGTGGTTTTCGTGCAGTGGATGTCTCGGCACCGTTCTGTCACGTTCATGAAGTCCCGTCCGGTTTCACTTTCCTTTTATATGATAATTTGTTTTTATACAGAGTCGGAAAACATTAAACAGGATATGTAATATAGATAACACTGCGAATCTGAGGATGTTGCAACTAGTTGTCGATTGGCGTAGATTCTAGCACATAGCTTTCACAAAGGTCAATCCTTCTCACACCATGTCTATGTGGTGTGGGAAGTAAAAGAACTCTCACCTCAGTAAATGTGTAGGGGTGAGATTTCTACCTAATCTCATAGATTCAATCACCACCCAATCAAGAACTTTGAGAAAGCCTGGTAAGAACCTGTAATGGTTAACTGGACGTTAAATCAAACCAACAACATAGCTTTCATTTACTTAAGACAAATAGAGTTCTAGGAAGACTAGATATTGAAGATCATTTACAAGAAAAATAATGAATTATAAGTCTGTCTTCATACTGGGCAATGAGGAACATGAAGTTATCTAATTAATAAGACCATCTAGGGACCATAGAGGTGATCATAGGGTTAAAATCAAATTGCAACTTCCTAAAACAGAAAAGTAGCGACACTCTCCACTTAATATGGGCGGCAAGCAATGGGACAAACTCATACCCGAGACCCAAAACATAAGCATTCCTGATCAATTTAAGATGTGTGTCAAGGAAGAAATACTTCGATAGCTAGGTGATTTAAAAATGGAATTGTTGCTATATAGATGTCAGAGCAGAGGTGGCTGGAGGTAAAAAAAACCTGAGGAAGATTATTTTCTTGTACCCTGTATTGACTAATCATTGATCATTAAAACTGATAGTTATACTTCAGTTGTGGAGTCTTGTCTTGTTTTCTATATATGTATGTATAAATATATGCGTGTGTGTGTGTATATATATGGATAAGAGAATACATATATATATATATATATATATATATATATATATATATATATATATATATATATATATATATATATATATTTATCCTACCCGTCATATAAATCTCCATAGACTTAACATTGCGTGACTCTATGCCACGGTTATGCCATATAATATTTATATGCCAGGGGTTATATATAACGTTAGAAATACATGATGGGGTAGGATAAAATCTAAACATCACTCAATTTCATATAATTGTTTACATGCCGTTCGTTGTCTTCTGCTACAGATATCACTCAGCGTCGCTTCGTGATATCATTCCGCAAAGACAACTCACGCCATATCAACAACCATATGAAATTTCGTGATGTTTCATGATAATATATATATATATATGTATGTATATATATATATGTTTATATATATATATATATATATATATATATATATATATATATATATGTATATATATATATGTATATATATATACACATATTTATTGCAACGTGATTTGTTGACGCCAGTGTGGAAGATCGCCCGGAAACTGGTGAACATCTGTAAAGTCTTTAAACTAACTTGAATTAAAAAAGAAAAAATAATGATCTCAGCTAAAATAAACAGTTAAAGACCTACACTACATTATAAGGCCACCTACACATACCAGCGACCTATTTGAACCGACAAAATTCCTCTTTTAGATGAATCCATTGATGTCGAAAATGCCCTGATCCTGATCTTATATCCATGAAATGGTGCCAACAACAATGAGTGGGTCCTGTCCCAAACCTCCACTGTTTATTGTGTGTGGTGGCATTATGACGAGTTCATGACCATTCACGCCTACTCCTATTTACACAACCCAGTAGCTTGAGCCACAGACAGGTCATTGATATGCATTATCTAAACAGGTCAGGGTTGGTGGTAACCTGGAATATCGCTATCATTGTATTGCTAAATGGGTCAGAGGTGTGTTCTTAGGCCATCTGGGTATACTGGGATTGGGGTTTGGGTACTTACGTTAGCATTTATATTCCTGCAAAAAAGATTAAAGAAGAAATCAACAAGTTTTGGTCAAAGTCTTCGATCTTCATGAGTTTGATGTGGAGTGATATGAATGAGGTGACAGCCAAGTGAAAATCGGATAGCATTCAAATGAGTTGGACCAAAACGAGTTTTTATCTCACCCCTGTTCACATTAAAAGAATGGACATTTGGAACTCGATTTTAGATCTCAAAACACTTGATGAGATCAATTTCATCACATGTTGCATTACTTCCCATGGATAATTATCTGGAGAGTGATAATCAAAGGTTCTAGGCTTAGAGCCTTTAGAATCCACTGGCCTGCCTCCCGTGCTAAAGACGTACATCAATGCAACTCAAAGATTCCTATAATCTCAATGATGCGACTTAGCGGGAATACTGTGTGCTAGTGGATTCTCAATGCTCTAAGCCTAGTTCGTTAAGAATTCCTCTCCTATAGAGCGTAGTGAGAACCTTGTACAGAATACCACTTAGAGAGTGTGAGATCTTATGAGAGGGATGCACCAAGACATATGCCTCTTCTGTGCCACCACTAGATTGCCTTTTGTGAGGGCCTTCTAAATGAGAAATATATTTTAAGGTGAACATTATCTCACACAGGTATTTTTCTCCATAGGCTTAACATTAGGAACCCATACCTCACGCCCGTGAAAGTAGTGTATCCAATACTCAAGGGCTAATTGGATGAGTTATTCTATTGAATAATAGTGTTCCTGATCATATATATGGGGTGAGATAAAATCATAAACTTAGACTGGCTTCAGTCCTTGTACCCCTCCACCTCCCCAACTCTCCTCTCCAATTCCTGGGCCATTATGGGAAGGTTTATTTTCTTGAATTTTCTTGAATAATTTCATGAATGTCCATAATCAAAGACTTGAGCAAGTCTATCATAAACCAACTCAATAACTTACTTGGCCCGCACTCCACCTCGTTTGACCGCTACATAATTCACTCAGCTTTACTTCGTGAATGACTCTGCGGTCAAACTCAGTAGAGATCAGGCCAAGTTATTTTCATCTCCTGAGTTTCCTTCTAAAAAGGTCTCTAGATCTAGGCCACGACATAGATATATAAAAAGCAGTAATAGTCGTGTCCTTAGTGTATGTTGGCGAAAATAATATTGAGATAATTCCCCCAAAACACTGCAAAAGGCATAGCGGACAATTTTCTTTGAAAAGTTTAACAGTTTTCTGGAAATTCACTCTGATGATCTCCAGGTGTTGTGGTGCATATATCTAAATCCCTGTCTCCACTGTGTGATCCAAGGTACATAGGTACGTCCAGTCTGAGACTGGGCGTACCTTCAGGGTCGCAACGACACAAAACGCACAGTGGAGACAGCAAGTTTCCTTCCAGTCTGAGACTGGGCGTTCCGGTACACCCAGTCTCAGACTGGAGGTACCGCATGTACCCCGGATCGCAAGCGGTATTAAATATCAAACATATTTGATATTTGGTACGCCCTGTCTGAGACTGGGCTTACCTATGTACCTAGGATCGCAAGCGCTCCAGTCGCAAGCGGTGCAGTCTCCACACAGAATCGGCTTTAGGCCTGGCGTCCATCTACTACGATAGAAATTTAGACTTATCGATATGGCACCGATACAAAAAGCAAATATCGGAGACATATCGGGAAGGTGTAAAATCGTAGACATATGTCTAGACATGCCAATCCACCATGCATTGTATGGGGTTTATATCGGTGTCTAATCGCAGAAACATGGTCAACTGCCCTAATATTAGGTGACCTTCCGACGCGATTTTGATTTTTTTATCGGAAGGTGCATCGTAGACCATATCGGAGCCATATCGTAGTAGGTGGTCGCCGGGCCTTACCTTGCGATCCGAGGTACATACGGTACCCAGGATCGCAAGCCATATGGAACGTCGCGCTTATGATCCTGGGGCCAGTTTCATATTCTAGGATCGTCCATGAAGACCCTTTTCTGCACCCTTTACAAGGGTTATCATTTGATTATAACTAAGTCTGTTCGCTAAGACAGTATTAGTGATCCATAAGGTCGTTCATGCGTGTTGATTAAGACTGACCCACATCGTCCCTGGGTTTCTATGGCTTACAGAAAATGGTCTACATGTACGATCTTGGATTAAGAAACAGCCCCCTGCAGGGGAGAAAGGCCTTTACTTCAAAATCGGGGTCACTGATTAATATTACTATATTTTTCAGTATATTTCCTATACAAACCAGCCAAAGATAAATTTGCCGAATTTACATGGGTCAATCTCGATACTATGTTATAAATCCATTATTTGGTATCAGAATAAAGCAAAGGAACCTGTTTGAATAGATAAGTGTCAGTCTTTGAAAATGACTAGGTGGCGCCACTGTGTGTTGTAGGATATCCCTTTAAGGGAGGGACTTTCCCTTAACTACCAGATCTGTGTCATAGTAGGAGGTTTGATGGAAATTTCTCAACATGCCAATGGTGATGTAAATACATTATCCTTCCTATCACATTAGGCATCAAAATGACAAAGGGTGCCTTCTTAAGAATGCAAGACACTGGCATAAACAGTGGGAGAAATGCTTTCATGAAATGATTTCTTGATGTGTTGCATGTTTCCATACACACATATTTGTAGCCGAACCCATCTCACCTTGTTAGGTAGAAATGTCCTGTGCACTCCTGACTTGTTCTTCTACTGCTTATTTATTGGCTTTAGTGTGGAAGCTACCTTTACAACTACATTCCTCGTCGACGAGTCAGTACTAAATAATCCCCTCATTTGCTTTTCTCAGAGTGAAACGATTCTTTGTCCTTTTTATCCGTTCTTTGCTGTTTGTGCAGATTTACCTCTTGGCAAATAGTCATCCAAACGGATATTCGACATAATGGATACCAATTTAGAATTTAGGCCATCAGCATTAAGGCAGAGTGGATACTACTTTATTATCTTTCCCCTGGTATATTTTCCCCCAGAGACTTAACACTGGGAACTCAGACTCAAAACCAATGGAGTATTGTAAATGATACTCAATGGGGGGAATTATGTCAAAAATGTTAGCCAAATAGATAAATTCAGAAACCTAAATAGTTTACGGTCAGAGCTCGATCCCATCTCATTTGAACCTCTACTTATTTCACACGGCTTCGCCTTGTGAATTACTACGCTATTCAAACTCGATAGTATACGAGCTCTGACCTTTCACAGGTTTCCCCTATAATCTTCCCTACATGAATATCATTCAATAATTGTATATCTACATCATCTATCATGCAATAGCATGATAGTGCGATGCTTACATATCATATGATGCATTTCTAAAGTATCCATGGTCGAGGACATACATATCTGTCTCTCTCATGGCGTGGAGTATTTGTATTACCTTCAAATCTCAGTAAAAGGCCAACATGTCGTGATCGTCTGCTGAAAGACGACGTATTTGACATTGGTTTTGTTGACGAGATATGGAGAGCTGATGGTGGTGTGGCGCCAGTCTGCAACATGTCTCAGCATGCTAAACATGCAGCATGCTAAACATGGAGCGTGTCGCGCGTTTAGCGTGTCGCACGTGAGCACTGCCTCCACGCGCCTGTTCTCATCCTCAGTCGTTTTTACCTGCTCATGTGGGTCATTGGGACAAACATGGGTACCTTTATCTCACCCCTGGAATAATTGCCCATAGGCTTAACATTGGGAACTCGTTCTCCATGCCCCTACGAGTATTGCGGTTCGTTCTCCATGGTCTATATCCTGTGTTTCATCCATTTTTTTTTTATTAGGGGCCATCCATAAAGTACGTACGCACCGAGGGGGGTGGGTGGGGGCGGGGGTAAGAAATTTAGGAAAATCTGCGTATGCTCCCTCTTTGTTCTATTGCGTACAAGATTGGGAGAGGGGGTGGGGGGCCCAAAATTTCAGAAATTCTGCGTACATACTTTATGGATGGCCCCTAATGTGTATAGGGGTGAGATGAATACAGAAAGCACCTCGTTTTGGTCAAAGAAGTCGTTCTGGAACTCGTTTGAATGCTACGTGATATTCACTCGGCTGTCGCCTCGTTCATATCACTCCGCATCAAACCCGTGGAGAACGACGACTTTGACCATACCTTGTTGGTTTCTTCTTAGGTTTTCAAAAGGAAACTCACGAGATAAAAAATAACTTGGTCCATACTCCACTGAGTTTGACCGCGGTGTAATTTACATAGCGAAGCTGAGTGAATTACGTTGTGGTCAAACGAGGTGGAGTGTAGACCAAGTTATTTTAATCGAGTGGGTTTCTGATTTTATCTCACCCCATATATACACATGATCAGAAACATTATTAATCAATGAAATAACTCACCCAATTAGCCATTGAGTATTGGGTACACTACCTTCACGGCAGTGGAGTATGAGTTCCCAATGTTAAGTCTATGGAGAAAAATACTGGGATGAGATAAGTTACCATATCATGGATATCAGAGAGTTGCTCCAAGGTCATCGTGTCAGTTGATGGTATAGGGCACAGAGTGATTGCTAGTTGCACCATCATCCGCCAGGAAATTGTAAGATAGTACCACTATAGTCGGGGACAACCGCTGTTATCAATTGTTATTATCCATAGATAATCATGAGACAAGGCTAAAACCCCGCTATGGCAAGCTGAACAAATATTTTTGATAAGATCCAGTCATAACTGGTCCTGCCACCTTGTCTTTTGTTTGGCGTCAGGGGCGAGAAGGCTGCCTCCATAATACAATGATTATGTGCCCTATAGTGCACAGAGTGATCGCTAGTTCCACCATCATCTGCCAGGAAATCGTAGAATAGCGCCACTGTAGTCGGGGGACAGATGCTGTTATTTACTGTTATAATCTATAGGTAATCATGAGACGAGGCTAAACCCCCTCCATGTCAAGCCCACAAATTTTCTTAATCAAATCCATTCATAACTGGACCTACCAACTGATGTTTTGTTTTGTTTGTAGAATTAGAGGAAGATATCGTTTATCCTTTCTGTTTCCACCTGACGATTATTGGTCCAAAAGTGCCATGGAATCGGTCGACGGTGCTAAATGCAATAATCGAAGGTTAAAATCGGTAGGTGAAAATTCCACATTGGCATAAAAACTTGAATATTATTACACGATAACCCTCGTATGGGTCTCCTTGTACCCTGTACTCTCATAGGCATAAGTTATTCAACAGACCCCTGATTGCTCGAATTAAGACATTGTACATTCTCTGTGAGAAGGGTCTGCTGGGGTGGACAGAAATTATCAATCTGTTCACCCTCTTGGTCGCCTCGCCTCCTCGTGGTGCAGACCGAATATGCCTGCACGCAAGCATAACTAAAGCGACCAGGGTGGGTGGGGAGTTAGCTCAGTGGTAAAGAGCACGGGACTTTGTTAATTCGGGTCCCACTGCAGCCACTTTTCTCCCTCACCCCCAGCAGTGGTAGATTTACTGCTATATGGAAGGCCAATCCTTCTCATACCATGTGTATGTGGTGTGGGAAGTAAAAGAACCTTCACCTCGGTAAATGTGTAGGGGTGGGATTTCTTCCTACATTCATCTCATAGATTCGATCAAACCCAAAGTAAGTCTAATTGAACAAATTGGACGTTAAACTACCAAAACAAACAAACAAACTGTGAGAAGATTTTAAACTCCTCACGCCCACACAAGAATCAGACCGAAACTCAGACCAAAATATATCAGAGGAATATAGGTGATCCTTTGACCTCGGTATAGACTGTCTCTCACCATTCATGAGTAACTCATATCTAAAAAGAGCACCAAATGAAGAGATAAAAGGTAAGGGGCAATCCATAAAATACGTTCGCACGAAGGAGGGGTGTCCAAATTTTCGGAAATTTTGGGTATGCTCCTTCTTTGTTCTATAGTGTACACGATTGGGAATGTGGGTGAGGGGTCCAAATGTTCGGAATTTTTGCGTATATAATTTATGGATGGCCCCTTAAGGGGAAGACACTAAGATAAGTAAGGGTTTTGGGTACATTCAGAGCCGCCCTAGGATGTGGACACAGACAGTGATGCATGGAGCTCTGGCAGCCCCTGACCTCCATATATATGTGCAGTTTCCCTTGCCAGATATACATGTTACACCTTTAGGCCCGGCGTCCACCTACTACGATAGAATCGTAGACCTCCCGATACGGCACCGATACAAAATGTCAAAATCGGTGCCATATCGGGAAGGTGCAAAATCGTAGACATATGTCTAGACATGCCAATCCACCATGCATCCCAATGGGTTTTTATCGGTGTCTAATCGCAGAAACGTGGTCAACTGCCCCGATAGTAGGTGACCTTCCGACGCGATTTTGATTTTGAACCGGGAGGTTCATCGTAGGGCATATCGGTGCCATATCGTAGTAGGTGGACGCCGGGCCTTAAAGTTACAGCCACTCTGCTCTAGGTACTGTGTGTATAACATACATATATATGCACTCCCATACATGTTACTCATGCATACTGCCGAGTACGAACAGCTATGCGGGTACTGACACACATGTAGAACTAAACGCTCTTCGTTATAGAGATATTTCTGCAAAGCATAACGTGTGTTTATATGTCCTTGTAAATTGTGGCTGTGAAGAGAGTTTGTGTCACCACCATCTGCCTTTGGATGTTATAGACATCTTTTCTTTTTATAAGGAATAATTTTCCAGAAATGAGTGAAAATAGACCCCACGGACATCCTCGATTCGCACCAGTATGTGGGTTTTATGCTGACATGTCTTCTATGCCAATATATGGTAATATTTGATTAATTTTGGGTATATGATAAATATATAACGACCCACCATGGTTGTACAAGCTACAAAACTTGATGGGGAATTGATGTTATTCACGGAACTCGGCCTGGGGCCTCTTTCAGTAAAAACAGCAATTCCCCATCTCGTTTTGTAGCATGTACAGCATGGTCAGGTCGTTCTATACAAATACTGTTTTTTTTTTTTAAAGGAAAGACACCTCTAATTTTCATCATTCGTCAACAATTTGATCTCATATTAGCTGGAGACCGATACTGATGCAGCCTTTTACCCTGCGCATCTTTTTTTGTGTTTTATTTGAGCACATGTTGCTTTGCTCACTATATTGATCCTTGCTCACTATATTTTGGTGTTTTCCCTCTTCTGGATTTGTCGTTTTGCTACAGTAATGTTTGTGACTTTACATTTGATTTTCCAAGAATAGCCTTGGTAGTGACCCATTGAGTACCTATAAATGATATTGGTTTTGCATTATCTTACTTTACTCAGTTATATATATACAAGACAATACCTATGTAATACCTAACAAGTGTTATGGTAGGACTATGAAAATCAACTTGTTTACAGTTGAAGTCCCAACCTGAGCTATTGGACATCAGAAATATGATATGATATGATATGATATCCGTGTACACACGAGTACGGAACTGAAATGATGTAAGATAATCTATGATGTTTCAATAAAAAACTGAGAAAAAAAAGAAAAAAAGTTTAATATGAATCACTTTATGCAATCACATTGTTATACTCGTATCACCTGTCTCTGGGTTCGAAAGCGTCACCAGGCATGTAAAGTATCACGTACACAATGCACTGCCAACATTGTAAATCAGGCAAAACCGCAGATAGAATCTACAAATAAATGTTGTTACATAGACATTGTCATGCAAGCTGCCATGCATACACCAACGGACATGCATCACAAGAAATATCACCATAGGTTTGGCAAAGGGATCTATTAGGATCCAAGACTCTGTTCAAGTTTACAGCTTAAATGGGATTCACACGATGGGATTCATGAATGTACCTTACAGGGCGTTTTTCTGAGACAAATCCTGCTGAGATTCTGTACTCGAACACAATTTCTTCGTCTAAATTATAGGGTTTCATTTCCCTGAGAGATGTTTTCCCCCTGTAATTGTTAAAAACATTTCCCCCTAAAAAGGAACAGAATCGCATGAGATTTTGAACCCTGTGAGGTACATGGATCCCACCGTGTGAATCCCACCACCGCGACACCTCAAGACACATCGCGACAAATAGGCACGCGATGATTCAATCCTAGCCCGATCTAGCAAGACAACCAAATCGGGCCGAATCTTGCTACATCGTGTGTGTTGGTGGAATAGGCCCTTAACCCTTTAAGGACGGCCGCCTATGGCAGAACTACACACATGGGGACGGCAACTAGTGACTATGTACAGTTCTAGGGGACTGGGGCATTTTTCTCTGAACTCAAAATTCGAAGATTTATCACATGATAAAATTTGTTATCCTTAATATTTCTATTTCCATTATTTAGAATTCTAAAATATGAAGCTATACCTACATTCAGTGCAAATTTCAAGTTAATTGATAAAATATTTCCTTTTCAAAAGCAAAAATACATAATTTCATAGATACCCAGCAAATGATGCCTTAAGGCATCATCCGCCCCCAGCCGGGTGATGCTTTAAGGCATCATCCGCCCTTAAAGGGTTAAGATAAGTTATCAATAGCCACTACCCGGCCACTGATTTGATGGTGACCTCATACTTTGGTCGTCAGGTGTAAACGCCGCAGTAGTCTCATCGTGGTCGTTGTCTGTGTAGAGACTCACGCCCCTGACGGCCACCAGGGGGCGTCATACCCGGCGTTTACATAGACAATAATCGACAGTTTTGTGGACAGGCGGCCGTAAACCACGAGAGATTAACGCGTAGTTATATACGAGCGCTAGCGAGTGTATTACGACGTCAACCTCTCGTGGTTTACAGAGCTGCCTGTCCACAAAATCATCATTTGTTGCATTTATTATCCATCTTTTCGAATAAATTAAATTGGCATATTAAAGGGTATAACGACAGGGACTATTTCTTTACTCTATAGCAAAAGGGACTATTTTTCCGTTTACCATGGTTTTGAGGCCGCATACCACAGGTTTGAATCGAGTCCCTATACATTTTCAATGGAGGCTTTGTATACATGGATAATAAACTACACGTCTAGATATGTGGCGACTGTAGATCGTCAAGCCAATAGTCGTCAGGTGGTGGCAATGTCAACCGCAAAAGTCATCCACGTCAGAATTTACCTGAGCGTTTACACTGACGACTATGAGTTTTCACAGAATCGCCGCCTATGTAGACGACTAATTCAAAACGGCTTGAAATAGTCGATGGGGTCAGAATGTGTCTAATAGTCGTGAGGTGGTGCTTTATTGCGTAATCTGACGTAATCAGACGATCTGCAGTCGCCACGCTCTTGGCGTTTATATTAAACGATTTCTAGACTTTTACGGCTGAAAGTCGTCAGGTTTAAGAATCGCCGCCTATAATCGTCTAGTGTAAACGCCGGGTGAGGCGCACTCACTTCCGGTTTGTTGTCACGTTGTTTGTCCAAAGGTTCTCATATCCCTCCGTGCACCAAAATAAAGTCCCTTACTCTCCTCCCTGACCTACATCGCCTTCCGCAACAAAACAAATAATAATGTTGTTTGTGCGCGCGAGTTTTTCGTCTGGGTGTTTTTCCCTCACTTCATGTAATCTTTTTCTTCTGGTAAATGTTGAGGATTTTATGACTGAGATAAAACCTTATTGGCGTGTAGGTCAGTGCACTGTCAGGTGAAGGGCGGATGTTTATCTCTTCATGGACGTGAAGTCTCATAGAATTAGACGTAAACTTTAAAAGTTAAATCTTGCTGTTTAGATCATCTTATTCCTATATACCTATGAGCGAACAACCTATGATTACTTAACGCTGCTGGGGTGGAATAACTTTTGTTTATTGCCCAGGTTGAAGTTACTGCCCAGGTTGACGTTTACTGCCCAGGTTGACGTTCAGAGACGTTCAGTTTTTATCGATATTAGCCGACAATTAAAGGTATATAGGAATAGGGAATCCACCTACCAGTGGAAATAAGTCAAAGTTATTCGGTAAGGCTTGGAAAAATTACTGCCCGCGGCTACGCCTTGGGCAGTAATCTTGCCAAGCCTTACCTCGTAACTTTGACTTATTCCCACCGGAACATAGTTTCCCTCTATTCCTGTATACCTATGGGCAAACGCTCAATATTTCCACACAGCTGCTGGGGGTGTAGTAACTTGCGTTTACTGCCCAAGGCTGACGTTTACTACCCGAGGTTGACACGTGACCAAAAGCTACGATCAGTGAATTTAAAAATGGCAGACAGTACCGATTAAGGTGTTCCGAGATTTAGAAAAAATACCCATAGCAAAGGAAATGTAACAACTAGGTATGGAGGTATTTCATGTTGGATAATAATGCAAAAGAGTTTAAATAGTAGGAATAATCATGCAGGGCACAATCGGCATGATTTTGAAGCCTACAAAATGAAAACATACTACATTGATGCGGCTATGATGTCGCCGTGACATTGTCGCATAGCAACCTGCATAGTTGCTATGAAACTGGCGGGAAACTGGTGGGACGAAAACATTTGTAGTTACTCGATGAGGGTGGCCTTGGCTTCTTGGACTATCGTGTGTAAAGAAATCTGTAATTTTTATCGATATTTGAAGGTATATAGGAAGAGGGAAACCAAGTACCAGTGAAAGAAAGTCAAATTTACTTGGTAAGGGTTGAAAATATACACATTGGGGTCAATCTTTCCAATCCGTACCTCATAACTTTGACGCTCTGTCTCTGGAACAAGGTTTCCCTCTTTTATGCAGAGTTTCCACCTGGAGACAAAAACCCCACCGATTATATGCCCCCTGTACAAAAGTAGGTCCGTTGTCTTCTTGGAGTATTTGTCGGTGGTAATTATCTTTAAACCCAAGGCGAACACTCTGTTTCCACCTGACGACCGATTATGTTTTCCATGTGCACCGATTATTATATGTATTTAGGACCTGACAAGCCTGAAGATAAATCCTCCAAAAACTAACAAGGAAATCGGTGACGTTAAGAAAAATGCTTTTATTAGACGATAAAAAGAGGTGGTTACCGACCACTTTTTCCTCACCGCCACCAACACTGCACGATACACCACTATTTTATTCATAAATATGCCATCGCTAACGTGCATGTAGTGGCTGAATATTGACTTGTTTTCATATATATGTATATATATGCGCCCAGGCCTTATATACAGACGCGTCTTGGCTGTATTTCACACCCGGCATATATGAGAGGAAATATCCTCTCCCCCCTTCTGCCTCCCGCCCCTTTGTGTTGGTAGAAGTAAAGGTGTCCTCAGTAAGAAGCCCTCCCCCTGCCCCCCTCCCCCACCTCCCCCTGTCCGCTCTCAGTGAAGTCCTCTTCACTGGACGCTTATAACCGCCTACACATGAGGCGTATATACACGGGGAATAGGACGACCTTATATACGCAAAAGTCATACTTATATATAAACGCCGGGCGCATTCATATGTAAAATGGTGGTTTTCGTGCAGTGCAATTAATTCAACCTGGTTTGATTTCATGGGTGGCCTCAAAAGTCTGTCGTTGCCATATATCACGGTGTTGGTTCCGCTCGTCTCTGCCGTCATATCTCTGCTGTACGAGCACTACTTGTCCCACACTTAAGCGCTACTCGCGGGAATCACTCAGATTATAAGACGCCCACGGGGAGGCTTCACCTGGCTGTAATGACCGCCTGAAGAAGGAGGTTCACCCGCTAAGCACCTTCTCATGTCTCCGTACGAGCATGTCGCGCCGCCGGGAAGAAATTTCCCCCTGAAAGAAAAAAAATAACTCAGGGATGCAATTGACCGACTTCCGAATTTTGAAAATAGTTCATTTGTAACTCCCTCCCGAAAATGATAAAATTCGACAATTCTTTTTTTTTTTTTTAAGTTTTTTGTTTCTGCCTCTGTATATACATTCGTTCTTCCGAGCAAAAACAGTTGAGTTACAACTGAACGATAAACCAGACAAAATATTAAACAGAGTTTTTACAGAAAACATATGACAGACGTGGGTAGTCTAAAGAAATCTTTATAAACTCATCTAAAGAGATCTTTATAAACTCATCTGTAGGTACAATTTTCCAGATAATCTCATTTTGGTATAACTTTGATATTTATACAGCAACACCGCCCAGTGATGCGATGCCGTATCTGTGCCTTGTTAGCGGTTTGGTGGCTGCCCCCACCGTAAACCATCACTCTAAACATCATTCTACAATATCAATTTTTTTAATAGTATTGTTTCCCTTTGGGTTAACTACCATCCATGAGACACCGAATTGTATGATACTTCCCAGCATCTTTTGTAATTTTGTTTGTTTTTTTCTGTTTATTGTTATGCTTTATTATGTATACTTTTGTATTCAAGTCGATAAGAAGGTAATTTCCAATGATTGTAACGCGCACTGGTCGTGCATTGAAACCAGCAGATTCATCAGCTGAGCACTGGCCAGCATAAATAAAAGATTTAAAAAAAAAAAAATTACCGATTTTTTCCTCAGTTCCGACTTTCATCCCTGTAGTATGAATAATCTTTTTTATCCTACCCCTAATAAAAAACCGCCATAGACTTAACATAGGAAAATTTTATGTGACAGGCCGTGACATAAAGTGTTTTTTATGCCACTAGAGTAATAACAAAATTGATCAATCAGAGACCAGGATGTCAGCCACTGTGAAAAAAAGTTCCGGTTGCACTGAAAATGCCCATTCCAATGTTTGCTAGCATGATACAGAGTCTGCAAATAATTCCTGTCTTAGGAAACAATCAATTTGGTACCTAATATTTGCGGATATTTTTAACATTTGTTTTCAGGCCATAGCGAAAATGAATTTTGGATACATGTAGCTGCCTCTTTTTTGTGTTTTCTGTATTTGTCTACACAGCACTTTACAAGTCTTAGCACTATAACTGCAGCATTTTTCCCTGTCCAGTTTTTGTCAGACGCACAGATAGAAGACGGCCGTTTTAGACGAGGAATATGATTCCAGTAACTGAAACAAATAAAGGAGAAATGATAAAAACGGATGTAAAGAAGGAAGTCCATTTAAAAAACTGCCCACTTGACATGGGGAAGTTAGAGCACACAGAATGGCAGTGAATCCGATGCGTCAGACTTCTTACGTGCATGTCATACTTGAGATAAAACACAAAGAGTAAAGGAAATAAAAAGAGGTCAAAAACATCTTTCCGGCTATATATAAAGATGAATGAGATTTCTCCGACATGGAGGGACTAGGCTATCAGTTCCATGAGAAGAGCAAAAGGATCATATTTATGTGTGTGTGTGTTATATAACATTTGTTATTGGTATTGGATGCAAAAGATAAATGAAATTTATGAAGCTAGATAAATACTAGCGAAACGACGTGGATCTAAACTTGATACTCCAATATACAACACCACCTGTACTACTTGGTTTAATGATACCACCATTATAAATAATTACTGTGATTTTTAATTCTGAATTTCAGATAAATGAAATATTAAAGTGACAGTGTATTGTTCGGTATTAGACCCTTGAAAATTATTGCGGTTAAACGGTTTTATATCCATTCAAATTGGAAATTCAACGCCAGATATGAGAATTTCAGGTATTTCTACATTCACGTGCCAAATCATGTTCAGTTAGAACTAGGAAAATGGTGGTTCATTGGGGGATAGGCGGCCGATTTGTGGCCAGCAAGTTGGAACTGGATCTTTTTGGTACCAGAGGCGATATCAGAGAGTTTAGTACCGTCTGGAGGGCGTATTTGCTATCATGCTAAGGACATCTACTAATGGCCACCAAATAATGATACATGTATGCCAATATCCCGCTTGCAGCTATATTCTATTGACCATATAGTTTCAAAATTATATTTCTCTTACCATGTATTTCTATATCAGAATAAAAATTAATTCCTCCTGTAATATTGATATACAAACTGCTAAATTACTCAATTGAACCATAGCCCATGATCCCCCACAGAACCTCCCCACTGACCCATGTAAAAACTTGAGGTTTCCCTTGATTCCCCACTGTACCGCATATGTAATGCGTAAATCCTGTATTACAATGAAAAATATTTCAATGGTTTTTTTCCAACTCCAACCGGCAACCCTGCTAATTGAACAAATTGGACGTTTAACTACCCAAACAAACAAACAAACTCAAGGTGTGATTGCTATTATTCTATATTTCACCTGATTATTGCTTCCGAGACATTAAAGTATCAATAGGAGATATTACTAAGAAAATATATCTCATTTATATGTTATTTTGTATTGGCGATTCCAGAGATCGCCGCCTTCACTCGCTTGGTGTGTCCTCGTCATCAGGGTAGTAGGCCACACTGGGCCGTGTTTGTGTGAGCGCCGCCCTCACTAGACAACGCACCGTTAGGCGGCGCTGAACGGAAACACCTGTATAGGGCCGACTACTTGATGAGCACTTTAGTTCGGAACGAAGCTCCTCTGTACACCAGACGGTGAACAAATACTGATATACCTCATGGTGTACTCTAGTGAGACATGGGAAGCTGAGTTGAATGGTACATCCCAATGCTATTCTGCATCTTCGTTTAGTGTCATTTATCACCCCCCCAGGGCCCCGTTGCTCCACGTTTACGACAGAGTTGCGGATCGCAGAATAGCGATCCGAGGGCCTAAACATTGCTCCTGAAATTTTGCGGATCGCGTCGTAATCGCATAGGCACATCGTCGCGTAAAATACTGCTTTTAGGATACTTGTTACACGGACCTTCACAGCACTGCGGGTCATATCGCTGTGGGTTAAATACAGCTTTATCTGATATTTCAAATAACGATCCATGGGGCCACCACCAACCCCCGCCACTTGTTCTTCTACCTATAGGAAATAGCGATCCACACCACCAGGTGTCAGATCAGTTTTAACTGTGATGCTATCTGTATCTAATCAAAGAACTAATTAATTTTGCCCTATCTCATTCAATATGTGCCCCTGAATTGTTGTATCACTATTGCATCGTAAAAAAATAGCGATACTGCGGGAATATAGGGATACAATCCGATATTACGGGAGCAATGCTTTTTCAGTCGGATCGTTAAAGTAATCGTAAAACAAAAATTGCAATCCGATTATAGCTAGCGATACCACAAAAAGTGGAGCAACAGGGCCCTGGTATTTCTGTTGCACCGTTGTGGGGTCTAATTAGATGTTACCTAGACCAGTGAGTAGCTAAATCCTTATTGACTTCACAATGAACTCCTATAAGATGTTTGTTCACTATGGTAGAAACACTCATGAAGCACGATCACAGCGACACGGTGATCTCACACCACTGTGGTCTCAACATTGTGAACTCGTTCTCCATGTCCCTTCAATGTTACAGTCTGTTCTTCATGGTCTATATCCGGTGTGTCTTCCTTCTTTTTTTTTTTGAGCAAGTCTTTTATTAACCTCTGGACATTATCATACAGCTTTCAGCTTTGCCAAACGATTCTCTGTACATTCATTGTTATCTTGTGGTCATTTCCATTAGTCCTTTTCTTTTAATACCAGTTAACTATAGAAAACCCAAACTACCTGAACATCATTTAGGCTTTTCTGGAACTAAACCTTTCATCTCATGACTGTACTAATTACATGGTTGCCACCCTTGTAGTGTTGACTCTAACAGTTCTGATTATTCCTATTCCATTCTCTAGAAAAGGTATATGAAGAAGTTTCTTGGGGTTACATCGAAAAATTGTTCACCACCGCTACTTTTTTGTTTTTAAGTTTCTTAAAACAATTACATGCATAGGTTCATTTAGGCACAGCTCTGTCTAGAAAAACAAGAACCAAGAAGTATCGTCCTACTTAGGTTGTGGTTTATTGTTCAATGAGTCACATTCTTTTAGTGTGTATAGGGGTAAAATAAATACAGAAAGCAATTCATTTTTGCCAAAATCATCGTTCTCCAACTTGTTTGAATGCTACGTGATATTCACGCTGTGTTCATATCGCTCTGCATCAAACTCATGGAGTCCGACAACTTTGGCCAAAACTTGTTGGTTTCTTCTTTAATACCTTGTTCTATTTCCCCTATTCTTGTAACCGGTAAACCATCCTCTTAACTATTAAGGCTCGAGTGACTGGGAGGCGTAATGTTAGAAACTGATGTGAAGATGTGGCAGAGCTCATTACAAAAAGTATTCTACAGTTCATCGTATATTCATAGGTGTGCTTTTCTTTCTTTCCTTTCTATCTTTTAAAGGAGTTGTACCAGATCATGGCTATTTATATTGAAGGAGCAGTGTCAGACCATGGTAATTTATTTTCTAGAATGTTTAAAATACTCCACCCCCAACGCCTGGATTTCTTTATTCCAGTATCCCCATGGAATTTAACTTGACATAAATCATGATGTAGTAGTTTTAAATCCACCCAGACCTCACTCCACGTCAACACCTTAGAAACACCCCCACATCCTCTCTCCTATAGTAAATACACACAGACGAACCATTCCTGCCACACCCATACACTTCCTTAACACCCCTCACAGCCACCCCTACTCCAGACCGACCCACCTGCCTCTACAATGCCCCGCCAATGTTTACCTACAAGCTATAGCCCATTTCTTTACAATTATAATACCTCCGCTCCGTGATGCCATGTTATTCAGGATATTTGTCTATTTTGGGGTGTACACACTTAAAGCCAGTTTCTATTGGTCGACGAAAGCGGTGTGGATTTTTTGTGTTCTTCATATAGCCCATTTCCATTGGCCATCACCGATATACAGTCAGGGACCACTGACGGACCTTTAGCACTGCTGACGCAAAATATAAATAGGCTATTAGGAGAACACAGAAAATCTACACCGTGTTTGTCGGCCAATGGAAACAGGCCTATGAAGCCCGTTACTATTGGCCGATGAAAGCGACAGAGATTTTTTGAGTTCTCCTAAAAGTTTATCGGTGGTGCCACAGACTGTGCGTCGGTATTAAATAATCGGTGAGGGTAATAGTTTTCACTCGCCTTGCATATCGATGGATTTTTCCTTCCCCGACAAAATCAAAGGGCTTTGATTTTGCCAGTTGGAAAATAAATCCGTCGGTGGTGCCACTTTGCATAATCTAAGCAGAAAATGTTGTTGATCATTTCAGTAGCTGGGTCGTTTCAATTGACCGATTTTGCGTCAGAAATGCCAAAAGTATATCGGTGGTTCCTTACTGTAGATCGGTGACGGGAAATCGGCCAATGGTAACGGGCTTATAGTTGAAGCTTTCCCTCTACCTGTTTTTTCTCGTGACACAAGACATAGCTTACGGCCACAACTAACATTGTAGAACTTGTGCAGACGATAATAAAGAGGAAACCAACAATTTTTCGTCAAAGTCGTCATTCTCCACGAGTTTGATGCAGAGTAATATGAACGATGCGACAACGAAGTGAATATCACGTAGTATTCAAATGAGTTGGAGAACATCAACTTTGACCTAAACGAGGTGCTTTCTGTATTTATCTCACCCCTGTACACACTAAAGGAATGGACGACACACTGGATATAGATCATGGAGAACATACTTCAATACTCAAAGGGGCATGGAGAATCAGTTCCTAATGTTAATCCTATGTGACAAAAATACCAGGGGTGAGAAAAAAGACAAGGCTGACATACAGTCGGATATACCTGTTACAACCATTACGACGCTGTATTAAAAATTGTAAAGCATGGTTTTGTGGGCGACTGCAAATATCTAGCTCTCTTTCCCCTTTCCCCACGCATCTTAAGGCCCGGCGTCCACCTACTACGATATGGCACCGATACGGTCTACGATGCACCTCCCAATTCAAAATCAAAATCGCTTCAGAAGGTCACCTAATATCGGGGCAGTTGACCACGTTTCTGCGATTAGACACCGATATATACCCCATACAATGCGTGGTGGATTGGCATGTCTAGACATATGTCTACGATTTTGCACCTTCCCGATATGTCTCCGATATTTGCTTTTTGTATTGGTGCCATATCGGTTGGTCTAAATGTCTATGTAGTAGGTGGACGCCAGGCCTTATGGGTTTTTTTCAGTGCCTAATCGCAGAAACGTGGTCAACTGCCCCGATATCAGGGGCCCTTCTGACGCGATTTAAAATTGTTATCGGGAGGTGCATCGTAGACCATATCGGAGCCATATCGGAGTAGGTGGAAGCCGGGCCTTAAACTGCCCAAACAAACAAACTGGGAAACGTCTCACACGCTCCTACTATTTTTTTCAAGATGGTTGTCTCGGTTCATAGCCACTACCCTTGACCTAGGCAAGAGCGGGAAGAAATATATGCCCAAATTGAGTGTACAGAATTTATATATTGAATAAAAACTCATGTTTGATTTTCACAACTGTGGGCCTCCTTCAATAGGTCTGGTCTCCTCACCTCCCTAAACGCTGTGTGCTCAGCAACATGACGGCTGAAAACAGCCCACTCTCCCAGCAGATCTTTCGTTGCGCTAGCGTGTACTAATCTCTGCCACAACCCAACTCTGGTTCCCTGGTATATAAATAAGGACAGGGGGAACCAGCCAACAAAGCAAAACCCAATAATCCAATGAGGTGCTTTCCACTAAAGAAAGTAATCCCAGAGAATATGTCTGGTTTGAATTAACAAATAACAGAAATGAGCGTATATATTATTTACCATATAAATATGTTCATCTCTATTCACAAGTAGTACCCAAAATTCTCCCAAAGCGCTAAGAATTTAGGATATTTGAAAAACTGGCCGATGGGTCAGATTTGGTCCCAAACAGGCAGGTCGGTGCAGAGACACAAGCGGCCACAGGAAGTAGAGCGCAGGATCTCTGCTAGGAGATTGCAAACAGACGCCAGCTGCTGCCCAAAACGAGGCTCCTTCAGGGTCACGTGATCTCAAGGGTTAAATGCAAACACCTGGAGTCTCACCTCAATGCGACAGGACGGGAAGAAAAAGAGTTGTGAGGAGTCTCCTCTGTTGTGGGCGCGTAAGGAGAATGTTCTGTGTATGTGTGTGTTTTAAGGGCACAATTCAACTGGCCGATTTCTCACCCGATCAATTATTCCTGGGCCCTTAAGAGGAAGCTCATGTATTGTAATTCATTTAATTCTGATAATAATAGTTTAATAAAAGACCATTTTCAAAGATTTGAGAAATTCAAGGGCATCCGATAATAATCGGCGATTGTCTGGCTACGGAATCGGCGACCGTCGGTCCAGTGGAACACCCCCTGAAGAGACATTTTAATATTTTTTTTATATTCTAACAACCTTAAAACGAACAACATCTTACGCCTTGTTCCGTAAATCATCATCTCCTTTTGTGGCTTGTACAGCATGGTCAGGACGTCAGGACGACAAGTATTGTCCATTGCTCTTTTTCGGATATGTCATACTTGTTGTTATCGACTTCATTTAAAAACGCCCAACTCGGGTGAACTGTACGTCTTTACCTAAAGAAAAAAAGAAGTTCCGTGGCAGTTTGACTGGTGTAGTCATTATAACGTGTGAGCTAATGGTGGAAACTTCATCATATGGGGCCATCCATAAAGTAGCCTATGTATGCAGAATTTCTGAGATTTTTTACCCACTTTCTCCCAATAGAACAAATAAAGAGTATATGTAAAATTTCTAGAATTTTTGGCCCCCGCCACCCCCACCCTCAGTGTGTACGTACTTTTTGGATGGTCCTAGTAGTTATTATTCTCTATATTATAAATGAAATAAGTCGAATGGGGGAAAACATCTGTTTTTGGCCTGGATAACGTTGTTTGTCTGTTTGATTTTTTGCCTTTACATAATCTTTTTTATACAAAGTTTCTTTATTCAATCACAAGGTTATACATTTTTTGTCATTTTACATACAGCTAAAAAAAGCTCATGCAGTGTCGAAAGTCTTCAGCCTATTCATAGGATGATTTTAATGGTCGCCAGTGGAGAACAGTTCTCCAATACAAACTCAACCTTTCTGTGCTGTTTCGCTGCGAGTCTGTCGTCTTCACATCTTCTGTATAAACCTGAGGATCGACATGTTATAAAACAAAGTCCGACACTACCCTAAAACAGGTTGCTTGACTGGGCTGTACGCGACTAGCGAGTAAGTGACCGATTCGAACGCGGATATCACTTGAACCTGTTTGTTAAACAAATTTTTTCACTGAATTGACGTCTCCCCAATAGACCCGCAGAGGGTTGACGGGAGAAAACCCAACTCGGAAGAGGAAATTTTACACGATGACAACCCTAAAACAGTATTAACCCAGTTTGTAACGTGGTTGTATAATGACACACGCCACGACATTAGAGGTGCGCAATCGCGAATCTCTGGGAAAGAATTCACAATATTTGTTTAAAACTCTTTGTATAACAAAGATATATACCATACACTCAGATCTACATATGAAATAATAGGAAATAAAAAATAAACGAAATATAAGAAACAAAAGCTCATGCATACATATATATGACTATAAATTGAATATAAATCGGCAGATCTGCAGTTTTTATCGTAGTTGGTGGACGCCATGCTTTATTACTAGACACACCCTTGTTATATATCACTGTCAGTTCGAGTCTGTGGGTGTATCTGTATGTCCGTTTAGAGATCTTACAAATCGCGAATCAGTCCTCCATGCGAAGAGTTCAGCCAGTCATTGGTTTCGTATTGTGATGAGACATGACGACTATTATCTTCAGTTCGAATACTGATGAAAAGACAAAAATAAGAAAGTACCAGCTCACAAACTTCAGGAAGTACTGACTGCATAATTTAGCTTTCAGAGGCATTTTTATTAGCTGCCAAAACCTGAGTTGGTGGTCAAATCTGGTAATTGTGTAAGGCTCTAAGAAACTAAGGCCTGGCGTCCACCTGATACGATAGAAATTTAGACCTACCGATATGACACCGATACAAAAAGCAAATATCAGAGATACATCGGGAAGGTGCAAAATCGTAGACATATGTCTAGACATGCCAACCCACCACACATTGTATGGGGTTTTTATCGGTGTCTAATCGCAGAAACCTGGTCAACTGCCCCGATATTATGTGACCTTCCGACGCGATTTTGATTTTGTGTCGGGAGGTGCATCGTAGACAATATCGGAGCCATATCGTAGTAGGTGGACGCCGGGCCTAAACGTGAAACTCAGTTTCATCTAATAATTTGGTATTGATATGGGAAACCCTGCATTTATCATAATGAATTCTGATAAGTGTTTTTAAGAAAAACTGATTTCTAAAAAAAGGTATCACCTGGATACAATGTTTAGATGTTCTAAGGGTCTATCAATTGATGATCACACAAACTTTAAACCTAATTTGTTGGCCTTCATCGATACTGATCCAAGATGATCCCTTGATATCTGAATATGTAACAATTCCCTGAATGTCACTCCCCGTGTTGCTCCACCACTGTCCTGACTAGATTTAGGGGCGGTGCCGCGTGCTCTATAAATGTTCCAGGTTAATAAATGATCGTCAGCATGCGGACACCCGCCTTGAGTGAGCTCCTCTGAGCAAATACGGAGCGGAGGGAGAGAGCCTGCAGGGAGCGCAATGTTCTAATTATATAAGGACGGCGTGTGAGGAACGAGCGCATCACGTGACCGCGGTCACATGACCACACCCATCACGTGACCGCCTTTCTTACGGTCCGTACACAGGTGCACTCGTCCCCCTGGCGCTCGCTCGCTCGCACATGCGTGCTTGGCATCTTACGGACTGCGCAGTCGCCGTGAAGACAGGCTCATTAAATATTCACGCGTCTCGATGGCGAGATGAAAAGGAGGCAGAAATTAGTTATGAACTTGGGTTGTTGGTCCGTGCGCTGGGGATCGGGAGGGGGGTGGGGTGTGTGTCTGTGTGTCTGTGTGTTGGACTTGAAACCCGAACTTTGAAAAGTAGATTAGGACTATTGATCGCACCCGGGTGTTATAACTTTTGTCTTTTTCTCTTTGCTACAGGTGAGTGAGAATATGGCTACGGGAAAAGCGGATATCCGGTTAGTATGATATGAAAGCAGACTATAGGGCACTTAGCCATTGTGCTATGGAGGCGGCCATCTTGCCCCCCCCCCCCCCCCCGACGGCAGGTGGCGGGTCTGATTATCAATGGATTTTATCAGAAATATTTGTTGGGGGCTTGCCATAGAGGAATTTTAGCCTCGTCTCAGTATTATCTATAGATTACAACAATAGTGGTTGCCCCCCGACTACAGAATTTCCTTGCGGATGATGGCAGAACTAGCAATCACTCTGTGCTTTATAGGTAGAGTTCAAAAAGATATCTATGGTGTGTTCCTTTTGATCCCCAACGGACCGCCATCGTAAAGCACTGTCTCCACTGTGCGATCCAAGGTACATAGGTACGTCCAGTCTCAGACTGGGCGTACCTCCAGGATCGGAACTCGGCAAAACGCACAGTAGAGACAGCAAGTTTCCCTCTAGTCTGAGACTGGGGGTACCGGTAGACCCAGTTTCAGACTGGAGGTACCGCATGTACCCTGGATCGCAAGCGTTTTAAAATTTTAATTTTTTTTTTTTATTTAGGTCAATACAGTTCTTTCCAGGGAAAGTTCTTCCACTGCATGTTTGATATTTGGTACGCCCAGTCTGAGACTAGGCATACCCTATGTACCTAGAATCGCAAGCCCTCCAGTCGCAAGCGAGGGTGTCTCCACACAGAAACGATGATACCTTGCGATCCGAGGTACATGCGGTACGCCAAGCCGGTACCTCCAGTCTGAGACATGTTCGCAAGCACCCCCAGCCGCAAAGTGGGGACAGGCCTTAAGTTCGTATACGCCCTCTAGAGGTTACTAAACTCCCTGATATTGCCTCGTACACACAAGATCCGCTCCTGACTGGAATATTGCAATTTCCTATAGACACCAATAGATAAACACTTACATTTTCAGATGGCCTTCCCATAGAAGTTAGCATGGTGATATGCCAATTTCTTTGGAATTTTCTATTTGCTGGTATATGGAGTAATTTGCAAAAACCAATATAATTTAGAAATCACCCAACTACCACGATTTGTCTTTAAAGTTTCCCCTACCTGCATGTTCTTACCAGACACTCATGACCAATTAGCAGCCCATATAGGTCACGTTCAGTCAGTGACTGCAGTCCCAAGGGCATCCCCAGAGGGCCAGGCGTTTGTTCATTGAGGAACCTCCAGTGCTGATAATGTACCTAGAGACATGCCTCACGATAAAGAAAGTATTTCAAAGAAAATCTAACAAAATGAGTTTTTTGATACTAGGAGAAAAGTGGCCTGTGGGTAGATTTTGGAGGATGGCCATTTGCTCTTGGTAAGCAGTGACGTGGTGGAGATTCCTCTAGCTGTGAAATACTGAATAGTAGTCACCTATTTATTCACGTGAATGGGACCGCGACAGCGAAATGGAGGACGGTTTCCTAAAAAGGATCCTTCCCAATCAGAGGAATATTTGTGAAATATGATTGAATTTTCTCTCAAGGCCCTATTGAAATGAATAAGGAAAAATGGATTTTGTTATGCCAATAGTAATATGCAACTAATAGATGAAGCAATATCCCTGAACTCGGCAAAAAATCTATCATTAAAATTGTATGAAATTGTATGACAATTATGTATAGATAAAAGTTGTTGATGTTCAGATATGAAACATACATTTCCATCTCTATCACTTCTCACCCGTGTATACATTGTAAATCATACAGAAGTGCCTAGTGATGTACAACAATCATATATTAAATGTTAAACGTAAGACCTGTAAGCAAGTTCTCTCAAAAGATGACTCACCAATAAATAATTGATATCATTATATATTGCAAACATTAATCCCTGTTCTTAGGAGTAAAAAGTAAAATTGAAATGATAAAAATAGTTATGTCATCCTCAAAAGAATTGATTCTTGATTCCCCTTTAACAGAGTCTGGGTAACTAGATCAAAATTGGCGATTATCATAAAGTATTGATTGCAGAAAACATGGATAATTAGAGTTTATCATTAGAGCGTGCTCGCAAAAGGTTAGAGTGGTCATATAGACTTCCTTCCGGATTGCTGCAAAAGAAACATATCCCCTCATCATCTGCGTGTTATTCACTTTGCTATTGGATAAGGAGCAGGGTGCCAGTGTCTCAGGGTCTAATAGGTGACCAATCACTTGAGGCTGAAATAACTCAAGACCCACTGGTGTTTGATACGTCTGACAGAATCAAATATTTAGATTTCATCGGTGATCCTCAAGGATTCTGTATAAGCAGAAGATCGGTACGGACCTTGAAAATAAAGGAGAAACTCGGTATACATTACATCCTCACCGATTATTCTATACCGACGTGCAGTCGGTGGCACGACCGACCGACTTTTTGAGGAACTCAATTAATCGATGCCATTTTCGTCCGCTAGTTGAAATTGCTTATAGGTTGTCATTGTCATTCTCTATTGCACCACAACTGACTGAAAAATACTAATGGCCGCAGGGTTTGCATACATCGAGTTTGTAGTTTACTTCCAGTAACTGAATTCAATACCAGATATATTTGATATGTATGTATTTGACTGGCTTAGCTATGTTTATTGAATATTCACTACGATATGTAACTCAAGTCAATGTTCAGATAGTGCCAGCCTTTTTTTCAGTAAGGCTCTCATCATACGTACAGTGGTACCACTGGCAGAATCTGAAAAACTAAAATGAATGGACGACAACGTTTACGTAGAATTGTTTGATAAAGTAAATACTTGAGTAATAAAAGATGGAGATTATAATTAAGATTCATTTATATATTTTGATATCCATAACATGTAAAACACTGTGTACTATGAACTTACAATAATACAGCCAGATTGACCTGGTTCTACCCATGCCTTGGCTGCAGCATATCTTTGAGATACTATCAGCCATCTTTAATAAGTTTAAATCAGCCATCTTTAACACTTTAAGGACGGCTGCCTGTAGCTGAACTACCCCCTTAAGGATGAGTGCTGGTGGCAGTTTGTCCCGCTAGGCGACGAGCACATAATGGTTAAAACTCATAGTTTGAACGTTTAATCACGTGATACGAAACATAATCCTAAAGATTTTATTTCTTCTGAATAAATATACTAACTGCGGTGTTAGACCTATATTCTCTGAAAGATTTGATTAACATTGCTCCATTATTTCCTTGTTAAAAACGAATGTGTGTGTTTTTGAGAAATGATGCCTGAAGGTATCATTCGCCCCGGGCTGGATAATGCCTCAAGTTATCATTCGCCCTTAAAGGGTTAATAAGATTATATCAGCGAGGGATTGCAGTATTCACCTGTGGCACCTCTCCTGTGTCGTGATTGAACAGTTAATTAACTGCCCAGTGACCTTTGGCTTCAGTAACGAGTTATGCATGTGAACTAAACGTGTGTAATACTGTATGAGAGGCGGCGTTCCCACCTGCCGACTGAAAACCAC
Source organism: Alentia gelatinosa (assembly GCA_950022655.1). Taxonomy (NCBI): domain Eukaryota; kingdom Metazoa; phylum Annelida; class Polychaeta; order Phyllodocida; family Polynoidae; genus Alentia; species Alentia gelatinosa. The sequence continues at coordinate 39,330,686 of OX465590.1, read as the reverse complement.
CGATAAGGGGGGGGCGTCCACCAACCACGACAAGCGCCAACAAGAAGGGCCAATCGGCGCTTGTCCTAGCCTTGTCGTAAGAAGAGGGGCTTTATGATAGCGTTGTCGGGGCGTGTTGGGAAGTGCACGCTCCACCAAAATTTCCTATGTAGACATCTGTGACATGCTCCCGACACGCCATGACACTCAATGACAAGGGTCCAGTCGTGGGAAAAATCAAACATGCTCATTGTTGTCGTAGCCTTGTCAGAAGGCTCCCGACAAGCTTCCAATCTTGGCCTTGTCATAGACTATTGTCGGGAATTAGGGTCCCCCAACCATGACAAGGCCTCCAATTATAGGCCAATCGTGGACCTTGTCGGGAAGCCATTGTCGTAGCCTTGTCATGGTTAGTGGACGCCCCCCTTTATTTTGACACTGTACAAAAGTCGGTCGGTGCTTATCCTTGTGATAGGTCAGTGGCACATAATCAGTGACCTGCACTGCAAAAATGCAGTGGACACTCACCGACGTTTGGTAGTAAAATACAGAGCATCACCGATTAATCCAATGTGCTTTGATTTTGTTCATAGGTGCAGAAGTCTGTTGGTGGTGCCATATTGTATGAGGGAAGAGAGAACAATCGTTGACCATTTCTGTTTCCACCTGACGATTATTGCACTAGATGTGTCGCATAATCGGTCGGCAGTGCGAAATGCCATTATTGGTGGTCATAATTGGAAACGACACATTATGTGGTGCTTCCACCTGCCGACTAAAAAGCCCCCGATTATTCACCATGTGCAAAAGTCGATCTGTGGTTTTATTTGAGAAATAGCATAATTGGTGGCAGCCAGCAAATATGCTGTTTTATGATGAAAATTGAGGTAGTCGCCGGCCGATTTTTTACCCTCAACTTCATTCTGCCACCGATGAATTCAACCTGGTTTGGTTTTGTTGGTGGTTCAAAAAGTCTGACGGTGGTGCTATATTATGTAACGTCGATTAGAACATCTTTGACCCTTTTCGGTTTCCACTTAACGATTATTGCAACAAAATTACCACATAATCGGTCGGCGGTGCTCAATGCCATAATAGGTGGCCATAATCGGTAGGTGGAAACGCCACATAACACATGCTGCCAATTGTAACTCCAGTCTGGCTCCTGAATAGTACAGCAGAGCATAATAGACTCTCACAGCAAGTATACCCTTTGAACTTACTAATAGCCTCTCATTCCTCTTGTAGCGGCTTCTTTTAGTTTATTCCATTCCTGGCCATATCAAATAAAAAAGAGGCAGATTAGCATGACTGACGTTCAGCATTCATAGATTGACTTCAGGATGTTAAGATAGAAGGCCGACACACACAGCCATGCCTTAGAGTCTATAATATAATTCCTGTTTAATGTATGATTATCAAAGCAGTAAACTCCACTTTAGCGACCAATGCAATCGAACGACTATACTGCAGTTAACACCACTTTATTTGAGCGTTCTAACACGCGCAATATATACGGTGTCTAAAGGTTAGAGTGGTCACAGAGACTTCTGCCTATCCCTTCACCATCTGCGTGTTATTCATTGTGATATTGGGAAAGGAGCAGGGTGTCAATGTCTCAGGGTCTTAGAGGCATGCCCAGCTGACCATGACCAATCACTCGAGACTGAAATGCCTCAAGACCCACTGGTCTTTGATATGTTAAAGTGGAATTCATACGGTGGGATTCATTAACGTCACAGGTTTCAAAATCCCATAACCTATTGTTCCTTTTTATGGGTAAATTTTCACCAACAATTCCAGGGGAAAAATATGTCTCAGGGAAATAAAACCCTAAAATTTAGACGAAGAGATTGTGTTCGAGTACAGAATCTGAGTAGGATTTGTCTCAGACAAACACCCCGTAAGGTACATGAATCCCATCGTGTGAATCCCGCTTTAGATCCTAGACTCAGGCAGTTGCAAAAAGGGTAAGTTGACTAGGTGAAAGTGGGTTACAGGAAGCGATCCATAAACTGAATATATCCAAATCCTTTGTATTGTTATTCACTTATAATTCCAGGCTCATTCATCAATGATGAGTGCACCATTTGCTCCTAGTCTATTCTTTTATCATGTTGACGTATTCTGGGCCCCAGCCCACTATTCCCACGTCTGGGCCCCGTTGCTCCTGTTTTTGTGGTATCGCCAGCTATAATCGGATCGCAATTCTATTTTTACGATTACTTTAACGATCCGACTAAAAAAACGTTGCTCCAGTAATATCGGATCGTATCGCTTTATTTCCGTGGTATTGCTAATTTCTACGATGCGATTATGATACAACAATTCAGGGGCACACATGGAATGAGACAGGGGAAGATTAATTAGTTCTTTAATTAAATACAGATGGCACCATAGTTAAAACTGATCCGACACCTGGTGGTTTGGAGCGCTATTTCCTATAGGTAAAAGAACAAGGGGCTGGGGTTGCTTGTGCCACCATGGATCGTTATTTGAAATATCAGACAAGGCTGGTTTTAGCCTACAGCGATACGATCCACAGTGCTGTGAAGGTCCGCGCAAAAAGTATCGCTAAATACCGTATTTTACGCGACGATGCGCCTATGCGATTGCGACACGAGCCGCAAAATTTCAGGAGCAACGTTTTGGCCCTCAGATCGCTATTCTGCGATCCACAGCTCTGTCGTAATCCTGGAGCAACGGGGCCCTTATGGTTGTATTGCTGGGAGTATATATTTTCTCTTTTGAAACTCTCACCTTTGATCTCCTCGTATGGTAGTGGGGTTTTCATGTTACAGCTGGACTGTGTAAAGTTAGTCATTATGCCCCCCTTGTTGTAAGATCAAACCTCCTCCAGACGTGTACGTGCCCGACTCCTGTCCGACTCCTGGGCCGTCAGTTGGACACCAGCCATGCTATGACCTATGGGCCCGATAGACCTTCTTCTCACTAGGTCCCCAGTGCCACCATTTTGGATGGGGGCCTTCGATAAAGTACGTACACAATAAGGGGGCGGGGGAATTCCCAAATTTTGAAATATTTTGCGTATGCCCCTTCTTTGCTCCATTACGTACAAGATTGGAAGTCGGTGTGGGAGGGTCCAAAATATTAGAAATTCTGCATACATACTTTATGTATCGCCTCGTATTGATATACCAACCAATTCCTCTTTTACTTTCGTTCACAATAAATCTGTTCTCAGTTAGTCTTGCTTTTGTATATTCAGTCGGTATAAAGGCGAGCGTTTGTGTACAGAAACACCTAAAAGCTGATGTCAGTGCTCAGTACCCATCAGCACTGGTGGAGAGGCGGGGAGCGATTGCACCACACGCAACCAATAGCAGGTGATGTCAGCGCTCAGTTATTGCATTGAAGATTTTGCAATGCACTCAAGTTCCTCTGGAAGGCCTATATGTATAACATGCTGTGACAATTTTGAACGATTTCCTCCTGCAATTAACAGCAACGATTGGAAATCGTCGCTGTAAAAACCAGGCTGCTGCGGTCCAGTTGGAAGCCGCACCTTGATACTGAGATATATATAGTAACAACCGACTAAAACACTGTTCTGACAAAACAACTTTGAATGATAGTTATACTCAATTTATAGCCCAACTCAAGTACCTATCACTGTATATACTGCGGCGATACCAATGCAGGGATGACACTTTTCCACTTTTCCATGGAAATCCACTTTTTTTAATTTCCAGTTTAAGAATTCATTTTCCTTGTATTAATCGAGAAAAGTGTAAATTTAGCCTCATTCATGCCAATACAACAGTGTTTTTAACTTCTTCACAGACCCTCAGCCCATTCCTTGGCAATAGTGATGTATTTTCCATGTTTTGTTCAGTCTCGCTGAGGCAGTAAATTCCACATGAAAAATATTTCCACTTTTATTTCTGACCCCAACTGACATCCCTGCCAATGTATCTGAAAGAAAATGAACTCATAATGGCTGAGGAAACTCTTATGTAACTCTTATATTTCCATACGGAGTGCAAATCAAGCACCTATTTGCATTCTTTCAGTACATGTATATGGATGTATGACACTGCCATAAGCCGTGTCCTCAAGGAAACCACTGGGCTTTCCTTTCGAGGAGATCTCTCTAAGCCTTCGTGGCTGTATATCTTGTAGACTAGTCATCATTCTATACATATGCATTGCAGCGGGTGCTATTGCTCTTGTGTTCTTATTGAGGAATAAGCATTGTATCCTGTTGGAGAACTGGTGGCCTGCGGAGGAAATAATCCTTATGCTAATGCTGGATCTAGGCTGTGATTCTAACCTGGATAGCTGATTAAGCTAACGGTAAAATTAACATTGCAGTCTCAGTCCTAACGCTACAATAGGCAAACTGCCAACACTTCAACAACAATCACCTCCCCTGGACCCCGCGAACTTGTACACCGAGAGGTAACACTGGCCAGGAACCAGCCAATCCGTGGTCTCATCTAAAGTCGTCTGGCACGGATTTGGCGTTCCAGTTGTTAAGTCACCAGTAACCATCCCATAATAGTCCCCTTTGGGGCTGTGCTGGGACCTGGTGTGGCTAGAGGTATAAGCTATAGTTTGCTTGTACCTTCCGGCACTGCATTTACAAAGCACAACTCTCGCGAGGCAACGGCGAGAACTACGAGACGCTGACAAAGACAAGATGGCGGACGTACATCGAAACGCCCTCTGGCGGATGTCGCGTCACGACTTGTGACGTCAGAGGTGTAAAGTAAACACAAACTAAAACCCGGCTTTTCCGAGGATCCGCGCCTACAGCGACACCTCGAGGAGCTACCGGGCACTACTACTCAATAATCACTCCAAAGCGAGGCGAGAATCTCAGAAAATCTCGTCACTTGGCCACGTGACAACAATGGCCGCTGTGGGCCTGTCCGTGGGCGAGACTTTGGAGTTTAGGGCCTGGAGACTGTGAGAATCACAAAGAAGTGAATGAGTGGTATTCTGTTGGTGGACGCACCTCTGTGGATAAAGGACCTTACCTGCCGAGACGCATCATCAAAGGTTCCCCGCCGACTTTTGCCCGAGTCCTGTATTTAAATGTAGGCATTGTTCTCAGTGTGGTGTGAAATCTCCCTCTGTGTGTCACTCAAGTGATCAATCAATGCTAACATTAACCTCTTCTTACAAGATTAATGTATTGTTAATATTCACATCCTAATTATACCTGTAAAGGCTTATTAACATGATGTTAATTTGAGGTCAGACATAAAGGCTTGGAATGCAGTGGTATTGATATTCTATATCTAAATGATTATTAGTAGATTTTGTTAGTTAAAACTGATGAAATTAGATTGTGGATCATTGTGTTATTTTAAAAATGATAAATTGTATTTCACACAAGGAAGAGTACAACTGTCTATCCGCTAACGGCAGGTTTTTATTGTATCATCAAACTTAATCTGTCACTTTGGTGCAGTATTTGTTATAGTAGTCTTTTTATCGAATGGAATTTTCATGTAGTACATGGATTTACCATCCACCATTCACCAATTCGGGATGGGACACATTTCTAATCGATAAGATCGTATTGATTGGATTTGACACATTATGTGGCGTTTCTACCGATTACGGCCAACGATTATGGCATTTAGCACCGCCGACCGATTATGTCACACTATTAGTGTGATAATTGTCGGGTGGAAACAAAAAGGGTTACCGATTTTGTTATCCAAAATTACATGCTCTAGCACAACCGACCTACATTTTGTACCACAGACGAAATGTCTTTCCATTGAATTCATTGGTGGTGGAATGAACTTGAGTGTCAAAATTCGGTCGGGGACTACCTCAGTTTTCATCAGAAAATAGCATTTTTACTGACCGCCACCGATCATCCCCCCCGATAATTTCTCAAATAGAACCACTGACTGACTTTTGTACAGGTTGCATATAATCAGTGGCGTTTTCGTCGGCAGGTGGAAATGCCACATTATATATCGGCTCTTGTGACTAACCATAAAAGTTTTAAATATACTCACTCTAATTTCTCCTTAGTATACTTACGACCATTAGTGTTCTTTATTTATTTCCCTTAATTTTAGTCGAAATCAGATTGTTCTATAACTTCATTTCCTTAAATTTATATTTTTTACAAACATAAACATCGAGATATGAGATGTCACAAGGGGTCCATGTGGCTGTTTTTTTGTTTTTTTTTGTTTTTTAAATTATTATTTTCCTTATTTATCCTGCCTCCGATCGGGTTATGCGGCTGCTTTGTGTACAGAGACAGTTCCAGTACATTGAGATCTAACCATATATGACTACAGAAGTCATCCATACAACTCAAACTATCGATGACATGATAAGCTAGACTATAATCCATTTACTAGTCATACACTAGTGGAACACATACACAAATATCATAGTCCCTATACACCCTCAGGGTCCCCTGGGACCTTAAACCACAAACAAAAAAACACAAATATTTTTTTAATCCAAGTAAATCAGGAGGTAACGCCTCTGTTTCATCATCAACATTGACACACCTGATACTAGGTCTAGTTTATGAGTTAGTAAGGCACCACCAGGCAAGTTTTGCTATAACACACATTACCTGTTATTCAGGCCTAATTTTCCAGTGGCCGACGAAAGCGACAATTATTTAGTGAGTTCTCCTAATAGTTGGTCGGTGATGGCCAACGACTGTACGTCGGTGTCTAACAATCGATGAGGGTGCAGTGTATTCCTTGTTTCTGCTGCATTTGGCGGCCCCATACCGACTGAAGTCGTTTGGTGGTGGCCTCATTGCATAACCTGTGCGCTGCTTTGCATGCGTGTTTCCATTCACCGATATAGCGTCTGTGGTTCCCGACTGCAGATCGGTGGTGAATGGATCGGCCAGTGGAAAATGGTACATTGTTTTTGTGCGATTTCAGATAAAAAGAATTATCCGTTCCCTCGATATTTTTAGCAGATTTAGTTCAAGTCAATCTGTAAACAAAAGTTTTGTACCAAGATCCAGGTGCACATTCTCCAGGCCCCTACTTATACGTGTCACGTTTTCAGAACTCACAGATGAATAATATACAGGATGGGACTTAGACTGGCCTCTGGGCCCCGTTGCTCCAGGATTACGACAGAGCTGTGGATCGCAGAATAGAGATCCGAGGGCCAAAACGTTGCTCCTCAAATTTTGCGGATCGTGTTGGAATCGCATAGGCGCATCGCCGCATAAAATACGGCTTTTAGCGATACTTTAGATGTGGACCTTCACAGCACTGCGTATCGTATCGCTGTAGGGTAAATACAGCCTTGTCTGATATTTCAAATAACGATCCATGGTGGCACCACCAACCCCTGCCCCTTGTTCTTTTACCTATAGGAAATAGCCATCCAAACCACCAGATGTCAGATCAGTTTTAACAATGGTGCCATCTGTATTTAATTGAAGAACTAATTAATTTCCCCCTATCTCATTCAATATGTGCCCCTGAATTTTGTATCGTAATCACATCGTAAAAATTAGCAATACCGCGGAAATATAGCGATACGATCCGATATTACTGGAGCAATGCTTTTTCAGTCGGATTGTTAAAGTAATCATAAAAATAAAATTGTGATCCGATTATAGCTAGCGATACCACAAAAACAGGAGCAACGGGGCCCAGTCTCTGTACCCTACCGCTACCGCGCCACCACACCGCCACAGCCCCTATCCCTACACCCCGCTTGATTCATGGGCTAGTCAGAGAAAGATACATATCATAATGAACTTTATTCTGATTGTGTTTAATCATTTGATAAATGTTCATAATCAAAGACTTGAGCAAGTCTAGATTGGACCCGGAATGAACGTGGTCGTAGCACCGGGACAGTCAGTCCATCTCATTATGACCTACTAGATCTGGCGCCTGGCCAGTATAATAATATCACGACCACGTATACTGTTGGCAGTATTACATTGGTAGCGTACTATACATGGACCAGGCCGCGTGAACTCTCCATGGACATGTTTTTTTGTTATTTTTTATTCACATATATAATTCACCTCAGCAGGTGGTCTTCTATTATAGGATTTGCAAATCCAGGCTAATTTACAACAGATCCAAGGTGGGTTTCCAGTCACACAAGTTACATGAAACACTGACAATCAGTGTTGACAGATAAAATCAACAAACAGTAAACAGGAAAATTAAAAAGATTCAGTGGAGTTGAGATACAGTACCCAGTTATGAGTGGGAGTTAATTCATAGGTTACAAGTGAGAAGTGGTTTCCCCATACTTCACTGGCATCCCCATAAAACAATGTTTCCATTGGCCGACAAAAACGGCGGAGATTTCTTGAGAGCCCCGAAAATTCTGTCTGTGGTGCCACCGACTGTATCAATTTGTCGGGTAGGGTGCAGTGTATCCTGTATTTTCCTGGTACACATAGAATTTCTGTGAGAAAATCTGTTTGTTGTGTATTTGTTACATAATCTCTACCAAATCAATCGCGCATCGGGGTGCTGAATAGTCGGGCGAATGGAAACGGGCTTTTTGCTTTTTTCCACTGGCTGACTTTTCACCACCGATCTGCTGTCGGGTTTATGGTCAGAGCTCGTAACCCATCGAGTTTTGATAACGTAGTAATTCACAAGTCGAAACTGTGAATTACATAATAATTTCAAACGAGGTGGGATCGAGCTCTGACCATAAACTTGAATAGGTTTCTGAATATATCTCACCCCTTAATTTGACTAATTGGCCAACATCTATGACATAATCCCCCATTGAGTATTTTCTTTAAATAATTCATTGATTACGAGTTCTCAATGTTAAGTCTATGGGGGGGAAATACAAGGGGTGATATAAATATAAAAATACATATATCATGATAGCAACGCGGTGGGACATGGTGATGATCAAGCTAAGCCCCGTCTTTTCACATATAAATACATATATATTGACTATATTTGGTTGCTTCTCATCTGAAGTTTATTCAATTGGGTATAAGGCCTTTTTCCATTGGCCGACAAGCACTGCGTAGATTTTCTGTGTTCTCCTAATAGCCTATTTCCATTTGGCGTCAGCAGTGCTAAGGTCCGTCAGTGGTTTCTGACGGTGTATCGGTGATGGCCAATGGACATAGGCAATTAGGAAAACACAAAAAAATCTACACAATGTTTGTCGGCCAATGGAAACAGGCCTATTGTTTGCAGGAATTTGAACCATGCTATAGGCCCGTTTCCATTGGCCGACGAAGATTGCTTAGACTTTTTGAGTTACACAGAAAGTCTGTCGGTGGTGCCACTGAGAGTGAGGGTAGTAGATTTCACTCAGTTACCTAGCTTTTACTCAGTGGTAGGTGGTGCCACATTGCATGATCTAAGCATAAAAAGTCGTGGGGCATTTCACGACCTTGGTTGTTTCCATTGACCGATATTGGGTCCACAGTGCCAAAAGTCTGTCGGTGGTTCCTGACTGTAGATCCGTGACGGGAAATCGGTCAATGGAAACGGGCCTTTTATGGCACAGTGTAGAGAACGAGTCTGGACGGAAGTCGGGCACCTGTACGCCTCACGGCATCGGGAGTTACCTGGAAACAGGAGTAGGGGACGCCCCAAGTGAAGCTCAGAGAAAGACAAAAAAAACATATCTTTTCACAATAACAGCACTCATTGAACAGAATACACCTATTTGATCTCGCTCTCTGTATATTGTATATGGGTCACATCGGGGAACAAGAATATGGTCATGTACATGTAGGCCTATTTCCATTGACCGACGAAAAGGGTGTAGATTGTTTTAGTTACCCAGAAAGTCTGTCGGTGACTGTGCGTCTAGATAGTAGGGTAGTAGCTTTCACTCAGTGACCAAGCTTTCACTCAGTAGTGGGTGGTGCCACATTGCATAATCTAAGCAGAAAAGTCGTGGGTCATTTCACGAGCTGGGTCGTTTCCATTGACCGATTTTGTGTCAGCAGTGCCAAAAGTCCGTCGGTTTCCCTGACTGTAGATCGGTGACAGGAGATCGGCCAATGGAAAGAGGCCTTTTATACCCCTACAGGTTAGACTGCCAACCGAATTCTGAATAGCCTGTAGTGTTGTTTAGTAGTGGAGAATGCATGTCATCAACGTTTCGCTCTATTTGCCCCGTCTCTATCATTTACTGTATTCAGGTGAAGACAAACAGTACATCCAAACTGGGAGTAAAAACAACAGATATGACACAGAAGACCAGTACAGTTAAAGGTAGCACACTGGGAGCGACCTATAGTTAAAGCCGAGATTCAGGTACACTGGCCACCAGAGCTACACTACCTTAGCCCCGGTCGGTTTAAATCCGTAGCCACCTTTACCCTCTCGTGGGAACTATTTGCGGCTCTCCTACCGGATATTTGGTACTGCTTTGAGAGTGTGTTTAGCCATAACCTCGAAGCCAATTTTCCATTTTCTTATTTCCTTTTGTGTGTATTCTTGAAAAATACAAGGAACATAAAGTTAGGTTTTATTATGAATTTGTATGAATGTTTCTTATTTATGAAGTATTATTGCCTTTATAACCTACATAGTACAATGAAACCTAGTTCGAGGCACACAGCAGATATCGTATGTGATTTAACACAACCGAACCCCTTAGTCAGACCAGAGTGGAGACAGAGGTGGCGGCCAATCTAAGATCCAGGCATCATGCAGACTGAACTAGAGCAGGGAGACGCTGTGTTGCTAGGGACACATTCCTTAGCAACCACCTGGCGGAAGACGCTACACGGACGCCAGTAGTGACGGCGGGCGGCACGAGGTGGCGCTACGAGCGTCTCCGGACGCCATCAAAGCTCCACAGCGCCCTCTGCCAGGGACGCGCGGTGTGTCGCTGCGGGGTTCACACATTGCGAGCAGCGGGGTGGCTTATTTGTGAAGGCTGCCGGTGAGAAAATGAAGAGCTGTTGTTTAGGTGCGAATCAGGGGAAGCAAACAGGGATCTGGGGGACGTTTAATATCAGGGGACAGTGAGAGGGATAAGGACAATGAAATACGGCCCATTTCCATTGGCCGACGAGAATAGGCCCTATTGAGGTATCCCGTAATCCAGTCTGTTTACAAGTTCCGGTGCTCGCTGGTTGCCGACGTTGTATGATGATAGACCCTTGAACCGTAACCATAATTATCGCAGTATAACGGTTTTTATAAATATTCAAATCGGAAATCCAATATCGGAAATGGAAATTTCAGCTGTTTCTGCATACATATCCGAAATAATATTCAGGTTCTCCTAATATAAATGGGAAAACAATAGTTCATGTGGTCATGGTCTGCCAAGCCAGCCGCGAGTGGAACTTGCATTTACCATGGGCGATAATAGGGAGTTTAGTAACCTCTGGAGGGCGTATGGTGGAGACTTTTTGAGTTACCCTAAAAGTCTGTCAGTGGTGCCACTGACTGTGCGTCGGTATAAAAAAATTGGTGAGGGTAGTGGATTTCACTCAGTGACCAAGCTTTCAGTCAGTGGTGGGTGGTGCCACATTGCATGATCTAAGCAGAAGAAGTCGAGGGTCATTAAACGAACTGGGTCGTTTCCATTGACCGATTTTGGGTCAGCAGTGCCAAAAGTCTGTTTTTGGTTCCTGACTGTATATGGTGACGGGAAATCGGCCAATGGAAACAGGCTTCAACAAAGAACTGCATCGAGATCCATAGTCACTGACAATATGCCATGCGTTTTAGTTGCGGAGTAATCTCATGAGCAAAGCCGAGGGAGCTTATGTAGCAAACCAGGATGAATGACTAAGTGACCAAAATGTCACTGACTAATTGGCTACAATGTGTGACATCACCCTCCATTGTGTATTTTTCAACAATACTTCATGGGCATTGAGTACGAGTTGCAAAAAGCAATATTTTACGCGGTGATGCGACTACGCGATTACTACGCGATCCGCAAAATCTCAGGAGCAACGTTTAGGCCTTCGGATCGCTATTCTACGATCCGCAACTGTATTGTAAACGTGGAGCAACGGGGCCCTGGGGTGGTATAAAGGAGAGGTCGTGGGAGGACAATGACAAGGATAGGAGAGTGAATGCATCAAATGAGTGTCGTCTGTATTCCATTGTCCTTGTCCTGACTTAAATCCTTCATAAGGACAGTTCATGACACAAGCCATGCCTGTGATGGGGGCTTTTGTACATGTATCTGTCCCTACTCAGAATCGTGAACAGCCTGGTGAAGTGCGTACAGCGACAAGCTTAAATTCAAACATAGTCGGTCATTACGGTGGAAAAATGTTGCCTAGAATTTAGTATCCCTCTTCCTCTTGGAGGTGTGCGAGATAATTATTTCCAGAATTATTTTTTTGACATTACCCCTATGCTAGTAATGCCCGACCTGGTTATAATCGGGTTTGTGAAGTGTGTAAAACGACATAAAGTTTGATTCTGCCCGACCCGACGGATCCGTCGGGCAAAGGTGTGATCGGGAAAAATCGGCGTGTCTCTGTCTTATAGGCCTTAGGCTAAAAAGCGACCCGTGCATATCGGCTTTGGCACTTTCCATTGAGACAACAGTCTATTTCTAGTATCAACAACAACTGAAACTCTTTTGATTATGAAATAGAAGTATAATCTTCTGAAAATCCGTCTACATTTGCTTGTTTTTACGGTCCCTTTTTCACCTGGGCACGCCTCCAGGGGTAATCCGTACAGTGGGTGTGAACGCCATGCACATTGGTGACGACCACATGTTTCTGCAAACACCACTCACCATGCAGCTCTCCACACCTCCTCTGCACCTACCCACACCCTTTGAGGGTGAACACCATGCGTATTTTTCATTCGGTTTTTTTTTTATAATCAGAGAACAAGCAGTTCTACCAGGGGCTACAGAAATTCAGGCATCGCGTGCATTCACAGCATATCAATAAGCCATTTACAACTTATTTACATATGTACAACATGCACAATGGGGATGATGATGATTTGAATAAACAAAGTACCTTTGCACTGCAACATTTACCTCTATTCAAAGCGTGATAGCTTCGTTTTGATTACTTTTTTAAACTCTTTAACGGTTTCTATATGCTGTTCAGCAGCACTTAGCTTGTCCGTTGGTGACGACCACATGTTTCTGCAAACACCACTCACCACTCAGTTCTCCACACCTCCTCTACACCTACCCACACCCTCAACACACATCTTTTAGGCCTTTCATGCCCGTTATTGTACTGACCCCGATATTGGTGCGCGTGGCCGTGTTACTGTAATCCCATGTGTTGATTTAATACATTCCATCCTAAACAAGCGTGTCACTGCAAGTAGTATAATCCATAGACTGGTTCCCTGCCCCACTGAACAATGGGACAGGTAACGCCCAGTGGGAGCAATGTGTGATCGACCTTGACCTTTTGCAGTGGCAAGGAGAACCAGCATAACCTCTCCGCCGAATGAGGTAGCCTGTAGTGCGGCCAATATTCACCAGATGAGGTAGAATCCAACAAGTATCTGTCAGGTACCAATCTCACAATGCACCAGAAAAATGGCGGCCGTTACCCACGATGCACCAAAAGAATGGTGGGCGTTCCCTGGCCTAATATGTGGAGACATAGGCCAGGCTTCTATGCTTATGTAGTACATTCCAGTACCTGCCAACATAATGGTTTCTCTCATTGCTTGTTCAGCTAGTCTGCTAGTTGTTATTGGTTGCGAGCTAGAGCTTGCTTGCACGCCCTATATACATTGCCTAAAGGTTTAGAAACTGCGACTTTTCAGTTGATGTTTAACCTTTTCACCAATGGCAAGCTCATATCAGTTTTTTCATCAAATTTAGAAACCTCATATGATCAAGGCAGATTTTATTGATAAACAACAACTCATACCAAATATTTATATCACCTTAAATATCCATGAATTCACATTGGTTGTGGGTTTGTCCAGCCTCAGTAAAATCCTCCTATGTTCAACCTCAACTCTCAATATTCATCTACAATTAAATTGATAAGATACATGAGTTTGGAAGATTTAAAATGGGTCGAGTTCATTATGGTCTGAGTCCCCCTAGCGGGTCAAGTTCATTATGGGTCGAGTTCGTCTCGGGTCGAGTTCTCCAGTATTACTTTATAGACCTTACAACCATCGAATGGCTCCCTCGAGCTCGCTAGCTGCTCTCCAGTACCTACTTAGTCTTTACGGTGTCTTTATGGGCGTTAATACAGGGTATCAACAGCTTCTACTGGGCAGGGATGGAGTCACACAAACACCAAGAAGGAACCGCATTGGGATCCATAGCCGCTGAAAATATGCCATGAGGCAAAGCCGAGTGAAATCACATAACAAACCAAAATAGTGGGCATATCTTCTGTGCCTATGGATTGAGTGTGGTTTATATTTTAGCTCACCCCTATCACTGACTAATTGGCTAATGTTAGTGACATCATCCCATATTGACTGAGTTCTTTTTTTTTTCCCCTTCTTTTTTTTTTACAATACTACATAGGCTTTGAGTATGAGTTGCCAATATTTAGTCAATGGTGGGGGGATGCCATGGGTAAGATAGACATAGATAATCTAGGATCGTACATGAAGACCCGTTTCTGTAACTCGTTCAAGGGTTATCGTTTAATGATATTCAAGCCTGTTCGCTACGACAGTATTAGCCATCCATAAGGTCGTCCGTAAGTGTTTAATAAAGTTGACCCACATCGTCCCTGGGTCTCTACGGCATACAGAAAAGGGTCTACATGTGAGAGCCTAGATCATTAAACGGGCCCCTGATCTTGAGAAGATTGAGGCCCCATGGGTGTTTGCACGAGTTCTAGGTGTCAGTCCTCGTCACCCCCTCACCCCACCCCTCAACACACACACGCCTTCCATCAACACACACACACCCTCAAACAACAAAGAGGATAACGATGCCAGGTTCAGCACTAAGTCCTAAACGCTGTCACATGTCACACATTTTGGGTCAAGAAGATGCCCTGGTTTTTAAATCTCCGGATTATTGTCTTTATTGAATTTTAACAATGTCAAAAAATATGTTCATCAGATAGACAGTATTCTCTGAACTAGATGTATTTGTTGGAATATTTAGGCAGTTATTCTCACATGTTGTGGTTTTCATAATGGATAACGGATAATTTCTTGCATCTAGAAATTCCTCTGAGACTTAATATGGGGTCCGTTTAATAATCTGGGCTCAAATATGAAAACCCTTTTCTGTACGTCAATGAGACCCAGGAACGATGTGGGTCGACTTTATTCAACACTTATGGACAACCTTATTGACGACTATAGGCTGTCATAGTGAACGAACTTAAATATTATTAAACGATAACCCTTGTAGAAGGTACAGATAAGGGTATTCATGTACCAGCCTAGACTATTCAACGAGCCCCTGGCAGGCTGGTCCGTACTGATCAGCTATGTTATAAGAAATTACTATAAGAAGATATGAAAAATTATTATGAACATTTAAAAATCACGAAAAATTAGCTTCATCATTGAATAGTGAATGAAGTCTCAAGATAAAAAAAATCATGTCACAGGTAAAATCCTTGAATGGAGTGGATGTATTTGAATCAGTTCAGAGCCTCATGGGGTAGGGTTTTGGAGTGACGTGTGTATTTACTTACTGGTTGACCTCCATACTCTGGATCCCACCCACTGTACTACCACCCCACCCTGCCAGCACCCTCCCCCTCCTCCCAGTCACCCACACTCATTCACCCTACTCTCCACTGTGTGTTTTAACACATAAGATGATGAGTCAGTTATATACATACCTAGACTTGCTCAAGTCTTGGTTTATGGACATTTTTGAGAAATAAAACTACATTGGACTTCCTCCGACAGGCCCATCATGCCATGGGCCGTTGAATAATCTAGGATCTTACATAAAGATAATTGTCTGTATCTTTGTAGAAGGGCTATCGATTGATAATATTTAAGTTTGTTTGCTAAGACAGTATCAGACATCCATAAGGTTGTCCATAAGAATAAAAATGACCCACATCGTCCCTGCCTGTCTATGGCATACAGAAAAAAGGGTCTTTATATAGAACCCTAGATTATTCAACGGGGCCCAGCTGTAGTGACTGAGACAGAGCATGGTGGGGGAGGGATAAGGGAAGCGGTGGCAGCACAGAGGGAGGGGTAGGACACAAGGACTCAGGCAGTCTACGGGGGGAGGGGGGGACACAGGGACTGAGGCAAGTCTACAGGGGGAGCGGGGACACAGGGACTGAGGCAAGTCTACAGGGGGAGGGGGAGAACACAGGGACTGAGGCCCGTCTACAGGGGGAGGGGTAGGACACAGGGACTGAGGCCCGTCTACAGGGGGAGGGGTAGGACACAGGGACTGAGGCCAGTCTACAGGGTGAGGGGTAGGACACAGGGACTGAGGCCCGTCTACAGGGGGAGGGGTAGGACACAGGGACTGAGGCCGGTCTACAAGGGGAGGGGTAGGACACAGGGACTGAGGCCGGTCTACAGGGGGAGGGGTAGGACACAGGGACTGAGGCCCGTCTACAGGGGGAGGGGGAGGACACAGGGACTGAGGCCGGTCTACAGGGGGAGGGGTAGGACACAGGGACTGAGGCCAGTCTGCAGGGGGAGGGGTAGGACACAGGGACTGAGACCAGTTTACAGGGGGAGGGGGAGGACGCAGGGACTGAGGCCCGTCTACAGGGGGAGGGGTAGGACACAGGGACTGAGCCAGTCTACAGGGGGAGGAGTAGGACACAGGGACTGAGGCCAGTCTACAGGGGGAGGGGTAGGACACAAGGACTGAGGCCCGTCTGCAGGGGGAGGGGGGGGGGGACACAGGGACTGAGGCCCGTCTACAGGGGGAGGGGGAGGACACAGAGACTGAGGCCAGTCTACAGGGAAAGGGGTAGGACACAAGGACTGAGCCAGTCTACGGGGGGAGGGGGAGGACACAGGGACTGAGGCCCGTCTATTACATTCCAACTCCCACGACATGAAAAATAACTGGCTTTGATTACTTGGTCCTGGAATATGTGAAACAGGTTGTTTGATGTTAACACAATGTAAAAGAGGGAGGAGCAGGGAAAAGTTCTTTATCCACAGCTATCTAATTACATATTCCTTCTTTGTGACTCAGGGTTGACAAAGAAATGGGAACCACGGGTCTTTTAGTATCTGGTAAGGGGAATTTAACATTTTACTGAAGGTGGGAAAATGTCTTTTTGTTTGGCCAAATAGCTTCGTTTAAGATTCGTTACTGCAATCCAAACTCTGATACGATCAATCTTATGGACAATATAAAGAAAAGATTCGATGAGCCTTCATCTTGTATACTTCTTTAATGGTGATTTTGTTTAAAAAAAGATTTTTTATGTATTCAATGCTTAGACATCGGTATTCCATACAACGGTGACTATATATATATATATATATATTTTTTTTTAATTCAGTAAACATGATTTAACGACAATAAATATTCGTCTATATGGTACAGCGTGCACAGTATTTGTGGTTTATAGTAGTAGTTTTCAGTAGTGATAATATATATTTGATATGAATGTATATTGTTAGAATATAATATGATTTTCACTGAATATTCTAGAGGCAACTGTATCGTAAAATATTATGAATATGAAACGGATGATCAGTTATAGAAAGTTGGTGGTTAGGCTTCTGTATCTGGAGAAAATATCTACATGAATCGAAGAAAGGTTAAAGGGACACTCTGGGAGAAGTTGTACCTACATGTCAGGTATATGGCTATAATCTGACCACACTTACTGTATGAAGTGTGTGAGTTCAATCAAATATGGATTATAACTGAGTTAAATGCATGGAGTTTGACTGAAATCTGACCCCACACTTTCTCTATGAAGTTTGTGATTTTAATCGTACTTCTTTCTCTAAGAAGTGTGTGAATTTGATTGTATATGGATTACAACTGAGGGGGTTAAACGTATGGGAATTTTGACTAAAATCTGACCATACTCACTCCATGAAGTGTGTGAGTTTGTAAATGGGATTATCTCACCCCAGTATTTTTCTCTATAGGCTTAACATTAGGAACTCGTACTCCACGGCCGTGAGATTCGTGTACCCAATACTCAGATAAAATCAGAAACCCACTCGATGAAAATAACTTGGTCTGCACTCCACCTCGTTTGACCACAGAGTAATTCACTCAGCTTCGTGAATTACTCCGCAGTCAAACTCGGTGGAGTACGGACCAAGCTATTTCTATCTCGTGGGTTTCCTTCTAAGTATAAAGCTGGAATCTGACTACATTCACTCTACTCATAACGTCCCATCGTACAAGAACAAACCCACTTCTCTACAGGACGTATGACACTACTGTTTGTGGTGACCCCTAGTGGCAGGTCTGGCGTCCTGTTTGTTTGTGTACGTCATGTTCCCGTCATGTTCTCGCGGTATTCTCGCGGTGTTTGGTTGTGAGTCTGAGCAAAGCCGTACGCTCTATGTTATATACTCCACCTTTCTCACGTATATCCTACATTGGGCGTATTTAAGTGTAAAGGGGGGCGTCCACCAACCACGACAAGGCTACGACAATGGCTTCATGTTTGGTTAGAATGAAAGTATCTGCTCACCCAAGACAATACTCATATCATGAATGAAATGATGGAGTGCCAACTTCAGTTTATTATCTTGACAAATCCAAGATGTTACGCTTCTTCACCGACATGCTTGGGGCACTTCGCTTGAACCCGATGCTTCTTTTTCACAAGATAGCGTGCTGGTTGTCTTGTACACTACGCTTTCTTTTGTGCTGTGTTTCTCTCCTTGTGCTAATCAAACTGGAGTGTAAAACCCGATCTAGGAACTGCCACCACGTCAACTACAAGACATTACTTATTTGGAGTTTGTACATCAATTCTAGACAGAGTTCTGACTTAAAATGTAAGGGGTGTTGCAACAAAGTGTAGTGTCCTTTGGTCACCTCCCAAAAACTGAATTGTGCTGGCAGGGAAACTTAGTGTCTGGATATTCTTCTTGATGGGTTCATGTTTTATTTTACGAACCACATAATTTGTCCGTGAACACTGACATATATATCCCAAGTTACAAAGATCTTTTGAAGACCGATTCATGTAAATAAAAATGAATAAACTTTTTAAATCATAAAACGATTCTTAGATTTGCCCGGAATCTGAAGGCCTATTTGTGATCTGTTCTCATGCACTGAATGTTTAGATATGTATTTCGTTTTAAGACTTTAAATTGATAACGACTTTTAAACCCAATAAATATGTTCTAACTCTCCTTGAGATGTCTAAACAGCTTAATACCTGTATTTCCCAGCGATTTGAGAAAAGTTTTGTCCTGTTTGCACAAACGTAAGCGCTCTTGAGGTGCCCTGTAGGACTTACTGTGCAGGTTCCCCACGTAAATGCCTAAATGCCGGATATATAATCAAACCAATCAAGTCCTCAGTACCACAAGTGGGTATAACTAACTTTGGCACATACAGAAACCACCACCTGCCACGGCTGCAATGGAAATCCGGGGCCCGTTTAATAATCTAGGATCGTACATGAAGACCCTTTTCTGTACCTCATACAAGGGTAATCGTTTAATAATATATAAGTCTGTTCACTAAGACAGTATTAGCCATCCATAAGGTCGTCTTTAAGTGTTGAATAAAGTTGGCCCACATCGCCCCTGGGTCTCTATTGCATATAAAAAAACGTCTATATGTAGGATCCTAGGTTATTAAACGGGCCCCTGGCCATTCTGGACCTCATCTAACGTTAGTGGCTGTCTGTGAATGTGGTCTTGGTGATTACACAAACCACTCTCAAGCCGCTTTTTGAGCGTGGAAAACACGCTCATATACGCTGCATAAAGATTAGGGAGAGGTCATACAGACTTTCAGCGTGCTGCAAAAACTATCCGTTCATTATCTGCATGCGAATTCTGTGACACTGAGAAAGGTGCAGAATTAGGCAGAGGCACAGTTTTTCAGTGTCTTAGAGGCATGCCCAGGTAGCCATGACCAATCAGAAGAGACCAAAATACCTCATTCACCCACTGGTGCCTGAAATGTGTGGATCATGGAAAGGCAGTTGTAGAAAAGGTATGTTGACTGGGTGCAAGTGGGTTACTGAATATAGGACAACTTTTCGTTGTTGTTTTCTTCTTCTTTTTATAATGCCAGGCTCATTCATCAACGATAAAGTGAGTTATCTACTGGCTTTACTATGCTCATGCACAATGTGCCGTGGAATATTCATTAATTGTTTATCATAATGAGCTGACAATTAAAGGTAGGAAGTGATTTGTAAATAGTTTTACAAATCAGAAATTCACACTCTGCATTACCTTTATGTAATACTGTACGCGATACCTTAGACTGGCTCCAGTCCCTGCATACTGTGTCTACTCTCCTCGCTGGGATACAGGGACTGGTACAATCGGTAATGGTGTCGGATTTCTGGCGCTGTTTAGCGCCACTATTTCTAACACTCTCCATACAGATATCCTGGCCACTGATTAGGATATCTGAAGGGAGATTGATACCCTCTACTTTGATCTCAAAGACGGCCAGGGAACTGGAGGGGGAGGGGGAGGGATAGGAGGAGGTATAGGGTTACAGGGAGCGGCTTGGGGCCATAAACAGGAGATTCTGTTCATACTGGACAAGTCTTTGATTCATGGGACAGTCATAGAAGGATACATACTGAAATCAACTTTATTCTGATTGCGATTAATCATTTTGTGTTCATAATCAAAGACTTGAGCAAGTCTAGCGATACCTGTCTGTCCGCTAGGGGAACCTGCTATGTAAATAGTCCCTGGTGCTAGTTGTATGACCTGATATTGTGGGAGAGGCGAATACCTTTATTACCCACATATGAAGTCCATAGATCGATACTGAGTAGAAACCGGAAAGCCGTATCATACTAAGTAGAATACGGCTTTTTCTGCTAACTAACGGGCACTATATAAACTATTTTATATAAAAATGCAAGGCGCTTACGTCTAGTTTCTAGTCATCTACTAGGATTTTTTAGCTAATAATTAGTCGAAAGTTTTAGTAATGAATACAACAGTACCATGGTTTTGATGTGTGTGGCCATAGTCTCCTTGTAGTGGACACTAGAGGGAAACTATGTTCCAGTCGAAATAAGTCAAAGTTACGAGGTAAGGCTTGGAAAAATTACTGCCCGCGGCTACGCCTTGGGCAGTAATTTTTTTAAGACTTACCGACGTATTTACACTGGTACGTGGTTTCCCTATTCCTATATACCTTCAATTGTCGTCTAATATCGATAAAAACCGAACGACTCTGAACGTCAACCTGGGCAGTAAACGTCAACCTGGGCAGTAAACGTCAACCTGGGCAGTAACTTCAACCTGGGCAGTAAACAAAAGTTATTCCACCCCCAGCAGCGTTAAGTAATCATAGGTCGTTCGCTCATAGGTATATAGGAATACGTAATACTCGCTCCGAGATTTATTACGTGTCAACTACGGGGAGAATACGGCCACTAAGATCAGAATCATGGTAATCTTGTGTCTATATACTTCTACTCTGTGACAAAGATCTAACGGGATAGTATAAAGACATTGATCCATCATAAAGATAATGATTTAAAAAATATTTTCTTTCTTGAAACCAACATGTTATACATGATACAAATATACATAGATCCCAGATGTAGAATCGATATAAACAGGAATTACAACCTACCAAAAAGATGACCTGTGTTAGAAATCACTCCCAGGATTCCACGTTCATAACATGTCTGTGTATATATTGTCTGAACTACATCATTGTACCAAATGGTCCACCTATGGCTAATTATCACTTCCTTATATGGCACATTCGCAGCTACATCTAATCGCTTTTGGGATAATACTTGTGTATATGGAAACTATCTGCATGCCTTTCCTGACATTTCTGTACATATACAAACTTTCAGAGACGCCTAAGGAAGCTTGGTTGTCTGGGTATCGACCTTGACCCTGGCTACATTAAGCCCTACCGCTATTCTCAGTGTCAGGTACTTTTACCTCGTCTCGTGATGATGATTTCCCTTAGACTCGCTGAGTTCTTGTTGCCTTAGTTCTAACACAACTTTTTATAACTCGTGCTTTGTTTTATTTCGGTTGCTACCTTTTCTGTTCTAGCTGTAAGTCTTTTTATTAGGCAAAAGTATTTCGTATGTATCCCCAAGACCCTTTCTGCGTGAGGATTTAAATAGAACTGAACGAGAGTTAGCCTGATTAGTTTTTATGCCACGACGGACAGGTCGTGTATTACTACACGAGGCGATAGTCGAGTGTGGTGAGTAGCAGACCTGACCAGAGTGGCTTGAAAACTAATCAGGGTAACTCGAGTTCGGTTCTGTATTTATCCAACCCCGTCTCTACACTTCAGGTGTGAGTTCTATTTTTCGATTATTCTGTATCATGCTAGCAACATCTGAATGGGCATTTTGAGTGCAACCGGGACTTTTTTTCGTAGTAGTTGACATCCTGGCCTCTGATTGGTCAATATTTTTTTATTACTCTAGTGGCATAAAAAACACTTTATTTCACAGCATGCCACATAAAATTTGCCTATGTTAAGTCTATGGCGGCTTTTTATTAGGGGTAGGATAAAGTGTGAGGGCGGTATTTATGTGAGGGAGACCTTTGGTTTATCTCATAAACTTATGGAAACTCATACTCAACGCCCATTGAGTATTGTAGAAAGATACTCAATGGGAGAAGATGTCACACATTTTAGCCAATCAGTCAGTGATAGGGGTCAGATAAAATCTGAACTGCCCTCGATCCATAGCCATTGAATATAACCATTCATTTTGGTTTGCTACGTAATCTCACCCAACTCGGCATCGTGAGATTACTCCGCAGCCAAAACTCATGGCATATTTTCAGTATCTATGGATCTCGATGCAGTTCCTTCTTGGATCTCAATGAAGAGTACACCAGTGAAGAGTCAATTAGAAATAATAATCAGTTATACATCATTTTGATCTCCATATACAAAAATAGGTATTCTGTTTTGCTGCAATACAACACTGCATATCCCGGCTCTGTTAGTTGACCTTTTCCAAACACATAGAACTAACATTTAACCAGTAACGAGTGGCGGTAACATTTCATGGTTTGTGGTATTATAGGCCGCAATAAAACATAGAGTTTAAGCCGTTTGCATCCTTTATTTGATCCTTTATTTGGACTTGGTATTCTCACAAACATCTTAAGTTTATATGTATATAGTATTATTTATTTTAGAGTATCTTTATTTTAAATTATATATACAATAAATCACAGTAAGTCGCCAGAAGGCTTTCTCTACTTACATCTTATTTTGATTAGTATGTTAAAACTAAGGGAAGAAGTAGTTTAAGTTAGTAAAGGATACTAAACCAATTTATAGTTTAATTTCCCTTAAAAGGATGATGTTCTTGCTAAGAAAATGCACGAGTAATTAATTCTACGATGACTCAGACATTCTTACACAAGTACTTATGTTTTGGTAGATCATATTTTGCTGATTATTTCTACTCCCAGGATGCACTGCAGTATCTGCAGTCAGCCAATCAGGCACGAGCAATGCTGACGTCACGGCAAAATGACGCTATTCAGCATCGTTCACCCTACAGCCTCACCTCCCAGAAGTCGTCTGCTTCCAGAACCAACCTCAACTCCTCCACACTCTATATTCCCAAGGTCACTGCCACGTCAGGGCCAAGGTCAACTCCAAGGTCAGAACATAGCAAAGAAAATATACGCTCGAAGAACATTAGAAAGGTCATCGGGCCAGATGGGAAGGTTCGACTGGAGGTGGGAGATGTGTCCAGTAATAAGGTCACGGGGTCACATGAGACGCTGCCCTTGACCCCGCGTATTTTGACCTTGAGGTCACCTTACAACGTGCTCGTCAGAAATACCGACCATGTCAGAGCAACTGTCACCGAACTGCCCAATCCCAAGTCACAGAAGGTTTCCAGGAAACATGGGAGGTCTGTTGACCTTCCTCCTAGTCTCAAGGTCGATGAGGTCCCCCCATTGTCATCCTCAAGGTCAGACAGAGCCAGTCAGCCGGCGTCGTCGCAGTCAGCCCGATCCCAACGCTCCACAGTCTCCTCCAACGAAAAGGCTGGTGCCTCTTTGCTTTTTGAAGTGAGTGTAGATGTTGTTCTGCCTGTCTGATAGAGCATAACTTTCTGTGGGGACTGTAACCTCACACTCTGCCAAAACCGCTTTCTATTAACATCTACTTTTGGGCCGCCCCGTGCGCGATCTCCTCGCGGGAACTGTGACCTAACTGGACAGACCAACTGTCACTAACCACTCTCACTCTAGGTACAACTGAAATAGTGCTGTGTCCCTCTTCTGATACCTCCTGTGAATGTGTGAATCAATGTATTGTCTCGGTGGCTCTGTGGAGACTTTACGTAAGTGAGTTTGCCCTGGTAGCGTAATTGAGTGAAGCATCGCCCTCCTTCAGCGAAGTGAAGTTTTCTTTGAGCCTGAACTGCGTGTGTCTATTCCTTCACATCTGGGGACATAAAGGTCCTCATTTTGGTGTTACATTTGGCAAACTTGGGTAACTAAACGCACATGCCTCGCTAGCTCTGTTGTAGCTAGACTGGTTCCCTGCCCCAATAAAACATGGGACAGGTAACGGCCGCCGGGACCAATGAGTGAGCGACTTTGAACTTTTCTGGTTTCCCCACTGATTTGCAGTGGCAAGAATATCCAGCACAACCACGAGGTTCCCCAAATAACTTACTAATACTTGTTTATGATGTACAAAAAGATACAAAATAAAGTAATATCAACCTCTAAAAAACATAACAGATTTCGTCATGCCTTGTAGTGTGTAAACCAGCGTGAAAATGGCGGACGTTACCTATGATGCACCAAAAATGGGGGCGTTACCTTCCAGACTAAGTTGTAGCCCGTGTACCCTGCTTGTTATTCTCCAAACAGGGCCAGGTTGCTCCCCATACTGCAATATCGGGTCGTCATTTTTAACTGCGCAGAATTTGACTTTCTTACTTTGTTATTGTGTATTTAGAGGTAGGTTTCCAGTGGACTTGACTGCTTCTGAAGTCTAGCCATCTTTGTTACTGGTCCTTTTACTGGACACTAACTGGACAGTATAAATCACCAGTTACCAGTAGTGACCGGAAGTAGGCACAGAGGCATTGTGTGTGGTCTCACATTAGAGTAAAATAACTGTGAATTTACCTTTATATTGGAATGACAACACTTGTAGACAATGGTTTTACTCATATTTATTAGTTCTTTAACTTGAGAAGCCACAATTTGCCTCAACTAGCCGATATATGGGTAAGATTGGGGAACATGTGAAACTCATGCCTGTTTATATAGGACAGCTGTTCACCCCTAAATGGAGATTAGGGGTGAACACTTTACCTAGATCAGGCATTACTAAGATGGGAATTTGCAATAAACGTTTCTATTGAATAGTTATACATACAGTGCATTGAGTCATTGGCTTGTCGTTTTCGTACATAGATTATTCACTGAGGAAATGCATGGTTGGCATCCTATTTACAACATTCTATTTATCACATTAAGTGTTTTTTACCATAATTCTTCACTATACATATTACTTTACCATTCTATTGTCTTAAGCGGTGACGATCCTTTTTTGCCATCACCCCCAAGAAGTAGCTATCATTTTTATAACTCTATCAGCAATCAGTAAACCTCCAGTCTACTCCTCCTGACTCTCAATATCTTGCTGTGAAAGTTACATATTCTATTCTGAAGTGTGAGTTTCTTGCTATTAAGAGGAGGATTTAATAAATGAAAATTGGAATTTGTTTTATTTCTGCTGCGGATTTCTCAAATCATAGTCGAATGGTAGCCTACTAATGATTTGAATGGCCTTTTCGTGTTGCCTCCAAATAAAAGTAATTCGCAAAAAGGCTTAACATTTAGGTCCAATGATATCAATATCATACAACTGCTTTCAGCTGAAACCAGTCTATAGTGTGTTTATCATCAACCTTTTCTCGACATGTAGCGTACCAATATTAGTTCATTTAGGTACACACTATTTTTTCATATGCACTATTTTTCCGTATATCTCGGATTTTGCAGGCAGGATCACACAACATATCCGTATGCTCTGGGTATTGTGATGCACACTCCCTATATGTTTTCTATGGACACTTTGTATTAGGTGGATATATCTATATGCTCCGGGTATGATGATACACACTCCCTTTGTGCTTTCTAAGGACACTTTGTATTAGGTGGATATATCTATATGCTCCGGGTATGGTGATACACACTCCCATTCTGTTTTCTAAGGACACACTTTGTATTAGGTGGATATATCTGTATGCTTCAGGAATGATGATACACACTCCCTATGTGTTTTCTATGGACACTTTGTATTAGTCGGATATATCTGTATGCTCTGGGTATGGTGATACACACTCCCTTTGTGCTTTCTAAGGACACTTTGTATCAGGTGGATAAAACATCCTAATATCTTCTGTTTCACTACTCCAGGGCCCTTAGCAAGATTCCTCCGCTCTCCACGGTACACAAGGTGCCCACTGTGGCCTTGCCTGTGTGGCGGAGGGCTCCGTTCCTAGCGGGTACAATAGGAGCACTGTCTACACAAGCGCGAAACGATGATTAATTGATGATTCCCACGATGAGTCCGCGCGAAAATAACAGACTTCCATCTTTTAATAAGAACATCTCCACATTAGTCCTCTCTCTCTCTCTCTCCCTCCCGTTCCTTTTCGGTGAAAAGACACTTTTATCCCCTTCCTGTCTCCATGGCAACCGTGTGCCACACCTTGCCCCTCTCCAGGTGTTTCCCTTTGATCTGGTGCTGTTACCATGGCAACCTGCTCCTCCTCACCACCTCATTTTGATCCTGCCACTGTCTTGCCCCCCTCCCCTCGTCCTACCTCCTCGCGCACGGGGAGTGGTTCTAGTAGGTGTACCGGGGAACCCTGTTGTCAGTCACCCTCTCTACTGGTACTACCCCCCTCCCTTCTGAAGGCATGTCACACCTGTGAAACACCTTGGGAGCGGGGCCACCACCGAAGCGCTAGGTGCTCACTGATGTAAAACAAACAAAAAAATCTTTAAAATGTACCGTTCGTAGGTGTGCAGCCGGTGGCGATGGGAAGTGGCGTGGGTGTCACCGGAATTCGCCTGGCTTTAAATGTCTGTGCGGATCTTGGTGGTTTCCTTTTGTGTGCCATTGGTATGTGTGCTAGGTTCGTTCTACTTGTGTATGAGACTATATATTTGTGTGGATTTGAATGTTTTTGTAGGCATTTGTGTGGGTTTGGGTGTCATTGTTTCTTTCAATTTGGGTGTCATTGATAATTGTTATTGATTATAGGCTTTTGGTATATGTGGAGCGGGGCGGGGATCCAGCAGTGTTTTGTCCGTTCCTCAGAAGGTGGCGTGGAGAGTCAATCCCCACTGTGTAGTGGTTCCGGGCAACGCCGCACAGGAAAGTGGTGTGGCAGGGGCAAGGATTACGTAACACTGAGTTTTTATACTCCGCATTCACAGCGGGTCGACACGCTGTCCTCGCGCATCTCTCTTTAGGAGCAGACCCTTGGGCCCTCACTTTGGCAGGCAGGTTCTCAGAACCTTCCTGGTGGTTAGGTGAGTCTTTCAGATAAGCCTCTCCAGCGTTACCTGGTACGTAGTGCCAGGGTACTGTACTTGTGGGAGTGATCTTCCGAGATCACTTCGGGAAGTAATTGAATAAACATTCCTGTTTACTTGAGCCGTGGAGTTGTGTTGTGTGTGATTAGGTTAGCTCATACTTTCCAAAAACCGAACCAACCTATGTAATAGCACATAGAGTGGGATATGGTTGGGAACTAGCGTTCCGGAGGTAGACCTTCCGACGTAAAGCTAGGCGGCGACCACCACATATGCAATAGTTTAGGTGTCAATAGCTTATCTCTGGTGTAGGTGTTACAAACATCTCTGGAATAAGGCGACATTGGTATCTGTGGGTGATGATGTTAATATCTGTGTAGGTTTGGGTGACATTGGTATATGTGTTCGACTGGGTGTCTCTTCAGGTTTAGGTGTCTTAGGTGTTTTGGGGCCCTTCATCAAGCTTTAGTTGTGATTTATATCAGTTTTGTATGTGTCTAGGTGTAATTGGTAATTTGTGCAGGCTTGGGTGCTATTGGTTGCATTATGAAAAGTGCCCATTCTGTTTTAGGCTGTCTGTTTGAGGTTTTTTGATCTTTTCTGCTCTTTAGAAAATATTTACATAGAACTGGATTGGGAACCATATAAATGAACAAACCTCCATGAGTTTGGATGCACTGCAATCATCATTGAGGCGAAGCCGAATGATGATTATGGCGTATCCAAACGAGTGGAATATTGTTTATTTTACAATTCAAGTGCAGTTCTGGATTTATCACACGCCTTTCGCAGACATAAGAATAGCATCACAATATCAGAATAATTCAAATTACTTTGCAAATCCAGCTAGGAATGTATAAATCCCCATGTCTTGTCTGCTTATGACGTCATTTCGCATCACTCTGTCATGACCATGGAATAGCATTGGCACTTTACGTGGGTGATCATTGTTTATAATATTTTGTTACTATGACTAAACTTGTACCAGGGTTGAGACTGGTCCCGTGATATTTATGCTATATGAATACTTTGAAGAAAAGAGTCCTTTACAGTTTGCGATTTCAGAGAACAGGGGACTTCGGTTTGGAATTGTCACTAAATAACAGTAGACAAAGTGTAACCCATCTCTGCCTGCCATAAGTTTGAGAATACTTGCAACATGAAGGTGTTCGTATCATACTTACAATTTGTTGATATATTTATCTCACACCTGGTACAAGTTACGCCCTTGGAATAACATAGGAAAATTATTCGCAATGACAACCCATGTGACGTGCCAATACTACGCCATGGTCGTGGCAGGGAAATTCGGGATGGTGTAATAAGTGACTGGCCAATCAGTAGGCAGGATTTGAGGAGGTAGGCAAGACATCAACATGCAGATTTATCTGTTCCTAACTGGATTTGCTGAAGCAATTAGAATTATTCCGATATTATGGTGCTATATAAAGTTATTGCAGGAGTGAGATAAATCCAGAACCACCCTCGAATCGTAAAATACACAATACTCCACTGACTTGGATGTGCTGTCATCGTCACTTGGCTTTGCCTTGATGATGATGCCTGCGCATCCAAACTCGTGGAGAATTGTTTATTTATATGCTTATCAGCCTGCTGGGGTGGACAGGAATGATCTGGTTACCCTCTTGGTCACCTTGCCTCATCGTGGTGCAGACCGGATATGCTTGCATACAAGCATAGTTAAGCTACCAGGGTGGGGAGTTAGCTAAGTGGTAAAGAGCACTGGACTCCAAGGTTGTGGGACCTTGTGTGCTCAAGTCCTACTGCAGCCACTTTTCTCTTTCACCCCCAGCAGTGGTAGATTTACTACTATATAAAAAGCCAATCCATCTCATACCATGTGTATGTGGTCTGGGAACTAAAAGATCTCTCACCTGGTAAATGTGTAGGGGTGAGATTTCTACCTATATTCATCTCATAGATTCCGTCAAACCCAAATTAAGTCTAATTGAACATATTGGACCTTAACCCGCTATACCTAGACAAACGACACGGTCGCACTAAACTACACGATGCACCTTTACTCTTTATCCACAAGCCAAATTGTACTGCCTTTTTGAACTCAGTATTATATGCCGGGGCGATTGCTTGGAATAATCTATCACCTGTATCGAGAGCCATTCTAACTGACTTAGAATTTAAAAAGATTTTTTTTAAATACCTACAAACTAAGGTGCCATTATAATAGAAACTACTTGTCAGGACCCCCTGATGTCTAGTCATGTTGTAATTCTCTAACTTGATGCTCAGAGCTACATGTACCAGTCTCCCAAGATATTCTTAGTGTGGTGAAACCTAACTTTACTCTACCATTTGAATCACTCATAACTGTTCTGGGGGTGATAGTGTTGTATGGCTGACATGGTACCTAAAGCGTATGGAAAGGCCCACTTAAAGAAAATCAGCCTCTTGTATACATAAGGCTGACACGTTTTTTAAGCCACTTTATACGATGCAACAGCAAAAATTTACTTCCCAAGATGAAATTTTAACTGTGTACTTAAGCATCAATAAAGAAAGTTTTGAGAAAAACCCACAAAAAACTACCCCAAATAAACAAAAACAAACAATTATTCGCTTCTCGATCCAATTCTATATGAGAAGTAAGATCAGTATTTAGCCTCTCCCCTGTTGGTTCATAGAGTTGCCGTCGTTTGCTGTCTTAGTAGCACTTTGACAAATTACAAAATGACAAAGTGTTTCAGTTGTTCGTGGCTGTAGTCAAACAAACTGAAACAAACACCCAGGCATAATTATTTTTGTAGTTTCAATATTTTCTACACAACGTTAACGTTTCGACGTTTTCAAAAGTTTACATACACTGGACGAACTTTATACTTAAAAAAGTAACTGGTATGGATTTATCCACTAAAACTTCGGTATGGATTTCTCCACTAAAAGTCCACAACTTAATAAAAATATAGCGATAGAAATGTGAAACACAATGGGGAGTAGTAGCATAGAAAGTGGCCGCTTAAGCTTTAGGAAGAGTGACATGTGTCAGTATTTGACTTGTAAGATAATCGAACCAGCACGGCTCAGGATAGTACATCAAAGGTACATAATGTTAGTAAAGGTGAAAACTGATTCAAAGGTATAGCAGAGCCCCGGTCGGCCTCAGAGCCATCAAAGAGCTTCTCCCCTCGAGGATTAGTTTCACCGCTGCACCTGAACGCACTGAGAGTTATATAAAAGAGTATTCTTCCGTCGTCAGCGGTTTTCAGAAGTAGACTTGTATGAGTGCCTGCAGGAGATATTATCGTTAAACGGGATGAGTTTTAATTTGGGCTTCCGTATGTGACGACTGGAGTTTGGCGTAGTGATATCACGAGGCGGAGGCGAGCGATATCCGGAGCCAAAACTCCAGGAGTCGCATACGGGAGCCCAGATTTAAAAAAAAACGAATAAGGTTTTGATTTTATCCTACCCCCTGTGAACGATATTTTTATGTGAGGATAATAACAAAAAACACGATAAAAACTTTCTGAAGTCCTCCATATAGCTCCCCTTGCTGCTCTGAAGGCGCTTGGAACTACTTACAGCTGCGGATCTCTGATTGGTCCATTTTTTGTATGTTCCTAGGAGCGATTTTGTATCCGTATGCGACATACGGGCGCATACGAAAAGTTAATGTTAAGCCTATGGGATTTTATATTAGGGGTATCAATTGTCTATCAATTACTGCCCGCTGCTAGGGGTGCAGTAATAATAATGTTCGTGCCGCTGTGAGAGTGACATAATAAGTCATTAAAATGTCGTTTTTTCATCGATTTAAGGTATATAATAATAAGCAAACGTCCTGACTGTAGACGAAGCGATTCTAGTTGTCGGTCAGTCGTCGATTTCGTACTGCCTTCCAGGCAGTACGAAATCGACGCCTGACCTCGAACAGGAACCGTTTCGTCCACAGTAAGGACGTTTCCTAATATTATCTCAACTCAGTATTTTTCACCATAGGTTTTTTTAAAGCAGTTTATTGGCACTTATTAAACGTACATGGAATTAATATTCAATACAACAGTAGATTATCCGTATACAACATAATAAGAAATTTCATAGCTGCTTGTTTATTTTTGGAGGAAAAGAGAAAGACATCTATAGACTAACGGATAGTTTTAATATTGGAAAAAAAAGAAAATCCGTTTGTAATACAGAACCTAAACCAACTCATGAGAGGTTGGGCTAGGTATCTATACAATGTGGAGGGATCTTCCCTCAAATCTTATAGGATAGAACGTTGTAGAACATTATAGCTAGATACAACCAAACATTTCTAGGAGTGACAGATTCTCACCATAGGTTCAGCATTAGTTCTCATACACCATGGCCGTGAAGGTAGTGTACCCAATACTCAATGACTAATTAGGTGTTTTATGTTTACCTACCACATATAAAACGTTAGAATTTTGGTCGGATCCGCTTGGAGTTGCTCCTACACATAGAGACAGAATGAACCAGACCTATCCCTGGAGACTGAAGGGTCACGAGAGTGAGATTCTCGTTTAGTGAAAAACTCAAACCGGCTCTTCATTTTGGTAGATCTATACATAGGCATACTTTTTCTCCTAGGATATATTCTGAACCATGCCGAAATCCAAGTTTAGTATTGTAGTTTTCTGATGTACTATCCTCATGACTGCAGAGTAATTAACTCAGTTTCGCTTCGTGAATTACTCGGCAGTCAAACTCAGTGGAGTACGGACTAAGTTACTTTCATCTCGTGAGTTCCCTTCTAACTACTCAAGGTATACAGGAGCTCATTGGTTCACAGAGTAAAGAAGGAGAATCCTAAATCTCCTAAATCAAGTTCATCTCCCTGGTCAAAACGGAGAAATGTTCGTCTGACTGATCTTTGCAAATTATGGTGGTTTGTAAACTACTCTTGTACCGTATCATATTGCAGATAATGTTTTTTTTTAATTTATTGACTCTAAAATTCACCTACAGTGGGTTTGTTAAGACTAAGAGTTCCATAGCTTCAGGCTTTTGCACCAATGTAAATACTATTAAAGAATATAGAAGCAATATCATAAGATTCCCAAGTATACAAACGAGCGAATAAAGTTTCAGATTTAGACAATGTTTTTTTATCATTCCTTTAGGTAGGACTTTTATAGACTCTCTATATCACATATAGCCAGTGGAACCAGCGCTGGAGTTTACTGATCCAACATATTGTACACCTATTCGTATAAGTAATAGTGTTTGCAAATTATATATTTTCATTATATTACTATGGGGTCATCCATAAAGTATGTATGCACTGACGGGGGTCAAAAATATTGGAGATTTTGCGTATGCACCCTCTTTGTTCTATTGCGTACAAGATCGGGAGGGGGGGTGGGTAAAATATTTCAGAAATTCTGCGTACGTACTTTATGCATGGTCCCTATAGTATTGCACCAATATTATCAAGAAACGTCACAAATGTCATACGATTGTTTTTATGGCATAAGTTGTCTTCAGGGAATGATTTCACGAAGCGGAGCTGAGTCATATCTGGAGTGGAAGACCACAAACACCAAGTAAACAATTATATGAAATTTCGTGACCTTTAGATTCTATCCTACCCCGTCACATGTTTTTAACTTCATATGTCATGCGTGGCATATAAATATCTTATGGCATAACCGTGGCATACAGTCACACCATGTTAAGTCTATAGAAAATCATATGAGGGGTAGGATAAATAAATAAATATATATATATATATATATATATATATATATATATATATATGTATGTATGTATATATATATATATATATATATATATGTATATATATATATATATGTATATATATATATATGTATATATACATATATATATATATATACATATATATATATGTATATATATATATATATAAATATATGTATATATATATATATATATATATTTATATATATATTTATCTGTTCATATTATATATATGTTTATTCATTTTATATAGATATATATATATATAGATATATGTATAGATACTTGGTATATGGCAATTTGTTTTAACGCATGATAACCAAGCTGCAATACCCCACGTACTATATTCACATAACAACATCTATAGATAAGAGTCGACGTCCATTTCTTACATCAATATCATCAATACAGATGTGCCTCCTGTATCGACACATCATTCACCAAACGCCAAAACTCCTGCGCCTCCAAATAAGCCTTTTGTAGGCACCTCCCTTAGAAAATAAAATATGGATGGCAGGGACTATGCACACAGCTAGGGGCGGATAGAGGAGCTACAATAGCGCCCCCTACGCGGCTCATCAGGGCATGCCCACTCAGGTAGCGCCGCCTGTGTGGTGTATGTGGGAGGTGTGCACCGCCGCCGACCCCCGCCGACCCCCGCCTATTGACAGGTGCCAATACTTTGATGTGTGGCGCCAGGTAGAACCTGCACCGAGTGACCCCGAGCACCTGACGCGAGCTGGTGACGGAGACGGACACCAGGGGGCGTGGTGGTGGCGAGCAGCTCGCGCGGGGCATGCTGGGGGCTGGTGAGGGGGTGAGGAGTGAGCGGTGCAGTGTGATCAGGGTTCATGGAGGAACTGGGAGGTGGGTTTCTGATGACATATCCCAGGGAGGTGTTTTTAAAACTAACAAAGATACTATAGAGGAAACCCATGAAAGTTTAGGGTCAGAGCTTTCATCTCACCCCAGATATTTTTTCTCCATAGACTTAACATTGGAAACTCGTATCTAACACCCATTAGATATTTAGGAAAAATATCCAATGGGGGATAATGTCACAAATGTTAGCCCATTAGACAATATTAAGGGTGAGATAAATTCAGAAACCCATTCAAGTTTAGGGTCAGAGCTCGATCCCATCTCATTTGAATCACATAGCAATTCGCGCGGCTTTGCCTTGTGAATTACTATGTGATTCAAACTCGATGGGATACGACCTCAGACCCTAAACTTTTATGGGTTTCTTCTATAGTATCCCATCGAGTTTGAATCGCGTAGTAATTCACAAGGCGAAGCCGCATGAATTATGTAGCGATTCAAACGACATGGGATTGAGCTCTGCCCCTAAACTTGAAAGGGTTTCTGAATTTATCTCACCCTTTACATTGATTAATGGGCTAACATTTGTGACATAATCCCCCATTGGATATTTTTCCTAGATATCTCATGGGCATTAGATACGAGTTCCCAATGGTAAGTATATGGAGAAAAATATCTGGGGTGAGATAAAACAATTGATATTATCATTGTCTTAGTAGCATTCTCGTTGACTAGAGTGGTCAGTTTTAATGGAGGGTGGTCTGACAAGGCGATAACTGGAAAAAATGTAAATTTGAGGTGGTGAAAAGGCGATAACTTCTATCTTTTATCTATGCGATATAATGTAAAATTGATCCCACATAACAAAATGTCCTCAAGAAGGAGAAATATAAGAGGAAAGATATTTTGGATTTCTGATGACCACGTTTAGAATACGTAATGAGATGAATGTCCAAGTTGGTATCGCTGTTGTAGGTCCTACTCATAGTCTTACTGTAATTGTTGTTTGAAAAAATACCTCCCGGGTTCAAATGCTC
The DNA here is from genome assembly GCA_950022655.1 of Alentia gelatinosa. NCBI lineage: Eukaryota > Metazoa > Annelida > Polychaeta > Phyllodocida > Polynoidae > Alentia > Alentia gelatinosa. Next base: position 39,295,549 of record OX465590.1, on the reverse strand, counting down.
GTACTGCTGTGGTTTACAGGAAAAGATTGAGAAGGACCTGCAGGGAGGTGTTTTTAAATTGAAAACGATAAAAGAACTGCTCTTATCGTGGTCTTTGTTGCATTCTCGTTACCTAAAGCGATTCGTCTTCAAGGAGAACGGTTTTACAAGACTATCAGGAAAATATCTCTAATTTTAGTCTTTTTAAAAGTTCATAAGTGTTGTTTTTTTTAAGTCCGTTGCCAGGTGGGCTCAATCTAAGATAGGAAAAATGTAAACAATAAAATTTGCAAAAGATATCCTGGAATTCTGAGGAAAACGGACTGACACTTTGTGATCACTATGGTCTGAGGTATGTTGAGGGTAAGTTGAACTTCCCTTCAGTGGGAACTCCCTTCAGTAGGATCTCCCTTCAGTGGGAACTCCCTTCAGTGGGAACTCCCTTCAGTGGGAGCTCCCTTTAGTGGGAACTCCCTTCAGTGGGAACTCCCTTCATTGAGAACTCCCTTCAGTGGGAACTCCCTTCAGTGGGAACTCCCTTCAGTGGGAACTCCCTTCAGGGGACCTCCTTTCAGTAGGAGTTCCCTTCAGTAGGAGTCCCCTTCATTGGGAACTCCCTTCATTGGGAGCTCCCTTCATTGAGAACTCCCTTCAGTGGGAACTCCCTTCAGTGGGAACTCCCTTCATTGAGAACTCCCTTCAGTGGGAACTCCCTTCATTGGGAACTCCCTTCAGTGGGATCTCCCTTCAGTGGGAATTCCCTTCAGTGGGAACTCCCTTCAGTGGGAACTCCCTTCATTGAGAACTCCCTTCAGTGGGAACTCCCTTCAGTGGGAACTCCCTTCATTGAGAACTCCCTTCAGTGGGAACTCCCTTCAGTGGGAACTCCCTTCAGTGGGATCTCCCTTCAGTGGGAACTCCCTTTAGTAGGAACTCCCTTCAGTGGGAACTCCCTTCAGTGGGAATTCCCTTCAGTGGGAACCCCATTCATTGGGAACTCCCTTCAGTGGGAACTCTTTGAAACGATGGATCGTTTTCATTACGCTCCTTGGCCCCCGCACATCCCATATGTTTTTGAGTATTTCTCAGTTTTTATTCTGAGAAAGGAATTTCTGGTTTTATCATGCCTTTTGGTTGGGATTGAAAGATATCAATAGATTTACTGTGTCATGAAAAAATGAATAAACTCAGTTAGGACATATTATCTCATGATTAAGAATAGACATGAACCTTTTGATCACTGAAAATATTTTGGAAATGAGAAAATAGTACTGATATTCACTACAACTTAGATTATTTGGTCCAGCCACAAGTTGATATGCAATATGTTCTAGGGATTAGAGGTAGGCTTTAGCTTATTGTCAGGACTATTGGGACGACAAACTTTCTTAAAATGTGGGACAAACTTAAGCCTACACTCGTATGCTTTTTCACAAGCCTGTCAGTCTAAAACATATGAGGACACACTGGCAAAATGGGTCATGGCAAAGGCAAGTGTTATCTACAAATAACACTACTTTTTACAAAGCAAGTCGAGCATTTTGAGATGTGTTTCAGAGCCCATAACTAGAGGTATTCAGTCTGTCAGCTGAATTTACTCTGTTTGTCAGCTGTCAGATAGATCCTGCCTAGTTAGTTAGCTCTCACTGAAAATCTGACCAGTCTGTCGACCGGCAATGGTAATCTTCCCAGTCTGTCAGGTCGTTCAGAATCAGGGACCTGTTTCACTAGTTTCGTGACATGTCTGTGACATCATACAGACAGATTGGGGTTGTCTAGTTTCGTGACAACACAAGTAGCTGCCCTTAGGAAAAGACAGACCCGAAACATAAGAATTAGACAAATATACACATCACGGACCTATTTCACAAGCTTCGTGACAAAAGACATGAAAAGCGGCACCAACAGTGCAAGCAAGAACGGACAAAACGAAGTCTAATGTCTAGTTCTTATGAAACCGGACACACCATCTAGACGCCATCTAGACGTGTCACGAAACTAGTGAAACAGGTCCCTGTTCAGTCTGTTAGCGATCATTCAGAATCTGCCCAGTCTATCAGCGACCAGCTAGGATATGTTCAGTCTGTCAGCGATCAGTTAGAATCTCCCCAGTCGTTCAGCTGTCAGTTAGATTCTGTTCCGTCTGTCAGCGATCAGTTAGAATCTGCCCAGTATCTCAACTGTCAGTTAGAATCTGTTCAGTCTGTCAGCGATCAGTTAGAATCGGCCCAGTCTCTCAACTGTCAGTTAGAATCTGTTCAGTCTGTCAGCGATCAGTTAGAATCTGCCCAGTCTCTCATCTGTCAGTTAGAATCTGTTTAGTCTGTCAGCTGTCAGTTAAAATCTGTTTAGTCTTTTAGCAATCAGTAAGAATCGAGAAGCCTCCCTCTAAACGCCACGTCAAAATTTTTTCCGAACCACAGATTGCCGTCAGATGATCCAATGGAACGAAAAAGTTACGCAAAAATGATCTACTTTATGGGAGGCTTAGGCAGGCTGCGTCCATTAGGACTACAAGAATAGAGAGAACTTGACACCCCGAAAAACATTTCCGGATGGGACTGGCTCCGGGGGGAAAGACCACAGAAGAGTACCTACCACACTTAGCCTGATGAGACTGGATAACAGTCGAAACCACGAGAGAATACTGAGTGTAATCGCACTCGCTACGGCGTATTTTCTGAGGCGAAAGCGTCAGACGAGCTACTCGGGTTGACTGGTTCAACAAGAGATAGCAACGCCCCTACCACACCGTGTGAACGCGCGGTGTCCACATATCGGGTTGACGAAGCTTCAACAAGATAATGTATACAGTGATGGGACGTGACAGTTGCCATTGACAGACAAAAATCGTGTAGATTGTTTGTGTTCTCCTAATAGCCCCTTTCCATTGGCCATCACCGATATACAGTCAGGAACCACCAACAGACCTTAGCACTGCTGACGCAAAATGAAAATAGGCTATTAGGAGAACACACAAAATCTACACCACTTTTGTTGGCCAATGGAAACGGGCCTTAACGGTGCACAGCAGTACTCATCTAGTCTGTTGTCCCGCTGGCATGCGCTGTAGAAGTTAGGACAGTACTTTAGTTCACCTTCTAGATGATGTATGTAATTGACGTTTTGATTCACCAACCCCCGCCACTTGTTCCTCTACCTATAGGAAATAGCGATCCACACCACCAGGTGTCAGATCGGTTTTAAATAACATTGCGATCCGATTATAGCTAGCGATACCACAAAAAGTGGAACAACGGGGTCCTGAGGGCCTAAACGTTGCGACTGAAATTTTGTCGATCATGTTGTAATCGCATAGGCACATCGCCGCGTAAATTATGGCTATTAGCGATACTTTTTATGTGGATCCTCACACCAGTGCGGTTCGTATTACTTTGGTTAGAAATGACCTTGTCTGATATTCTCAATAACGAACCACGGTGGCGCTACCATCCCCTGCCCCTTGTTCTTCTATAGGAAATAGTGATCCACACCACCAGGTGTCAGATCACTTTTAACTGGTGCCATCTGTACGTAAATAAAAAACTAATATATCTCCAACTGTCTCACTCAATATGTGCCCCTGAATTGATGTATCGCTATCGCATGGTAAAAATAGCGATACCGCAAGAATATAGGGATACGATCCGATATTACAGGAGCAACGCTTTTTCAGTCGGATCATTAAAGTAATCGTAAAAATAAAATTGCGATCCGATTATAGCTAGCGATACCACAAAAAGTGGAGCAACGGGCCCTGGAACTATAATGGTCACTACATTGTTTATAGAAGATAACATCAAAGTCATTACATTTCGAGACACTACTAATTCTCTCAATGAAACTCTAGGTCTGACTCGTTCAATGAGACATTATCTAAGTCCGTTATAGAATCAATTTGTCAGTTATCTAATTAATTAATAATCAATCAATTAGTCAATAAAGGGGGTGATCATTTAGAGTCGGTATGCGAACACCTGCCATTCATTCATTTAAACCATCCGCCGGGAGATCGATTTTATTTCTCACTTCTGAACAGACAGAAAGTGGGTCATTCAATGAGCTACTCGGTGCAGACATGGTGCCAGCTCCTGAAACAATTCCCGGGAATTTTAACCAGGACAGTACCAGGAAATGACAGATCGTGACTGCTCGGAGCCAAGAAGAAAGGGAGGCAACAGTGGCATTCACACGGTGAGATTCATGGACCTCACAGGGTTCAAAATCTCATGAGATTCTGTTCCTTTTTAAGTGGCATTCACACGGTGAGATTCATGTACCTCACAGGGTTCAAAATCTCATGAGATTCTGTTCCTTTTTAAGTGGAATTCACACTGTTTGATTCATGTACCTCACAGGGTTCAAAATCTCATGAGATTCTGTTCCTTTTTAAGTGGAATGCACACGGTGGGATTCATGTACCTCACAGGGTTCAAAATCTCATGAGACTCTCTTCCCTTTTAGGGGTAAATTGCGCCAACAATTGAAGGAGAAAAATATGTCTCAGCAAAATGGAACCAAACAATTTAGACGAAGAGATTGTGTTCGAGTACGGAATCCCAGCAGGATTTGTGTCATACATCTTTTGAGGTACATGAATCCCATCGTGTGAATTCCATTTCACATTCAGTGGTGGTAGAACTGCACACGGCAGACTTGAGCGACCGGGAGAGATTCTTGTTTGATACGATTCTTGGGACGTGTTTTAGGTCCTGGCGCTTGTGGAGAGTGAAGGCGGGCGTCAACCAACCACGACAAGGCTACGGCAATGGGTTCCCGACAAGGTCCACGACAGGCCTACGATAGGAAGGCCTGTCATAGCCTTGTCGTGGTTGATGGACCCTAGTTCTCGACAAGAGTCTACGACAAGGCCGCGACAAGGCCACGATAGGCTGCGACTGGAAGCTTGTCGGAGGCCTTCTGACAAGGCTACGACAATATCGAACATGTTCGATTTTTCCTACGACTGGACACTTGTCGTGGAGTGGCATGGTTTCCTTGATATCACTGTCGTAGTGTGTCGGTACCATGGACTTCTTTTTTACGGGACCCAGCGATGTCTATGACACGCCCCGACACCACTGTCGTAAAGCCCCTCTTCTCACGACAAGGCTGCGACAAGGCGCCGATAAGAACTTTCTTGTCGGCGCTTGTCGTAACCTTGTCGTGGTTGGTGGACGCCACCCTTTACTGTGGGAGTATCAGCTGAGCGCAGTCTCATTCCACGCCGACCGTCTAATAATCTAGCATCGTACAGTAATAAAACGATGCTCCTGTAAACGTACAAATTTCGATCCGAACTCTGGCCTTGGCATGTTTACAACCGATGTCGAAGCGTAGACACCGTCGGCCATTTTTAAATATCGACGTCGTAATCATATCCGTTACGACCGTGAAATGAACCCTGATATACTGCACAGATGTGCAGTACATCATGGGGAGCAGCGTGTAGTAATTACGTCACTTACGGCAGTAGGTATATAGTAAATGACATTTATTTCTGTATAGGAAGGTGGTTTTAGCCCAAGAAATTCAGGTCAACTATAGACTATAAAACCGTTCCAAGGCGCTATTAACACTATGTAAGGAGGTCAGGGTGATTATCGTGGTTTGCTCTGAATGCAGTCATTGGCTGCCTGGTCAATCCATGCCTTCTATATTCCTTATATGGAAGTGAAGGTACAGGGACAACTCCATGCAGATAGTGACCCAGGGACGATGTTGGTCAACTTCATTAACCACTTACGGACGACCTTATGGACGGCTAAGACTGTCTTAGCGAACAGACTCAAATAGTATTAAACGATAACCCTTGTACAAGGTACAGAATAGTGACTTCATGTAAGATCCTAGATATTATTAAACAGGCCCCTTGTGTCTGGGTGTGGCCCCACTCCACAGAGAACTAGGAGCAGATGGTACGTTCATCATCAATGAATGAGCGTGGATTTATAAACGAATGACACTTAAAAGGTTTTGGATATATTCAGTTTAACCCACCTGCACCCAGTGAACTTGCTATTTCTGCCACTGCCTGAGTCCAGGATCCAAACATATCAAGCACCAGTGGGTCTTGAGGTATTTCGGTCTCGAGTGGTTGGTCAGAGTCAGCACTAGGCATGCTTCTAGGACCCTGAGACACTGTCACTCTGCTCATTTACCAAATACCACAGTGAATGGCACACAGATAATGAAGGTATAGTTTTTTTTGCAGCAAGCTAAAAGTGTAGATAGGACCACTCTAACTCGTAGGCACCGTATATAGTGCGTGCAAGCACGCTCTATAGAACAGCCACTGGGGGCCTTTTTTCTGGCACTTGGGGGGTTTATATTAAAACCTGAAAGATGGTGAGCAATACTTTTAACAACCCTCGACCCCAAGCTGAGGCCTAGAGTCCACTTCCAAGCTCCCTACGGATTCTTTGCAGATGTGTATGAGACAGTTTGCTGTGCTGAAAGCCCGCTTCCATTGCCGATTATTTCCAACCGACGAAAGATCATTGAAGCCTTGGATTTGAAGTAGTGACCGATTATGGTGAAAATCACGCAATAACACCATCACTCAACGAATCAGTCAACGCTCAAAGTATGTGTCTGAAAATTCCATCGGCATGTTCATGTGAAACAAAATGAAAATACGTCCACTGTACCCTCAGAGATTCTGTGTCACCGACATGGAGTCAGTGACCACCGCTGACAGACTTAAATTAGGCCCGGCGTCCACCTACTACGATATGGCTCCGATATGGTCTACGATGCACCTCCCGGTAAAAAATCAAAATCGCGTCGGAAGGTCACCTAATATCGGGGCAGTTGACCACTTTTCTGCAGTTAGACATCAATAAAAAAAAACCCATACAATACATGGTGGATTGGCATGTCTAGTCATATGTCTACGATTTTGCACCTTCCCGATATGTCTCCGATACTTGCTTCCTGTATCGGTGCCATATCGGTAGGTATAAATTTCTATCGTAGTAGGTGGACGCCAGGCCTTAGGGTCTCCCGAAGAATCGGGGCTATTTTTGTCGACCAATGGAAACAGGGTTTATACTCTAATCCTGGGGAACAACCTGTAACAACTGGACCAACACACACAGATGCCTCTGGAATCATCTACTGAAGCAGTGATGAGGGTTGACGGCCTTGCCACAAACAAATATTAAGAGATATGTAGTTCACAGACGTTGTCCATTGTGATCTTATTCTCAATATAAAACACACACACATCTATACATGGAAATAATCCCAATTCAGATTTTTTAGAAGTTACTTTTTAATTAGCATATGAGCACTTAGTGTACTGCCTCAGTAAGATACCAATAACATCTTCTCAGGATGCAGTATTAGATATTTTCTAATATCCTTGTCAAAACCAAATCTATTCCATCAAATTAACTTGTAATCAACAAGTTTGATTTTATCTGCTCAATATTTTAATTTATATCAATCAATAATGCTGATAATATTCTAGATGACCAAACATTCTACAGTCGCCGACCGCATATTGCATCAAGGCATTGTATACATTTACATTCTTCACTGATGAATATATATATATATATATATATGTCAGATGTCTGGGTGTGACACAAAGGGAATATTACAAAGGTTCGTCATCGACGTTGACAACAGCTGTTGTCTGAATAAACAGGTCGATTCCCCATTAACAAGTCCAGCCCTGCTGAATATTGATAGCATATTAGCTTATATATATATATATATATATATATATATATATATATATATATATATAACCGCGGGTAAGGGGGCACTTTGGTGGGACACCTCAAGGTTTCGATTGCGGTTCATGATTTTTCACTACCCTTTCATGGACATAAGATAGCACCACAATATGAGAATAATTCAAATTACTTGGCAAATCCAGTTGGGAACATTTAAATCTCCATGTTGATGTCTTGGCTACTTCCTTAAATACTGTCCGCTGATTGGCCAGTTAATTATGATGTCATCTCGTATTAGGCCGCCACGACCATGGTGTAATATTGCCACTCTACATAGGTGAGCATTGCATAATTATTTAATGTTATTCATATGGCTAAACCTTTACCAGGGGTGAGATAAAAGAAGAAGGTTTAGGGTCAGAGCTCGTATCCCATCGCGTTTGAATTGCGTAGTTATTCACAAGGTGAAGCCCCTTGAATTGCCTAGCGATTCAAACGAGATGGGATCGAGCTCTGACCGTAAACTTGAATGGGTTTCTGAATCTGAATCTCACCCTTCATATTGACTAATGGGTAACATTTCTGACATAAACCCTCATTGAGTATTTTTTCTCACTGAGCGTTGGATACAAGTTCCCAATGTTAAGTACTGAGGAGAAACCAAACGAGAGTGTTGTTGTTTGTTGCACAATGGCAATGTCGCGTTTACTGCGCGAGCCGGAGCCGAGTGCAGTGATACGCAAGATTGCCGGAGTGCAATAAACAACACTACTAACTCGAGTTTGGTTTAGAATTTATCCTACCCAATAACAATAAATAAGAAATAACATAAACCTAACCGATAATCAGTGATAATCATTGGTCGCTTTTCAAATGACATCATTTGACAACTGTATCCCACGAGAGCGGTAAATTTCATTTTCCTGCACCGTAAGACCAAATACAGCTGACCAAAGACCAGCTTTCCATCATAATTCCTGACAGGAAATAGCAATTCAAAGCAAACGTGTGCGTCTTCCCTTAACACAAAGTTTCAGTCTACCTGGAACAACTTGTGCCAGAGGGGCGTTGGTGTGTGCAGTTCTGTACCAACCAACCCCCTGCTGTTTTCACACCCGATGTAAGTTAATATAACCTGGATGATCACTGATATGTTTATTTTATTTCTTATACAGAATAGACATGGGTTTTTTATAGTACAGTAAACGTACACAGTTCAAGAGGCTCTGCCAACACAAGCCCCCACATACACCTGCAGGCTGGCCGCGTGCTCACCGTATAGCAGTATCGACAAAAAAAGACTTAAACCAATAAATGAATCACTCTGCAGAGTACAGCTAGGTCTCATCTGTTTGCACTGAGTCAAGCTGTCCTCTAGCAGAGCCTACACCTCCCTCTCTGCACCGTGGTGTGCGTTTTTAATGAAGGCTGACGTATCGTTACACTCGGCCTAACGCGCTCTACTCGATGGCGTGATCACTGCTTACAGCCCATGCCGTATCCATACGATTGTTTCACTATAGTTTCCGCAGTTTATCTCACCCTTGGCTTTTATATATCCATCTTATTATCCATCGCATACTAAGATCCCATTGAAATGTCATGACCCATTATATAAAACCTGTCAGATACCGTAACTGTAGTAAATGGATTCTTTTCTCACCCCTTGTATTTTTTCTTCATAGACTTAACATTGGGAACTCGTATCTAACGCCCATGAGGCATTTCGGAAAAATATCCAACGTGGGATTATATCACAAATGCCCATTAGTCAATGTGAACGGTGAGATAAATTCTGAAACCTATTCAAGTTTACGGTCAGAGCTCGATCCTTTCTCGTTTGAATCGCTATGTAATTCATGTGGCTTTGCCTTGTGAGTTACTACGTGATTAAAACTCAATAGGATACGAGATCCGACCCTAAGTTTGTGTATGAGTTTTGCTATTATTCCATTTTCTAATTACGAGGATACGGCACCTACAGACACCCCCAGTCACCCCCAATCATCCCAGGTCACTCCAAGTCAATTCCAGCCTACCCCAGTCAGCCCAAGTCACACAAAGCGACACCCAAACACACCATCTCACCCAGTCACCCCACACACCCCAAGCCACCTCCACCTACCCCATTCAGCTGACACTCGCCCCACTCACCCCACACATCCCACTCATCCCTACTCACCACCACTCACCCCACTCACCCCTACTCACCCCCCTTCACCCCCACTCACCCCAATCATCCCCCACTCACCACCACTCACCCCACTCACCCCTACTCACCACCACTCACCCCACTCACCCCCACTCACCCCCCTTCACCCCCACTCACCCCAATCATCCCCCACTCACCCCCACTCACCCCACTCACCCCCACACACCCCCACTCACCCCCACACACCCCCACTCACCCCACTCACCCAAACCCAGTCACCCCCACTCACCCCTAATCATCTTCACTCACCCCCACTCACCCACACTCACCCCCGTCACCCCCACTCACCCACACTCACCCCACTCACCCACACTCACCCCCACTCACCCACACTCACCCCCACTCACCCCACTCACCCCCACTCACCCCCACACACCCCCACTCACCCACACTCACCCCACTCACCCCCACACACCCCCACTCACCCCCACACACCCCCACTCACCCGACTCACCCAAACCCAGTCACCCCCACTCACCCCTAATCATCTTCACTCACCCCCACTCACCCCAAATCACCCCCGTCGCCCTCACTCACCACCACTCACCCCCGTCACCCCCACTCACCCACACTCACCCCACTCACCCACACTCACCCCCACTCACCCCCACTCACCCCCACTCACCCCCACTCACCCCACTCACCCCCACTCACCCCCACACACCCCCACTCACCCCCACTCACCCCACTCACCCCCACTCACCCCCATTCACCCCCACTCACCCCCTATCAACCCACACTCATCCCCAGTCACCCCAATTCACTCCCATTCACCCCCACTCACCCCCATTCACCCCCACTCACCCCCTATCAACCCACACTCATCCCCAGTCACCCCAATTCACTCCCATTCACCCCCACTCACACCCATTCACCCCCACTTACCACCACTCATCCCCACTCACCCCCACTCACCCCCGCTCACCCGCAGTCCACCCAAATCGCCCACACTCACTCCCACTCACCCCCACTCACCATCTTCCCCACATCATCCTTTTCTGAACCTCCCAAAACGCAGTGGCGCGGGTCGGGGCTCCTTGGTGTGGGTGTAACCATAACAACGGGCCGCGCCCGGTGAGCGGTGGCCGCAGACTTTGTGTTTGTTTGGGCGGTCGCCATGACGACCCATCTGGGTTACAACGCTACGGGGTGAGGTCAGGACACGTGACCTGCCCACGTGACCCGGTCAGTGTGGGCGCGGCTCACCAGGTGGCAGCACGGCCTGGATCATGTGATCTTTTTGTTCTTGTCTACAGCAGCGTGCTTCAGGGCTGGAACGTCGGGGTTATCAAGGTGGTGGTGCAGGTGGTGCTGCCTAGGGTGACTGGTGGGTGTGACCTGTATTACAAAAAATAAACCCTATCGTTGAAGTGAGCAACTGTGGTATACAGCCTCAAAGCCATGGTGTGCAGGAAAATAGTCCCTATGTGCTATAGAGAAAAGTAATAGTCCCTATTGTTATACCCTTTAATATGGCAATTACTGGGTTAGATTTATTCGGAAAGGGGGATCTTGATGGTGAAGCGGCTTCTACCGAGGCTTGGTATGGAGAAGGAGTTCTTCTGAGTATTCCGTGTTCAGCACACACCAAGACTCCGGCGGGAGAGCGTGACCTAGGCTTCTGTTTGCACGAGGTAACATTGTCCGACCGGCGTCCCTGTCGTCTGTTTTATCTGTCACAGGACACTACAGCAGGATCTAGTAGGACAAAGCAGGCGATAATCAGGAGAAATCCTAGCATGGACCACTAAAAGAATATGTTTGAAAAAAGACTCATATTTTATTGTGGGTAAGGGGCCATCCATATAGTATATATGCAGAATTTCTGAAATTTTTGACCCCCTGTACGCAATAGAACAGAGAGGGAGCATACTCAAAATTTCCGATTTCTTTTTAACCCATCCCTCTCAGTACGTAATACTTTATGGATGGCCCCTAATGTGAGGTTACTAGGGAAAGATGCACATATTTTCTCTGACTAAAAACAGAATTAATACCCAAGTGAATTTCACCAATGGAATATCAACAGGTGTGCTACAAATAAAGGGAGGTCAGTTTTGAAAATATATGTTCAGATATGGCATATTTCAAAATCATCAGGTTTTTATTGATAAGTACGATCAGGTACCTCCTCTCAAGTTCAAGATTTAATTCATAATGAGGTACCTCTATCCATCTTTAAAAAAAAATTAATTTAACATTTTGTTTCATTTGAGTATATCAAAATGGCACTCTCCCAAATCGAAGCAGCTTCTAATGCCCTTGGAATGAGATATAGTTTGGTGAATTCCTACACAGGGAGCTTACTCAAGGAAGACATACGTTCACATTCCCTGTACTCTTTTTGTTTTTAACATTTTATCTGTTAGCCTCTTCTGCATTGAGTCTCCATTTTGGCACTTTCTTGAATCCTGCTGCAGGGTAGTTGTTAGACTGGCCTCAGTCCCTGTATCCTACCCCTCCACCCCTTCTGAATGACACAGGTTTGATTCATGGGCCAGTCAGAGAAGGACACATACTATAATGAATCATTTAATGAATGTTCATAATCAAAGACTTGAGCAAGTCTAGGTAGTTGTATGTGGGGGCGGTAATGAGCATGTTTTATACCCCGAGTCTCAGTCAGAGAGAGGTATGTAGGCCACGCCCACTGTTCTACGTGCCTTCGTCTGAATACTCTTCTACTTAGTCCTCCCCAAAAACGGTGAGTTCAGGGTGAGTTCAGCCTGGGACCTGTTTCAGTAGTCTCGTGACATTAGGCCTAGACAGGCATCAACAGCGGCACCAACAGTGCAAGCAACAGCAGAAAAAGACTAGCAAATATCAGAAGATCGAAGTGGCCAATCTTCTTCATATTTGGAACAATTATAGATTATGTGATTATCTCCTACTCATGCTAAAGTTTCATTGCTTAATTACTACGAGAAGTGAGTGAAACTCCGTGTGTCATTGACTGCAATCTTGTGATCTGTCTGTATGGTGTCACAGACGCCATTTAGACATGTCACGAAACTACTGAAACAGGCCCCAGGGGGATACAGTCAAGTGTCTAAAGTGGAGTTCACACGGTGAGATTCGTGTACCTCACAAGATTCAAAATCTCATGAGATTTTGTTCCTTTTGAGGGGTAAATGTCGCCAACAATTGCAGGGGAAAAAACATGTCTCAGAGAAATGGAACCCGACAAGTCAGACGATGAGATTTTGTTCGAGTACAGAATCTCAGCAGGAACTGTCTTAGACAAACATCCTGCAAGAAATATGAATCCCATCGTGTGAATCCCATTTAAAGGGCTGGTTCCACCAGCACATGGGTTTGCCACGTTGTATCTTGGTAGCTCTTGTTATATCTTACATGTCGTGCACAATGATGTGTGTATTCCTTTTGCGATGGTGTGTATTTTGGGGTGTTCCACCTCACGATCTATTGCCCGACATATCGCTCCATACCGTGATCTATCAGAGCAACAATTACTGAGGTGCTTAATCATCCTGATGCTTTTCTGCAAAAGTGTATGCGATTACTCAAAACCTAGCAAGATTTAGCAAGTCAACCAAATCGTGCCAAATCTCATTATATCTTGTGTGTTGGTGGAAGAGTCCCTTAACTGTGGCAATAAGATAAGTAAAGTATGGAGAAAGAATAATCCTGCATTGTGCCTCTAATTCTACGTGGTAATCGTCAAATATTGTGGCTAACACAGAGGCTATCCCTGTTGTAGTTTGTTTCACATTCCTTTATTCCGAACTATTATCCCAAATCAGACAATATACAAACTTGAATAGCTTTAAAAGGGATATAACAATGCTACTTCGTACTACACACCCTTCAACTGCCATATATAATACATAGACAATAATCGATGGTTTTGTAGACAGGCGGCCGTAAACCACGAGTGGTTGACGCGTAGTAATACACGAGCGCTAGCGAGTGTATTACGACGTCAACCTCGAGTGGTTTACAGAGCCGCCTGTCCACAAAATCATCGTTTGTTGTATTTATTATCCATATTTTCGAATAAATTAAACTCAGTTATTGCCATAATAAATGGTATAACAATAGGGACTATTTCTCTGCTCTATAGCAAAAGGGACTATTTTCCCCGTATACCATGGTTTTGAGGCCGTACACCACAGGTTTGAATCCGTATACCACAGTTATGGTATCTGACAGGTTGTATACAATGGGTCATGGTTTACTGAGTCCCTATGCATTTTCAATGGGGGCTTTGTATACGATGGATAATAAAATCATGTAATCGTTTTCTTCCACGTAATTTCCATCGGTAACAATAAGATGTGAGACCAGCTATGAACCATAACTGAAACTTGTAGTGCTGTGTATAAACAAATAAAGCATAGACAATAATTGGGGAGGCGTAAATAATCTCTTGGAAATGAGATATACTATTGTAATTTTATATCATAAATCCTTTGACATTTTACAATATTTTGATAGGTCGCACAATAGTAGAATGTGTTTTGATATGCACCTGTCAGCAATACATTAAGATGATACACCACAGCCTAGACATAGAAGTATGTACACCAGTCTAGGGGAAATCCCCCACTTCTCCTAAAATACTCTGCAAACTGTAGCACTCTCCTCCCAGATCTTTCGTGGTGCTTGCGCTTACTCATCTCTGCCTCAACCCAGTGGCGTCCCATTACAAACTACATTTTGTATTTAAAAAAAGGGGTAACTGTCAAAATTTATTAAATTCAAACAACTCATATGTTATGAGTTGTGAAATAATAAAATTGTTAAATGAGCTTCACAGACAATGAAGCTGCATTTTTTTCAGCTTTAAGCCACTGTGTATTGTGAATCCACAGTTGATGAGACTGCCCCTTCAAATGAGCACATGTGTCATGTTGACAAACAAAGCCTACAGCACATGAGGTGTTTTCCAATGAAGAAAGTAATCCCACAGTTCCTTCGTGATTTTACATCACAAATAACAGAAATGAGTGTATATTATTTACCATATAAACATGTTCATCTCTTTTTACAAGTGAAACACAAAGTACTCCCCAAAACCTTCGGAATTTAGGATACATGAAAAACTGGCGCATGGGACAGATTTTGCCCCCAAAAAGGCAGGTTGATGCAGAGCTTCAAGCAGGGTGGGGAGTAAGGTGCCGGATCTATGCTAGGAGAGTTGAACTGTGGGTGCTGGGCAGCCTACTTACTGCTGTTAAAACAGGAACAAAGCATGTTCACCTCCTGGGAATCAACAAGAGGGGCCTACAGGTGACCCCTGTCCCTTCCCTTCCCTGCTCCCTACGTGGATTATGAGCAAAGTGGTTGCACAGAGAGCCAGGGTAGAGGCGGCCACTTCTGCAGTATATTGGCCGGTGTCTCTGTCTCCACTCTGTTCCACTTTAGAGGTTGGTCTGGTTAAACCCTCATCCTGTCCACGAATTCTCCCACAAAATGTTTTTTATAGGTAGGTTCCGAGAGCAGAAATACTTATCAAGAAATATTTACAGTTTAGCAAATTGATGATAAAGCCTACCTTTTTATTTTATTTCATTCCAAATACACGCAAGGGGAAATATGAATATGTAAAAATGGCTTCAAGATTGAGAATTATCACACTCTCCGAGCATAGGTCCAGGTCATACAAAAGTTCTGCAGGGAGAGGTACAGACACTTGCAGCCACTGGGTCATGGTGGTTAGGATTCTAATCCAACCAGAGCTAACATAGTGTAGCTCTGGTGGCCAGTATACCTCTGGAGGTTCTCAGAGATTTGTTTCTCTAGTCTGGCACTAGACGTCGCTGCAGCCCGTGCGCTGGTTGCTCGCCCGCTGGTCGCTGGCCTGTACTCTGTTTGTTTGGTCTGGCGACCTCCACTCAAACAGGGGCACAGACAGACGAAACAAGAAGAACACAATGAGAAGAAGGCTCAGCGATCGCTCGTTGTACGCTCTCAGTACGAGTCTACGATACTCTGTACCAGGGAGGTGTTTTAAGACTATGAACGATACTGGCTGAACAATTACGATTAGGACTAGCCTGTAGAAGCCAGACATCTTGTCTATTAGCTAAAGCCCAATGCCCATCTTCCGATTTCAGAACATTCATGTACCTTTGTCGGTGACAAACGGACGGTAATTTGTCTCAGCCAAGGCATCCTAACGGAGTCGGCCGTAGTCGGTAGATGTAGGACAGCTAGGCCAGCGTGAGCCACCGATTAGTAGACTGATTTGCGTAGGACTAATACCCACCAACAACTTTCCTCGATGTCCGCCGGTTGAGCGAAGGGTTATGTCATTTGCCTGCGACAAGTTCACCGACTTCTATACGATTTGCGAGCTAATCGTTCAACCCTTAATCGGTAGATGGGCATTGGGCTTTAAGCGTAGGACTCTGACTCAGTCACAAGCAAGGTATCTCATTCAACGATAAACGTCTGAGATAGAGAAATTTTCTTTTTTTTTAATTTCAAATCTTTATTTAAAATTTTCCCACTAGAGGAGTTCTTCCAATTGAAGATACATCGAGATACAACCAACAAACATAGGTATCATCCATAGGCAAAAACAGAAATTATGGAAATGAAATTATGAGATGAGATGAAATTATCAGTCTAAGTTGTGTTTTGTCTCCACATTGCATATACAGCGAGATTTGATTCCATCAACCATGTGTCCAGAATAGACAATATAGTAACTAACATTAACTTAGCACGACTACCTCTCGGCCAGTCATACCAACTATAGGGCACTCTTATCAAATTGTAAAGTCTAAAGGCCCAGAAGAGCTAGGCGTAGACCTTAATGGTAAGGGAGTAAGAACTCAATCACAGATGTACTAGGTACTGATATGAGTCAAGAACGTAACTGATTTTAATGACAGATTGTTCAGCTTATATACAGTCAGCAGGTGGCATCTTGCTGTAGGTTGAACTTGCAAGCCCTATGCTGTGATTGGCTGTTGAACAAACAGTCAATGAAGATTGACTAGTCTTATTCTGCCAGGAAGCTGTTTCAAAACGTGGGTTAAGTCTATGGTTTTGAAACAGCTCCCTGAGTTGTCGGCGATATGAGCGGCCCTCCTGGCATGTGTGACAGACGGAGCTGTTTCAAAACCATAGACTTAACCAACGTTTTGAAACAGCTTCCAGGTGTCATGCCAGTCATGCCAGACTTGCTATTCACTACATGGCCACCCTACAGTAAACATTAAGACAGGGAGGAGCTGCTACAAAATGGCAACTGTCTCAATGCAGTCATTGTTGGTACTAATAGATACAGGCAATCAAACGTTTGAGTTCCTGTCACTCAAAGGCTACTTACCAATCATATTACATGTTCCTCACGTTCCAATGATGCTTTGCCATTTGAGAATGTTCTGTAGAACTCGATATTTTTATAGGCCTTTATTCAAATTCTGTCCCTGAAGAGTTCTCCCATGTGATTTAGTGATTAGTGTACATTCATGGCATAAGTTCAGAGAGCAAAAACAATTATATTCCTCTTGTCAGCTAAAAAAATGTACACATGAAGAATGAGATGAGATGAGATAATGAAAGAAACAACTCTACAGCAATAAGTCTTGTAATGTTTAAAAGATTTTATACGACAGAAGTAGGCATGTCTGACACTAAATCAAGAAAATCTGAAAACAATATGGTGTAACACCAATGGCTATATTGTGTTGGCTATTAATCAAGAGAGGGCAGTACCGGGTTTACTCACCAAGATCCCCGATGCTAAACAAAACACCAGGTGGCGGGTCCAGTTATCAATGGATTTTATTGAAAATATTCTTTTGATTTGCCATAAAAGGGTTTTAGCCTTGTATCACGATTATCTATAGATTATGACACCCGAAAATAGTGATGGTCCCCTTACTGCAGTGACGCTATCTTACAATGTCCTGGCAGATGATCACGGAACTAGCAATCACTCTTTTTTTTTCTTTTCTTTTTTTAATTTATACACAAAGCATTCGACATTACATAGTCGTTCTTCTACGCCAGTGGTTTGGGGATAACAAAAACGGAAATAAACGGAAAACTATTGGCATGACAATATACAGTAATGATGGTTTTTTTCCTCTTAATACATTCCATTTTGGTAGTCAATTCCCATAGGAACAAAAATCATTAAATACACTTATCTTCTTGAACCATTCCTTACTATATCCCATTTATATGTTAATGATATAAATACATGGATTATTATCACATATTCCTGGATTTATACTTGCTATCAAGATAATCCATTGCACTGTTATTTTTATTTACTTCTCCTTTTCCAGGTATCTATTAACCTTGTTTAGTACATCTTTTTAAAATAGATTCTTTGTACATGGAACTTGCATTATCTTCTCTATGGTGTGCCCTATACTATCGGTCATATTCTGTTTTCCCGGAAGTTTTGTCTGATTCTTGGAATAAGGTTAATGACCGCACAGTCCTCTCTGTCTCCGGCTTTTAATTTGGTAATCTTAAGCCGGATGCCCATCTACCGATTTAGGGTTGAACGATTAGTTCCAAAATCGTATAGGAATCGGTCACCTTGTCGTAGGCAAATTGCGTAACCCCTCGCTCGACCGGCGGCCCTATAGGAGAGGGGGTGGAGGGTATTAGTTCTAAGGAAATCAGTCTACACCTACTGACATATAAATGCACACTTATAAAATCGGTTTATGGTCCACTGATCACTGGGGGAGGGCAAAAACCACAACTTGTCGGCGACAAAAGGATGTCTGAAGGAGGTGGCTCACTAATCGCTGGGTAGTCTTGCCTAGCTGTCCTACATCTACCGACTCCGTTAGGTTACCTCGCCTGAGACAAATTACCCTCCGTTTGTCGCCGACAAACGTACATAAATGTTCCGAAATCGGTAGATGGGCATTGGCCTTCAGGAGGGCAACCGCGCCAATCATTCTCGATAACTCCTCGGCGATATACATGGTAACAGTCAAAGCACACCTGACGTCATCGGAAAAGGTGAATGAACCTTTGAACATTTCCGTGCTCATGGAGCTCAAGGCCATTAATTTACAATGGCCTCTCACCTATTCCCAGGAGTGATTTTATATGCAGACACTGCAGTAATCATTTTATTTTGTAGACACTACTAAATGTGACTAGAATTCTGAATGCACTACTTAAAAGACTAAGTCTTTAGGCGGACGTCCACAAACCACGACAAGGCTACGACAATGGCATTCCGACAAGGTCCACGACAGGCCTACGATTGGAGGACTTGTCGTAGCCTTGTCGTGGTTGGTGGACCCCAGTTCCCGACAAGAGTCTACGACAAGGCCACGACAGGCTGCGACTGGGAAGCTTGTCGGGAGCCTTCCCGACACGCCCCGCCAACGCTGTCGTAAAGCCCCCTTCTTAAGACAAGGCTGCCACAAGCACCGATTGAAACTTTCTTGTCGGCGCTTGTCGTAGACTTGTGGTTGGTGGACGCCACCCTTTATGACTACTGTCAGGGGGTGCGTCCACCAACCACGACAGGGCTGCGACAACGGCTTTCCGACAGGGTCCACGACAGCTCTACGATTGGAAGCCTTGTCGTAGCCTTGTCGTGGTTGGTGGACCACAGTTCCCGACAAGAGGCTACGACAAGGTCACGACAGGCTGCGACATGAAGCTTGTCGGGGGCCTGTCGGGGGCCTTCCGACAAGGTTACGACAAAATCGAACATGTTCGATTTTGGAGCCGTGTCGTGGCGTGTCGTGGCGTGTCGGGAGGTTGTCGCAGAGATCTAGGATAGAATATTTAGGTGGAGCGTGCACTTCCCGACAGGCTGCGACAAGGGGTCACGACAGCCCCCCTTCTCACGACAAGGCTGCGACAAGGCTGCGATTGGAACTTTCTTGTCGGCGTGTGTCGCAGCCCTGTCGTGGTTGGTGGACGCACCCCCTAAGGCAGCGATGCGCCGATTGTTCCTGATCAGAACTTTGTCCGACGGATCCGTTGGGTCGGTTGAAATTAGTAAAATTTATTTATTCAGACCCAATTATAATCAGGTCGGGCATTACTAGCATGGGGTTGATGACCGACTCTGACCGATCTTAAGACTGTCGCTGTATGCACTCCACCGACTGTTCCCGATTCTGAGTAGGCCGTTTATATAGCAATTATATGTATCCCCCCATTCTATATACAAGTATCATATACCGGTTATTGGTCTGAAAACAGTTTTCCGATGCCTTATTGGTCTGAAAACAGTTTTCCGATATCTTAAATAGAAGAGAAATTGTAAACTTTGCATTATTGTCTATTAAGGCCTGTCACCCGTCCCGCGGCCCAGTCGGGCCCGACTTCCAGCCAATCTCTTTGATCTCAGTCGGGACAACTTACGATGTTATACATGGGGGAGGTGTGATCGGGAAGAACTGTCGTATCAATATATGAGGGTATAAGACAGCGACATTATTGTTCTCGATTATCTTTTTTTTTCTTTTTTTTTTTATAACATCTTTATTGCCTTCGATAATATATTATCGTTCTTCCAAGCAACTTAACGTATGCATGTGCTTCCAGTACTATATACAGGTTTCATCGTCGATCGGGTCGGTGAGATGTGGCTGTCTTAAGGGCCGATTCCACCAACACACACGATGTAGCAAGATTCGGCCCGATTTGGTTGTCTTGCTAGATCGGACTAGGATTGAATCAGCGCGTGCCTATTTGCCGCGATGTGTCTTGAGGTGTCGCAGTGGTGGAGCACCAAAATATACACCCGACACCGCACGCCTACGTTTTGAGACAAGTGAGGTATGATACATTGCGACACAGTAAGACACTACAAGATATACAACGGCAAATCCATCCTGTTGGTGGAATCGGCCCTTTATGGGCTCATACTCGTGAGTACTCTGTTACTTTCCTCTTAACACTTCCTCAGACAGCTGATGTTTCAATGGGTGTTTATACCAAAACCCAGTAGCACCCACCGCCCACGCCAACACCATCAACCAATCAGAAACCTCCTTGTTTGCGTGTCACCTATGACGTCACTACAGATCGTAACCGACCAATCAGCAACGTCGTTTCTCGCATGTCGGGAACGTGCCAGAAACATCCGCTAACGGGTGAATATTTCATCTGTTTTCTAAGTTAGTTACCACTAAAATATTTACCGAACACCGGGTGAAACGGTACGGACTGGGGTTTCTGTTCCAGCTCATTGGAATCCTGATTTTCCAACAGCCTGGGTTGATCGATACAGACAAGGGTGGACTGGGCGCCCGTGGAGGTTGACGTGTGGTGCATAGAGTGAGCTGGTGGTAGGCTGTGGTGATCACTCTCCCAGCAGATCTTTTGCAGCACTAGCGCTAATCTCTGCCTCAACCCAGTGACGTCATACGCTGGTTTTGACACGGGGAATCAGCTAACATTTCTTCGGTTTCAGTTTCGGTTTCTTTGGTTTCCAGCAGAACTCTGGCGGTGCTAGCATCAGCTGATCTCTGCCTAAACAACGTCATACGCTGGTTCCCTGGGTACCCGCTAATGACAGAGGGAACCAGCCAACATTTCGGATTCAAAACTATGCTGGTTCCCCGGTCATCTGCTGGGGGGCTCAGTAGTTCATAAAGCAGTCACAAGGTGGCCAGCAGTATGGTGGGCCCCCTGGGGGGACAGAAGCTGCATTCTGCTCTTTGTTCTTACAAAATTTAACTGCCCTTCAATATTTTACTGTGGTTACCTTGACTGTCTACACCCATCCCAGAGCAAGATGACATAATGATTAAACCAAGGACATGATGTTTTTCACATGGAACACTTTATAAACATTTGTCAGCAAGGCTAGAGTTGTGACACCTCCCAATTATCACTCACTTTTTTCATGCCTCCTTTAGTGAAGAACAATTACTTTTTCACCTCCATTAGTGAAGAACACCTACTCGGGGGGCGTCATGGCCGCCCCCATGGCTCATAGGCTATATGCCGTATACAGGCGGAACCCGGCCAAATTCAAAACAAGGCATCTGTCGAAAGTTATGAAACTCAAACAACTCATGTAGGACTATTATGAGTTGGGAAATATAGGAATTGCTAAATGAGCTTCAGAGACAAACCAACTATTTCTTTTCCAGCTTTAAACCACTTTATAATCTGAATCCACATTTGATGAGACTAACCCTTCAAGTCAGCACATGTGACATGTTGGCAAACAAAACTTTACAACACATGAGGTGCTTTCCACCAAAGAAAGTATCCCCTGTGACTATGTCTGATTTGACATAACAAATAACAGAAATAAATGTGTATCATTTTCCATATAGATATGTGCATCTCTATTTAGTAGTAAACCACAAGATACTCCCCAAATTGCTAAGAATTTAGGACACTGGCGTATGGGCCAGATTCGGCCGAAACAGGCAGGTTGGGGCAGAGATATAGGGGGCCACAGGAGTGCAGGATCTCTGCTAGGAGAGTGTGTGGTGGTCAGAGGTAGAAAGGAACCTATACAGAGGCCGCAACCCCCGCCCCTTCCCCCCTCTGTCTCACCTGCCAAGGGTAAAGTCAATACCCAGGAGTCTGCCTCTTTGGTCCTACCGGCTTTATTAGTTTGTTTCTCTGGTAGCGTACAACACTGTCTGGCCATTATATGCCAGTCGGCTTACAAATGTGGACTTTTTTTCTTTCATCAAACCACGGACCTATATA
Source organism: Alentia gelatinosa (assembly GCA_950022655.1). Taxonomy (NCBI): domain Eukaryota; kingdom Metazoa; phylum Annelida; class Polychaeta; order Phyllodocida; family Polynoidae; genus Alentia; species Alentia gelatinosa. The sequence goes on along the minus strand of OX465590.1, from coordinate 39,273,028 downwards.
CAAGTTCGTGATCAAGCCGAAGGTTTTTGTTTTCTATTTAGTTTTCAGGTTCAGATGCTCTGATGTAAAGTTGCTTTATAAGTAATGGCAATCGTAAAGATATTTATTTCGCTTTTATAGCTTGAGTTAGGTGCAGGCAATTAATTGTAAACATTCATATCCGTGGAAACTAAAACAGACTACCATAAAGACACAGTTTGGCACGTTTGTCATTCTTTTGGCTTCACAGTAAATTCCCATAAAACATATCTGAACCAAAAGTGTAAAGGGTTTGGGGAAACATCAATTTTGAATAGCTAAAGATATTTCAAAAGGTCAGCTAAAACTTCATGGAAATGCCATGAACAGCCTAACTCGAATACATGTACAATAATTTGTGAATATGTTAACCTACGACACTTTATCTTTTCATGAAATAAGATTGTACAAAGATCGTAAGGCTCATATATACCAATCATTCAATGACCTTTTAAGGAAACGGAATAAAGTTTTGGAATAAAAAAAACAATTTCTCTGGCAGTGTTTGGATAGCCGGGCAGGGCTCCACACGCAGAATTCCACATCACTATTTGTCGCTGCAAATTAGATTGGGTTTAAAAACAAATACTCTAAAAACTAACCACCCTCCTGGTGCCCGACCTCCCAAAAAACCTACAATGAAGTTAAACTTTACTACATTTAATTTTCAACTTTGATAAAAATCCTTTTTCTAAGATGCCCCAAATTGATTGGGAACTGAAAGTAGATTTACGGTTATCGTGGAGGGTATGTCCGTCTGAAATGAAATGTGGCTGTACATGGTGTTATAATTAAATAAATGAGAAGCACTGCAGTTTCGGAAATTAACCTTGGGCGTGGGCTGTAGATCTACTGCCACCTTATCACCGCTCCTGATCGGTTTTCACCCCATAGAAACCAATCAATGAATAATCAATAACCTTCCACTAAAGTCCTCAGGGCCCTGCCTCATCGATAACCCATCAATATGTGCCTAGATATGTACCACGCCTTGGAATGAAGATTGGGGAAGTTCTATCAATTTTAAAGACGAGTTAATGTGTTATTAGGATCCTCGGCGCCCGGGAATGTTATTGGTGTTCAATCAGGCAGCAGAGGCAGTGGTAAGGCGGGCTATTTAGTCAACATGGTGCGGCCCGGAGGCATCTAACAGATCTGAAAACGTATTTATTTTAAGGAAGATCGCAACACGTATTATTCAGCACTGACGTCCACGCCAACCACAGTACCACACCTGATGTTTAGCACATCTGCATGATATCATCTTTTTTTCGAAGATTTTTGTATTTCATAAATTGAAATGCATGCAAATGTTCCCAATATATTGTATGTATCTCACTTATTATCCCTTTTTAGCTTTTCCAAACATCCAACTAGGTATGGATTTATCGTTAAAATCAAGGTGAATTAAGCACAAACAGGATACAGTCTTTATGCAAAAATTAAGTCTTGCCTTATCCCCCCTTCCAACCACCAGGCAGAATATGCTGGGAGAGTGTGGGTGGTACACTTTGTCAGTAGAGTATGCTGGGAGAGTGTGAGGCGGTACACTTTGTCTTCAGAGTATGCTGGGAGAGTGTGAGGCGGTACACTTTGTCTTCAGAGTATGCTGGGAGAGTGTGGGTGGCACACTTTGTCTTCAGAGTATGCTGGAAGAGTGTGTGGGTGGTACACTTTGTCGGTAGAGTATGCTGGGAGAGTGTGAGGCGGTACACTTTGACTTCAGAGTATGCTGGGAGAGTGTGAGGCGGTACACTTTGTCTTCAGAGTATGCTGGGAGAGTGTGGGTGGCACACTTTGTCTTCAGAGTATGCTGGAAGAGTGTGTGGGTGGTACACTTTGTCGGTAGAGTATGCTGGGAGAGTGTGAGGCGGTACACTTTGACTTCAGAGTATGCTGGGAGAGTGTGGGTGGCACGCTTTGTCAGCAGAGTATGCTGGGAGAGTGTTTGTGATGCACTTTCTCACCAGTTCCGTGCCCATGCTTTAAGAATTCCTCTCATACACCATTACAGGAAAGGTTTTGGGACATCTAGCAGCAAAGGGTTAGGACAAGAAACAAGCTGAAGATTTTGATTCCAATTATTTTAACCATGACTTGCACCAACTGAAAAAGAAGTATATTTACATATAAATGACCCTAAGAGTGAACATAAAAGGGTTGTGCAAAAGATGTATTTACATCTGCAAACACATTGTAACCAATTGCCAACGTCCAATGTGAAACCTAAGGATAGTTCTACGTGTTAATAAAAGACAATATTTGTAAACTGACAATCCATAGATGAGTAACTTAGAGGTTTCAAAAATCATAAATTAGAATTTCTGTTTTCTATTTGGGGAGGAGACATAATGCATTTCCTATTACATTGCCATCTAACACTCAAATAAAGTGGATGAATAAAACCCACCTTGTATTTCCTCATCTTTGTCTGTCCTTGACCAGTTTCTAAACACTCAATCAACCTAAACAGAAGCTGTACAAGTGGCTGATTGTATCTGAGTAATCTCATTCGCAGCCGTTTATTCAATGAACGTGGAGGTAACGAGCGCCGGGTCCATGTGAGTAAGGCCCGGCGTCCACCTACTACAATATGGCTCCGATATGGTCTACGATGCACCTCCCGATAGAAAATCAAAATCGCGTCGGAAGGTCACCTAATTTTGGGGCAGTTGACCACGTTTCTGCATTTAGGCACACACAAAAAAACCATACAATGCGTGGTGGATTTGCTTGTCGAGACATATGCCTACGATTTTGCACCTTCCCGATATGTCTCTGATATTTGCTTTTTGTATCGGTGCCATATCGGGAGATCTAAATTTCTATCGTAGTAGGTTGACACCAGGCCTAACGTGATAAAAGACGGGCAGATATCACGCCGATATGACACGGGCGGCAGATACGATTTACCCGAGCCTCATTCAGCTCATCTTTGACTCAACACCCAGCTCCAGCTCCTAATCCGGAGAGATTCTTGTGAGAAAAATAACCTCAGTTTTACCAGAGGCCTGTTGAATAATCTAGGATCGTACATGAAACCCTTTTCTGTACGATAAATGACCCAGGTAGGATGTGGGTCAACACCTATGGGCCACCTTATGGGGGGCTAACACTGTCTGAGGGAACGAACTTAAATATCATTAAGCAACAAGCCTACAATGTACGAGGTACAGAAAGGGGTCTTCATGTACGATCCTAGATTATTCAAAGGTCCCCGGACTCACAATACCCTATGGTATACAATCACGTGGTTATGTAGCCAGGGGGTTGTTGCTCCTAGAAATGTCCCAAAAGCGTTGCACCAGTAATATCGGATCGTGCTGTGTAGTATCGTTACTTTCATGTTGTATCGCTACTTTTTACAACACCATATTTTCAGTGTAAGAGGTTAAAGGTACATTAAGTTTTTAATTGGTTATAGATGGCGACATGACTATGATGCCATCCGCAAAAAGATCTGGAACAACACTATCTACCTCAGATCGCCATTGTGCGATCCGCAAAACGTGGAGCAACGACTCCCTGGTGCTATGATCTACCAGACTTATAACTCTTTGATAATATCTTTTTTGTCAGAGGAGACTTTATTTCACAAGTCTGATATTTTTATCCCTTAGGCTTGACGTCGATAACTCGTTCTTCATGCCACTTCAAGTATTAGAGTCTGTTCTCCATGGTCTATGATTGGTATATCCAGTGTGTCGTTAATTCTTTTGGTGTTTACAGGGGTCAGATAAATATAGAAAGCGACTCGCTTTGGTCAAAATTGTAATTCTCCAACTCGTTTGAATGCTACATGATATTCACTTGGCTTCGCCTACACCATGTTGCTCTTTTCTTTCTTTTTTGTCTCATAATTTCTTCATTGCTGTCCATATTTTACAATCATCAGTAGTGATTAGTTTTGGGTTTCCACTTTACATCAAACTCGTGGAGAACACGACTTTGCCCAAAACTTGTTGGTTTCATCTTTAAGTACGTAGTGTAGCGGAGATTCTCACAGCCCATATTAGGACCTGACCCAAGGTCATTGCTTTCAAAACAAACCATTGACTCATCTGGTTCTCTGTCTGTGTGGATGTTTGATTAAAGATGTACCTGGATGTGAAATCCTTCATGAGCTCTAACTAACCCACTTGTTTTTTTGTTATCTAGCAAAAGTATCCAGAAGACAATCTGTTCATGTCAGGTTTTGTGTGACTTCTGAAGACAGCGTAATTGATAAATAACAGTGATAACCATATCGGGGCTTCTTTATATCAAATACATGTATCAACAAATCAAAAGCTGAGCTGGTAAACATGGCCAGCTGATATATTGTGTTATATATAAAAATATCTTTATCATTCTATGATATTGTTAAATATTTCACATGTTACATGGTGTGCAAGTGCAGCTTTAAATCATTACTGCGAGTAATATTATTATGGATTTTCCTGTCTACTCTTCCTCTCTTTTTCCATATAATGTGTACTCAATTATGTAAGTTCAACCAATTTTGGTAATAAATATTCAAAGTTCAAAAGGTGAAACCCCCACAGATGATTTTGATACAAAAGTATTTTTCACCGAAGGAAGATCCCATGCATTCCAAAACGAAGCTCAATACAAAAGAATATGTCTCATGTTCATAACTGAAGCTTCTAGCTACTAACCTTTCTTTCACGCTAAGAGAGAGATACTACAAGGAACACTCTGGTAAAGGGTCGTTACTTAGAACTGAAAGTCGGTCGGTGACAAATTGATACCCATGTTTGCAAACTCCACTATTTCCTTCCCTTCCTCATCACCCAGGTTTGTACCACTAACAAGATGTCTATTTATCTCGCCACTGGTATTTTTGTCCCATAGGCTTAAAGGCATATCGGACAATTTAGCTTGAAAATTAAACCCATGTCATTTTCCTCAAATTTTAATATAATGATCTCCAAGTGATCTAGCACACATGTCTAACTTAAAGACTGGGGGTCACCGTGCATGTTTTTGATTTAGAGATAAATATTATGACAATTTTATAATAGAATATATAGAAATTCTAGGAAGTTGCTTATCATATAGTAAAGCCTATGTCAGTTTCCTCAGACTTTCACAGAATATAGTAGATGTATAGTACTAAACATTTAAGTTTTAAAACCATAGGTCACGATCCTTGTTTTTGAAAGAATTGACGAAAACCATATTTTTCAGTACGTTTCCTATTTAAACCAAGCAACTCAATTATCCTATGATATCTATTAAAATTTGATAAACTGATCAAAACATTTAATTTACTCATTTAGAATCAGAATGAATCCCAAGAACCCAGGGCCCTGTTTTTCAGTCACGACATAATCGGCCAACGATATGCTGAGACATTTCTGCGATTGGAAGACAATTTGCAAGACACAAAATGGCGGCTGTGCTATAGACACGGTCTCAGTGCGGCGTGCTCGATCGCCGCTAAAAGTGTCTCAAGTATAGAACTGTCTCAGGTTCTATCAAACCTCACTGTGTGTATATAGAGGATTTCCCGTGCTTCCCATAAGACCTTAGAATTGAAATTTTAACACGGGTAGGGGATACATTTGACCTATAATCGTACCAAATATGAAGAAGATCGGCTTCTTCGTTCCGAAGTTATCGGCGTTTTAATTTCGTCATAGCAATCGTCTGCTCTGGTGGTCAGTCACCCTCCCACCTCCGGATACGCAGTCAATGTCAAGGTCGCTGCATAAATTAGCGGAGGTGTCGGAAAAAATACACTGGCCACCACATCAGATGATTGCTATGACGAAATTCAAACGCCCATAACTTCGAAACGGCGGGACCGATTTTCTTCATATTTGGTACGATTATAGGTTACATGTATACCTTACTCGTGTTAAAATTTCATTGCTTAATTCCTACGGGAAGTGAAGTTGCACATTCTGTACGACATGTCCATAGATGTCTTAGGTCTAAGACAATTTGGAAGACATTTGGAACCACGTGACCCTAAAGATGTCTTATCTATAGTACACCTGGCTGCAGTCTAAGTGCTCTTGACGGACAATCGTTGGCCGATCCCCAAAGATGTCTTATCTATAGTACACTGACAGCTGTAAGATATCTTACAAAGAGGATATCGTGACTGAAAAACAGGGCCCAGGTTTGACTGATAATTGACAATATTTAAAAATCACCTGGGACCTGTTTCACTAGTTTCGTGACATGTCTAGAAGGCGTCTAGATGGTGTGTCCGGTTTGTCCGGTTTCATAAGAACTAGACATCAGACTTCGTTTTGTCCGTTCTTGCTTGCACTGTTGCTGCCGTTTTTCATGTATGTCTTACACTTTTATCATGAAACTAGTGAAACAGGTCCATGATGTGTAGATTTGTCTAATTCTTATGTTTGGGGTATGTCTTTAACTAAAGGCAGCTACTTGTGTTGTCACAAAACTAGACAACCCCAATATCTGTATGGTGTCACAGACATGTCACAAAACTAGTGAAACAGGTCCCAGGTGGTGTTCGATATGCCTTTGACATTGGTAACTCGTTCTCCATACCCTTACGAGAATTGCACTCCATTTTCCATGGTCTATATCCTTTGTGTCATCCATTCTTTTAGTGTGTACATGGGTACGATAAATGCAGAAAGCAACTTGTTTTGGTCAAAGTTGTTGTTCTCTAACTCATCCAAATGCTATGTGATATTCACTCGGCTATCACCTAGTTCATATCACTCCGCATCAAACTCTGGAGAACGATGACTTCGACTAAACCATGTTGGTTTCTACTTTAATATTCCATTAGTTGGACTTTGGCTTTTAGATGCTATATGTACCGCGGTCTGAAACTCTGGAACGCCTTACCCGCAGGAATACAGAAGGCTGAAACGAAAAAAAGATTTCAAGAAAGGAATTTTGAATATTCTTGACGGTATATGAGTGGACTAACCAGTAACAGATGGTAAACAATCAAATGCTTTTCTCTCATCCTCATCATCTATCATCCACTGTTCAATTACTTATGTAATTACTAACTGTGTTTATGTTACGAGCTTTTTATATTTTCAGTGGAAGATCTTCCAATTCTGAAAGAAGTGAATAAACTTTATAAATAAAAAGAAAAAAATATACCGTTTAATCTTACTTATCAATACTAGAATCGAAGTCATTATAAATATTGTGAAAATTGGTATTTCTCTATGATTGTATTACTTCCGTTCCACGAGGGTGCTTCTACCACTACATGCACATGAAGGACTATCGTAAAACCGGATGAGTTTTAATCTGGGCTCCCGTATGCGACGACTGGTGTTTGACGTAGTGATATCACGAGGCGGAGCCAAGTGATATCCGGAGCCCAAACTCCAGGAGTCGCATACGGGAGCCCAGATTAAAACGAATAAGGTTTTGATTTTATCCTACCCCCTGTGAAAGATATTTTTATGTGAGGATAATAACAATAAACATGATAACAACTTTCTGAAGTCCTCCATATAGCTCTCCTTGCTGCTCTTAAGGCGCTTGGAACTACTTTCAGCTGCTGAGCTCTGATTGGTCCATTTTTTGTATGCTCCTAGGAGCGATTTTTTATCCGTATGCGACATACGGGCGCATACGGAAAGTCAATGTTAAGTCTATGGGATTTTATATTAGGGGTAGGATAAAATGAGGAACATGATCTATACTTGCAATATGGTACCCTACACCTGTCCTTCCGTCCACCTGAGCCTTCTTCAGCTGCCACCTAAATCTAACCTTCTCCCTCCCACCACCTGGGCAGTCAGGATTTAGGTATCCCCAACAGGAATTCTTCATTTCCTGCCCAAGGCACCACCTGGTGATCATTGCGCCACCAAGCGGACTAATGGAAAACCACATACCCGCGCTCAGTGAATAATGCGAGGCTTGGAAAACAAAGGAATAGATGAGTACAGAGTACTCGGAGCTTCTTGTCTCGTAATGCAGGCTCGCTTAACATAACTCTGACTTCACTTCACCTGGCTTCTATTTGCCCTACAAGCCCGACCCATTGAGATACTCAACCATGAATAAACGATGTTAAACCAAGGAATATGGACTATACTGTACTGTAAGCTACGGTGATTGTATTGCAATGCCATGAAAAACAATTGCGCTGCAATTGAGGCAATTGCCCCTTTATTGGAGCATCATTGTATTGATAACTAATAAGTACTTGTCAACTTCTTAATGCATTGTATGATAGGGCCAATAAAGAATTCTTTTTTTAAAGAAGAAAATATGGCGATTTGCGAATAGGTCCAGATCAATATTTATCTCACCCCTGGTATTTTTTCTCCATTTAATTAACATTAGGAACTCGTATCTAACGCCCATTAGATATTTAGGAAAAATTTCCAATTGGGGGATTATGTCACAAATGATAGCCCATTAGTCAATGTTAAGGGTGGGATATAAATTCAGAAACCCATTCAAGTTTAGGTTCAGAGCTCGATCCCATCTCGTTTGAATTACTACGTGATTCAAACTCGATGGGATACGAGCTCAGACCCTAAACCCTCATCGGTTTCCTCTATAATACCTGTGAATCTAAATAGAGCCATGGGCATCACATCGGTGAAGGTGTCATTGATATCGTAGGTGTGAGGGTGGTGTTTAGCGTCTAGGTGTCTAGTGCCACTGAAGGTACTTCGTAAATCTCGCGTGCCCTTGACCTGAGTTGTGGTCCGCTACGTGAGGAGGGCTTCTCCGATGGGACCTCAAGAGGGGAGACGATATATGATACTCATGGGCTGCTTTCTCTGTTTATTCAGAGGTACTCTATGACCTCGTTTCCATTGGCTGCCACCCCGCACTGTCTGCGATTGAATTAACCGAAAACATGGGGAATGTGTGTTGCCTTGCGTTAAACCTTGTTTCCATTAAGCCCAATGCCCATCTACCGATTTCGGAACATTCATGTACCTTTGTCGGCGACAAACGGATGGTAATTTGTCTCACCCAAGGCATCCTAACGGAGTCAGGCGTAGTCGGTAGATGTAGGACAGCTAGGCAAGGGCGAGCCACCGATTAGTAGACCAATTTGCTTTGGACTAATATCAAGCACCCCATCTCCTCAATGTCCGCCGGTCGAGCGAAGGGTTACGTAATTTGCCTACGACCAGTTGACCGACTCCTATACGATTTGGTAACTAATCGCTCAACCCTGAATCGCTAGATGGACATCAGGCTTTAGCTGACAAAAACGGGAGAGATTTTTGAGTTAACCTAAAGGTCTGTCAGTGGTGGCACATGCTCCTGACTGCTTTGTCATCATAACATGTTGTAAAGTCTAGAGGCCTAGACTAGCTAGGTGTAGACCTTAGGAAGAAGGAAGTAAGATCTCTAACACAGATGTACTAGGTACCACTATGAGTCAAGACCTTAACTGATTAATTGACAAGAAGGGTTCTTATTCTATAAACATAGCGGGGAGTTGACATGACAGGCTTGGCATCTCTGAGCTCTCTGCTCTCATTGGCTGTTGTACCAATGGCCAATAGGGGAAGATCAAATCGTTCCAGTTGAGCACCCTTTCTGCCCTGTCGCACATATCAGGAGGCTGCTCATGACACTGAACGACTCTAGGTGTCGCTGGTAGAGAACCCTGCCCTCATGTGGACATACTTTGAACCAAAGCTGACCGATAATAGGGGTATTATATGCCATTTCAAGCATGATAGCTGGAATGTAAACATTAAGGAAGAGGAGTCTAACCAAAATAACGACTGTCCCAATTAAGTCAACTTGTTCACTAATAATTAGGGGTAATTTTGATGATTGCTTTCTTCAAATAGAAACCAACATTTTTTTTTTTTTGGATCGAGAAGCATTTATTATAAAACCCTACATAACATACATTTCCATGACTTAAGTTCTAGATGCATTTTCTTATACTAACATTGAGCAAAGGGTCATTAACTGTGGTATTTTCCGTGCTCCCCATTTTTTTTCATTTTTGTAAGGTATAGTATCTATTCCTGAATGTCTCTTGCCTATCTGACTCTTTCCTATATGAGATTGATGTCGCCACCTGTTCTTTTTTTCCCAGTTAAACATGAACTGGGGAAAAAAAGAACAGGAATATAGGAAAAGAAAGGGATGTAAAGACCAGAACTTTACAATGTGATGTTAAAATGATGAGGTGACAACCCTTTCATGTCAGGAAGTGACTGGTTCATGTAAGGAAGTCCATCAACACTTACACTAAACATGGCTGAATAGCTCTCAATTTGCTCATGTAGTTTACTCAAAGCAATCGCTGGGCATATTCTTGCAGATAGTAGCTGTTTCCACTGAGCCCAACCTGAGTTGAAACTTAAAGCTATTTTCCACTGGCTGACAAAACAGCACCGATTAATTGAGTTCTCCCAAAAGTCGGTTGGTGGGTGGCCAGTGACTGCACATTGGTATCTAAAATTCGGTGAGGGTATTGTGGATGCCTTATTTCTGCCACATTAGACAGGTCCGTACCGACTGAACTGTCCTCCAAACACAATGACCATCACCGATGATTTCAAAACCGTATGATTATGTTGGTCGATTACCAAGTCAGTCGGTGGTGACCTTATTGCATAATCTATGCACAATTCATTAGTGAACACTTCTGTTTCCATTCGCTGATCTGGCATTGGTGGTTCCTGACTGCAGATCGATGGCCAATAGGCGGCCAGTGGAAAATGGTTTTTGGTGGATCTAATGTATAAATATTTATATAGAACTGCTTCGAGAATCATATAAATACACAATACACTGCAAGTTTGGATGGGCCCCAATTGTCAGCGAGGCAAAGCCGAGTGACGATTATGGCCCATCCAAATGAGTAGAATATTGTCTATTTTATGATTCGAGTGCGGTTCTGGATTTATCTCACCCCTTTCTATGACATTAAATAGCATCAGAATATCAGAATGATTAGAATATACTTAGCAAATCCATATGATCATCTCACATTCACCATGCCATGGCCAAGGCGTAGTATTGTCACTTTACGGGGGTGATCGTTGAGTACTTTTTCCTAATGTTATTTCTATGGCTAAACTTGTACCAGGGATGAGATAATGTGATCAGTAGTGAACCTTTAGCTGAGTGTGTGTAGTAATTAGCTGAGTCTGTTTTTACCAAAATGAGGTCTCGTCTGAAGGGAAATCATGTAGAACGTGGCTCTAATTGCACGTGAGGAATGTGATAGTCTTTAATCCTGTGTGACTGACTCAACTAAAAGGACAAAAAACTATTCCCACATGATAAAAACATTCGTGCCAATTAGTCACATAGGACTTACAGACGGTTTTTACACTGCCTGCTTTAATCTTTTCACGGGAAGTATCAGTTATCAATTACGCCTAATTTAATATTCATGATTAAATTCATATATGTATTGAGCTTCGCTAGCTGACTTTATCCTACCCCTAATAAAAAACCGCCATAGACTTGACATAGGGAAATTTTATGTGGCAGGCCGTGACATAAAGTGTTTTTTATGCCACTAGAGTAATAACAATATTGACCAATCAGAGAGCAGGATGTCAGCTACTATGAAAAAAAGTTCTGTTGGTCATTGACTCAATATTCATCTTTTAGTAATACAAAAGCATAGACGAGGTAGGATTAATACGAAACCGAACTCGAGTTAGACTTGTCAATATTTATGCCACTACGCCTCGTGTAGTAATACGCGACCTTCCCGTCGTGGCATAAACATTGTCAAGTCTAACTCTCGTTCGGTTTCTACTAGAAACTAGAAATACAAAGCAATGCAGTTTAAAGGATATAATGCTGCCTGGTGGTGTGTGCAGCTCTGTTGTGCAGATTTTTTTCCCCGAAGAAATCGGGGCCCGATTTACGGAAATCGGCGCCCCGATTTTCTCGAGGGAGTTCCCCAAAGTTTAAAAGATATCATTCAGAGCAGATTGAAAGGCTCGCAGGCAATTGAAAAATGGCCAGTGGAAAATGGCTTTTACTCCGTGTGAGGTATACAACACTAGATACTGCTGAACTCTAATTAATTAATTCAGTATGGACCCAGTACTAGTTCTAGCAACCCCAGACCGCCTCAGTTGTAGCTATAGCTCACGTGATATGGGCGTACGTTCTGACTAGTCGATGAATCATACCACGATGACTGGAGGTGAGGAGGCAGGTTGAAGCAGGGCGTTCACCGAACCACCGATCTAAGGCCCGGCGTCCACCTACTCCGATATGGCTCCGATTTGGTCTACGATGCACCTCCCGATAAAAAATCAAAATCGCGTCGGAAGGTTACCTGATATCGGAGCAGTTGACCACGTTTCTGCGATTAGACACCAATAAAAAACCCATAGAACGCATGGTGGATTGGCTTGTCTAGACATATGTCTACGATTTTGCACCTTCCCGATATGTCTCCAATTTTGACATTTTGTATCGGTGCCATATCGGGAGGTCTATGATTCTATCGTAGTAGGTGGACACCTGGCCTAAGCCCAAACCTGCCGAATGAAGAAATGATGGAATCCTACAAAATATGTAAAAAAAAAAAATTTTTAAAGAATATGCGTAGCTGGCGGTGGAAGCATGCCCGATTCTTTTCTGATAGTTTCGGGTGCTAATGCGATCTATCTCACGAATCCACTCACCAAGTCTGAAATATTTGTAAAGATTGGTATCACTATTCCTGCATGGAGTTGTCCCCCCGTATTAACTACCATATAAGGAATAGAGTAGTCCCAGCAGCCAATGACTGCATTCGGAGCAAACCACGACCTTCACCCTGACCTCCTTACATGATATTTATAGCGCCTTGGGACGGTTCTACAGTCGAGAGTTGACCTAAAATCTAATGGGCCACAACCACTCTCATATATGATATTTTTCAATATATTCTGAAGGGACCGGAAACTTTTTTACCTTATTTCCCACCTTATTTTCTCCACATGAAGACATATTTATCCGGTGAACACATTTATATCAGACCTCCTTTCATCAGAATTCACAGTCTAGGGCTTTGTGTAGAATTAATTGCTCATTCGGATGTAGTGCTGGTTTAACTCGATATAACGTTAACGATATTTCATTTTATCTCACCTCTGGTATTTTGTACTCATAGACTCAACATTGGGAGCTCGTATCCAACGCCCATTGGGTATCTAGAAAGAAACCTCATTGGGGTATTATGTCAAAAGATTAGTTAGTCAATGCGAGGGGTGAGATGAATAAAAAAAAACTTTTACAAGTTTAGGGTCAGAGCTCGGTTCCATCTCATTTGAATCGCTTCCTAATTCATGTGACTTCACCTTGTGAATTACTACCAGATTCAAACTCGATGGGATACAAGCTCTGACAGTAACTTTCATAGGTTTCCTCTATATCGCAATACACCTGTGGCCAAACATGTATGCAATACTACCCGCTGCTAGGGGTGTAGTATGAATAATCTTCGCGCCTACCGTAACAGCGGGCCGTAGTGAATGGTAGTGGTTTTTATAGGAACAGTATGTGAATCGCGGATAGAACGACGTTTTAAACGATTAGGAGGTGTATGGTAAAAAGAAAACATAGTTACTCAGTCTGTAGGGATGGTCATTCGGAGCCTTTTGGCTAGAAAATACAACCCTCCGCCTGCGGTATCGGTCCGTATTTATTAGTCAAAAGACCTCGAACGGCCTTCCTCAGTAAGTCAAAAGACCTCGAACGGCCTTCCTCAATAAATACGTTTTCTCATAGTATTTTGACGACATCGGACTGCCATACAAGTGTCATCTCTACCAACCCCCCAACCCCCATTCCACACCCCTCCCCCCCTCCCCACACACACACAGAGCGTCACCCCTCTATGACGTCACACACACCCCTCCTCCTCCTCCTCCCAGCATGCACTCGGCGTTACACCTGTATGCGCGTGCTGCCACTGAGGTACAAAGGGGAGCGAGTCCGTTGCCATGCCAACGGGTGCCATGGTATCGCTTTGCCATGGTAACGGAGACGGGCCTCAGAGAGATCAGAGCGTCCATTGATCGGCGGTATGGTGTGTTTGCGCTGCGAGCTGCCGTGGAGGAGGCTCAGACGATCCGCCGACCCATCCGCCGACCCGCCGACCCCCTCCCGACACGCGTACACACGGCAGGAGGCCGTCCCAGCCCCCAGGAGGCGGTCTGTGGGTTGGTGTGAACCCTGGTGACATGTACGGTTATATCTAAGAATCTGATGTCTCATCCTGCCTGGGCTGAGCTGCCGGAGCACCTGCCGACCTGATAATCCCCATCCCCCTACCCCTCCTACCCCCGCCCAACCCCTGAGTCCGCCCGCCCACCCATTATCTCAACCCTGGTACAGGTTTAACCATAGAGTAGTATTAGAATACTTGTTCTAAGCATACTTATAATTTACCACAATTGTATACATACATTTTCTATCAGCCTTTATCTCACCCCTGGTACAAGTTTAGGCCTGGCGTCCACCTACTACGATATGGCTCCGATATGGTCTACGAAGCACCTCCCGATATAAAAATAAAAATCGCGTCGGAAGGTTACCTTATGTCAGGGCAGTTGACCACGTTTCTGCGATTAGACACTGATAAAAACCCCATACTGGTGGCTTGGCTTTTCTAGACATATGTCTATGATTTTGCACCTTCCCGATATGGCACCTATTTTGACATTTTGTATCGATCCCATATCGGGAGGTCTACGATTCTATCGTAATAGGTGGACGCTGGGCCTAAGCCATAGGAATAACATTTTTTTTAAATCAACGGTCACTCCTGTCTCATATCAGAATACTTGTTCTAAGGATACTTATATTTTATCACAATTGTATACATTTTATATCAGCCTTTATCCTACCCCTAATAAAAAACTCCATAGGCTTAACAAAGGATTTCTTTATGTCTCAGGTGTGACATAAAGTGTTGTTTATGTCACTACTTTCTAATCCTGAAAAAAATATGGAAACAGGGTAGGATAAAATCTAGACGCCACTTCTAAACTATAGGAGCCAACAAAATGCGTGAAATAAATAAACTCAGACTCAAACTTGTGACGTCTCTTCATATTATCTCACCCCTGCTACAAGTTTAGCCATAGGAATAACATTTGAAAAAATAACAACGATCACCCCCCGTCTCATATCAGAAGACTTGTTCTAAGGATACTTATATTTTCTCACTGGATCAAATTGTATAGATTTTATATCAGCCTTTATCTCACCCCTGGTACAAGTTTAGCCATAGAAATAACATTTAAAACACAACAGATCAACGATCCCCCCTGTCTCATATCAGAATACTTGTTCTACGGATACTTATATTTTCTCGCTGGATTAAATTGTATATATGTTATACGCGTCAACACGATTATTTTTGTAAGAAGTATCTTTAAAATCTGGGCGGACATTGAAACCAGCCTCCGGGCTAGGTGCGTATCCCCGAGATAGAATAAAAGTTTGAAATAGAAAAAAAAAATGACAACGATCACCCCAGTGGAGTGACAATAATATGCCATAGCCTTGGGGGAGTGAATGTGAGATGATGTCATATGCGATTGACCAATCAGCGGCCAGGATTTCAGAGTAAAGGCAAGACATCAACATGGAGATTTAAACGTTCCTAACTGGATTTGCGAAATATTTTGAATTATTCTGATATTGTGATGCTATCTTATGTCATGGGAAGGGATAATATAAATCCAGAACTGCACTCTGTCTCTGTTCCTCTCTCTGTCTCTGTCTCTCTCTCTGTCTGTCTCTCTCTGTCTCTCTCTGTCTCTCTCTCTCTCACTCACTCTCTTTTTACATTGAAATTCATTTTTTCAGATTCAGGATGAATGATATTTTTCCCTTGTAATTTTTGACATACCAACTGTTAGATTACCCAATTCAGCCACAGCCCATGATCCCCCACTGAACCTCCCCACTGTCCCATGTAAAAACTTTCCTTAACCCTTGATTCCCCACTGTAATGTGTATGTTATGCATGAACCCTGCATTGCAATGACAAATATTTCAATGTTTTTGTTCTGGCGCCAACTGGCATCCGTGATATATAGAGCACAGAGTGATTGCTAATTCTCCTACCATCTGCCAGGAAGATGTCAGATAACGTCACTTTAGTTGGGGGGCAACCACTGTTATCAGTTGTTATAATAGATCTATAGATAAGATTAAGACGAGGCTAAAATTCCACTATGGCAAGCACCAAATTATATTTTTGATAAAATCCATTGATAATCGGTCCCGCCACCTGGTGTTATGGTTGGCGTCAGAGGGCAAGATGCCCGCGTCCATAGCACAATAGCTATGTGCCATATAACTACTATTCAAAAATATAACAACTATTTCATGATGGAATTATTTGTAATGATAGCTGGAGAGCAAACAGGGCAAATTATCCTAATTAGCCTGGTTGACTAATGAGGCTTGAGAGGCAGTGCACTTTGATGTGATATTTTACCTGTGCCTATTATTGCAGGACATTTTCTCCGGAGAGTGTTTTGTAATGTCACTATGAGTACGTACAACAATGTCTTTGGATGGTGACCTCCCTGGACACCATTTGCAATCAGTGAGTCATTACTGGTCACTACTCATTAGTAGCAGAATGATATGCGATGCAGATTGGGATTGATTCTTTTTTGGTTCCCCCGTCTGTGGTAGGCATTGCATGTTTACCACTTTACCACGAAAAGGAAAACAATGGACAAGCTATCATCGACTCCATATATAGCTATGGATTAATATTCTGTTCAAAGAAGGTACATCTATTTAAAAGATTATGTTATACAATCGTATGTTTATGGACTCATTTCACACAATGTATGGTTTTGTACCAATCGCGTATGTTTTGAACATGGATCCGCAGTAATCTTATATAATACAGATGATTGTTACGTACAGATGTTTTTATGGCGATACCAGGAAGAACAATTGCCAAGCAATTGAGGTATAGGCCTCTTTATTGGCCCGAACGAAACATAAATTGGAAAGATGTGTAACAATGATATGTACTGTACTTCGCAAAAGGACCAATAAAGAAATCGTATGAAAAAAAATATAAAAAAAATAGGGAAAAAAAATTGGGATTGATGTTGAACCTTTTCAGTCATAATGGGATTAATATATCTGTCAATCTGAACCCAATCTTTTCTCTATAGGCCTAACGTTAGAAACTCAAACTCCACGGCCTTGATGGTATTTTATCCAACACGTAATGGCTAATTGGGTGCGTTGGGTTTTTTACATTTAATAATGATGTTTAAGATCATGTATACGGAGTCAATATTGTGTATGTATTAGGTGGATATATCTGTATGCTCCGGTTATGGTGATACAGACTCCATATATGTTTTCTATGGACACTTTGTATTAGGTGGATGTATCTGTGTGCTCTGGGTATGGTGTTATACGCTCCCTATGTGTTTTCTATGGACACTTTGTATTAGGTGGATATATCTATATGTACAGGGTATGGTGATACACACTGCCTATGTGTTTTCTATGGACATTTTGTATTAGATGAATATATCTGTATGCTCCGGGTATGGTGATACACGCTCCCTATATGTTTTCTATGGACATTTTGTATTAGGTGGATATATCTGTATGATCTGGGTATGGTGTTATACGCTCCCTATGTGTTTTCTATGGACATTTTGTATTAGATGGATATATCTGTATGCTCCGGGTATGGTGATACACGCTCCCTATATGTTTTCTATGGACATTTTGTATTAGGTGGATATATCTGTATGATCTGGGTATGGTGTTATACGCTCCCTATGTGTTTTCTATGGACATTTTGTATTAGGTGGATATATCTGTATGCTCCGGGTATGGTGATACACGCTCCCTATATGTTTTCTATGGACATTTTGTATTAGGTGGATATATCTGTATGATCTGGGTATGGTGATACACACTCCCTATATGTTTTATGTACACCTTGTATTAGGTGGATGTATCTGTATGCTCCGGGTATAGTGATACACACTCCCTATGTGTCCTATGTGTTTTCTATGGACACTTTGTATTAGGTGGATGATAAATACTTATATACACGTATAGATTCAGCAACAAAGGGAGAAGAAGGTAATATGTGAGAGGGGAGTACGTAACAGATACGTTGCAGGCGCTGGTCATGCAAATATCCCGCTATCGCTTCAAAGAATACTGGCATTTTATGAGTAATTAGTCGAGGAATTCCATGTTTTTCCTTCATTAAAAAAAAAGTCCGGACTGCCTGCAATATTCCGGACATGCGCGGAACTAGCGTGCACCCCAGATAACAGGTCCGCACTTAATACCCCTCCCTCAACCCCAACGACGTAAAAGTGGTGGAGGCAAGGGTATGAGCGATAATATAAGATAGAGCTCTGAAATACACTCTCCTACGTAATGATTCCAACACTCTCCGAGCGCATCACTCGGCCCCTTACATCGTATGGTGTACCACGTGACATATATGCACTCAATGACCCTTAAGCTGTCGACGGTGGCTCCATCTGTGTAACAAAGGAACCCCCAAAAAGGAGGGAGAAAAAAACTACAACTGAGTTTGGCAGCAAATGATGAGAGGAGAGTGAAGGTGTGCTGCCGAGCGCTCTGGCGGTGTGGATCAATAATGTAAACCTCCTCACTTCTGTCACCAACTATTTTCTGTTGTCAGAACCGCCGAAGGCATGTTGAAACTATATGAAGAAAGCGAAGAAAATATCAGTGTGTGGATTCGGAAGAGATTTGTTTTATACGAGTGGAATTTGATGATTAGATGGGAACTGGAGGATGTAGTATAAATAGTAATAATAAATTTGTGAAAATAAAATAATTTACACCTGATGCAGGGGTGTGCAGCTGATGATGCCCAAAGATACCTGAAAGATATTTCCACAGGGGGGGGGGGGGCACTGGAATGCGTCCCAACCAGCCAATCAGGAGGCAGCAGCCACATCGACCAACCAATCAACGCACAGCACCTTCAAACCAACCAGCCAATCAGCGAGTCACTACTAACCACTTAATCCCTTTGTCGTTGGATAAAGCGGAGCAGCAGCGGTGACTCCCCAGATTTCATTTTTACTTATGAATTGGGAACACTCGATATCAAAGGGAGATATATGTTCGGGGATTCTATTAAAGGCTGGCACGCTTTAACCCCCTCAGCGCCGACCCCGCCCAACTTAGAGGTCACTCGGTGCAGATCTCGCCAGGGCATCGCCAAGGTGAGGCGCATGCGCAAATGAGGCGCCCCCTCGTGGTATTATTCAGCATTAATCCAAGATGGCTACCATCTGGAAGGAAACACCTTATAGAGAAATAATTGATGATCTGCAGCACTCTACCTCGCCTGACTGGTTCTGATATTGGAACAAACAACGGTTCGGGAAGCAATTACCAAATTATGGCTTCTTCATGGTTCCTGTCTGTGAAATTGGCAGCAGGGATATTCTACAGATGTGCAGTGGAATGGGGAGTTCGAAAAGTCTCCTCCCACCTAACTAATAATCAACTGTGAGACTTTACATGGCTTCTATATGTCGATAAAAGAATGCTGAAGAAGGCTTCTCTTAAAAAAAAAGAAAAAAGAAAAAAAAAGTATCTGTTGGCAGTCAGACTAGGTATTTGAGATACGCCCTTGTCACACCATTTAGTAATTCAGCTGTTTGTGCTGTACATTATTTATGAAAGCTCGCCTTGGGTAATATCTCCAGCTAGCTGGTCTTGACATTCTCTGATAGGTTTTTTAAAATCTTTTTTTTTATTATTCAAGGAATATTAGTGACTAATACGTTCACTAGTCTCCTAGCGATCTTCCACGCATTAGTCGGGTACAGACAACAATGTACAGATACAATACAAAGTCTAAAGACTACTACAGATAAGACAAACAGCACAAAGACAGTACATAGGACACCACTATCATTCATAGTTGAATAGGTTATTTTAAAAGTATAGCCTCTGCTTGGTAATTACGTATGATGGTAATTCTGAGGGGGGGGGGGGGGCAGAGTGGGGCAGATAGAGAGGACAGAGAGTCAGGAGAAGTATACAGAAACTGGCTCATTGTCTCCAATTCAAAAATCCGAGGTAAAATTATAGATCATATATTTCCCGATTCCGAAGGCAATGGGTGTATCTGATTGATAGATTTATTACCCACCTGATACAGAGTCTCCATACTAAGCCTATGTAGCCTACAGATCGCTATCGCTTGGAGTATTACTAGGCGTCAACAACGCGGAGAATACGACCACGCAGATCCAAATCATAGTTATATTATGTATGTATGAAGATAGTCAGCCTGTTTCCGTATTATTTTATACCTGAAAATGGTGACATTTTACCTAGTCACGTGACGTCATACCCGTGCGTCACAGTATGACGTACGGCCACAGATACGTCAGTATGTGTAGGTGATGCGTCCATATATAGCTATATGATGATGATAAACAATTAACTATTTGAGTGATAGATATATAAACGTATTCATAGCAGTATGGTACACAGGTATGAGAACAAGTGGATATGAAGTGGGAGGGAAGTCACAAAAGGGGAACGATAGAAGACAGCTAAGACTTGATTTAGAGACAGATGCTAAAAACAAATAAGATGAAGATTTTTTTGATTTTTTTTTTCACAAAGTACAGTAATTGGCCTCTGCATGGAGTAGTATTTGAGGTGAATAAAGGGAAAGGATGGAAGGAAAATGGCAGATGTCATTACTTCTTAGCTCCTCCATCTTTGAGGTAAGAGATTTGCCTTTCTTGGATAGTTTGCGGTTAGCCTTGTGTCATGACTGAAATAGACTTGTCTACATCCGAGAAATAAAGATAATCATATTTAATGTTCTAAAGACATCTTCTCTCAAAAGGGAGAGGGAAGATATTTTGAGCTCGAAGTTATGTTAAGCTGATCTTATTTTGTTCTAATATCTACATTTTCATCAAATAGTTGAATATTCCACCCTTGATGAGAAACATACCGGTTTTTATCTCAACCCTAGTATTTTCCCCCCAATAGACTTAAAATCAGGAACTTGTAATCAATACCCATGGATTATATAGAAAAAATACTCAATGGGGGATTATATCTGAAATGTTAGCCAATTCGTCAATGTGAGTGGTGCGATAAATTCAGAAACCTATTCAAGTTTACGGTCAGAGCTTGATCCCATCTCATTTGAATCGCTATGCAATGCATGTGGCTTCGCCTTGTGAATCACTAAGCTATTCAAACTCGATGGGATACAAGCTCTGACTGTAAACTTTCATAGGTTCCCTCTATGTTATCCTACCCTTAATATAAAATCCCATAGGCTTAACATTGAGTTTCCTTATGCCACGCTGACTGGCATACAGAGTTTTATATACCACTAATGGCATACAGAATTGTTATCACGTAATACGAGTTAGGATAAAAGACGAGTTAGGATAAAATCAAAACCTGGTTTGTTTTAATCTTGGCCACTGCATGCCACGACTGGAGTTTGGCATAGTGACTTCATGAGGCGAAGCCGAGTGAAGTCACTATGCCAAACTCCAGTCGTGGCATACGGTGGCCAAGATTAAAATTCATCCAGTTCTACGATAATATGTAAAGATGGGTGGTCATGGAGATCGTGGTTAAACGTTTCGTATATGTATCGTAATGAGTTCTTGATTTGAAGTATATTCAACAATGTAATAATCTCATTTCATTATCTCATAAAATTGTACCATATACATCTTCAACATCAATGACAGAATTGTTTGTGGTTTAAGTAATTCTCTGTAATAATGTATATCACGTGCCTTCATGGCAATTTGATCCGAATTTTCTGTCGACCGCCTGCTTTGTGAAACTGTCCTCAGAAGACACACAAAACCTGCGACCAGCAGAATATCTTGTATCTCATTAACGTGAAATATAAATTTAAAAAAAATACGTATCTGGGGGCTGTTGAATAAACTACGAACGAGTAAAAAGTCTCCCAGAATCGTCCTTTGGGCCATAGTGTTGTATAAAATAATTTGCTGTAAACAGAAGATATTTTGACAATGAGAGTAATCTAAATCCCTTACAAGGTGTTGTATACAAGTACGTTCATCAAGATAAGATCTTCTGTCTTGTCATACAACACTAAATGTATAGAAATCGTCCAGGATGTCGTTTATCGTTGGAGTTATAGTATCGTTCACACCAGCACTAGAAACGAACGAACTTTATTCAACAGCCCCCTGGGTCATTCAGGTATTTCCCAACCCTGTGGTATTGTGTGTGTGGTGATACAAGTCCTCACTGACACCATTTACCATGAGAAGTCTTCTGATTGATCGATCGTCGGTCGCTATTTTACTAAAACCAAGCTTTCATCATCACTCATCTAATAACAAATTCAAAGCGGGTTTTTCATCATCTAATATTGAAGAACATGAGGAACATTAAGGGTAGCCATTAAATTCATGTAAGTTAATAAGCTGTGGGCCGAGCTAGGCGTACACAACCTCCACAATTAAAGAATCAATAGGCACGGTAATTTCTATTGGATTTTCTATTGAAAAAAAGGAGATCGCTCACAAATCAGTGAGAAACCTGTTTGATGTGTTAGAACAATGTAAGGAAGGGGCCTTTCAGTTTATCTCACCCCTGGAATAAATGTCCATAGGCTTAACATTGGGAACTCGTTCTCCATGCCCGTACAAGTATTGCAGTCCGTTCTCCATGGTCAATATCCTGTGTGTTTTCCATTCTTTTAGTGTGTATACGGGTGAGATAAATACAAAGAATGGTCAAAGAAGTCATGCTCCAACTCGTTTGAATGCTATGTGACATTCACTCCGCTCTCGCCTCGTTCATATCACTCCACATAGAACGACGACTTTGACCAAAACTTGTTGGTTTCTTCTTTAGTATGCTAGTATTCAACTAAGGCTTGGTCACACTGGTCTGTCAAGACTGTCGGAAGATGGGTGCATGCACGCAGTCATATCAACCTGGTGTAACAGGGGCCCGTTTAATAATCTAGGCTCGTACATGAAGACCCTCTTCTGCACCTCGTACAATTGTTATCATTTTTAAATATTTAAGTCTGTTCGCTGAGACGGTATTAGCCGTCCATAAGGTCGTCCATAAGGGTTGACTAAAGTTGGCCCACATCGTCTATGGGTCGTCTTGGCATACAGAAAAGGGTCTTCATATACGAGCCTAGATTATTAAACAGACCTCATGGACGATGTGGGTTAACTTTATTCAACGCTCATGGACAACCTTATGGATGACTTAGGCCCGGCGTCCACCTACTACGATAGAATCGTAGACCTCCCGATATGGCACCGATACAAAATTTCAAAATCGGTGCCATATCGGGAAGGTGCAAAATCGTAGACACATGTCTAGACAAGCCAATACACCATGCGTTGTATGGGGTTTTTATCGGTGTCTAATCGCAGAAACGTGGTCAACTGCCCCGATATCAGGTAACCTTCCGACGCGATTTTGATTTTTTATCGGGAGGTGCATCGTAGACCATATCGGTGCCATATCGTAGTAGGTGGACGCCGGGCCTAAGACTGTTGTAGTGAACGAACCTAATCATCATTTGACAATAACCCTTGTACAAGATACAGAAAAGGGTCTTCATGTACGATCCTAGAGTATTAAACGGACCCCGGGTATCCTTGGCATACAGAAAAGGGTTTTCATGTACGAGCCTAGATTATTCAACGAGTCCCAGGTTCATACAGGTTTCCTGACTGTTCTGTGAAATCAGGGATGGTGGGATGTCCAGACCCTCTTATCGTCTCATGATGATCACGTGAGACCAGTATGGATATTTTTTACCTATAGACTTAACAATGGTAACTCATACTCAACACCCATGGAGTATTGTCAAAAATACTCAATGGGCAATGACGTCATTAACATTAGCCAATCAGTCTGTGATTGGGGTGACTCAATCCATAGCTGCTACAGCCCGGTTCCCACTAAGCGATTTTGGGGCATTCAGAGGGCAGCCGTTGCCGACTATCAGCCAAAATTTCTAGGAATTTGCCAATTCGCCTAGTGGGAATGCAAAATGGTGAAATCGTCGGTGACTATTGCCCTACCCCCGTCATTCAGGCTTGAGTCGGCAACTGGATTCCCTCACCAGTCTCTTGCGATTCAATTTCAAACATGTTTGAAATATATCAGGGTATAGTGGCCAACCCCCTGCTGTGACTTAGACTGAGTACGGTATGAAGTGAAGTGGAAGATTAAGATGGTAAAGCAATGACAGGCAATGGTGTCATTTCCTCAGTAGTCACTCAAAGGCGGTACTGCAAGGGTGGAATAAATACAAAATCTACATCTTAACAATTCTCTGTGTGTCTGTGGTCGGCAAACCTAACCAACTAGGAATTATGCCGCCACAGCTATGTCGGAAATACCACAGGAAATTCCTAAGTTCTGATTGAGTTCGGTCATTTTTGTCCGCAAAAGCACATAGATGACACTTTTATGGACCTTCTGTCATGTGACACATCTGAGACCACGTTTAAAGTTGAGCCCAGCAAAAGTAGTCTATTTTCGTGGTGAGTACTTTGTCTGACATCTGTATTAGTTGAGTACTTTCGGAACATACCGTATTATGTCGGACCATCAGCTATCAAAAGATCCGTAGCGGTGAAAATTCATTTCTTATCATTGAATGGCGAATAAATATATTATTTACATATAAATGTTAGAAATTTCTGAAGGATATTATTTAAGCGAGTTCATTGATTATACGTATACATTAGTTAGTTAGGCTACCAGCTTCAGAAAGGACACCTAGCGAGATTTCGTTCCAAAAGGATAGTTTTCATGACCGAGGTCAGGACAATGACAGATTTATTAAACAAGTCCCTGTTCTTCTCCATGTCTTTTGAAAGGAGAACCATGTTTATGGACCTTCCTATGGCAGTCCTAGGACTATGATATGACAGTCCTAGGAGAATCCTTTCAGTTATCAAACGGCCCCCGGTAGATATTTTTAAATTAAGAACGATATTGGCTGAACGATTATGATTATGACTAACCTCAGGCAAAAGTGACCACGATCGGAGTGTCGGTCTGTTTTTTAAACGTGGTCCTCAGAATTCCAGGGTATCTTTTGCAGGTTTTATTGTTTGCCTTTTTCCTATCTTAACGGGAGACGTTTTGTCATGCAGAATCGAACGCACCTAGCGATTGACCTAAAAAGGAAAAACATGTGACCTTTTAAAAAAACCCAAAATAAAGATACTATCCTTATTGCCATGTAAGACTATGGCGTGCGTTACCCATAATGCACAAAAAATGGCATGCGTTATCCATAATGCACAAAAAAGGGCGTGTGTTACCCATAATGCAAACGAAAAATGGCGGGCGTTACCCATAATGCACACAAAAATGGCGTGCGTTACCCATAATGCACACACAAAATGGCGTGCGTTACCCATAATGCACACGAAAAATAGCGGGCGTGACCCATAATGCACACAAAAATGGCGTGCGTTATCCATAATGCACAAAAAAGGGCGTGCGTTACCCATAATGCACACAAAAATGGCGGGCGTTACCCATAATGCACAAAAGATGGCATGCGTTATCCATAATGCACACAAAAAATGGCGGGCGTTACCCATAGTGCACAGAAAATGGCATGCGTTATCCATAATGCACAAAAAAGGGCGTGTGTTACCCATAATGCCCACGAAAAATGGCAGGCGTTACCCATAATGCACACGAATAATGGCGGGCGTTACCCATAATGCACAAAAAAGAGCGTGTGTTACCCATAATGCCCACGAAAAATGGCGGGCGTTACACATAATGCACACGAAAAATGGCGGGCGTTACCCATAACGCCCACGAAAAATGGCGGGCGTTACCCATAATGCCCACGAAAAATGGCGGGCGTTACCCATGATGCACACGAATAATGGCGGGCGTTACCCATAATGCACGAAAAATGGCATGCGTTACCCATAATGCACACAAAAAATGGCGGGCGTTACCCATAATGCCCACGAAAAATGGCGGGCGTTACCCATAATGCCCACGAAAAATGGCGGGCGTTACCCATGATGCACACGAATAATGGCGGGCGTTACCCATAATGCACGAAAAATGGCGGGCGTTACCCATAATGCACAAAAGATGGCATGCGTTATCCATAATGCACACAAAAAATGGCGGGCGTTACCCATAATGCACACGAAAAATGGCGGGCCTTACCCATAATGCACACAAAAATGGCGGGGGTCAGACCTCCAGGCTATATAAGAACAACTGCCTGGTGTGAGCCTCCCGGCCCAGGGCCCCGTTGCTCCAGGTTTACGATAGAGTTGCGGATCGCAAAATAGCGATCCGAGGGGCTAAACGTTGCTCCAGAAATTTTGCAGATCGTGTCATCATCGCATAGGCGCATCGCCGCGTAAAATACGGCTATTAGCGATACTTTTTACGCGGACCCTCACACCAGGGCGGATGGCCTGCGGATCGCAACACTTTGGTTAAAGATGGCTTTGTCTGAAATTCTGAATAACGATGAGTGGTGACACTACGATCCCCCGCCCCTTGTTCTTCTACCTATAGAAAATGGAGATCCACACCAACAGGTGTCAGATCAGTTCTAACTCTGGTGCCATCTGAATTTAATTTTAAAAACTAATTAATCTTCCCCTCTCTCATTCAATATGTGCCCCTGAATTGTTGTATCATAATCGCATCGCAAAAATTAGCAATACCGCAGAAATATAGCGATACGATCCGATATTACTGGAGCAACGCTTTTTTAGTCGGATCGTTAAAGTAATCGTAAAAATAAAATTACGATCCGATTATATCTAGCGATACCACAAAAACAGGAGCAACGCGGCCCTGAGTGGTCTATAATCATACCGCCAACCACGCGGCCTGACCTGTCTATAATCATACCGCCAACCATGCGGCCTGAGCGGTCTATAATCATACCGCCAACCATGCGGCCTGACCGGTCTATAATCATGTTGGGTCTCGAGTTTTCAAGTTACACAAGTTGAGATCTTCTTTAAGTCTTGAAACAGCCACCGTTATATATAAGGTAAATATAAGACCATCACTTGAAGATAGTACCTCTAAAAAGAATACTGACCGCCTACAGTAATTCAAAACAGGGCTCTCAGAGTGATCCTCCAAAGGCAAGTTAGGGGTGTAAATGTGTTTGATATGCACCGGCAGTTGAAGATAGATTATCTCGACTCTCGCCGAAATGTTCAGGTCCTAAGCCTGATGTATAAAAGGTCAAAGAATGAGTATAACTTGGATGTTATTAAGAGGAGAACTAGAAGTGACAACAAAATAAAGTTTAAGAAAGTGTGTATACATTGTAATAACTATATGAAATCCCCGGCTTATCGAGGAGAAAAGTTATGGGATAAACTCAGTGAATCGACCCAGAAGTTAGATACCAAGGCTGCTTTCAAGCGAGTGGTTAAACAGATATACTCTGAACATGAGTACAAACAGTGAACTAAACATCATCATCATCAACATTATCTTATGATATCTCCTCATTACTTCTGTTTATATTGAACCATTTATCTAGATGTAAAACTACTAGAATTGGAAAAACCTACATAGGAAGATCTACCTTTGGTAGAAATGTTTGCTGAAAGAAATGAAAAAAAAAAAAAAAAAATACCGCCAACCACGCGGCTCCTTTTTAACCAAGTGGCTCTTCCTGTTCCAAAGACACAATTATTCATCTGAACGTAAACTATACAAATCGTGCACGGAGTGGGGACTGTTTTTATTAGTCATACAGCACTCTGGTGACTTTCACCATGTTTACCTGTGAACATATGAACTGGGCGCTGAGTAGATCTGGAGATGTGATATTTGTTTAGCTCTTCTTCCGTTCCTCCTCTGACCGTGACTGCACCCGGCGTGTAGGTCTGTGCGTAAAACAGCACACAGAAAACTCCCCTCCCCTCAATGAACTCGCTTGAATATTATTATATACCTATGGCTGTATCAACTATGGCTGTAACTAGGTTACAAAATACCTAGATGTATGTTTATCGATGTGTTACTGCACTAGCAGTGGAAGATCTTTCGTATGAAAGAACTGCTTATGTCATTTCCTAAATTTAAAAAAAAAACAATAAAAAAAACTACTTATACTTATGGAGCCAGCAGAATATAGGGCAACTCTGCCCTAGCTGAAACCTCCAGTATAAATAAAAAAACCTAAAAAAAAAAAAATACTGCCCGCTCCTACCCATGGCGTATTTATATCCGTACGGCACACTGTGACGTACGGGGTATGTGACCACGTCACTAGGTAACATTTCGCCATTTTTAGGTATATAATAATACGAAAACTGGCTTACTGTCTTCGTACGTCAAAATTCTTGGTAAAATTATTGGTCCCATACATCCCTCTGCCTACGGCATCGGGATGTATGGGACCAATAATTTCACCGCGTATTTTTGACGTACGAAGACAGTAAGCCAGTTTCCGTATAATACCCTTCAGAAATTTCTAACAATTATATGTAAATAAAATATTTATTCGCCATTTAATGATAAGAAAGGAATTATCACCGTTACGGATCTAGTGATAGCTGATGGTGCGACATAATACGGTATGTTCAGAAAGTACTCCACTGACAAGAAGTCAGACATTAGATTCAGAAAACACTACTTTTGCTGGGCTCAACACTCATAGTGCATCAAAATTGCAGTTTAAACTTTTCACTAATCTGCATAGCACCAAATACACACCCTGAAATACACTGCTGTTGTACCATTTTCACCCCTGTAGTACACTGGCGCTTTTCACAATATCCACAGTGATGCCATTATATCAAACCTCCATAATAATCCAAAGTTATTAGGATGTTCTATTGTAGTAATGATATAAACTAGGATGTGTTTATAGTTTTACCTAATTTGGAAAAATATTATCAAAATATTCGCATTATTTCATTGAAAAATACCAATTACTTAGATTTCAAGGCATCATAGCATACTCCGCCCGGGAATACCTCCAGGCATCAGTGTACTATACCCCGAACCTAAACTCAATTAGAACATAGCTAAAAGGTTGAAACTCTCAAAGGGCTTAAGCGGCTAATTAAAACGAAACTGTGGCGATATGAATGGAGGTAATATATAATGTGTGTGCAGCCACTTGTTTTCAAATCATCATCATCATTATTTGCTGTATAAATGTATATAATTTGCTTAATTGCTCTGGAATGTGTTTTTAAAGTTAAGAACAATGGAAAAATTGCTCTTATCGTGCAATCTCGTTAATTAAAGTGGTCCGTCTTCATGGAGGGTGGTTTTACAAGACGATCAGGAAAATATCTTTTTTATTTTCTTAAAAGGTCGCAGGTTTTACCATTGTTCAGGTCTTGATCCTTCATAACAAAACGTCTACTACTACAATAGGAAAAAGTAAATGATAAAAATTACAACAGATGTCATGGAATTTTTAAAGCACATTTAAAAAGACTGACTGGCACTCCTATCATAGTCAATAGTTAGTCCTAATCGTGATCATTCAGCCATTATCGTTCTTAGTTTTAAAAACACCTTCCTGTACACATATCATAAGCATATACTGCCGACAATGTTGTAGTGCGGTGGAAGATCTACCAATGGTAAAACTACATGTTGACTGAAATTTTAAAAAAAGAGTAATATAAAGAAACTCGGTTATTAATGTTGACTTTGTATCTCGTTGACAGAAACAAATAAAGAAGGCGAGGCGGAAGAAGCTGCGAGTGCGGCCCACGCTGTCCGACCCGACCCGCATGTGGAACTTGAGGATGAAGTTCATCGAGCAGTGTCGCTCCTACTTCGGAGTTCCCTACGCCAAGCGCTACTGGACACCTGAAGGTGAGAACTACTTCTGTTTACTTTTTTTGTTCATATCATAGCGGGTCGAGTGCTTCTTGTTCCATCTGCCTGCACCAGGACGTAACGGAAATTGCCTTCCGACAGAGCACACTGGGATACCTGAATAAATATGAGATACACAATTTTTTTTTTTTTAATATTTTTTATTCAGGTACAAGACTTTCTTTTAAATTTGAACTTAGATCTCTTTATTTAAAGGATTTTCCCGGAGATTGTGTTATATATGTGACTTCCCCTCGTAGTTTACATGTGACTATCTCTCGTAGTTTACATGTGACTATCCCTCGTAGTTTACATGTGACTATCCCTCGTAGTTTACATGTGACTATCCCTCGTAGTTTACATGTGACTAGTCCAACTATGAGATCATCCATTAAAGATTTCTATATTTCCTAGTATTTCAGTTCAGACATATATTATTATGTACCTATGGCCGTAGGACATACACATACTGCCCGCTGCTACCAATGACGTATTTATGGTCGTGTGACATACGGGTTATGACATAACGTGACTAGCTGAGATTCAGCCATTTTTAGATATATATAATAATACGAAAACAGGCCGACCGTCTTAGTACGTCAAAATATATGATAGCATTTTTGATCAAATACATCTCTCTGCCTTTGGCATCGGGATGTATCTAATCAATAACTATACCGTGTATTTTAGACGTACGGAGACAGTAAGCCAGTTTTCGTATACTTAACCTTAATTAGGTGCATTTATAAGCGATTAATACAAATGGTTATTGTTATACGTAACAGATTACTGGATCGCTATGAACATTTTTGAAAATGAGAAGAGTCACTACTCCATTCAGGGTAATCTTTATTCAAGTATGTCTAAAAAAATCAATGAGGACTCATCTAGAAGGGTGGGACTCTTGTTATTTATAACCGGATGATGCCTCAAGATATATATATACCTCACCTACCCAAACTGTATTTATATGGCCTGATATATTCAATCTTATCTCACCCCAGGTATTTTTTCTCCATAGACTTAACATTGGGAACTCGTATCTAACGCCAATGAGATATTTAGGAAAAATATCCAATGGGGGATTAAGTTACAAATGTTAGCCCATTAGTCAATGTGAAGGGTGAGATAAATTCAGAAACCCATTCAAGTTTAGGGTCAGAGTTCAATCCCATCTCGTTTGAATTGCTACATAATTCACGCGGCTTCGCCTTGTGAATAACTACGCGATTCAAACTCGATTGGATACAAGCTCTGACCCTAAACTTTCATGGGTTTCCTCTATAATATATGATTCAAATATACACGTTGAGCTTGTCATTTTGAATTGTGCGATAGGATTATGTGTATGCTTTGATATGATAGGATTATATGTACACATAGAATATTGCATTAAGAACATACTGTATGTATGATACATGCATGTTAACCTTGCAACACTGAGTCACATACTTGGCAGATCTTCAACTTATAATTTAGGCTTGGCACTTATAACACAAATGATTTGATTTCATTATATAAGCAATCTCATTTCAATTTCCACCTCTCTTTCGCTCATCTTCCTAAATAAAATCTCGCATGATGATTTTTTTGTCTGCAATCTTGCACTTGTAAAGTGCTTTCTAGGCTTTGCCCTGAGGTTGACAATGAGGGCAGTGCATAAACTGCCGTGTCACTCTATAGGCTTGTTTCCATTGGCCGACGAAGATTGCTTAGACTTTTTGAGTTACACAGATAGTCTGTCGGTGGTGCCACTGACTGTGCGTCGGTATAAAAAGATCGCTGAGGGTAGTAGATTTCATTCAGTGACCTAGGTTTCACTCAGTGGTGGGTGGTGCCACATTGCATAATATAAGCAGAAAAAGTTGTGGGGCATTTCACGACCTTGGTTGTTTCCATTGACCGATATTGGGTCCAGAGTGCCAAAGGTCTGTCGGTGGTTCCTGACTGTAGATCGGTGATGGGAAATCGGCCAATGGAAACGGGCCTTACAAGCTTGTTTCCATTGGCCGACGAAAACGGCACCGATTTTTAGGAAGACCCTAAAAGTGTGTCGGTGGTCGTCACCGACTCCACGTCGTTAAAACATAATCCGTGAGGGCGCAGTGGATGCCATGTTTTCAATGCGTTTTACATGTGCTTAATGATGAAAATACTTTGGGCCTCAAATGATTTGGTAGGTGGTGGTGTTATTGCGTAATTTTAGCCAAATTAGTCAGTCACCAATTTCAAATGCCTGGCTGTTTCCATTCACCGATCTTGTGTCGGTGGTTCCCGACTGCAGATCGGTGCACAACAAAAAGCCCGTTTCCATTGGCCGATGAAAACAGTGTAGATTTTTTGTGTTCTCCTAATAGCCTATTTCCATTGGCCATCACAAATATACAGTCAGGAACCACTGACGGACCTTAGCACTCCTGACGCAAAATGTAAATAGGCTATTAAGAGAACACAGAAAATCTACACCATTTTTGTCGGCCAGTGGAAACAGGCCTTTTATAGGAGAACGAACAATCGAGCTACACAACTGTTGCGCAGGGGATGAGTCTGTCTTGCGTCTGAATACCACTCCGCCCCTTCCCGCCAGACTGGAAAAAAGAAAATAGCTGTTACCATGTGGACCATTTCCAGGCCAACAGGGTGCCAACTGGCAGCGCCGACTATGACCCATTCCTGCCTGTAAGTGGCTACTTAATTAAGCCCCATGTGTTGACACTACGCTTGTTGTACAGACCTTGTGTACAATGTGAATATATATATATATATATATCATATACCCATGCAGTATATTGGATAATTATGTACTGCTGCTCCCTGTGCAGTATGAATCGTGTACTGAACCCTGTGCAGTACACTGTTATACTGAACCAGTTGAGACATCAGCAGTATGTGGGCTATCACGTGGACATGTCTTCTATGTCCTCATATTTTATTCATTTTGGGTATATAATGAATACATGATGTACACATAAGATACAGCCTTGGATGGAGGGCAAATCCTGCTGAACTATACGTAGGCCAGTGGGAACATTGAAGCATCATTCTTTTGATACTAAAAGACAAATATTGGATAAAACGATTGAGGAGACCTAATTTCTACCAGTTTAGCTATGCCTAAGGAATATTGTATGTGCGTGTGTGTGGGAGGGGGTCATGGATAACAGAGGCTTGGCATGATCCTGTTTCTGCTCGAATTGCGTAGAGGAAACCTATGAATCTTTAGCGTGAGAGCCCGTATCCCATCGAGTTTGAATCGCGTAGTAATTCACAAGGCGAATCCGCGTGAATTACGTAGCGAATCAAATGAGATGCGATCCAGCTCTGACCATAGACTTCAATAGGTTTCTAAATTTATCTCACCGTTCACATTGGGTAATGGGCTAACATTTGTGTCATAATCCCCAATTTGATATTTTTTCCTAAATATCTCATGGGCGTTGGATACTAGTTCCCAATGTTAAGTTTATAGAGAAAAAATACCAGGGGTGAGACAAAACATCGTACAGTTAGAGTCAGCTCTTACCTATAGGGGACAGAGCCATTGTTAGTTCATGAAGCAGTCACTAGGTGGTCGGTGGACAAAACCGGTATTCTGGCTCTTTGTTCTTATGAAATTCAGCTGCCTTTCAATGTTTTACCAAGGTTACTTTGACTCTCTACACCGATCCCAGAGCAGGAATATATAATGCCAAAACCAAGGACATGATGTTTTTCACATGGAACACTTTATTTACATATGTGAGCAAGGCAAGAAAAGTGACATTTCCCAATTATCACTCACTTCTTTTGCACCTCCAATAGTGAAGAACACCTACTTTTTCACCTCCAATAGTGAAGAACACCTACTCGGGGGGGGGGGGGAGGCGTCATGGCAGCGCATATGGATCATAGGCTATATGCCGTATAGATAGGGGCCACAGAACATAGAAAGGGTCATTGTGTACCTATGGAGATTGAAAGCACTTTAAATGCACCTTAATCCAGCATCTTGCCACCTGAGTAACATCCCTAACTGTACCTTGTTTAAAAAAACACCAGCAACAGGAAGCAGTTCAAAAATCAATGAAACTGAAATTTAGAATAAAACATTTCCTTTTTTTGTGTGGACACATTATTGACGGAATGAGACCCAGTTTTCTGCGGTATTTTTATTGGGGAGTCCCGCGGGAGGTGAATTAATGTTGTTGTATCACGTGGATATTTGATAAAAAAAAATTGGATATTTGATCCCAGTTGGATCCATTACTGACTAGCCGATAAGAGACGTGTGGAACCAAGCCAGGTGTGGGGCAACACGAGTCAATATCACCCCCCAAAACACAACCAAAGCCTCTCCGTTACCACGGCAACATATGAATGTCTAACTCTCCATTTTAAATAATTCATACCACCTGTGGAAGGTACGGCTCTGGCCGCTGCGCTTGGGTTTCTCCGGAATACCACCTGTAGTGACCTACTTCCAGAAATGTGCTTTTATTTTGTGTGTGCTGAGAGCGTGAATTATTGACTGGATAAATAAAGCATCGATCGGTGAAGTTTGGATGATTTGTTTAATTATTCACCGGTTTGAGGCCGACTTGGGTCACACAATGCCTGACCCACCCGCTTCTTGTGTCCCGTGCCACATGTTGCTATAGGAATGGCCATGATTAATGTGGATTGACAAGATTAGGCCACTCACAAAAAAACTTGTTTCTCATCACCGCGCGCATCAACAAAAACGTTTTTCGAAGATGTCTTTCCTTTTTTCTTTTTTTCTTTAATAGCAGTGTTTATTGACATAAAAAGGGATATGATTACAATGGAATATCCTGATATAGATTCTTTGAGACGTTAAAAGAAGAACAGATTCTAACAATTACCATTTTCCAGTTAAAAAAGAAGTTATGATGAAATCATCGCTGTTTTATTTTTATGGATACTTAGATCCTTTTTTCGAAGATTTTTGTTTTAAAAAAAAAGAAATTATGACAGGTATGTGTATTTGGTATCAAATTAAAGCTCCTGATATCATGGATGCATTCAACCTGGTATTATGTGTATCTAGCTATTCCCAAAACTGTGGTATTCATATCCCTCTTCCTACTGCCTAAAGAACCAATAGTTCTGTGCTACCACCTATTGTGAAGCCCATTTTATGAGCCATCATCTTTCAAAAGCCATTTGTGAAACAGCAAAAAAACAGTAAAAGAAAAGAAAAAAGCGCCCTCGTGATATTTTCATGGCTTGGTGATGAGAAACAAGTTGTTGTTTTTTTGAGTGGCCTTAGGCCGGGTATAATTCCAGGGCCCGTGTGTATTAAGGACACTGGAGCATGCGATCAATATCTCCAGTTGACATGTTACTATGGCGACTACCAGGAACATGCAACAGGTTGCTTGAGAATATTTACTTTACTCGAAAGGTTTTTTGGCAGTGCCAGTAGAAAAAATAAGCAAATGAGGAACATGGACTAATTCCTGTTTGCAGTAATATGTATCAAGTACCAAGGTAGGATTTGGCAAGCAGGTCTGTGACAAAATCAAATTACAGCCAGGAAAATTTTAGTCAATTATGTGAAATAACCAACTTATCCAATCAGTCCTACGTCCTTCTCTCTGGGAACATCTACCAATTCCTCCAGCTAACACTCCTTTCCGAGTCTGCCATTTTCACTACTGCCTTCTCCCCTTTCTAAGGCCCGGCGTCCACCCACTACGATATGGCACCGATGTGCCCTACGATGCACCTCCCGCTGCAAAATCTAAATCGCGTCGGAAGGTTACCTAATATCGGGGCAGTTGACCACGTTTCTGCGATTAGACACCGATAAAACCCCCATGCAATGAGTGGTGGATTGGCATGTCTAGACATATGTCTACGATTTTGCACCTTCCCGATATGGCACCGATTTTGACATTTTGTATCGGTGCCGTATCGGGAGGTCTACGATTCTATCGTAGTAGGTGGACGCCGGGCCTTATTAGTAACTTCTTCACCACCTTTCTCTCGAGTCGTCCTTCCACCACTCGCACTTCTCCCCATCGCTTCTTCATTCCGTCCCTCCTTCTTCTATCCTTAATGCCCAGCTTACACTGTGCGACTAGAGGTACCTATAGGCACGGCCAGTCTAAAGCCCAATGCCCATCTACCGATTTCGGAACATTTATGTACATTTGTCGGCTACAAACGGAGGGTAATTTGTCTCAGCCAAGCCATCCTAACGGAGTCGGTAGATGTAGGACAGCTAGGCAAGGCTACCCAGCGATTAGTGAACACTCGGTTTCCTTGGTTTTTGCCCTCCCCCAGCGATTAGTGGACCATACACCGATTTTATCAGTGTGCGGGTCGAGCGAGGGGTTACGTGATTTGCCTGCGACAACGTGACCGACTCCTATACAATTTGGGAACTAATCGTTCAACCCTAAATCGGTAGATGGGCATTCGGCTTTAGACTGGAGGTAGCTGAGAGCCCGTAGCGCGGCCAAACGCACAGTGTCACCTGAACACATCCCTCTAGTCTGAGACTGGGCGTACTAGTTGCAAGTATTTTTTTTAATATCAAACATGTTTGATATTTGGTACCACTATTCTCAGACTGGGCGTACGGAGTTTCCTCCAGGCGCAAGCTTTCCAGTCAGATGGGGTGGGGGTTGATTCACACATATTTTTGCGTACCTTGAGACTTGGTGTATCTCCAGTATCAAGCGTGGTACCTCCAGTCTCAGACTAGAAGTACCCACTCGCAAGCCTCCCTTCCCCCAGTCGCACAGTGTGAACTGGCCTTAACACCCTTCCTTCCTCCCAATATTCCCCTGCCCTTGTCTCTGTCCTAATTCTTTTATTTTTTTGGTAAAATATATATATAAGGTATATATAATCGTTTATAAGGTAAGTATCAATATTACTCAGAGTTCTGTGTCGTTATCCCTGACTATCTACGTGTTAGTTGCCACCTTTTCTTTTTAAATACAAATTTTCATTTTTCTTGCCTTCCATCTGTCTAAATCTTATTATTCCTTCCCTACTCTCCTTGCTCTCCTCCTTGCCTTTTCCCTCGCCATGGTTCCTCCTGCCCGCCTCTTTCGTTAGTGCCTTCCTTCACATCTAATTCTCTGTACCCTTTTCTTCATCCTCCCTCCGCTTCTCCCAACGCCTCGCTACGGTATTGACTTGATTTTTATTAATTCTTTTTTTATTTAGCTTTATTTGCATCTCTCACGTTAAGTGAGTTATTCTGATACTAACATGTGGAAGCAATTTTCAGCCAGTCGTACAGAGTTATGTCTTCAGGGCATTATAAAGAAACAATAAGATAAGAAAAAAAGAGAAGTTATATATAAAGTATATAAGGATTATGTATATGTATATCTATATGA
The DNA here is from genome assembly GCA_950022655.1 of Alentia gelatinosa. Classification (NCBI taxonomy): domain Eukaryota; kingdom Metazoa; phylum Annelida; class Polychaeta; order Phyllodocida; family Polynoidae; genus Alentia; species Alentia gelatinosa. The sequence goes on along the minus strand of OX465590.1, from coordinate 39,235,817 downwards.
GCAAGAGACATTCGTACTTGGATGTTATGATCAATAATGAGATGTATTGTACAATAGTTTATAACTGGGCAACTATTTACCTCTTGAATACATCTGAGTCAGCAGATTCCTTTATCCTACCCCTAATAAAAAAACTCCATAGGCTTAACATTGGGTCACTGTATTCGGTCTGGAGTTCAGAAAAATGAAAATAATCGCTCTAGTGGGATACACTTGACAAATGACGTCATCTGTTAATGTAGAAGTAATTAAGACGGGCGGGGTAGGATAAGTTCTAAACCAAACTCGAGTTAGTCATGTTATTGTTCATCGCACTCCGGCAAGATCGCGTACTACTGCTCTCGGCTTCGCCGCGCGCAGTAATACCCGATCTTGCTGTCGTGCGATAAACAAAAACACGACTAACTCTTGTTTGGTTTCTCCATAGTATTTCAGTCGGTAGGGAGTTCCAAAGATTTATCTATGTTTCCTCAGTTCTGTCCTCATCCCCTTTCCTTATCTCCTGGGCAGTGGGTCTGATCAGGATGGATCAGGATCGAGGTATTTCTATTTTCACCTGTCGTCCTCATTCTGATCCTTTTTCTTTCGTGGCCTTTCTTTATTGTAACCAATCATCTCATGTTTGAATCAATTATTGTTACATTAAATGTTATAATAATGCAATAAAGGGGCAGTTGACTCAATTGCAATGCAATTGATATTATTGGCATTGCCAAACAATCAACTTAGTGTATAGTATAACAACATGTTTATTTTCTACAAGCCATACTGAAAAATAAGCAATATAGATTATGAACATTTCTTCCTTTGACCATAACCGTAAATGTATTCGGTTTCCTATTAGCAGTAACTTGGTGGTTATAATACAAACCATATCTAGCTCAGCCACAAAATAGTATTTCAATAAGATTTATATTTCCAGTATATTCCTTCCCATTCATAGTTCCCCCAAATCCCGCCAGGCGGCAGAGTGGTGTGGGATCCATCAGTCGGCAGTTGAACCCCCTCCCACCCCTTCATCCCCCTCCTGCCTCCCTCCCGCCCTCCCTCCCGCATCCCCACACACCTCCTAGCTGACTCCCCACACCTGATGACCCCAGTGGTCTCCTGCTGCCACCTGGCGACCTCCCAGATCCAATCCCCCATGGCCCGTCCTCCTACCCCCACCCCCACCCCACACACTCACACCTAGACTTGCTCAAGTCTTTAATTATGAACATTTATTAAATTATTAGACACAATCAGAATAAAGTTCATTTTAGTATGCATCCTTCTCTGACCAGCCCATGAATCAAAGACTTAATGGATTAATTGATCACTAATTGTTTGTTTGGTTGAATCCTGTTCGTCCTGTTGACTGACATGTACGGGGAAGAACGCCTTTGGGCGATTGTACTACGTCTAATATACCTGAATAAATTTTAAAAAAAAAAAAGACTTGTCCACTATGAACCTAATCTCCTGGTTATGGCCCCAAGCCACTCCCTGTAACCCTATACCTCATCCTACCCCTCCCCCTCCCCTCCTCCAGTTCCATGGCCGCCTGTGTTGTCATAGAAATAAATTTCACCTGCTCCTGACTGTGACCTGATTGAGATCAAAGTGAGAGGGTATCAATCTCCCAGCAGATATCCTGACCAGTAGCCAGGATATCTGTATGGAGAGTGTTGGGAATACTGGAGCTAAACGGTGCCAGAAATCCAACACCATTACCGATTGTACCAGTCCCTGTATCCCAGCAAAGAGGGTAGCCATAGGGAGTCAAAGTGAACCCGCTGAAACAACAGATACCTGTTTACAAAACACCATTTCCGGAGATAGGCGCTCAGTACTTTGACTATATAGTTTTAAAACTCTCTCCGTGGTGTGCCTCCTTGGTCCCTGGTGGGGGTGTAAGTGGTACTCCATTAAGGAAAAACACTGTAAACACGTCGACACAACTTTGACTATATAGGTTCGAGATTATATGTGTCATTCTCCAATCTTTTAAATCCATATTTTTGATAACCTTAACAACTGTCATCATAGCTTCGAGACAGAGCTATTCAGAGACGATCGTAGTAAACTACACTTCAAAAGTAACAAACGAGACCAAAAACAAAAGTCTAGCCTCGAACCCCCATAGGTTTAGCACTAAGCCTCGTTCTTACTGGCCACCGGAAATGGTGTTTTATAAACGGGTATCCGTGGTTTCAGTGGGTTTACTTTGGCTCCCTATAGGATGCAGGGACTGGAGCCAGTCTAACTCACACCCCGCACACAGCACGGCGGCCATTCACAGGATGCCAGCAGCGGCCGAGACACAGACTGTACCGTTACAAGCCTCAGTCTGCTACTTACACACGGGAGGTGGTGTGTGGCGCAGTGGTCGGGTAGTGGAATGCCAATCGCAGGGGCTCGGAGTGGCCAGTCGTTTCCTTGCTGGTGTCTTCTATTGGATTTCGTAGTGTAATGATCCGTTGATTAATAGGATCGTACATAAAGACCCTTTTCTGTACCTCTTACAAGTGTCATCGTTTAGGAAATTTTAAGTTTGTTCAGTAAGACAGTCCTAGCAGTCCATAAGGTTGCCCATAAGTGTTGAATAAAGTTGACCCACATCGTCCCTTTCTGGTAATATTTTAAGACCGTGCACCCACCAACGCCGATTCTGGTCCCGACAGGCCTTACGATTGACTTCACGATTGGAATCTAAAATTTGATTCATTGGCCATTGTGTTAGGTGTTTCTAATCGTAGGGTATCGGGAGGTCTATCGTGGTGCATCGGCGTAGGTGAGGGCAGGGTTTTATAGTATTCACGTGGCTTTTGATAGAATGCAGTGTTGGCTTCTTGAGGAAAGTTTTTCAGCATCTTTCCTGAAGGAATTCCTGATACTTGCTATACCCTTAATGTGCTACAATACGTATAATACTATGTGATAATAATTACTAACATATAAGATCTTCTAGGGTTTTATTCATACTTACGTGTATGGGGCACATAGCTATTGTATTATTGGGGTGGCCATCTTGTCCCCTACTCATTTGAACACTTTATGATATTCACTCGCCTATCACTTCGTTCATATCACTTTGCATCAGACTTGTGGTGAGCAACGACTTTTACGAAAACTCGTTGGTTTCTTCTTTAGTAGCAATGGCCAAGATTTTAAAAGTCGGAAACAATGGCGCTACCTGCTTTACCCAGCATTGAGCTGCTCATAGAGGACTGTTGGCGCGACCAGAGCCTGTCCCACAGCTACTATCTGACCAGGGCCCCGTTGCTCCAGGATTACGACAGAGCTTCGGATCGCAGAATAGCGATCCGAGGGCCAAAACGTTGCTCCTGAAATTTGGCGGATCGTGTCGCAATCGCATAGGTGCATCGCCACATAAAAAAAGGCTTTCAGCGATACTTTTTATGTGGACCTTCACAGCACTGCGGATCGCATCGCTGTAGGTTAAATACAGCCTTGTCTGATATCTAAAATAACGATCCATGGTGGCACCACCAACCCCTGCCCTTTGTTCTTTTACCTATAGGAAATAGCAATTCAAACCACCAGGTGTCAGATCAGTTTTACAGTTTTACAGTGGTGCCATCTGTATTTAATTAAAGAACTAATTAATCTTCCCCTGTCTCATTCAATATGTGCCCCTGAATTGTTGTATCGTAATCGCTTCATAAGAATTAGCGATACAGCGGAAATATAGCGATACGATCCGATATTACTGGAGCAACGCCTTTTTAGTTGGATCGTTAAAGTAATCATAAAAATAAAATTGCGATCCGATTATAGCTAGCAATACCACGAAAACAGGAGCAACAGGGCCCTGGGGTGCCAGTTTTCAATGTTTACACTGAAATTTATGTTTTCGTTTTCAGAGAATAAAAAGACTTTTTCCTTGAATAATATGACATGACAACTTCTAAATTACTAAACTTCTAAACTTGTCTCCAACACTGAACTTCCCTTCAGACCCATGTAAAAATTTAAATCTGTCCCCTGATCCTTCCCACCAACACACTATTCACTGTTTCATGATATACATGGCAGAAAAAGAGTCTCTGATATTTTTGAATTTGAAAAATTTACTGCTGCCACCAAGCCATGTGCTGCTTATGGAGGCGGCCATCTTGGATTAGCAGACAGAGGAACTACAGAGACATGACAATTCACTAAAAATGGTGAATTGTTAGGCCTGGCGTCCAAATGGTGTTAAAATGGTGTTTTCTCATCGATTTGAGGTACATATAATAACAAACAAACGTCATTACTGTGGATGAAATAGTTTCGTTCTCAGTCAGTCGTCGATTTCATACTGCCTTCCGCATATAGCGTCAGGCAGTATGAAATCAACCACTGACCTTGTACAGGAACCGTTTCATTCACAATAAGGACGTTTCCTAATATTACAGCATGCTGCAAGGGACTAAGGCCCGGCGTCCACCTACTACGATATGCCTCCGATATGGTCTACGATGCACCTCCCGATAAAAAATCAAAATCGCGTCCGAACGTCTCCTAATATCGGGGCAGTTGACCACGTTTTTGTGATTAGGCAAAAAAAACAACACACCTTACGATGCGTGGTGGATTGGCATGTCTAGACATATGTCTACGATTGTGCACGTTCCCGATACGTCTCCGATATTTGCTTTTTGTAATATCAGCAGAAGCTGCTGTAGTGTTTATTGTTGAATTCACTTTGAATTTCTTTCATATTGATAGTGAGCGATAATGGGGGCCGCACTCACTTTAGAAGATAGAAATGCATGTAACAAGTGTTTTGGGTGTACATACGTAATGTCTAAACCGATTATTGCTATGAAATGTATTTTCAATGTTTTTTTCTGTCCCCAACTGGCATCCCTGTTAACTATCTACTACCTGTCACTGCTGCCTCTCATAGATCACTCCGCCGTCACACTCCTCCCTCATCACACTCTCACTTAGTTGCTTCCACGCCATCCACTGCTTAGCCTGTCATACACTCTCTATTCACCGCTCAGCTTTTATCTCACCCCTGGGCCCCGTTGCTCCTGTTTTTGTGGTATTGCTAGCTATAATCGGATCGCAATTTTATTTTTACGATTACTTAAACAATCCGACTAAAAAAGCGTTGCTCCAGTAATATCGGATCGTATCGCTATATTTCCGCGGTATCGCTAATTTTTACGATGCGATAATGATACAACAATGCAGGGGCACATATTGAATGAGACAGGGGAAGATTAATTAGTTCTTTGATTAAATACAGATGGCACCATAGTTAAAACTGATCTGACACCTAGTGGTTTGGATCGCTATTTCCTATAGGTAAAAGAACAGAGGGCAGGGATTGGTGGTGCCACCATGGATCGTTACTTGAAATATCAGACAAGGCTGTATTTAACCTACAGCGATACGAGAGCTGTGAAGGTCTGCGTAAAAAGTATTGCAAAAAGCAACATTTTACGCGGCGATGCGCCTATGCGATTGCGAGACGATCCGCAAAATTTCTGGAGCAACGTTTAGGCCCTCGGATCGCTATTCCGCAATCTGCAGCTCTATCATAATCCTGGAGCAACGGGGCTCTGGGGTTTTTGTCCCATAGATTTCACATTGGGAACTCGTTCTCCATGCTTCTACGAGTATTGCAGTCCGTTCTCCATGGTCTATATCCTGTGTGTTGTTCATTCTTTTAGTCTGTACAAGGGCTGAGATAAATACAGAAAACTACTGGTTTTGGCCAAAGTCATCTTCTCCAACTCGTATGAATGTTACATAATATTCACTGGGATTCGCCTCGTTCATATCGCTCCACATCAAACTCGTGGAGAACAACAACTTTGACTAAAACTTGTTGGTTTCTTCATTAGTCATCCTATCTCTATTCAGTGAAGGCCACCAGTTCTGACTGGAGACTCATCCTCTAGCTGGTGTCTCATGAGATGATCTTAATCAAGATTGTTAGATCTATTATAGAGAAGTGAGATAAATGACAGTCCTTGAATCAGGTCATGAACTCGGTCCTTAATTTGGCATCCTGTTGGGTGTACTGAGTATGACATATTGAATGAATTGATGTAACCTATATGCACTTGCTCTGCCTTACATGGAAGGTACAGGTAAAGGTTAATTTAACTGTTCTTCGAATCTATAATAGAGAATCTACGCAGATGGTGACCTTTTTGGACACACCAGTTACTTTTTAACCCCTCATCCATTATAAAATTGTTATTTCTAGTGTTCAGATATATGCACTTTGGAACAACTTATGAGGCATTTCCACCTGCCGACCAAAAAGGCCACCGATTATATGCAACCTGTACAAAAGTCGGTCGATGGTTCGATTTTAAGAAACTATCGGTGCACATAATCAGTGGCAGTCAGCAAAAATACAGTTTTCTGATGAAAATTGAGGTAGTCGCCGATCGATTGTTAACCCTTAAGTTCATTCTGCCACCGGTCAATTCATCCTGGTTTGATTTCGTCGGTGATACAAAACGTCAGTCGGTGGCGCCATATCCTGTAGCCTGTAACCTGTGGAAGATATGGACTGAATAGCCTTTTTTTTTAAATTTAGATTTGGAGAAGAAATTTGTTGACCCTTTCTGTTTCCACCTGACGTTTATTGCACCAAAAGTGAAGCATAATCAATCGGCGGTGCTAAATGCCATAATCGGTGTCAATAATCGCTATACATGTGGAAACGCCACTTTACTATCACATACATCTAAAATCAACTTCTTGGGGTTAGATAGGTTTAATCAAGCATGTCTACGTATTCAGAGCACAGATAAGGCCCGTTTTCATTGGCCGATTTCCCGTCACCGATCTGCAGTCAAACCAAACCACTGACGCACTTTTAGCACTGCTGACCCAAAATCGGTCAATGGAAACGACCCAGCTCGTGAGATGACCCACGACTTTTTCTGTTTAGATTATGCAATGTGGCACCACCCACCACTGAGTGAAATCTTGGTCACTGAGTGATAACTACTACCTTCACAGATTTTTCAATACTGACGCACAGTCGGTGGCACCACCGACAGACTTTCTGGGCAACTCAAAAAATCTCCGCCGTTTTCGTCGGCCAATGGAAACAGGCTTTATATACCCTTCATGGATGATTGAATTTACATATTGATGCACTCTGAATAAAACCCCCCAAAGCACCGACTGCCTGTGTTTGATGCATATGACGCATATTCCATTACAGAATGTAATATAAAAACCTGTGGCGGAGCATTTCTGAGCGGAGAGAGAGAAGAGAGTAACGCTGTGCAGATTAAAGGACGTACGGTATACGTATGTTCCACTTTCATCCTGAGCGCGCAGTGAGTTGAAGTGCAGGTCGGCGCACTGAATGCACTCACCCCGCACTCCCAGTTAACCACTCACCCGCACTCTAACGATATGGCAAGTCGTATGTTCCTAGTTATACGAAGTACAACGCTGTGTCCGTTTTCACTCCTCTAGTGAGGAACGAACAGAGTCGAACTATGTCTGACTATATGTGCCAGGCGGGCAGTATAGACATTTACTATATACCCATACCGTATATCCTGTCAATACGCACCGTTTCGCTATGTAACGTAGAAATACCGTATCGGAACAATATTCCGTACGGCAAAATACGGAATACTGTATGGTACGCGTCTACTAGAATATTAGTTGTTAGGCGATATTGAATTAAATATTTTATAAATTTTGGGTACAAATAGTAAATATGAAACGACCCACCATGCTTGTACAAGCTACAAACTCGATGAAAATTTACAGTTAGGGGTCCCTCCCACCTACTACGATTAAGTCTGCGATTAACCCTTTGGCCGTGTCGGCGACAAACTGAAAAAGTCGTGGAGGTGTCGCCGACAAACTCCTCAATTAGTCAGGTTTTGTCGCCGACAAACTCGCTCCGCGCCGACGGGCTACGACGCGCTACAACAAAAAAACGTTAATCGTAGAGGGTCTACGAAATTCAAACATGTTTGAATTTCGTAGCCCGTCGTAGCCCGTCGTAGCCCGTCGGAAGGTTAATCGCAGAGCACGGCGGGTTGTCGCCGCAATAATGCCTCCCACCTACTACGACGGGCTACGATTAAGTCTGCGATAGCACCGCGACGCTGTCGGCGACACGCGGTGCTATTGGGTACTTAATCGTAGACCGTCGTAGCCCGTCGTAGTAGGTGGGAGGGACCCCTTAGTAGGGAACTCGGCAAAAATGCCTCTTTCCGTACAAACCATAAATTATCATCTCGCTTTGTAGCTTTACATCTTTTTATTTATTATTATTTGGGTCTCATTCGTTAGTACATAAACTCCGATCTTCCGTCATACCCTGTGACAGAAATACCTCCTAGTTCTTCGTGTATTCAAATGTCACATTCGTCACTTTTTACCTATACCCATTTCTGTACGCCAAGGTACTATAGGGATGATGTGGGTCAACTTTATTCACCACTTATGGTTGACCTTATAGACGGCTAAGACTGTCTTAGCAAAGAAACTTAAATATCATTAAACAATAACCGATAAACCTTGTACGTGGTACAGCAAAGGGTCTTTATGTACGAGCCTAGATTATTCACCAGGCCCCTTGGTTCAGATATGGAGGTTGTAGCAGTATGATGTCAAACTCAACCCCATTTTGATAGGATAGTGTTGGTGTTCCACAACACCTTTCTCCCTTCTCACCCTAGGTAGTGTCGGAGCAATGTGGTGATCATACAGAGGGGACAAGGCATGGCTAGGTTAGGATAATTGTTTTGTGGACTTTTGTGGTGGTATAGATACATGGTATAGATACAAGTTGCGCTACCCTAGATGATACAAGTAGAAACAGGAGACCCCATATATGAATATTCATGAGGCTGGGAGAGGCACTACCTGCCACACCCTACTTGAGACTAAAGGGGTGTCTTACCTTACCTGTACCCCCATTCTAACCCCACCTACCCTCTAACAACCCTCCAACACCCCCTGACAACCCTCGCACCCCCGACCCCTCCAAGGACCCCCCTCACCATGGTGACCAACAAGGTCACTCGGGCCTCACAATGCACCCGCTGACCTTTGGCAAAGCAACAAGATCAAAGGAATGATGGCGAGGCTAATTCGTCCATTTAGTCTGCCGAGCCATGATGTTAGCTGGCACGCCACTGGTCGATGAGAGCTGCCATCCCATTGGTCGACCATTGGAGGAGTCGTCCCTCGTATTGAGCAGGATGAGCGCGCTATGGCAGGCCGACTATGCCGAAATGTCTGCGTCACCGAAAAAGGTATCAGTGATATAGGTAGATTGGCCACCACCTCTGTCTACGCTCTGTTCCAATTTAGAGGTTGATATGATTAAACACTGTTCGTCGATTTTTCTCTTTCTCGTACCAATCAACTTTCTTTATTAGTGGATTCTGAGAGCTAAAATACTTATTGAGAAATATTTGTAGTTCACACAATTGATGATAAAGTCTACTCTTATTCAAAATAGACACAAAAGAAAATATGAACATGGAAAAATAGCTTCAAGAGTGGGAATTAACACATTCCCTAACCATAGGTCTAGGCCACATTAGAGATCTGGAGGGGGAGTGTCAAACACTTACAGCTACTAGGGTCAAGACGGTCACGGATTTAACTCGACCCAAGGACCCGACCAGAGCTACCGTAGTGTGGCTCTGACGGTCAGTGCACGGTATAGGGCACAGTGTCATTGCTAGTTCCGCCATCATCCACCAGGAAATTATAAGCTAGCACCACTGTAGTCTGGTGGCAACCACTGATATCAGTTGTTATAACCTATAGATAATATCGAGATGAGGCTAAATTTCCTCCATGGCAAGCCCAAAAAAATCTAGTTAATGAGTAAGTGTGGTTATGATAATGAAACTTGGCATGTTCGACGTGGTGTTGGTATATCTCAAAACACAGACCACTGACCACGACCCCATTAGAGAGGATCTTTTTTCCGATAGCGGGAGAGAGATAACGTCTACCTACAGCAAAAGGGAAAAATATCAAACATAATGATGAAACTTGTTTTATTGAGTAATTTGATTTGTGAAGAAAGATAGCGCTAGAATCCTCGAAAAACTTATCGCTTTCACGACCGCATCGATTAAGAGAATTCCAGGGCCCGATGCTCTTACTCCGACGACCAAAAAAAGAAAATCCCAAAGTAATCGAGACTTTTTGTAAAAAACACATTTGGGGGCAGCACATTTACTTTATGTATCTGTCCTGTTAATGCCACGTCTTCTGTTAGACCTGCTTACCTGTACTGTGTTTTTTATTGTTTATTGCGCATAAATTCATCACATGGATGGTCTTCCATTCATGTCGTATACAGTGTTCTCCATATAACATGTTTTGGAAAGCAGTCTGCATTCCCACATAGTATAAACTGTTTGTTTTACAATTATTAAACAAGAAATACCCTCCACCTTAGGTATGGGATGAGATAATGATGATTTGCCAGCTGGTACCATGCTATGTTCAGCACACCGTATGACTTTGGTTTTATACCACATGACCTCAAGACCTGTTTTTATATTATTTTATTTTGAGCTGGGATCTGCTGTGTTTATGGCCAATTCCTATTATCTTTAGTTTCAGATTTTGGGTCAGAGATATACTGTTTTTGTTCTGTATCTGTCTGTCTTTACATGTCATGGAAAACTTCTTTTACACATGTGATTTTATTGAGTAATTTTCTATTTCTTCCCCATCGGCCTCTCATAGGAGCAGCTTGTAAGGAGCAGCTCCAACGACCTGCTGGTTGTATGGCGAGTTGGTGGTGTCAGATCACACTACACTGAGGACACTTTAGCCCTCACCCCCCACCCCCTCCACCCCCACGACCTGCCCCTCACCTCCACTCTCTCCCCACTCCCCGGCCAGGGGAAGTGGATGTAGTACAATGGGTGCCCGCCAGGGGAGGCAGAATTGTTGCCAAGGGCAAAGAAGGACGCCGGCGGGCGTTGGGAGAGAGAGGGGGGAGAATAGGGGGGAGAGTGAGGGTGGCACTAGACAGAATAGGCACAGTCTGATGATGAAGTTTTGAGCAGTCAACGTTAAGATTCTAAGTGAGACAACACCAGGCCAAATGATTCATTTTAATTAGAAAATACTGAGACAGCATACTCACCAATAGGCCCTATTGAGGTTTTGTTTGTTTGTTTGGTTTGATTTTACGTCCAGTCAACCATTATAGGTCCTTTCCAGACTTTCTCAAGGTTCTTTTACACCACTAGGGTGGTGATCGAATCTGTGTGATGAATTCAGGTAGAAATCTCACCCCTACACATATACCGAGGTGAGAGTTCTTTTACTTCCCACACCACATAGACATGGTATGAGAAGGATGGCCTATTGAGGTATCCCATAATTCAGTCTATTTACAAGTTCCGGTGTTCGCTAGTTGCCGACGTTGTATGGTGATAGACCCTTGAACCGTAACCAACAATTATTGCAGTTTAACAGTTTTTATAAATCTTCAAATCGGAAATCCGATGCCAGAAATGGAAATTTCAGCTATTTCTACGTGTAAATCCGAAATGATTTTCAGTTTCTCCAAATATAAATGGGAAAACTGTGGTTCATGTGGTCGTGGTGTGCCCAGTCAGTCGCGAGCGGAACTTTTACTTATCCGGGGCGATAATCGGGAGTTTAGTAACCTCTGGAGAGTCTATATAACTACCTTTGTGCTATTTCTTGCAATTCATGCTCAGCATATGGTACATAAGTCGGTACTATAGAGGAAACCTATGAAAGTTTACGGTCAGAGTTCGTATCCACTTGAGTTTGAAGTGCGGTGTAATTCACAAGGCGAAGCCGCATGAATTACGTAGAGATTCAAACGAGCTCTGACAGTAAACTTGAATAGGTTTCTGAATTTATCTCACCCCTCACATTGAGTAATTGTCTAACATTTTTGACATAATCCCCCATTGAGTATTTTTTTTAAATACTCCATGGGCGTTGAGTACGAGTTCCCAATGTTAAGTCTATGGGGCGAAAATACCAGGGGTGAGATGAATGAGTACTATGGAGAAACCAAACAAGAGTTAGTCGTGTTGTTGTTTATTGCACGATGCCAAGATCGCGTATTACTGCGCGAGGTGAAGCTGAGAGCAGTAATACGCGATCTTGCCGGAGTGCGATGAACAATAACATGACTACCTCGAGTTTGGTTTAGAATTTATCCTACCCCGACCATCTAAATTACTTCTACATTAACAAATGACATCATTTGTCAAGTGTATCCCACTAGAGCAATATTTTTCATTTTTCTGAACTCCAGACCGAATACAGTGACCCAATGTTAAGCCTATGTAGTTTTTTACTAGGGGTAGGATAAAACACACAGGCACATACATCTAAACCATGGTTGTGAATGTTTCCATTCGTAACAAAGATACACAAGAAACACAACACAACACAAGAAAACTAAATTCAGGCAAGACCTTTCTGCTCTGTATTTGTTCCGAAGTTTCCTGTGACATAATTCTTTATTTCACATTTCACATCAAATATATCCTTGGTTTGGCCTTTTTCAGAAATACAAAAAGATGCTAATCTATCTGACTAGTGTTGACGGGAAAGACAATGAATGTAACAGGTGGGAGTGCTCTGGGATTGGGAGAGGAAAATATTGCTCTACCTCGCATCATAGAATATTTCTCCATTTTTATGAGGAGAGACTACATTTCTTTAAACTTTGATTGGGAAACTCTTAAGTTGTGTATTATAGTTAACCTATGGTGATCATCATCATATAGAGAGTATTCCCGTTGAGTTTGCTTTGAATATGCCATAGAACCCAAAGGCCTATCAAGAAACATCACCAAGTTCCATATGATTGTTAATATGGCGTGAGTTGTCTTCGCATAATGATATCACGAAGCAGAGCTGAGTGATATCTGTAGCAGAAGACAACAAATGCCATTTAAACGCTCAAGTGAAATTTCATGAGGTTTAGATTTGATCCTACCCCGTCACATATTTTTAACTTCATATATCATGTGTGGCATATAAATATTATATGGCATAACCGTGGCATACAGTCACACCATGTTAAGTCTATGGAGATTCATAAGAGGGGTAAGATAAAATTCCACCTCTGTTTTAAAGTGCACCCTACTCCCCGCCCCATCGCCCACCCGTATGTGCTTGAAGTGGATCTCATTACCAATGTAGATCTACAGCAAACAGAATCTGACCTCCTCCTTTTTATCAGACAGTAATCTCTCCCATTCATTACTCCCCACTATTATCCACTTCCCTTCAGTCATCACCCGCTTCTGCCAGCATCATTTTTATCTCGCCTTTTTGTGATGACACAGGCAGGGCTTTTTGGGAGGGAAAGTGAGGAAAATGTGAAGATTAGGTTTGTGGCTGCTCTGTCTGGAATATTTGGAAAGGAGTGATGAGAAGAGGCGTTGTCATACAAAGATGAACTATAGGAAGGTTAAGAAGTGTGAATATTTATATAGAACTGCATGGAAAATCGTATAAATAGACAATACTCCACGAGTTTGGATGCTTCTCAATCGTGATTAGATATAAGCTCTAATGTATGAGAACATGACCGGAGAGACTGAAGGGACAGTGAGGTGTATCCTCACGCCTGGAATCGGTTCAAGCATGGGACATTTCTTTTCTGAGGGTACAAAAAAATCTTCTCTCTTTTGGTCGTAAGATGCCAGCCACTCCTCTGTAGGAGTTGGATTTGTTAAATTCAATGTATTACTTGTCTATTTTTGTACACTGATATTTAGTTTACTGGCTACTGATATGATTGTACCTTGTACTGTATGGACAGTTCATACAGGCGGTTAGCCGAAGTCCCTGCAGGATAAATAACGAAATAAAAATAATAAATTAAAAAAATCGAGGCAAAACCGAGTGACAATTCGACTGCGGTTTTGGATTTATTTCACCCCATTCACTGACATAGCATCGCAATATCAGAATAATTCAAATTAATTCAAAAGGGTTAGGAACGTTTAAATCTCCATGTTGATGTCTTATCTTCTCTCTGAAATCCTGGCTGCCGATTATTTTGGCTTGCCATATTAGCCTTGTCTCACGATTATCTTTAAATGTGAACATCAGATAATAGTGGTTGTCCCCCGACTACAGTGCTGATATCTTACAATGCCCTGGTGGATAATGGCAGAACTAGCAATCACACTGTACCCTATATGGCACAGAGCCTACCCGGCTTCCTCAGCTGCCCGCTAGAGGGCTCACAGGGAGTTCCAGTGCAACCCATGAGTCATAGGTTTGGTAATGGGGGCTGGTAATGTTAGAATGGCTCTATGCCATGATATAAAAAGTCGTTTCCTCAAATCTGAAGGTTGACAATTAACTGTATCCTGACAAATTTGGGCAGAATTTAGAGATTAAGACTGTTTTACACAATTCATTTTGTGGTTGATGGTGACTTGGAACAAAAATTCTTTTAAATCCCCCACCCTCCCTCCCCAGCTTTTGATACCTAAGAAACCAGAAAATACCTATCTTTTGCCTTACACTAGTACCCTGGTATAGCCAAATAGGTGGATTGGAACAGATCGTGACCTCTATGAACTATTACCACTGGTGTGCTGGTCTGGGTCAACAATAATTAGTGCTGGCAGTGTAGGCACTTAGGACCTGTTTCACTAGTTACGTGACATATCTAGATGCCATCTAGATGGTGTGTCCGGTTTCATAAGAACTAGACATTAGACTTCGTTTTGTCCGTTCTTGCTTGCACTGTTGGTGCCGCTTTTCATATATGTCTAACACTTTTGTCACGAAACTAGTGATGTGTAGATTTGTCTAATTCTTGTGTTTGGGGTCTGTCTTTTCCTAAGGGCAGTCACTTGTGTTGTCACGAAACTTGACAACCCCAATGTCTGTATGGTGTCACAGACATGTCACGAAACTAGTGAAACAGGTCCCAGGTGTGGTGAGTGGGCAGGCTAGTCTTGATGAGGGGAGAATTCTACACTGGGGATGATGCTGTAATGTTGCCATCAGTCTTATTGTTGTAGAGATAGGTTAAGATACAGGAAGACCTGCCTGTTGGCAGATTGAATAAAGATTTTTCGACAAAAGAGAATCTACAATGAAGATAAGCAAACACTGCTAAGGAGGTAATGTTTACAGTGATAAATCTGTTGAAGTGTTGCTGTAAAGGTGGGTGATTGCAGGTCCTGGCTGTGCAGATGATAGACATGAGCTACTGTTGATGTAGGCTATAGGAGGATTTGTGTAAGGACTGGCCAGGCACAAACTAGTTAGTAAGGGGATAATGTCTGCATTGATAAAGTTGTTGAAGTGCTAGGGTAGAGATGGTCTATAGTAGAGGTGTGCTGCAGTAGAAATGAGTAGGTGGTGGGTGAGGTGGGCAGTAGGCAGGCAGACATTAGTAAGGAGATAATGTCTGCATTGATGAAGCTGTTGAAGTTCTATGGTAGAGATGGTCTAAAGTAGAGGTAGGCTGCAGTAGAGGTGGTATGTGAGGTGGGTTACAGTGGAGGTGGTGTGGGAGGTGGGCAGTAGGCAGGTACACACTAGTAAGGAGATAATGTCTACATTGATGAAACTATGGTAGAGGTGGTCTATAGTAGAGGTGGGCTGCAGTATAGAGGTAGTGTGTGAGATGGGCAGAAGGCAGGTAGGCACACACTAGTAAGGAGATAATATCTACATTGATGAGGTGGTTTATAGAGAGGTGGGCTGCAGTAGAGGTGGTGCGAAAGGTGGGTTGCATGCAGGCAAGCAGACACACACTAGTAAGGGTATGATGTCTACATTATTGAAGCTGTTGAAGTGTTATGGTAGAGGTGGTCTATAGTAGAGGCGTGCTGCAGTAGAGGTGGTGTGTGAGATGAGCAGTGGGCAGGCACACACTAGTAAGGAGACAATGTCTACATTGATGAAACTATGGTAGAAGTGGTTTATAGTAGAGGTGGGCTGCAGTAGAGGTGGTGTGTGAGATGGGCAGAAGGCAGGCACACACTAGTGAGGAGACAATGTCTATATTGATGAAACTATGGTAGAGGTGGTTTATAGTAGAGGTGGACTGCAGTAGAAATGGTCTATAGTAGAGGTGGGCTGCAGTAGAGGTGGTGTGTGAGATGGGCAGAAGGCAGGCACAAACTAGTAAGGAGATAATGTCTATAGATGGAAATTGCTGACCGAGTAAAGCGACGCGCGTTTACATCGATCCCTCAGGGAGATCTAACAGGTTGCACTGAATGACCCTGAGGATCTAACCGGGACGAGTCCACTCATCCCTCCTCCTGGGGAGGGGCAGGTTGGGCGGACCTATTCCCAGCAATGATCAAGACTAGAGCCAAGGTTACAATGAAGCCTGATAGAAATAGCTGATTGTAGTATTACTTCCAAAAAGGTATCAGTTATGATAATTATAACTCGCGATATTTGGATTATATCACTGGGGTGTGTTTGTGTGCCATTGAGGGGTATCATAGTGTACGGTCCTAAGTATGATGTGAAGTCGTCTATATTTATATGGTGGTGAGCACAGGGGCATAGTCGCGTCGAGTGTTATGTTAATGACATTGCACCTAAGTGCTTTTCTTTGCTCTTCAGTGTGCGTCATGTGGATTGTCAGAGCAAATAGTCTCTTGTCACCGCCCTCACCCACCACCCCCAGTACCACCACCACCAGCACCACCGCTACCGCTGCCACTACCACACGTTCAGTACTACCGCCACCACTACCACACAATCAGTACCACCACTACCGCCACCACTACAACACAATCAGTACCACCACTACCGCCACCACTACAACACGATCAGTACCACCACTACCGCCACCACTACCACACAATCAGTACCACCACTACCGCCACCACTACAACACAATCAGTACCACCACAACCGCCACCACTACAACACAACCAGTACCACCATTACCGCCACCACTACAACACAATCAGTACCACCATTACCGCCACCACTACAATACAACCAGTATCACCACTACCGCCACCACTACAACACAATCAGTACCACCACTACCGCCACCACTACAACACGATCAGTACCACCACTACCACCACCACTACCACACGATCAGTATTACCGCCACCAGTACAACGCAATCAGTACCACCACTACTGCCACCACTAAAAAACAATCAGTATCACCACTACCGCCACCACTACAACACAATCAGTACCACCACTACCACCACCACTACAACACAATCAGTACCACCACTACCACCACCACTACAACACAATCAGTACCACCATTACCGCCACCACTACAACACAATCAGTACCACCACTACCACCACCACTACAACACAATCAGTACCACCACTACCGCCACCACTACAACACAATCAGAACCAACACTACCGCCACCACTACAACACAATCAGTATCACCACTACCGCCACAACTACAACATAATCAGTACCAACACTACCGCCACCACTACCACACAATCAGTATCACCACTACCGCCACCACTACAACACAACCAGTACCACCACTTCCACCACCACTACAACACAATCAGTACCACCACTACCACCACCACTACCACACAATCAGTACCACCATTACCGCTACCACTACAACACAATCAGTATCACCAATACCGCCACCACTACAACACAATTAGTACTAACGCCACCACTACAACACAACCAGTATCACCACTACCCCCACCACTACAACACAATCAGTACCATCACCACCACTACAACACAATCAGTACCACCACTACCGCCACCACTACAACACAATCAGTACCACCACTACCGCCACCACTACAACACAATCAGTACCACTACTACCGCCACCACTACAACACAATCAGTATCACCACTACCGCCACTACTACAACACAATCAGTACCAACACTACCGCCACCACTACAATACAATCAGTATCACCACTACCGCCACCACTACCACACAATCAGTACCACCACTACCGCCACCACTACAACACAATCAGTACCACTACTACCGCCACCACTACAACACAATCAGTATCACCACTACCGCCACTACTACAACACAATCAGTACCACCACTACCACCACCACTACAACACAATCAGAACCAACACTACCGCCATCACTACAACACAATCAGTACCACCACTACCGCCACCACTACAACACAATCAGAACCAACACTACCGCCATCACTACAACACAATCAGTATCACCACTACCGCCACCACTACCACATGATCAGTACCACCACTACCACCACTACAACACAATCAGTACCACCATTACCGCCACCACTACAACACAATCAGTACCACTACTACCGCCACCACTACAACACAATCAGTACCACTACTACCGCCACCACCACAACACAAACAGTACCACCACTACCGCCACCACTACAACACATTCAGTACCACCACTACCGCCACCACTACAACACGATCAGTACCACCACTACCGCTACCACTACAACACAATCAGTACCACTACTACCGCCACCACCACAACACAAACAGTACCACCACTACCGCCACCACTACAACACATTCAGTACCACCACTACCGCCACCACTACAACACGATCAGTACCACCACTACCGCCACCACTACAACACAATCAGTACCACTACTACCGCCACCACCACAACACAAACAGTACCACCACTACCGCCACCACTACAACACAATCAGTACCACCACTACCGCTACCATTACAACACAATCAGTATCACCACTACCGCCACCACTACAACACAATCAGTACTACCGCCACCACTACAACACAACCAGTATCACCACTACCCCCACCACTACAACACAATCAGTACCATCGCCACCACTACAACACAATCAGTACCACCACTACAACACAATCAGTACCACCACTACCGCCACCACTACAACACAATCAGTACCACCACTACCGCCACCACCACAACACAATCAGTACCACCACTACAACACAATCAGTACCACCACTACCGCCACCACTACAACACAACCAGTATCACCACTACCGCCACCACTACAACACAATCAGTACCACCACTACAACACAATCAGTACCACCACTACCGCCACCACTACAACACAATCAGTACCACCACTACAACACAATCAGTACCACCACTACCGCCACCACTACAACACAATCAGTACCACCACTACCGCCACCACCACAACACAATCAGTACCACCACTACAACACAATCAGTACCACCACTACCGCCACCACTACAACACAATCAGTACCACCACTACCATTACTATCACCACTTCTATGTATACATCACCACCACTATCTCCACAGCATGCCCACTACCGCTACCACCAATGCCACCACATGACCAGTACCGCCACTACCACCCCCACTACCGCCACCACTACAACACAATAAGTACTACCGCCACCACTACAACACAACCAGTATCACCACTACCCCCACCACTACAACACAATCAGTACCATCACTACCATTACCATCACCGCTTCTATGTATACACAACCACCACTACCATCAACACCACCACCTGACTAATACCCTCACTACCGCCAACGCCACCAGCACGCAACCAATACCACCCCTACCATTGTACACTACCACCACCCGAGCACCATAGCCTCTACCACCACAATACCGCATGCTTCTAGAGATGGTTTATCATTGGATGTGACTAGACTATCAGTACCACACATAGAAGATCAGTGTGGCCTCATGGGCAGAACCCTCAGGGTAGAGCTAGGATCCAAAGGAAATCGCTTGCCTGTGGCAGTTAGTTTCCTTGCTGGTACTACATAAAGGCTGAAGAGAAGTGTAATGTAAAACCAGAATCTTTATTATCCATCTTTTCAGAGATGTCAGTTTTCCATTTTTCCATGGAAATCCACTTTTTCATATCCACTTTAACTTGTGTCAAACAAAGATAATGCTGATTTAGCCTCATTTGCGCCAATAGAACCGTGGCTTGAACCTCCCCACACACCCTCAGCCCCATGCCATGACCGACAAGGACATATTGTCTAAGTTTTTCCGGTCTCGCTGAGGTAAAAATATCTACATGAAAATATTTCCACTTTTTTCTCTGACCCTATCTGACATCAGATACCATAACTGTGGTATACGGATTCAAACCTGTGGTATACGGCCTAAAAAACATGGTATACGGGAAAAATAGTCCCTTTTGCTATAGAGCAAAGAAATAGTGCCTATTTATTCCATGAGAAGTTTCATTTATCTAACTCGGTTGTGAACTGTTTTGCTCGTCCAGATGTTATCCCAATCATCATTCATCAATCTGATAGTTCACACAACTGAAAGACACATCATTACAAAGTGTTCAAACAAGTTTACTCAATTTTTTAACATAAACTAAAGTACTAAAACGATGTTCCTGTAAACGTAAAAATTTCGATCCGAACTCGGGCCCTAGCACGTTTACAACGAGGTGTTTACACCGAGTTGTAAACGTGCTAGGATATCTTGAATATCTGAAATTTCAAGAAATGTTATAAATGCTTATAACTTAAGAATGACTAATATTATATGGTGACACACATTATATTTTATCCAAAATACCTTTTTCATATATTAGATTTAAAATGAAAGCTCTAAACCATATTTGGGGTGTTGGGCAACACAGGGGTGTCGGACAACACGAGGGGTGTCGGACAACACGTTAATAGAATTACTCAGAACAATGAGAAAAATAATATTTGAGGCTATGATACTTTATATTTTTAATGAAATGATAATAAGCTATATTTCACAAAGCAAACCACTCAATTACTGATAAAAAAACAACCCCAAAATCATAACTTGTAAAACAGCGTGTTGTCCGACACCCCGGGGTGTCGGACAACACGTGTTCAGTTTTTGAACAATAAAAAGTATATTTTTTTATTTAGAAAAAAACCAACCTGGGTATTCATGAGTGGTAGAGGTACTTAACATAACCAATGATATTTGTTATTCTATTATGATTATTCTTTCTTTTACACATCCTTTAGAGGTGTGTTGTCCAACAACCTATGTTTTGGGAAAAATATCATCAGGGATCATAACGTTCTGATATCAGGATGGATAATCCGATTCTGTTGAAACTTTCAGGTATCACAGTCAGGATTCTGGTCAACATTGTACAATAAAGAAAAATTAATTTCTCACTATATATTTGAAGGTTCTGGATAGTTTTTACCATTTTAATATTTTTTCAATCTTTTACCAATTTTCAAAATTATATTGTCTACACTTCTCATGACATATGCTTTAAACATGTTAATAAATACAATTTGCTCGTAATTGTGTCTCCCAGATTTTGAACAAAGCAAAAATCAATAGAAAATCACAGTTTTTGTTGATTTTCGGAAGGAAAAATTCCTCAGAGCTCTACAAAACCCTATGTTGGAAAGAAAGATTATCAAAAGATACACCAAATAATTTCATTTTTACATTCATGAGATACGTTTATACAACATGAACCTTGAATAAGCTTATTTTGGCAATTTAGCAGGTTTTAAAAATCCCACCCTGCACATGGAATGCGGATGTGACGTTGTCGCATAGCAACACACATAGCAACCAGCATAGCAACACTTGTTGTCACTTGCAAACCAGCAGGGAACCAGCGGGAAAACGTCGGGAAGAAAACAAAGCAGTTGTTCTCTCATTGCACTCCTGTTTTTAAGGTCCTTACCATGTTTATTCCGGTTTTTATTACTGTACTTCAAAGTTTTTCTGTAATTCATTCATATATTTTTGATTTTACAGTATTTCAATAAGTCTTCTTTATGCACTCTAACGTTAACGTTACCGATGTCGAAGCGATAAACGTCAGCCATTTTTAAATATTGACTTCTTAATCATATCCGTTGCGACCGTGAGATGAACCCTAACTTACTGCACAGCTGTGCAGAACGTTGTGGGGAGCAGCGTGTAGTAATCACGTTAGTTGCGGCAGTAGGTATATAGTAAAGCATATTATCATATACCTGTGTCCGAATGTCTATCAAATACTGCCCGCTGCTAGGGGTGCAGTAATAATTATGTTCGTGCCCGCTGTGAAAGTGACTTAATAAGTCATTAAAATGGTGTTTTTTCATCGATTTAAGGTATATAATAATAAGCAAACGTCCTGACTGTAGATGAAACGATTCTAGTTGTCGGTCAGTCGTCGATTTCGTACTGCCTTCCGCCTATGGCGTCAGGCAGTATGAAATTCACGACTGACCTCGAACAGGAACCGTTTCGTCCACAGTAAGGACGTTTCCTAATAGTACAGTCCGATGCTCCTATGAGCAGTGTTTATTTCTAACCCCTCAATTATCTGTCGGTAATGTTCGGAAAAATTACTTCCCTCAGCCAAGGCCTCGGTCAGTAACTTTTTCCAAGCATTACCTTGTAGCTTTGACTTTCTTTCACCCGAACACAGTTCCCCTCTATTATTGATACAAAGTACCCCCACGACCACTACCATAGATACCAGCATCGACATTGTTGTTAGGTATTCTTTGTCATACTTAGCTGGATGGGGAGAATGGCACCCATGTTACTCAGTGGCAGTTGCCAGGTTTTCTGAGCCATACAGGGTTGGATAGGGGGAACGGCGCCCATTTAATATATACCTGTGTGCGACTAGCTAAAAAGTACTGCCTGCTGCTAGGAGTGCAGTAAGGCCCGGCGTCCACCTACTACGATAAAATCGTAGACCATCCGATATGGCACCGATACAAAATATCAAAATCGGTGCCATATCGGGAAGGTGCAAAATTGTAGACATACGTCTAGATATGCAATCCACCATGCATTGTATGAGGTTTTTATTGGTGTCTAATCGCAGAAACGTGGTCAACTGCCCCGATATTAGGTGACCTTTCGACGCGATTTTGATTTTTGATCGGGAGGTGCATCGTAAACCATATCGGAGCCATATCATAGTAGGTGGACGCCGGACCTTATAATAATGTTCGCGTACACTGTGGCTCCCACTTCATAAATCATTAAAATGGCTCTTTTTTCATCGATTTAAACAACGGTTACCTTCTCTGCCAGTCGTGGGGCCGTATGAAATCGGCGACTGACCTCGAACAGGAACTGTTTCGTTCACAGTATGGACGTTTCCTAATATTACCAGGGGTAGTTTCCAGGTATTCTGTGTTTTACTATATACCCATGCCGTAGATACTGTAAATATGCACCGTTTTGGCATATGATGTAAAAAATACTGTACGGACCACTGATCCGTACACTAAAATACGGACCACCTAGCCATACACATTTATTAAGATTTTGGTTGTTAAGAAAAATGAAATTGATTCTTTTTTTAAATTTTGGGTATATAGTAGATATATAAGGTCCAACCATGCTTGTACAAGTCACAGAACTCGATGATAATTTACCGTTTGTACGGAACTCGGCGTAAACACCTCGGTCCGTACAAACGGTAAATTAGCATCTCGTTCTGTGACTTGTACAGCATGGTCAGGACGTTCTATATAAATACCAGCGGTAGTTTTGTCCGTACAGGTTGGAGGTGGGTGTGAGTGCGGGATGAGACAAGTACAAGTATTCAGGTAACCACAGCAGAGTCCCCACCTGCCGGACAACCGTCCCCGGATCTGTTTATAGGAGATGCCATCATGGGGCGCCAAATATCTAACAAAATGCGATGATTTAATGAGTTGTACAAGGGTATCCTCCGCCATGTGATCTGTCGTAAATAATTATGAAAGTATATGTTTATCACAGGATTCTGTGCGGAAGTGAGGTTTGGAGAGTAGAAAGCAAATTACATAATATTAAGAAACGTCCTTACTGTGGACGAAACGGTTCCTGTTCGAGGTCAGTCATCTATTTTATACTGCTTGATGCCATAGGCGGAAGGCAGTATAAAATCGATGACTGACCGAGAACGAGAACCGTTCCGTCTACAGTAAGGACGTTTGATTATAATCATATACCTCAAATCGTTGAAAAAAAACCCCGCTATTCTAATGACTCATTAAGTCGCAGTCACAGTGGGCACGAACATTATTATTACTGCACCCCTATCAGCGGGCAGTATGTGATAGACATTCGCACACAGGTATATACTAATATAGTTTTTTACATCTTAGATTTATGGTATTATTTCGGAGCAGGCAAGATATATCTCCATGCTTCTCTGTCATTCTATCCTCGGATAATTTCAAATAAAGTCAATTTCTCAGAATGAAATCCGGGATTATCAAGTGGCCTCAGTGATTAACACTTAGCGTCACATACTGTCGCTCACCTGAATACTTGTAACAACAAACGATACCATCAGCAACGGTCCCAAAACATCAACACAACAACAAACAACTCACGAGCTGAGGCTGACACTGCCAGGCATTGTGCTCGCAAAGACACAGCATTAATATATATGTAGTTCATATCTCTCTTATCTAGCCCCTTATTATTATTAAAAAGATTTATTCTTTGTTATCATGACGATATGAAAGCGGTCTGTGTTGCAAAACAACTGCGAACAATGAGAGTTGTAATATTTATGAATTCTAATTATATTTCTGGAACATTCTCCTTTGGTGTATATAATGCAAATGTAATTTTTTTATGCTTTGGTGTATATAATGCAAATATAATTCCTTTATCCTCTTCCGCTATTTCATTTTGTTGACAGTATAGAAAGATTCCCTGATTAAGGTCTTTATAAGTATTTGTTCAATTATTTATTGCCTCCATTTACATTCCAGTGTAGATGAACGGGGTCTTATTTGAGTGAACTTTCACTTTTCCCCAAGCCTGGTGGTTCACGTTAACCCTATTGGAATGACAAAAGTCTAACAACTCCATTTACATTCCAGTCAATACATGTGTATATGAAAGAACGTTTAGATTGTGCACAATGTGGGGAAAACATTCAGTCCTGTACCCAACTCTCTGACCCGACCTTTTTATTTACTTAATCATCTTTATACTGGGGGTAAATGATGACAAGAGACATCAAATTGCTATCGATATGACGAATTATATAATTTAAACCTTTAAGGATGGCCACCTGCGGCAGAAATACATGCTATACTGCTAAGGATAGGGGTATTGTAATCTTAACTGAGAAATCTATGGTTCAACCAGTGATATATTACATCAACCTTAATATTTTTATTTTCATTAACTGGGAACCAAAATATGATGTTAGACTACATTCTGTGCAAATACGATTGGGAAATTATTTCCTTTTTAACAATTTCATAAGTATCCAGCACATGATGCCATAGGGCATTATCCGCCTTGGGCCTGATGTTGCCTAAAGGCATCATCCACCTTTAGGCCCGACGTCCACCTACTACGATATGGCTCCGATATGGTCTACGATGCACTTCCCGATAAAAAACCAAAATCGCGTCGGAAGGTCACCTAATATCGGGGCAGTTGACCACGTTTCTGCGATTAGACACCGATAAAAACCCCATACAATGCGTGGTGGATTAGCATGTCTAGACATATGTCTACGATCTTACACC
Organism: Alentia gelatinosa; assembly: GCA_950022655.1. NCBI lineage: Eukaryota > Metazoa > Annelida > Polychaeta > Phyllodocida > Polynoidae > Alentia > Alentia gelatinosa. The sequence goes on along the minus strand of OX465590.1, from coordinate 39,210,350 downwards.
TTCCCGATATGTCTCCGATATTTGCTTTTTGTATCGGTGCCATATCGGTAGGTCTAAATTTCTATCGTAGTAGGTGGACGCCAGGCCTTAAGGGTTATGCCTTACAAACAAACAGATATGTTAGTTGTACATTTGAACATGACCAAGATCCCTCATTCCATTATCATCCTCACCACCTATTTATTTTTATTACTGTGTTGCATCAGCGACTGCTGCATGTAATTTAATATTTCATCGAAGATCTGTTACTCCAAACAGAATGAAATAGCAAGCTTTAACCCCCCCCCCCCCCCCCAAAAAAAAAGATGGTGATGGTGAAAAAGAAGGTTTTCCATGGATCTAAAACTCCCCCACACTCAAGGAACCTGCGACTGTATGGAGAAAGTTTTGCCCATATCCTAGTGATGGTCAACATCCTTAGGAAGCCATAACCCACTGATATGTGAGAGACACAACTTGATTCATCAACGAAATGGAGGAAAAAAGGGGACTATTTTTAGACAGCCTCATCAGCACACTGTATGTCATCTCATTATATGCTGATATTCCGACTGTTGAAGGGATAGGGATACCCGGAGCATAGGGAGCCAAAGTGAACCCCTAAAAGGGCAGATACCCGTGTTCAAAACACCATTTCCAGTGTGCTAAACCTATGGGGGTTTGAGGCTGTTTTTGGTCTTGTTTGTTACTTTTGAAGTTTATTTTACTACTATAGTCTCTGAATAACTCTGTCTCGAAGCTACGATGACAGTTGTTAAGTTTATCAAAAATATGGATCTAAAAGATTGGAGAATGACACATAATCTCGAACCCTACATAGTTAAAGTACTGAATGTCTATATCCGGAATGGTGTTTTGTAAACGGGTATCTGTTGTTTCAGCAGGTTCACTTTGGCTCCCTATCCAGATATGTTGTATGCTCTGGGTTCTGATAAAGTACTCATACTAATACCGGTACGCCACTTGTCAGGAAAAGTAATACAATATAGACTGGTTTCAGATCAAAGCGGTTGTATGCTCCTCAGAGTTGACTCTGCGCAATATCCCCATAACCGCTCAGATATTACTAACCGTCAACTTCTCAGAGCATACGACCGCTTGTATCTGAAACCAGTCAATATTGTGTATAACTTTTATTGAGATTGTTACCTGTACTACAGATAATTGCCACTACAATGGACACCAGAATACTGCTCTCTTTCACCAACTTATTCATGTAAAATGATTATTATCAAATCAACAAGAGTTACAGAAAGAATACAAGATCAACAGCAGAATGCAATGACTAAGAACAGAGTGTGCTACTAAGGGAGGGCCTACAGCCAGAATTAGAATAAGAGTAAACAGTTTCAAGGTATCACTCTACTCCTAATATATTTTGTGACGTCGGTGTCTACAGTCTTATGACGCAGGTAGGAGTGCGTCTTGTAGTATAACAAGTAGATGGAAACCAACACGCCTACTCCTATAAACATTAGTGATACAATGATTAACGTATAAAGCGGGATGCCCATCTACCGATTTAGGGTTGAACGATTAGTTCCCAAATCGTAAAGGAATCGGTCACCTTGTCGTAGGCAAATTACGTAACCCTTCGCTCGACCTGCGGCCCTCGAGGAGAGGGGCTGGAGGGTATTAGTCCTAAGGAAATCAGTCTACACCTACCGACATATATACGCACACTGATAAAATCGGTGTATGGGCCGTTGATCGCTGGAGGAGGGGAAAACCACAACTTGTCGGCGACAAAAGGACCTCTGAGGGAGGTGGTTCACTAATCGGTTCACTAATCGGTAGATGGGCATTGGCCTTAACTGAAATGTTTAAAGTTGAAGGTTCAGTACGACATTATATTTAATCATACAGAAATAAAAGAGAATAACAACGCCATCTCCATTATGAAAAGAAGTAGGTCCTATAAAAATAACAGTTAGAGTTCATAATGTATCATATATATGACTGTTTATACAAGGAATGTAATACTGTACTACAATACTGTGTATGACGTGCTTTGAAAGGAAATAAACACTGCAAATATAGAAAAATTAAATTTTAAGTAACAAAACAGATCTAATAGCGTTAATTACAAATTGCAGACGGTTACCAAACAATACATGGCAATGCCGAGACAAATCGTCTAACAGCCTTACGAGCTACAAAAATCAATATAATTTCATTGATAATTTACCAGTATAAGAGAAAAAAGCAACGAAAAGAAGTTAATATATATTACATCATCAGTGAACATAGAATCTAGTCATGCTACTGGAGAACACAGGATTCTGTCTGAGGCCGTGATGTTGGCGATTACTATAGACCGTGCAACCATATTGAGGACAAAACTTAGTGGTGTTTGACTTGGTATACAAAGATTCTCATAACTTAGGCTGTAAAAAGATACATATTTGCAAAAGGTAGCATATCAAACCAGAGATTATGGGCATTGTTGTCACATATATTTTTAATTTATTTAGATGATTTTTCTTTTTTAAATTTTGAGGTATTTTCTCAGAAATCATGTTAAAAGTTAGGCAAAATGATTGACTTCTAGGATATGAGTGAGGATTCTATAGAATTCCATGTGTAAACTAAATCAAAACCCAGTTTATTTATGTAGATATTTCTTTAACAATAATTTTGATACCTTAACTTTTGCTGTACTCTTAGTAGATGTCAAAATGGACTGTTTTGTTATCAAAATAGAAAAGTACCCAAAAGACCCTGGATCCTAGACTCAGGCAGATGCAGAAATGGCAGGTTCACTAGCTGCAAGTGGGTTACAGATAGCTATCCATAGACTGAATGTAACCCAAACTTTTTAATTGTTATTCATTTATAATTGCATGCTCATTTATCAATGATGGACATACTATTTGCTCCTAGTTCTTTTAGTTATGCTTTTAACCTCAATCTCGAATGCTTACTTAAATTAATAAGATATGCAGCATAAGTTAATCTACACGATTTTTTAATTTAAACATTATTTGATTCTGGATCCACCCATAGTCCCTAATATGCCTTCCTGGCCTATAGACTCACATCGTTTACGTCCACGCAGCGACCTGAATTACACTTTAACGTATTCTGCCTCCTATCTTCTCCAACATGTTACAAGGCAGTAGCATGCAATGGTCGCCCGCGGGAATCCTCTCTTCTACCCGTTTTCTACTTGTCTTTTTATCGGTTACCGTTCTGTTTGAGTCTATTTGGATGTGTTTAGTTTGCCCCTCGGGACGTTTGTTGGAGTGGTTGCCATGGTGGGTGTTATGTGTTATTTCTAGTGCTTGTCATGGACGTACACAGGATCTTATGTAAGTACTGATCATGATGATTATAAACCATGATCAAAGGTGAGTGAGGACTCAGGGTATTCCTCCTACTTATAATTCAACGTCGAGGGGATTAGATTTATAGACTAATTAGTTCCAGACATGATTTACATGGCTCAGGCATAAATATGATCGTGTTCTGGGAAGTGTTATTAAATGTAAGTACGATAGGAAATTTGATCTTATCATAGCATTCTCGTTACTTAAGGCGGCATCCACCAACCATGACAAGGCTACGACAAGCGCCGACAAGAAAGTTTCAGTTGGCACTTGTCGCAGCCTTGTCGTAAGAAGGGGGGCTTTACGACAGCGTTGTTGGGGCGTGTCGGGAAGTGCACGCTCCACCAAAATTTCCTATCGTAGACCTCTGAGACACGCTCCCGACAGGCCATGACACTCCACAACAAGGGTCCAGTCGTGGGAAATAATTGGACATGCTCCATGTTGTCGTAGTCTTGTTGGAATGCTCCCGACAAGCTTCCAATCATGGCCTTGTCGTGACCTTGGTATATAGACTCTTGTTGGGAACTGGGGTCCACCACCCATGACAAGGCCTCCAATCGTAGGCCAATCGTGGACCTTGTCGAGAAACCATTGTCGTAGCTTTGTCGTGGTTAGTGGACGCCCCCCTTTAAAGTGATCCGTCTTTATGGAGGACGGTCTTACAAGGCGATAAATAAAAAAACTTAAATTTGAGTTTTTGAAAAAGCAATAACTTTTACCTTTTTTCGACACATTGCTATCTAAAATTGATCGTACATAACAAAATGTCTTCCCATTCGAAAGGAGAAATGCAATGAAATGCAAACTTCGACAGATGTCTTTGGTTTTTGATGACCACGTTTCAAATATATACATTGTCTTCTTTTTGGTTCTGAGTATATATAGACTATGTTTTAATCATTCATGTCCAGTATAACTATTGCTTTACCGACATATCCTTATTGATTGCATATAAATTGCATGAATATCCTAGTTGGTATGGCTGAGGTAGGTCCTATTCATAGTCTTACATTCATCATCGCTCTTAGTTTTAAAAACACCTCCCTGCTAGCCTTGAGAAAATCAATCGTTCGCTGATCCGTGACGCATTTGTTTTTACGTCGGTCTGCTGCTGTTACCGTTACAACAGGCTCACTGCGGGCAAATACATCTCATTCTGGAATGCTGTTTTACTTTTTGTGGGCTTCTGCTCACGTTCACATTGCTCTCAGTGATATATCCTGTCTACACTTTATAAGAATAGCATCTCAAGATCTGCATTGGAGCACTGCTTGTATCGTGAGTTATGTCAGGTCCATAATCACCTTCTTTGTACATAAAAACCGATTACAGTGCATGCTGATATTCTTTTTGGGTTTTTTTTTATCCTGGCGCGTCGGCGCGCGTCGTAGAGCACACCAACAAAGCCTGACCAATTGACAGCGAACTCCACGATTCGGACACGATGTTCATGTGTGCGTCGCAGTGTTCGCCGACGAGTCAATCGGGAGCAACTCGTAGTAGGTGGACACCCCCCGCCTCTTAATTCGTGTTGTGGAGCGAATACTAACCTTTAGGTCGGTGCAATTGTTAGAGCAACTAAGTTAGAATATCAGTTTCCCAGATAACCTAGTTGCTTTATCACTATACTGTGTTTTGTGAAATGCAAGTACTTGATGCACTAAGTTTTAATTCCATGCCGCGTAAATTAACACTATTTGCGAAATGTGCTGACTACAGCTTAACACTATTATATCACCCATTGTATTTTTGTCCCATAGGCTTAACATTGGGATCTCATTCTTCATGCCCCTACGAGTATTGCCGTCTGTTCTCCATGGTCTATTTACTATGTGTCATCCGTTTTTTAGTCTGTACAGGGTGAGATAAATACAGAAAGCAACGCGTTTCGATCAAAATCGTTGTTCTCCAACTCGTTTGAATGCTACATGATATTCACTCGACTGTCACCTCGTTCATATCACTCTGCATCAAACTCGTGAAGAACAACGACTTTGACCAAAACGTGTTGGTTTCTTCTTTAGTCCTTGATGTGTATTTTCTGCACCTTTCTTTTGCAGCCTGTACTAGAAAGAGCGCCTCTCAGGGGAATGTACTTGGTCTATCCATTTCTTTCATTGAATTAGAAAAAAAAATTCCCCACACCGCTCTATGATACGTCGACAGTCATTAAGTTTATGTCAACAGTGCTCCACAGCGCAATTACAAACAGTTCGAGATTGAGGCGAATTCTGCTGTACAATTGTGATCAGTTTTGTCTGTGTGATATGCAATGTGATAAAAGTTTCCGTCTATTTCTTTGGATTACCCTTTATTACCCATCATATGCAAAGACCCCATTGAAAATGTATGGGGACTCAGTAAACCACGACCAATTATATAATACCTGTTAGATACCATTACTGTGGTATACGGATTCAAATCTGTGGCATACGGCCTCAAAACCATGGTCTACGGGAAAATAGTTCCTTTGTGCTAAAGAGCAAAAGAAATAGTTCCTATTGTTATACTCTTTAATATTGAAATTCCTGGGTTTAACTTATTTGAAAAGATGGATAATAAATACAATAGACGCTGGTTATGTGAACAGGCGGCTCTGTAATCCACTCGAGGTTGACGTCGTAACACGCTAGCGCTCTTGTATTACTAGGCGTCAACCACTTGTGGTTTACGGCCGCCTACCCACAAAACCATAGTTTATTGTCTATGCAATCAGTATGGATACGTCGGTAAAGCAACAGTCATATAGAACATGATCAATCAAAACATGGTCTAAATATACTAGTAACCAAAGGGAAGACAATGTGTAATCGATGTGCTTTCTTGTGTGTCTCAACCAAAACAGAAAACGGAGGTGGGGGGAAGAGAGAGAGAAGGGGATTAAATATCAGAACTTTTAACGGTTTAAATACTTGTCTGGTGAATACAAACAGCCAGTGTATAGAAAGTAGGTAAATACAGAACTGTCACTTGAAATAAGATAAGGACTAAACAAGGGACATGTTCATAATGAAAGGTTTGTGAATACGTGGCGTTGGCTTCGCGACTCCTTGAGCAAGTGACTGGACCTGGAGATTTCATAATGAGATTTACTTGGTATTGAAAGCAGTTTCCTATGATTTTGATAATATCTAATAATGTGATGGTTATCCGAATTAGAATGTTAATTTCGGAAATATATGAGCTTGCTCAGATATAAAATAGATTTAGATAAAATAAAAAGGAAGATACAGTTTTGGGGAGTTTCCTGGGAGAGGAAGGGTGCCACGATAACACAGAAAGTGAGTATTGATGGTACACACACTGACTATTGACGTTAGCCCGACCGCCACGCCACTGTTCTAGTCAGAATCTTAGTCATTGATTAGCTGTCGATCAGATTTCCTTCCGTTGGTTCGTTCAACCAGTGCCGCTTTTGACTTGAGAACCACCCCCTAATGGTCAGTGAGTAAAGCATTGATTTGGGGAAATGCTTCATTGTCAGGCCTCTTTTGATGTGTGGTTTAAATATTTATCAACATATATCAAGAATAGATTACGGGATCTGGGTTTTCAGTTAAGAGCTAGTGTTTATAGATCATAGATACAGTGGGGTTAGGTTAAGGAGATAGGGTATCGGGACTTGGGGTTATTCGGTGCACGGTCTATAGGTGCACATTCTCACCTCGAGTCAGTCACCAATAAGGCCCGTTTCCATTGGCTGACGAAGGTTGCTTAGACTTTTTGAGTTACACAGAAAGTCTGTCGGTGGTGCCACTGACTCTGTGTCGGTATAGAAAAATCGCTGAGGGTAATAGATTTCAATCAGTGACCTAGCTTTCACTCAGTGGTGGGTGGTGCCACATTGCATAATCTAAGCAGAAAAAGTCGTGGGGCATTTTGCGAGCTTGGCTTTTTCCATTGACCGATATTGGGTCCACAGTGCCAAAAGTCCGTCGGTGGTTCCTGACAGTAGATCGGTGATGGAGATCGGCCAATGGAAACAGGCCTATTGGTCCACATTCTCACCTCGAGTCAGTCACAAATAAGGCCCGTTTCCATTGGCCGACGAAGGTTGCTTAGACTTTTTGAGTTACACAGAAAGTCTGTTGGTGGTGCCACTGACTCTGTGTCGGTATAGAAACATCGCTGAGGGTAGTAGATTTCAATCAGTGACCTAGCTTTCACTCAGTGGTGGGTAGTGCCACATTGCATAATCTAAGCAGAAAAAGTCGTGGGGCATTTTGCGAGCTTGGCTTTTTCCATTGACCGATATTGGGTCCACAGTGCCAAAAGTCCGTCGGTGGTTCCTGACTGTAGATCTGTGATGGGAAATCGACCAATGAAAACGGGCCTTACAGGTGTTGCCGTTCAACGCCACCTAACGGTGCGTTGGTTAGTTAGGCCGTCGCTCGGACAAACACGGCTGAGTCCAGCCACATGTGTATAGAGACACACAACAATCACACGGTGGGTCTGATTGCAGGAGTGTTGTTTTTTGACAGATTAAATTGCTGGAGCAGACTAGGGTATTTAATTAATGTGTCTGAGCTGTCTAAATTACATAGTAAGGGGGCAGTTTTCTCGGAACGGAGAGTGTCCCCTTAAGTGGAGGTTTACTGTAGTATTAGGGCTGCAGAGATATCAAGAATATCCCATTGACTTACAGTAAAACCCCGCTTAAGGGGAGCCACCCTTCGTTCCAAACAAGTGTCCCCTTAAGCGAGGTGTCCCCTTCAGCGGGGTTGAAATAAACTAAATGAGAATTTCCGTCCCAAACAAACTATCCCTTTAAACTGGGTGTCCCCTTAAGAGAGGTGTCCCAGAAGCGGAGTTTTACTGTATATAAAACATATGTTTCCGGGAAAAGATTTATTTCATTTAATGTGTGAGAGCTAAGAAAAAGGTGGTGGGCGTTTTTATGCACTGTCATTGGCTACAACGCCGCTGATTCCCTTATTCTCATTAAATCATTGATGAATGCCTTCACTTATAACACTGGTCTACGAGTGACTTTATTTAAGTCGACGTTCAATAGTTAGCCCCCGGGTTATAATTAATATCAGGCCGACACTTATGAGTGATCGTGAAATGGGAATTTCCGCAGTCACCGCTAATCTATCATTCTGACAAATATATATTCACTATTGTTTCATACCATCGGGCGATTCGAGTTTTGCACATTATCGCAACGATGTATTTCCTTTTTTGTACAGCTTACAGATCATAACAATCATTCCTACACACAGATAAGTACAAAGACATTATTCCTGAAAGACTGCTGTGATCTAGCGATCGACAACAATACTGGCTATCGATATATATTCATCCTACCCCTGATATAAAATCCAATAGGCTTAACATTGAGTTTCCATATGCCACGCTGACTGGCATACGGAGTTTGATATGGCACTAGTGGAATACAGAACTGTTATCACGTAATATTCCAAAATCGAAGAGACAGGATAGGATAAAATCAAAACCTGATCCTTTTTAATCTTGGCCACCGCATGCCACTCCTGGAGTTTTGGCTCCGGATTTAACTCGGCTTCGCCTCGTGAAATAACCACGAGTGGTTGACGCGTAGTAATACATGAGCGCTAGCGAGTGTATTACAACGTCAACCTTGAGTGTTTTACAGAGCCGCCTGTCCACAAAATCATCGTTTGTTGTATTTATTATCCATATTTTCAAAAAATTAAACCCAGTTATTACCATATTAAAAGGTACAACAATAGGGACTATTTCTATGCTCTATAGCAAAAGGGACTATTTTTCCTGTATACCATGGTTTTGAGGCCGTATACCACAGGTTTGAATCCATATACCACAGTTATGGTATCTGACAGGTTGTATACAATGGGTCATGGTTTACTGATTCCCTATGCATTTTCAATGGGGGCTTTGTATACGATGGATAATAAGATAGTATAATTTATAACAATATAATTCATATTTAGGAACTACTACATTGATGTATATTCAACAGTGAACATACGAGGCAGGGTGCCTCTGCCATTTGTTTGCAAATGAGAGTAATCGCTGGAAATCTCCTTTTGCATGGCATTCATTTGTTTACCAATTTCAAGTTTAAGCCTTTGCTCCAGAGTCACTTTTAGAGGGTCAAAGAAATGTTTATGGTTTGCGACTTTAATTATGAAACTGACAGAAACATAAAGTTGGCGGCATGATTTCTTTCCAACTACCTGGACCCCAGTCTATGACTCTCATGAGGGTTGAGGAATGAAATAAATACGTGATTCGTAGAAGTTATCACATGCCAACTCTCCATCTTCATCGGATCATGCGAAACCGAGATAAAGCGAGGCGTTTTTTGTGTTGGGGAGGGACACAGTAATACACAGAAAAAGTTTACGGCTTTGGCTTCACGCCCTAATAGGATACTCTCGTAATTCAATCTCAGACATTAATCGTCAGAATTACATAATTCATCAGCGGAAATCTCTGGTCAATGGTAGATTTATTGCTATATCAAATGCCAATCCCTCTCATACCATGTCTATATGGTGGGGTTCTAAAAGAAGTCTCACCTTGGTAAATGTGTAAGGGTGAGATTTTTTACCTAAATTCACCTGGGGGTGAGATTTCTAGCTTTATCTCACCCCTGCTATTTTTCCCATAGACCTAACATTGGGAACTTGTATTCAATGCCCATGGAGTATTTAAAAAGAAATTACTCAATTAGGGATTATATCACAAATGTTTGCCATTGTGAAGGGTGAGAAAAATTCAGAAACCTATTCAAGTTTACGGTCAGAGCTCGATCCCATTTGAATCACCTTGTAATCTACGGGCTTCACCTCGTGAATTACTATTCAAATTTCATGGCATACGCTCTGACCGTTAACTTTCATGTGTTTTCTCTATAAGATTTATCTCATAGATTCGATCACCATCAAATGCTAATTACGTCTAATAGAACATATCGGCCGTTAAACTACTCAAACAACAACAACAACAACAACAACAACAACATGTGGTCAATGAAGTATTTCTTCTCTATGAAGGTGATTTTGCAGAGATGCAAAATCACTCCTAATCTATTAAAATAGAACCTTTTATTGATCCCGATTTAACAATATTCCTTTAAATTTCACACATAATACTTACAAAGTTGACCAAGCATAACTCCAGATACCTGATGAAAGTATCTAGCTAGAGCATCCCTTATGAGTATCAGTTAAAAAAACATTACATGCAAGATACTTTAATTGAAGGGAAATTACCAGAAGGTATCAGAGAGAGTATGAATGGAAGCAGATCCAGTGCAGAGAGGTGAGAGAGGGTGGAGGGAGGAGGCAGCTGTTTCCTGTGCGCGCTGTAATTTGCGCCCTGTTGTAGCGTCGTCATGGTGAGGTGGCGTGTTGTTTGCATGTTGGTCAGTCTCTCCTGGCTCGGTTGTAGAATGGTGGAAGCCGCTCCTCCATTATTGAGCAGATCACGGAATTCATTGAGCACCTTAATGTATGGTACACTGCACTGTCAATGAGTAACTCAGTGTATGGTACACTGCACTGTCACTTAGTAACTCAGTGTATGGTACACTGCACTGTCACAGAGTAACTCAGTGTATGGTACACTGCACTGTCAGTAACTCAGTGTATGGTAGACTCTACTGTCAGTGAGTACCTTAGTGTATGGTACACTGCACTGTCAATGAGTAACTCAGTGTATGGTACACTGCACTGTCACTTAGTAACTCAGTGTATGGTACACTGCACTGTCAATGAGTAACTCAGTGTATGGTACACTGCACTGTCACAGAGTAACTCAGTGTATGGTACACTGCACTGTCAGTAACTCAGTGTATGGTAGACTCTACTGTCAGTGAGTACCTTAGTGTATGGTACACTGCACTGTCAGTGAGTAACTCAGTGTATGGTACACTGCACTGTCAGTAACTTAGTGTATGGTACACTGCACTGTCAGAGAGTAACTCAGGGTATGGTACACTGCACTGTCACAGAGTAACTCAGTGTATGGTACACTGCACTGTCAGAGAGTAACTCAGTGTATGGTACACTGCACTGTCACAGAGTAACTCAGTGTATGGTACACTGCACTGTCAGTGAGTAACTCAGGGTATGGTACACTGCACTGTCACTGAGTACCTCAGTGTATGGCAGACTCTAGTGTCACTGGGTAACTCAGTGTATGGTACACTGCACTGTCAATGAGTAACTCAGTGTATGGTACACTGCACTGTCACTGAGTACCTTAGTGTATGGTACACTGCACTGTCAGTAACTCAGTGTATGGTACACTGCACTGTCAATGAGTAACTCAGTGTATGGTACACTGCACTGTCACTGAGTAACTCAGTGTATGGTACACTGCACTGTCAATGAGTAACTCAGTGTATGGTACACTGCACTGTCACTGAGTACCTTAGTGTATGGCAGACTCTAGTGTCAGTGAGTAACTCAGTGTATGGTAACTGCTATGATATGATCCTGAAAAGAGGCCGAGAAATACACATTCTTGGCAAACTCTTGTAAACAACATAAGCTATGGCTACTTAGAGGTAATTTGGGCTGTATTTCTCATTTCTGGTATTAATTTTGCTACAAAATTGATATTAATTATTCTATAAAATATATATCAGTTTTGCTATAAAAGTGCACATTTTATGTGAAAATGTTGGTGGCCTGGATTAACCCATTTAATCTGATCATTCTGGTAACGACGTGTTTGCAGAAGTTTACTGAGTCTATCAAAAATAAATGCGTTTGTCGGGAATCGAGTGAGAAGGTCAGCAGGTGATTGTCTTAGAATGAGTTCAGACCTAATGTGCATTGATTAGCCGACAGAAATCAGATAGATGGTGACAGTGAGGTGGGCTCGTTAGATGTGTAGGTACGGGCGTATTGAGTGAGGATTATAACCAATAACCATCCATCTCTATCATGCCATCTTCTTAACTTACAGAAAACAGCATTTATTGTATTTATCTCACCCCGCTATTTTTCTTCATAGGCTTAACTTTATGAACTTTTATCTCACCCCTGGTACAAGTTTAGCCATAGGAATAACATTAGAAAAAAATACTCAACAATCACCCCCGTAAAGTGACAATACTACGCCACGGCCTCGGTGTAGTGAATTTGAGATGACGTCATAAGGATTTGCTAAGTCTATTCTAATTATTGTGAAATTTTGATGATATTTAAAGGGGTGAGGTAAATCCAGAACCGCACTCAAATTGTAAAATACACAAAACTCCACTCGTTTGAATGGACCATAATCGTCACTCGGTTTTGCCTCGATGACAATTGTGGCCCATCCAAACTCGTGGAGTTTTGTCTATTTATACGATTCTCGATGCAGTTCTATATAAATACTCCATGGCCATGAAAGTTGTGTACCAAATACTCAATGGTTTAAATGGGTGATTATTCTAATAATTAATAATGTTCCTGATCATGTATAAGGGGTGAGATAAAATCAGAAACCCACTCGATGAAAATAACATGGTCCACACTCCACCTCGTTTGGACCTAGGTAATTCATTCAGTTGTGCTTCGTGAATTACTCCACAGTCAAACTCGGTGGAGTGCAGACCAACTTATTTTTATCTCGTGAGTTTCCTTCTAAGTCTTTAATTCGACCTATAATTGTGTTCTTACACTCGATATCAGTACTAGCCTCGTATAGATGAGGTTGCGAAACACAAACTATCTTTTTTCCGAAACGATTCTGATGGGTATGATAACTAGAAGCAAATGGTATGTTCATCGTTGATGAGGGAACGTGCAATTTATAAATGAATAACGATTAAAAGTTTGGATAACATTCAGTTTATGGTTTGTAATTTGTTCATTCCGTTGAAGTCTTTTGACGGACATCGTAGTTAGAAAAAAATTTCAACGGAACGAAAAAATTACAAACCACACGATACATCACAGGGGTGGCAAGAGGGCGACAGTCTGACTACACAGAGTAGAGAGAATTTTCATGTAATTTTTTCGACGGAGAAAAAATACGAGGGCTACATATCCACTCCCGGTAACCCTAACCGGGGGAAAGACCACAGAAGAACACTGAACGCAAAATTGCCTGACGAGATTGATTAAAAATCGAAACCACGAGTAGACGACGGGAGTAATATCTCCCGTTACAACAACAGTGACAACCAACTTGACAGTGACAGCGTGTGACACTACCATAACCACCACCTCAGAGTCACCATAAAAGCAAAATATCACTGTCTACAGAAGGGGCTTACCTCCCTGTCCAATGCAGACTGGGTGTAGGAGACATTTTCTCCTATTTTAGGGCTCTAAATCTAGTCCCCTACAGGTCCTGTGTGTACAAACACGTACACATAGCGCCCCACACTCCGCCGACATCGGGTTGACTTGAAACCGCTGCACGCGGAATCCCATGAAACAGTCACAAGCCGAGCGGCGACCAACCAAATCCGCCGTTCGCGTCACGTGACGCGCATGGCCAATCAACGACGCAGAAACTAGGTATGTTGATGAGAGCGCGGCAACTTCCCGCGGTCCGCTTACCTTTTCTCTCTATTCGTGGTCTCAACGCATTTGGTGTCAGAAGTGCTACAGCTAAGCCTTGTGAATACACTAACATTCAGTTTATGGATAGTTTTCTGTAACCCACTTGACCCAGTCAACTTTTTATTTCTGCAGTCTAGGATCCAAACATATTAAGTACCTCAAGACCCAGTGGGTCTTAAGGTACTTCAGTCTTGAGTGATTGGGCATGCCCATAGGATACTTAGACGCTGGCAACCTGTCACTTTCCCAATATCACAATGGATAGCACACAGATAGTGAAGGGGTAGTGTTTTTGCAGCACGCTGGAAGTCTATATTTAACCAGTCTAACCTTCAGGCAACGTATATATGGTATGTGCAAGCACGATCTAATAATCTTGATTATGAATCATGAAGCATCAATTCCCAAAAGTGTAATCGGCTTCGATGTAGATGTTATGTAAAGTCATAATGGATAACCATCCTTGTGGTGAATTGTGAGCGATATAAAAAAACCCAAACTGTGAGGTGTAGAATGCTGAGTTCCTCAGCCCGGGTTCACCTTAGCTATTTAGTTTGCGAGATAACCGAAAAAGGCGCCACCCGCAATAGCACGCTTTAGGTATAGACTTGCTCAAGTCTTTTATTATGGACATCATTAAGAATGTATCTACTTTGTAGCATGTGGACTTCCCTAACGCCTGACAGGGCCAGGAATCTGAGGCCCGTTTAATAATCTAGGATCGTACATGCAGGCCCTTTTATGAAGCCATAGAGACCCAGGGACGATGTGGGACAACTTTATTCAACACTTATGGACGACCGTATGGACGGCTGATACTGTCTTAGGGAAGAGGCATAAATATTGTTAAACGATAAACCTTGTACGAGCTACAGAAAAGGGTCTTCATGTACGAGCCTAGATTATTAAATGGGCCCCTGTATCGCAGCAAGAAGGAGTGGGGTAAGGGGAAGAGTACAGGGACTGAGGCCAGTCTACCTATAAGGTATTTTCCTCTAACCGACTAAAACGGCACTGATTAATTGAGTTCTCCTAAAAGTCGGTTGGTGGTGGCCAACGACTGATCGTCTGTATCTAAAATTCGGTGAGAGCACTGTGTATGCCTTATATCTGCTGAATTTAACAGGTCCATACTGACAGAACTGTCCTCCAAACACAATGACCATCACCGATGATTTCAAACCCCTTTGATTCTGTCTGTCATTGACCGAGTCAGTCGGTGGAGACCATATTGCATAATCTATGCACAATTAATTGGTGAACACTTCTCAGCATGTCTGTTTCCATTCACCAATCTGGTGTCAGTGGTTCCCGACTGCAGATCGGTGGCGAATAGTCAGCCAGTGGAAAATGGCTTTAACATGAACATACGCCCTCCAGAGGTTACTAAACTCCCTATTAATGCCCAGGGTAAATACAAGTTCCGCTCGTGACTAGCTGGGCACATCACGACCACATGAACCACAGTTTTCCCATTTATATTTGGAGAACCTGAATATAATTTCAGATTTACATGAAGAAATAGCTGAAATTTCCATTTCTGACATCAGATTTCCAATTTGAAGATTTATAAAAAAAACAGTTAAACTGCAATAATTGTGGGTTAGGTTCGAGGGTCGATCACCATACAACGTTGGCAACCAGCGAACACCGGAACTTGTAAACAGACTGAATTGTGGGATACCTCAATAGGGCCTATAGCCTATGGTAGTAATATCAAGCGGTGGCTGCAGTAGGACACAAGGGGATAGAAGCTTACATTCAGACAAGAATATCTTAGTCAGGATTCCAGCCAAAAAAAGACAAAATATGTAAAGAACACCGAAGACAAGCATCGCTCTGAGGTCAGCGTCTCTATGACCTCCCGCACACCCAACTCTCGTGAGATCTCGGCGAGGCGTGACGTCACCGTCCCCGCCACGTGGCCGTGACCTTGGCGCCCCCACAATGCACCGCGGTGACCGTGATGAGACGCTGGGTTGGGTTTGATGTGTTGATCTAGAGGGAGGGTAGAGGGAGCCAGGAGTGGGGCTGGCCATAGGGCTCTGATGTAGTCAATATTGGGACTCTTCAGAGGCTGGGGGTATCACATGGACCACTAAAACACGCTACAAGAGCTGTGTTAGGGTCGGTATTGACATAGTCTGTCTGTCACTGGCCTCTGCTCCTTCTGCTATAGCCCCAAGCCCTCCCATCTGAGGGGACTGTGGTACTACGACTATTCATGGATCCATATAAAGACTAAATTAAACATACTGACGTACCACAACCAGCCACACACACATACACAGATGTACATACCAACCCACACCCATCAAGAAGTATGTGTATATCCATGCATCAATTTATGTAATACTTTCAACTTATTTATTTATAAAATTAGTATCACAATTACCCGTGCATTCATATCTCTCCAAGTTAAGCAAATTAACATACTATAACTATACACACACAAACATATAAACCTAAACCTATTAACATGTTAACATACCTTTATCATAATGATTCAATTACCTACATTTCTATCGGTAAATCCTTTTGATGCTAGGTGTCAACGCTTGAAGATCATTAGGAAAAGCTTGTTGGTTTTGGGGTTGGTGTATTTTTCATGTTTTGAGTGGAACTCAACCACCCTTCCAGAGTTACACTCTTACCAGGCGCAGACAAGAGCAGCATTATTACATCCCCAACCCATGTCCAATGAGAGAAAGAAAAACAATGTAGTTTGTAATAGATAAAATCTATCAAATATACTTTCGTGTTAATTTTATTTGTAATTGTAAGAAGTTGTAGAATATGTATAATGACAAAATAGGTTGACTTGGAATGACATGGTAGGTCGAATGAAAAGTCTCAAAAATGTAGGTGTGGGTGGGTGGGTAAAAATGTGGTATGGTTGATGGCAGAGGGAAGAAGAAGAAGTAGGGTGCTGTGTTGTGGGTAGTGGTAGTGAGGTATTTGGCTGATAGAGGGTGTATCTAGTGATGGTAGAAGTTGACACTAGGCGAGTGAGAGTAATGACACGCCAAGGTACACTCATGCCATGGCCATAACCTCCCACACCCACCACCCGAAATATGAGCATCTGCCCATTAAGCGAAAGCGGGATTTTTTATATTTTTTTTATTTATCAAACAAACATCTCTCAGATTGTTCAGAGTTTCTAGATGCTGCCACTGGCTTACAATTTCAGTTTCTGATACACATAAAACAGCAGAATCAAAAGACATTGACAGCCAAATGGCTGAATATACAAATGGTGGTGAGAGATAATAATGGTAATGTAGTATGTTGAACACAGGCTGATTGGTTCAAGTAGCTGTATACTGTTTTTACTATAGAAAGGGTTCCACTGCCCGTTTGAACTTCACGATGTCCATCTGTTCCTGAACTGTGGAAGGCAGAGTATCCCACAACCTTGCACCCCGATAATATTGAGCACAAATTTACTTTTAGTTTGTCCAGTACAGAAATGTATTTTACTAGCGGCTCTTGTGACCCTTGATGGCCGATCTAACCAGGATTCCTTGTAGCGATTCTTGTACATGTGCACCAGTAAAGACTTCTTCCGTCTTTTATACAGTGGATCCAGTTTACTATCACACTCGAGGTCACTTAGTCTAGTGAATCTATTAGAGATTGATGTACCTGAGGCAGGTGTACTTTACAACTTTTTTCTAGTATCACACATTTCTCCTTTGGTACAAAATTCTCATGGCAAGGTGCTTTTACAAGTATCAAGGGAAAATGGCGAATTGGATTCACATGGAAAGACACACGTGGTGCATGTCTTCGACATAGTCACAGTGAACAATCATGAAATAATTTTGATAATGGTATTTAGCCAAGTACCATCGGATATAGTTATCTTAAATTCCCGCAGAGAATGTCCAACAACTTCTGGTATAGGAAAACGCTGTATGCCAGTATATGCAATTCAGATATCGGTGAAGTTCTATAGGGCACATAGCTATTGTGTTATGGAGGCGGCCATTTTGCCCCTGGTTGCTAAACAAAACACCAGGTGGCGGGTCCAGTTATCAATGGATTTTATTTTCAAAAATTGGGGGGAGGGTTGCCATGAAAGGGGTTTAGCCTATCGATTATCTATGTATTATGACAGCAGAAAATAGTGGTTGTCCCCCGACTACAGTGGCGCTATCTTACAATTTCCTGGTGGATGTTGACGGAACTAGCAATCATTCTGTGCCCTATTCCTTTAATGAATTTAGCGTACTAGCTGAAATATGTTACATACTGTCAGGATCACTGTCTGTAGTAATATAAGCATGACGTATACATGTAGCCTACGCCAATCACCACAATTACGTTCTGTCCCTAAGTCCCTTCACGATATCGCTGCATCTCATGATCACCTCATAGATTGGATATTGCCGTGATATGACTTTGTGCATATCTTATGTTGATGTAAAGCCACTTGCACCTGCTACCCGAAGGAACATGGTCATCTACATATTTAAACACCATGGAGGGTGGGAGAAGGGGTTTGTCGTACAGGTAGAGTGTTTTAATACCCAACATTTTGTATTTCATTTTTATATTGCTTTCTACGGTACATTCGCTGTGGCAATGGGCCAAAGCACCAAACACATTACAATGGTGTGTACTCTACAACTCCACTCTATATACATTTTATATTAACCATGATCAGAAACTCCAGAAGACATGCTCAGTATTGACATCATATTAGCACTCCTACCTCTAGATCTCCTATATCTTATATGCATCGATAACCTCCAAACTTTTCTTCCCAAAATAATCTCTCAGATCGCTGTTCCTGTTTTTTTTGTATTATCTCACCCCTGATATTTTTTCTCCATAGACTTAACATTGGAAACTCGTATCTAACGCCCATTAGATATTTAGGAAAAATATCCAATGGGGGATAATGTCACAAATGATAGCCCATTAGTCAAAGTTAAGGGTGAGTTAAATTCAGAAACCCATTCAAGTTTAGTGTCAGAGCTCGATCTCGTTTGAATCACAACGTAAATCACGCGGCTTCGCCTTGTGAATTACTACGTGATTCAAACTCGATGGGATACAATCTCAGACCCTAAACTCACATAGGTTTCCTCTATAGTATTGTTGGCTATAATGGGAGCAATGTGGGAGCATACGCAAAATTTCCAAAAATGTTGCCCCCCCCCCCCCTCAGTGGGTACGTACTTTATAGATGGCCCCTTCTCAGATGCCATGATGAGTTTCTTAAGTCTTTGATAATAGTCATTTATTAAACTATTATTGTCAGAATTAAATACATTTCAATAAATGACCTTCCTCTTAAAGACCCAGGAACAACATAATCGGGTGAGAAATCGGCCTGATGAAGCACCCCCTCGAAAGGGAAACGCCAACATTAGTCAAAGTCAAGTCTTTGATAATAGTCATTTATTAAACTATCATTGTCAGAATTAAATACATTTCAATATATGACTTTCCTCTTAAAGACCCAGGAACAATATAATCGGGTGATAAATCGGCCTGGTGAAGCACCCCCTCGAAAGGGAAACGCCAACATT
Organism: Alentia gelatinosa; assembly: GCA_950022655.1. Taxonomy (NCBI): domain Eukaryota; kingdom Metazoa; phylum Annelida; class Polychaeta; order Phyllodocida; family Polynoidae; genus Alentia; species Alentia gelatinosa. The sequence continues at coordinate 39,190,958 of OX465590.1, read as the reverse complement.
AGTCAAAGTCAAGTCTTTGATAATAGTCATTTATTAAACTATTATTGTCAGAATCAAATACATTTCAATATATGACCTTCATCGTAAAGGCCCAAGAACAATATAATCGGGTGAGAAATCGGCCTGGTAAAGCACCCCCTCGAAAGGGATACGCCAACATTAGTCAAAGTCAAGTCTCTGATAATAGTCATTTATTAAACTATTATTATCAGAATCAAATACATTTCAATAGATGACCTTCATCGTAAAGGCCCAAGAACAATATAATCGGGTGAGAAATCGGCCTGGTGAAGCACCCCCTCGAAAGGGATACGCCAACATGAGTCAAAGTCAAGTCTTTGATAATAGTCATTTATTAAACTATTATTGTCAGAATCAAATACTTTTTTTTTTTTCATTCCTTTATTTATACTGGTACCGTTTTAGGCTCACAGGCCTGTCTTCCTTTCGGCCAGTTGGTTTTACAGTTTGATTTCAATATATGACCTTCCTCTTAAAGACCCAGGAACAATATAATCGGGTGAGAAATCGGCCCGGTGAAGCACCCCCTCGAAAGGGATACGCCAACATTAGTCAAAGTCAAGTCTTTGCTAATAGTCATTTATTAAACTATTATTATCAGAATCAAATACATTTCAATATATAACCTTCATCGTAAAGGCCCAAGTACAATTAATCGGGTAAGAAATCGACCTGGTGGACCACCCCCCTCGAAAGGGATACGCCAACAGGTTTTCATGAGATGGCTGCAGACATGTCCTCTCTTTGTTCACCCTGTGTTATTGTGGGGATTTTGAAACTTGCCCTGCACTATTTATCTTGGGGAATATTAGCGAGGTATTACTACTCCGCACGCACTGTGCCTGCCTCTGGTAGACAAACTAATGGTGGAAGGGGAAAACGTGATGCGGCAACACAATCTGTACAACGCCCGCTCACCATGGCAACACACGTGACATAGCATTTTCCTACAGAAAAGCGATAGCCTTCTTAGTAACGAAGCCGTTCTTATTTTTTTCCACGAGATACATTGATAAACCTGAATAAAATACTCTAGGCCTTTCAGAGAGGAGAGAGTTAGTACTAATTGAAGATATTCGTGTTTTATGATTGCATTATGTATCTGGGATTCCGGTAGATTGTGTTTTTATGTGTCAAAATGAGGAGTAAAGTGTTGCGGGTGGTATTCAGGCTTGTGCTTAGGGTTGCGTGCTGGGGCATTGGCGCTGCATACATAGGGGACTCCGAGCGTGGCATTAAGGCAGAAATAATGAGTGTTTCTTGGATAAAACACACCCAAAAGCCTCTGTTTCCAGCCTGCCCGACCCATTAAAGAATCATGTTTTCATGTCTGCTCACATGTACCACGGATAGCATGCTATTCCACACCTCACCGGCGGCCATTTTAATCCACACCGCACCGCAGCAAATAGCAGCTTCCGATTGGCTGCTCTCAGTCACATGACCTGCGGCAGCCAATCGCAGCGAAGTGTGTCATCACCAAGGCGACATTCCGGCAGGGGGCGCCTCGTGTGTGGAACGCACGTCAAGGCCCTGTTTGTGTATTCTCAGAGTAAATATTGGGCGATGAGATTTTGTGACGGGGACCCAGGCCGGACGGGTGACCCGGAGACGTGTCGGCAGACCCCAGCGACGCCTGGTGGGCTTCGCCAACACTACCAAGCAGACGACATACTGACCTTGATGTGAGGACAAACGCCTAGGCCTTCCAGTATAAAGAGAAAAAATATATGAAATACATAGTAATTGGGGGTGTGGTGGATAACAAGTCTTCCTAAATGACACTCCTTTGGCTAAATATACACTATACCACTTTAGAGAGAAATGCAACATGGTGAGAAAAATGTATGAAATCCATAGTAATTGGGGTTTTGGTGGATAATAAGTCTTCCTAAATGACACTCCTTTTGCTAAATATACACCTACCAAAGCCTATAGAGAGAAAAGCAACATAGAGAGAAAAATGTATGAAATCCATAGTAATTGGGGTTTTGGTGGATAACAAGTCTTCCTAAATGACACTCCTTTTGCTAAATATACACCTACCAAAGCCTATAGAGAGAAATGCAACATAGAGAGAAAAATGTATGAAATCCATAGTAATTGGGGTTTTGGTGGATAACAAGTCTTCCTAAATGACACTCCTTTTGCTAAATATACACCTACCAAAGCCTATAGAGAAAAATGCAACATAGAGAGAAAAATGTATGAAATCCATAGTAATTGGGGTTTTGGTGGATAACAAGTCTTCCTAAATGACACTCCTTTTGCTAAATATACACCTACCAAAGCCTATAGAGAGAAATCTAACATAGAGAGAAAAATGTATGAAATCCATAGTAATTGGGGGTGTTAGGAATTACAAGTCTTCCTAAATGACACTCCTTTTGCGAAATATACTCTATACCAACGCCTATAGAGAAAAACGGAATATAGCGAGAAAAAATATATGAACTATATCGTAATTGGGGGTGTGGGGGATAACAAATCTTCCTAAATGACACTCCTTTTTGTAAATATATGCATTGCATTTCGTGAAAATTGTGGTCCTGTCCTTAATGAATAGGCGAGCGGGTAAAATGTCTCCTCTGAATCCTTAAGGGAACATGTAAATATTTTCCTTGGGTCCTCATAAAAGAGGTATTTTGTCCGCGTGTAATAGGATTGCTTTCCTATGCAATTGGCACCTGCAATATCGGATTCTCGTGTAGTAGTATTTCTATGCCATGGCAGTGCTTTGCAGGGTGATAAGATAAATAAAATTGTATAGCTACTTCTAGGTTCCACCAGACATATTTCCACAGTCGCTGATTCCCTTCATACACTATAAGCCATTTTCGAATGACTGACGAAAACGGCACCGTTTGATTGAGTTTTCCTGAAAGTCGGTCGGTGATGAACAACGACTTCGGCGAGGGTGCTGTGTATAAGCCATTTTCCACTGGCCGACTATTGACCGCCGCTGCTGACCCAAAATCGGTCAATGGAAACAACCCAGCCCGTGAAATGACCCACGACTTTTTCTGCTTAGGCCCGGCGTCCACCTACTACGATATGGCACCGATATGATCTACGATGCACCTTCCGATAAAAAAATCAAAATCGCGTCGGAAGGTTACCTGATATCGGGGCAGTTGACCACGTTTCTGCGATTAGACACCGATAAAAACCCCATACAACGTATGGTGGATTGGCTTGTCTAGACATATGTCTACGATTTTGCACCTTCCCGATATGGCACCGATTTTGACATTTTGTATCGGTGCCGTATCGGGAGGTCTACGATTCTATCGTAGTAGGTGGACACCGGGCCTTAGACTATGCAATGTGGCACCACCCACCACTGAGTGAAAGCTTGGTCACTGAGCGAAATCTACTACCCTCACCGATTTTTCGTTACTAACGCACAATCAGTGGCACCACCGACAGACTTTCTGGGTAACTCAAAAAATGTATACCCTTTTCGTCGGCCAATAGAAACAGGCCTTTAACCCTTTAAGTGCGGGTACCTGTGGCAATAGTATGTGGTAAAGGGCGGGTACTAGTGCCAATGTATACTGCCAGAGGTTTCAGGCCTATTGTGATAGTTTTATAGTTTAGGATGTGATAAAATATCCAATCATTAATAGTATTATCCATTTCACCCAGAATCATTAGCTGGGTGTTGCATCTATATTCTATGAAGATTTCATGATTATATGTCCAATATTTCCGAAATTTTACAAATTTAAGAAAATTATGCCTTTTTTTTTTTTTTAATTCATTCAGGTCAGTTCGCATACATATGTGTGTCGCGGTCTACCACCTCCCTTGAACAAAGACTGGCTGCTGTTGAATAGGAAACTCTCAGGTTTTTCTAACCGAGTTTGTGTAGAGTTTTGTACAAATACATCGAGATCAATACAGACACAGTATTAACAAGAAACACAGTGGAAAAAAATATACAGGTTTACAAGGCATACAGGATAACACAACAGTATCAAATTTGGCATCACCCGCCGTGAATGGGTTAAGAATCGATCGGTGGTTCCCGACTGCAGATCGGTGGCGACTAGTCGGCCAGTGGAAAATGGCTTTATATGTTTTCTCGGCTTCCCTCTTTGCACCAGCCTGATTATGGAACGGCAGCGGGAACTCTAAGCCACGTGTTTGTCTAGAGCCGCAGCCGGGGAGCCTCCAAATAAATAAAGCTAAAATCCAAAATAGATCTAGAAGGTCGATGTATAGAAATGAAATAGCACAGCTGAAATGATGAATAATTTATTTGAAGAGTAACTCAAATAGTAGAGTAATCCTTCTGTATGTTTTATAAGAATGGAAGGTTTTTAAGAAAAGGAAGTGGTGGTTGCGTTTACGGACTTGAATAGTGCGTATTTGTCGTCGAACATTTCTAAACACCTGAGAGGTAGAAGTAGAGCTAAAGTGGCATATCTGAGATATTTTGTTCATTTATGTATGAGAGGGAAACTACTCCCCAGTGAAAATAAGTCAAAGTTACGAGGTAAGGCTCATAGAAATCTTCCCGATCTTTATTAAGTAATTCTGCTTTATTTTCTCCAGGGATTGGTTTCCCTATTCCTATATATCTCCAAACATCGATACAAATGGTGATTTCTTTACTTGGGATAGTCTAAAAAGCTATAGCCACCCTTATCGAGTAACTGCAACCGCTATGTTTTCGTCCCGCCAGTTTCCTGGCGACTATGAGTGTTGCTATGTATGTTGCTATGTGGCCACGTCATGGCAACGTTATGGTCGCATCAATGTAGTATGTTTACATTTTCCAGGCTTCGAAATCTTCAGCCTAGGACGAACACGTCACCCTTGCTACATAACTCATAGTTTCTGCACCCCTAGCAGCAGTATGTAACTATAGGTTGTTCGCCAATGGATATATATATAGCAATGTTGTTTCTTTAGTCTAAAATAGAGCAAATCTCCCTCAAAAAGGAAGTGGTCCATATTGTATAACACCTACATGAGAAAATCTTCGATTATCGATAGATTCTAAATGCAGCCAGGGTGCGAGTCTTTGCCTAAACAATTAAAAGGTTTTGGACATATTCAGTCTATGGATCATTTTCTGCAACCCACTTGCACCCAGACAACTTGCCATTTCTGCAACAGCCTGAACCTAGGATCCAAACATATCAAGCACGAGTGGGCCTTGAGGTATTCTGGTCTTGAGTGATTGGTCATGGTCAGCTAGACATGCCTCTAAGATCCTAAGACACTGGCCCTCTGCTCCTTTCACAATATCACAGTGAATAGCACGCAGATATAGTGAAAGGATAGTATTTTGCAGCAAGCTGGAAGTCTATATGTGCCCACTCTATCCTTTAGGCAATGTATATTGACGTGCGAGCATTCTCTAAAAAGGATATTATTCCCCCAAGATATAAAGGTGTTAACCCCTAAACGTCAGCATTCCTCAGTCTGAACTTTGCAGTCAAGTAAATGTTCTTGTTGCATGCAAATATATTTATATAGTATTTAATCCACCTTCGTTCGAGCAGGGAACTAGGGAACATTTCTTCTATCGCACAATATTCCTGTATTCCACAGCGGTCCAGATCTCATATCCAGCCATCCCCACAGTCACAGACCAAGATTAGACCTTATGGCAACCCGCTATCCATTTTATCAACCACAATACCTTGCGAGACTCTTCTGCCGCCACCTAGTGGGACAAAAGTGCGATGGACAGCATACTATCAAATTTAAAAATCACAAGACTGCTTGATTTGAATACATTTTGAGTATTTCTGTTGGCTCGTCAGTGTGCCCACTGCCCTTGTCGGTGCCTGACCTTGACTCCCTGACCCCTGACCCCTGACCCCTGACAGCGCCGACAGGGGGAGCACTGACTAGGGCGGTCTTACACTGCTGCCTCAAGGGAAACGTCAGCAGAATACATGTACATGTATACAGTTTTATCATCCACCTTATACAAAGTGTCCATAAAAACACATAGGGATGTGCGTAACAATAACCGAGCATACAGATATATCCACCTAATATGAATTGTCTATAGAAAACACATAGGGAGTGTGTATCACCATACCCGGAGCATATAGATATACCCACCTGATACAAAGTGTCCATAGAAAACACATAGGGAGTGTGTATTACCATACCCGGAGCATAGAGATATGTTACATGCTCCAGGTTACAAAATCCAGCGCATACAGCAAAAATAGTGCATATGAGAAAATAGTGGGTACCTAAATGACATAATCCACCATTGAATTTTTTTTTCTTAATACTCCATACTGGGCAGCGATTACGAGTTCCTAATCCAAGTGTATGGAGGAAAATTACCAAGGGTGAGATAATTGGTGATAACGATACACAAGTCTGGTGCCACGTTCTCGTACTGAGGAACATGCATACCCTCCATGTTCATCTTCCTCATTTAGATTTAAGGCCACTTCCCATCAAGCGATTTCGGAACATTCATGTTCCTTTATTGGCGACAAAGGAACGGTACTTTGTCGCAGGCAAGTAATCCTAACAATTTTTTTTTTTTAAATTCGTTTATTATACTGAAGTAGGCGTCGGCGATTAGCCGGTATGAGTGCTCATTCCAGCGGTTCATGTACAACGTTCAAAAATACATATATCAAAAAGTAAAGTGTAGAGCCTCCTCCCAGTAATGGAAGAGGCAGCTTAGCATTGTCTTTCTGCATGCAACTCAGAGATACTATAATTAAAATTCGTGGGTATAAAGTGTTGACATATTTGATTGAGTCGACAATGTGGTTGGCTCTGTTTGAATTTCGCTGCTTCATTTGATCTTGTTGATCTTGTTTTGGTAACATGTCATCATGACTTTTATGCATATAACAGTTCACATGAAAATCTCTTCTCTTGGGGAGAAATGGCAGTTGAGCACTCTTATGTAGTATCTTCCGTGGTACATCAAGATTAGACCTGTAAACTACCCTTAAGGCTTTGTTTTGAGCGACTTGAAGCTGTTAAAGTTGATATTTACTACTTCGAGCAAATAAAACATCCCCGTAATCTAACAATGGTAACATGATACATTTATCTATCCTTAAGGCTTCTCCATATAGATTCGATTTTTTTTTAAACGAGCAATGCTCTTTTTTATTGTACAATTACAAATCACAAGTTTCAATGTTTCCTTAAGCAAATATAATATAAATGATAAACATGTGTACTCTCCATCTTGAACAGTTGTATATCCATGATACTCCATGTGTTTATGCCATGTTGAGAAAAAGAATGTTTCTTTCTTGACACAAGTGTCTTATTCCTCGAAGTCATAGTATACATCTGATAGAGAAAAATACATACCTGATTCACAGAGCCGGAATCAATAATCATCCCCTAAAGCAATATCTTCATTAACCAAATTTTACTATATCCTCTAATTAAAGCAAAGGCTAGATTCGAATTTTGTTTAATAGGTAGATTTATGTGAAACAGTTTTCACTAAGTTACGTATATTGGTTAAAACACTTTACGATTTGGGAACTAATCGTTCAATCCCCAATCAGTTGACTAGCGTGCATTAGACTTTGACCTTTAGTCAGTGTGTTGATCTGTGCAAACCCAGCCTCAACATTGCATCAGTCCCGCTACAACCAGTCGGCCATGGTATTGATTGCCTCTGGAAAGTCTCTCTGACGAAGGCTTCTTTTGTTAAGTTTTGTACTTTTCTCTTGCTTTAATCATGTTTTTTTATGTTTCCATATATGGCTGTCTGTCTAACAAAAAGATGCCTGTACCTCGTGGGTGTTTAGTCATTGCCTCTCAGCCTCATACAATGTTTTTGTGTCTGTTTTTCTCCATATTCCTCAATTTAGATTAAGTAGAATAATCTTGTCTACTTGAGTGCATATTTTTACCCGTTCTGAGAGTCTGCTGTTGCCTTCATAAAAGAAGAACAAAAAGTAAGGTTTTACTTAAAGGCATATCCTACAATTGACTCACTAGGCGCCACCTGGTGATTTTTCAAATATAGATAATTATAAGTCTAAACCGTTTCGTTGTGATATATTCTTATGTCAAATGAGTCAAATACACCCAATAGGTAAAATAGGCCCATTTTCATTTGGTTGATTTATATAGGAATGTACTGAAAAATAGGGGCTCCTTCAATTTTCCCCAAACCAAGCATAGTGACCTATAGTTTTCAAGACTTAGATCTGTAGTATAATATATTTACAATATTCTGTGATGGTTTGAAGAAAATGTTATAAATGGTTTTACTATACTAAATCAAACTTTTTAGAATTTCTGTAAACTCTATAATGATATTTTCATAGAACTATTATAGATCAAAAACAAGTATGGTGACCCCCAAGTTTTAAGTTGCACATGGGTTCTACAACATCATGTTAAAATTCTAGAAAACTGACATGGGTTTTCATTTCTAGGTAAATTGTCCAATATGTCTTTAACTTTCTTAGCCACATTTATCTGTAAGGAACTTTGAATATTATCTGTGGACATATCACATTATTATGGGGAAGTAGCTTATAGCTTAACACAGCATAGGTGACAGTTAATCAAATAGCAGTGAGGTCAATTCTTGGCGTTGCCTCCAGTCAATCCGGTTAATCATGTACGAGGTCAGAAGGGCGGGGTTCTACAAACTTTGCATGAGATTTACCAGAAATATATCTACTAAAACACCACGTGGTAATTCTGAATACTCAGAGTTGGTACATTCGAGATATACGGGGATATTTGATCATTAATTGAAAAAGGGTTTACGACTACAATATTCACCACTTACGATTATTTAGCATTTGCGCAGCGTTTTATAAATTCATAGTTTTTATATAAATATATAATACATGTTCAATACATATAGAAATCAGATGTACATAAACATATGTAATAGTATATGTATGTATCGGTATACACAGTCTTATAAACTGGTAAATTCAGGAATCGCAGAAATCTCTTTATTACTGAATCAAGTAAGAAGATAAGTTTGTGACTAATAAACAGAAGAAAACTGATTGGTCCAAAGTTGAGGTTGGCAGGCGGATACTATGTGGAGATGCATATCATCAGGCTGGAGGTGCAGACAGTAAGTGTCGGACCAATGTGCCGAGCCAACTATTGATGAATAATTTGGTCGGATATCTATTACCGAGACACGGTAAACAAGTTCAAATAAAGACGAGGTCTCACGAGAGCAGGTGGATACCCGCGAGACTACAATATATCCTGCACCAGTGAAGCTCAAGGTCCTAGTCATGTTCTTTCACTATGACCAGGGTAAGACTAGTAGTCTAAAGTCCAATGCACATCTACCGATTTCGGGACATTGATGTACCTTTGTTAAAGACAAATGCTGGTAGTTTGGTGATTTCTAAATTCTACTGATTTTTTGCAAATAACTCTGGATAATATAAGTTCCATGCATCAGCAAATAGAAAATGCAAAAAAAATTGGCATGTCATCATGCGAACTTCTATGGGAAGGCCATCTGAAAAAATAAGTGCTTAACTATTGTTGTCTATGGGAAACTGCAATATTTTGAAATACTATGTCACAATGCTAATTTCTATGGGAAGGCCATCTGAAGAAGGTAAGTGCTTATCTATTGGTGTCTATGGGATACTGCTATATTTTCATAAACCCAGATGGCAGCACCAGTGTCCACACAGGGGGCAGTGCGTTACCTACCCGCATTTGTCTTTAATGACGAAGGAACGGTACTTTGTCTCAGGCGAGGCATCCTAATGGAGTCGGCTCTAGTTGGTAGATGTGGGGCCGCTAGGCAAGGGTCAGCCAATGATTAGTGAACCCCCTTTTCTTGAGATGTTCTTTTGTTGCTGATGAGTTGTTGGTTGATGTTCCTAAATCGCGCTAGAAGTTTATCAACATGTTGATAAATCTAGTCAGGGAAAACGGGACATTGGAAATCACCCCCGCCGGTCAAGCAACGTGTTACATAATTTGCCTGTGACGAGTTGACCGACAACTATATGATTTGGGAACTAATCGTTCAACCCCGAATTGATAGATATGCATTGGACTTTACCCTGGTTGATCACCTGAGAAAAGCAGTGCATAGCATCAATGCAAAAGTCTCTAAATTGCAAAGACTATGTCATTCTATTTCACGAGATGTAGCCAGGCTGATTTATCTCAGCAGTATCCCCCCTGTGATGGTGTGTTGTGCCTTATCTCACCTCTAGTACAAGATTAGCCATATGAATAACAATAGAAAATTATATGCAACGATCACCCACATTCGTCGAGTCAACCTTGAAGTAGGTGGCGCTTCGAAACGCCTCCGCGGCCATCTTGGCAAAGAACCTATACAGTGTTAAGCCTGTGGCGAATTCAAAGGTTCATTTCCGATAGTTTTTAATATATGGGGATGTATTCAGTAACTCTGAAGCCTTTCCCTTGACAAAACCAGACAATCCTTGCAGTTTCAGATCAAGTGATTACGTGATGGCGTCAGTTTAGCCTCCGAACGCGATGTCAACAAATCGTCGAAACAACGATTTTCTTCGAGTTCGCACATTTAAATCATGTCTGGATAATGTAAATAACCATATTTCAAATATTGCGAGTGTGAATTATACATTGTAAAGTAGATTATTAGAGTTTTCCCCTATTTTACACTCTGACAGTGCTTTGTATTCACCAGCAAGATGGCGGATATGTCCGTTGTTAAGGGAATTCAGAGGGTATTTCAAACCGGAAGTCGCCAGATGACTCGGCGAATAAAGGGACAATACTACGCCATGGTCATGGCGGAGTGATGTGAGATGATGTAACAATGGACTGGCCAATCAGCGGTCAAGATTTCAGAAAGTAGAGAAGATATCAACTTGGAGATTTACATGGCCCTAACTGGATTTGCGAAGTAATTTGAATCATTCTGATATTGTGATACTATTTAATGTCATTGAAAGGGGTGAGATAAATCCAAAACTGCACTCGAATCGTAAAATACACAATACTCCACTCATTTGGATGCGCCGTAATCATCACTCGACTTCGCCTCGTTGACGATTGTGGCCCATCCAAACTCGTGGAGTATTGTGTTTTTCTACGATTCTCAATCCAGGTCTATATAATTCCTCTATGAAGGGTTTACTCGACAGTGGTTGAACAAACTACAGCGCCTCCAGAATCGCCCACTACGGTGTATTCAGAATAGCTACAGAAGAAGGGACACGAGAGATTGACTGCATACTGAATGTGAGAATTCTACCCTGGAGAGTCCTTAAGAAGGAGAGAACAGTTGTTGGTATTCACATTTAAACTATCCAAGAAGCAAGGAATGCGTAACAATCAGCGGAGGGGTACCTGGAGGGACAACAGAGTAAGGCCTGGCGTCCACCTACAACGATAGAAATTTAGACCTCCCGATATGGAACCGATACAAAAAGCAAATATCGGAGCCATATCGGGAAGGTGCAAAATCGTAGTCAAATGTTTAGACATGCCAATTCACCACGCACCATAAGGGTTATTTTTCGGTGCCTAACCACAGAAACGTGGTCAACTGCCCCGATATCAAGTGACCTTCCGACGCCATTTTGATTTTTTTATCGGGAGGTGCATTGTAGACCGTATCAGAGCCATATCGTAGTAGGGCCTAAGGCCTGGCGTCCACCTACTACGATAGAAATTTAGACCTCCCGATATGGAACCGATACAAAAAGCAAATATCTGAGACATATCGGGAAGGTGCAAAATCGTAGACATATACATATCTAGACATGCCAACCCACCACGCATCTTAATAGGGTTTTTTCGGTGTCTAATCACAGAAACGTGGTCAACTGCCCCGATATTAAATGACCTTCAGACTCGATTTTGATTTTTAATCGGGAGGTGCATCGTAGACCATATCAGAGCCATATCGTAGTAGGTGGACGCCGGGTCTTAGATTCATCGAGAGGCATTTCATGTTATATAAGAAATCCCCCTTATATCGAGGGATAATGCATTGGAATTAACTCTCAGGGACTAGACAACCCCCCCCCCCCCCCCCCAGGACTTTAAGAGGTTAATATGCGTGGTCTTCCGCATTTGATAAATGAATCAGCAAAGGCTCTACAATATCCAAACCTTGGTACTTGTATATGCCCAGTAACGGGTTTCTCTGCCTGACATTCTTATTGTTGCACCTTTCTGACTTCATCCATCATTATTACTTCATACTTACTGTAATTTAGATTTATATTGGTGCTGAGTACCACGTTACTGTTCACTAGATGTTTAAAGTTCATAAACTGATAATTAGAAGGAACTGAAATTTATCTTTTGCCAAATACTGAGACATTGCATGTCATTGGTATTATGGAAGTTAGTTTTTCCGGACGATATTGAGGAAGCAGTGACTATTTAACAGATTATCTATAGTTGTGTAAATGATAAAAGACATATTTAAGTACAAATGATAAAAATACATTAGAACAAAATAAAGCTAGTTTCCACTGGCCGACTATTGGTATACTGACGCCAGATCGGTGAATGGAAACAGGCATGCAGAGAAGTGCTCACTGATTAATTGTGCATAAATTAGGCAATGAGGCATACAAATGACATAATCAATGGGGTTTGAAATCGTCAATGATAGTAATTATGTTTGGAGGCCAGTTCTGTCAGTATGGACCTTCAAATGCAGCAGGAACAAGGCATATATTGCACCCTCACCGGTTTTTAGATACCGGTATGCAGTCACTGGCCACCCACCAACCGACTTTAAGG